>JAILYA010000007.1:5773842-6373842 GCA_021437795.1 Rhodamnia rubescens
CAATTTTTTTTTATAATTTTTTTTTTCTCAAACAGATAATTTTTAATTTATTCAGTATAATTTCTGAATTTTGATATATGCTCGTTTTAGTCCCTGAATAATATAAAAAAAAATATTCTCTAAATAATATTCAATGTTGTTTCTAATCTTTTTTTTTGTCTAACTCTTAACTCAAATTAATAAAAAGATTACATTGAACATTTTCATATACTTCATGGACTATATTGAAAATGTATCAAAAGTTCAAATGTCACATTAAATATTAGGTTAAAATTCAAAAATAATATTAAATAAATTAAAAATTTAATGATCGTATTACATATTAGGCCAGAAATTGAGGATTATTTATCTCTTTATCCATTTTCTTTCTGATACTCTTTCCTTTGTCAAAATGGAGGAATCTGGGTGTCGCACCCATGGGCGTGCCGCACTGGAGCGATACTGTACTTTTTATGCATGCTCTCCTGGTGCTGTCCTTGTAAAAGAAGTGGTCGACAACCATTTTGTAACTATGGTAGCAATGATTCCCGCGCACGAAAATTGATAACCGCATCGTTCCATCACGACCCCGCGTTATCCTCTCCCTTTCTCTCGTCCGAACACTGACGTCAAATCGACTCGGCTCTCGAATGGAAGTTGAATAGTCTCCTATGTACGAGCTCATCACGCCGATTATGTAGGCTTTACGTCCTTTTAAACCATCTGCGGAAAGCAGCTATCCCGGCCGTGTTTATCGGTCTCAAACTATCATCGCTCGAAAGCTAAAATCTCTATGGTGCTCTACAACGATTCAATTCGAAAAGGACCATGTTATTAACTTTGTGTTGTGCATGCCTATACATGCCGACATATTTCTCTTTATATATGCAGTCGGGATTGTTGAAAACAAAAATGTTATATCAATTTTCTGAGGCTTGAAAGGACTTGTTTAAGTAATATTGGATCTATTTATGTTATCATTTCACTCTTTTAATGAGCATACGTTTCATTTACCAAAAGTTGGCAACAAGACTTCCTAAGATGATCAAATATCTCAAAGAGAGATTTTCAATCATCAAAATGTCATGGAAGGAGTATAGCTACAAATAAGTAGTCGAAAGTGGAGAGAATGGATTGAGTGAGTGATGCCGTATCGATGTCTTATGTTAATAATGCCGCACGAAAGAGGTTAGCTACCCTAAGAGGGGATCCGACCCGAGCTCATTCGTTAAAAAGTCTGGTTGGTGATGTGAAAATCTTGTAAGAGGGTTCAAACTTTTATCAATCTTCCAACGCGTATCCTTGTATCACTCTTGTGTGCGTCTCAACAAATCTCTCTTCTGACGTGCGAGCCTTACGTGCATGTCTTGCTAATCTTCCTAACTAACACGTGTCTCCTGGTACCAAGATATCTTAGTTAATCATGTTCATATACGTATACATTTTGTGTAAAACTTGTTCGATTTATCTCCTTTTCAATCTGATTCAAACGTGTGAATTATGGGCACCGTGCGCGCGGGGTCCACCCCCCACTAAATCGAACTCATTCAAATACACATTTGGCCCACTTATCCGGATAGAGGTTAGCCTCTTTATCCAAATCACGATATTACTGAAGTATTTCATGAACTCGAGATAATGTCCCCGGGTCAGAGCTGGGTTTCCTAACATGGAGAGAGATCCAAAAGCAAATACGAAAGTCGAAGCACCTATCGGGGAGTGGTTCGGTGACGCACGGCCGGCGGCTACCGTTAAGTTGCCCCGAAACGCGGTGGTGATTGGGCGGGTCTGTCTCCCGAACTGTCCACATCGAAGGGAAAGGCGTACTACACGTGTGCCGCGATTGCTGTTGTTGCGGGGTGGTCCCATGAAGGGGCTCGACGTGGGGTGGCGACGCGTGTGGCTCAAGCCCATGTGACTCCCTTTTAACTTGTTCAAGTTCAATCCCCTCCCCCTTGCCAATGGAAGCTGTCCATGTCTTTCGCCATCAGGTTGCTTTTTGGTCGACGCCTCGAAGAGAAAACGACCTCTTTTCTGAGCTCGTCTTGGGCTTCGAGGACGAGCCAATTTGCCCTTCTTTTCTCTCTCTGTCTTTCTTTACTTTTGTCCTTGTGGGGGATGGATGTGTGGGGGATGGTCACTTCGGTGTGTCGGATGTGATGTTTGGGCACCCCCCTATGATGACTTATGTTGTCTTGTCTTTTGGGATCGTTCAGCTCCAATCACCTCGAAATATCTGTACCTCGTGTGTATTCTACGTGTAGTTTGCATGAACATTTGTCGATCTTTGCTCATACTTCAAGTACCCCCCCGCGGGAGAATCTTTTCCTGATAAGGAGAAGGGACTACTTCATGTCCAACCTAGTCCCTGAGGGATGTTAGCTGAAATAATTGAGTCTCCCCTTTCACGGGAAAAAGATTTGAGGATTTCATGGTATAGATGGAAACCCTCGCGTGCGAGAGCAAGTTCGCTGACTTGATCGGACGCACAAGTGATGGTTTCAAAAGCAACTAAGGAGTACATGACCTGTCACGAGCATCTCGCGAGCTATTTAATTGCAGGTGAGATTGAACAACGACCTTGCAACTCGCGAGGAACCGAGTCTTTTCAACGAAAAATTTGAAGTTACTCGAAAGATAGATAGAAATACTCGCAGTTGAGAGCAATTCGATCATCCGATCTAAATATCCTAACATGAATTTGGATACGCATGCTTTCAAGAGAGACCCGTTATTCATTGTTTGCATAATTGAAGGGACTCACAACCCAACGCCTAGACCTAGCTCAGATCGGAGCCTCGAAAAATGCCGGGAGGCTCGGGAAATCCACGACTCGCGATATGCATTACTGTTCATGCGCAACATGGACCACCGCGCGAGATGTTTGCGTCTAGATGTTCGGGTTTCAGTGCGTTCCACCTCCACCCCCAGTAATTCGGGTCGATCAAACAAGGCCCTCCGTCACCGCCCCCTGGCCGTCTCCGCCGGTATTTCTTCACTAGGTTTATCGTAAAGAAACAAGAGTAGATAAAAGCGCGAAAGGACACTTTCGACGGTCCAAACATATCTCTAATCCCTAGGAAGCTCTCCCCAATGGGCGTGCATTGCGGGGCAAGGGCTACTGCAAAGGACCCGACGAGGGGGAGAAACGACCGGTGCATGCCATTGCCTTTTCCCTTTGTCTGGTCAAGCCTATCCTGTCCTTGCCACGTTGCACCAAATTTCCATTTTGTCCACTTGGATTGGATGGTCATCGTGCCGAGGGGGGCCAGAAATGGGGCAAGTAGATTGCGCGGAAAACAAGGTTGGGGGGAGGGACACTGGCACCCTCTTTAATTGGCAGCACGAGTTTAGGAGAATATTGATTGGAGTAGATAGAATATGCCAAGTTAGAAGAAGGGAAATTTTTTTTGAAATGAATTGGGCATTGTGCCTTCACCTGCTTCACCCAATCTTAGCTCAACACCTTTGCATGAGAATGAGACTGGGATTCGAGGAGAAATGGTACTACTCGTTGGCAATCCTGTTAGAATATATTTTTAATATTTATTATGAATTTATTAATTATTATTATAAATATTAATTATTCTAATAATATATATATATATATATATATATAATTTCATATTTATTTTAATATGGTCTTTGGATAGCGTGGACCGAAATAAATCTTATCTTTAATGAGGAAATAGGAACATTAAGCTCTTTTAAGCTTTGATTGCGGATCAATCATCCTTAGAACATAATCCTTAATCCCTAACACCAACAGAATTATCATACTTCAAACTGAATAACCCTGATATATATATGTCCCAACTTCAGCATTAAGAGGGTCACGATTTCTAGACACCAAAATTTTCATAATCTCTCTTCTCGGAGCCACACCCCCTGACGGAGACTCCTTCCCTCTCCGCTGCTTGAGGTCATGGCTTCCGTGCAACCTCTGGCTAGGTGACCTCAAGGGACCTAGCCCGAGGTTGCGATTGTGGGCACGACCATTGGTGGCGAGAAGGAGAGAGAGTCTGTTTTGATGGAGGTGGTTGGAGATGGATGGCTATCATTGGTGGCGACGGCGACAAGTCAATGCTGGGCGGCGATATCATTGGACGAGAGAGAGAGAGAGAGAGAGAGAGAGAGAGAGAGAGAGAGAGAGAGAGGAGAGGAGGAATTAGCCTTCGGGACTTGGGGATTGAACTTTCTTTTCTTTGTTCTCATGATATGTTTGTACGTGAACTCCGAAAAGGTGTGGACTAATCAAACATTTTGCGTAAGGAAATATTGTCTAGCCAAGAAATGGAGGAATACACTCATGTATGTGAGTTCTATAAGTCCCCTACAAACGATCCAAGGCCATTTCCGAAACAATCTCAAGGCTCAAGAGTCATTTAGTTACGTCCAAGAAAACCCGTGTAAATAAAAAAAAAAATCGAGCTTAACACATTAAAACGTGCACTCCTGTCCTAACACTAGATTGGCATGCACATTTGGTGTTTGATGCGAACAAGAACACCTCGAATCGATACATAACATTGCAACTGTAGTTTCCCTATTGAGGCACTTACCTAGAGAAATAGTTAATGATCATGTATAAAAAAATAGTGGACCGGACCACGAAAGTGTCTAGTGCCTTCAGCAAGAACTGTTCGCTACTAAATACAAACAAATCCAGATTAGAGTCCCGCGTTGAACCCAATGATTATAAAAATATTATTGATAGGAGCCCGTGATTAATAAAATTCAGGCTCAGAAAGTACTTCCGCCACGAGTAAAAGGGTCCCAAGTTCTAGGCAACTGACGCAAAGAATGACGCTTTCTTTTGGTTTGCCTCAGTTCGCTTCTATGCCCTCCAATATGTTACATCTCTCCCTCTATCTCTCCGCACAAACCCGAACAGCCCGATCGATTGAGGATCCTTATTCATTACATTAATACAACGTACCTGTATCATTTGATCAGATATTTGATATCAAATCACGTGACATAAAGCATCAATGAGGTAAGGTTTTATACACTCGTGTATGAGTCAGCCTTTTCCAACATCTTGTCGGAGCCAGGTTTCGCACCCGCGGCTTCCTCATTCACTAGATCCACGTGCCATTTCGATCCAGCTCGCACGCAAAAGGAACACTAGAAAGAAATCCCTCATCACTTGTTTAGAGAGTTCATATGCTTCTTTATATACATGTGTTCTCCCAATAACTATGCTTACATCACGTTCATTACTCTATCAAGTTACGTGAAAGACTATGGTTCTTACTGGCGAGGGGATATTTTCTTTGTTCCCTCGTTGAGCCTAATAAACTACTGTTGGCCGATACAGTGGGGTCGATATTCCAAGGGTCTGTTTTTAGTACTGTTGTTTTACTCTTCTCGAGCCACGCATACCAGATTATTTTCTATTAAGACAAAACGAGTGCGGCTTGGTCCATGGTAGATAACAAGAAGTGAGAGAATACCACCCGATTGGACAACAAAAGGTTTTTCCATCCCGGCTAAAGTGTTCAAATCCAGAGGCCACGACCACCCCATCTTTCGTTGTTTATTTCAAATTCGAGGTGGTCAGGTTTGGGATCATCAACCTAACCCCCCCATCCACATTACTAAATATAGGGTGAGGTCCCTATGTTCACGCCACATCAATTTTGACCCAAATTTCTTCGGGACTTATCATCTAGATTGACTATAGTTAATTGGAATGGGAGGTAGATGAAATGGTGTGATTCACATTTTAAGCAATGGCCGTGTTAGGGAACATGCAACAGAAATTCGATGTACTTACCCGAAGAGATCTTTGAGAGAGAGCCCATCAATATATTCGGTTGGACCTACCTACGCTCAAAGACTCAAACCAATTAATTATGAGCCAACTAAGATATATATTAGCTACTTAACACCATATTTATTTTCGATGTGGGACTTCCCTAACACAAGTCACATGTATATTTTCAGTAATCTCCTTCTCACGTGTGAGCTTAGTGTTAGGTATGTGCTTCTCCTTAATTTACCTATTCTTTCGCATCGACTTATATCAAGTTGAATCTCTAAATCATTGCAATACACCTTCAACTATGTTCAACAACCAACCAACATCAACTACTAACTTGGGATTGCATCATTTATGATCTCTGTCTCGCGTCACCAAATCAACGTCCATGGTCTCTTCTAACCAAACCAACCACGATAGCAATTTTTACCTCGAAACAAGCATCGATCGTGAGATTTCTTACTTAAGATATTTATCGAACACCGGAAAGATTAATGTGGAGCCTCGGCCAACCATCGGCTCGATACTCGGTTGTTAGGGATCGCACGCAAAAAAGTCCGATACATTTTACCGGGGAGATCGTCAAGAGGGAACCAACGTCCGAGCTACCAATATAAACAGTTATACATATATTTACTCGAAAACTTAAACCAATGAGTTATGGGCTAATTAGGATATATTAACTACTTAACACCACACTAATTTAACGATGTGTGACTTTTCTAACACAACTCATACGTGTATCTCAACAGGCCGCATTCATAACCCACCAATCAACAGACCCTACCGGAGGGAGCAAGGCCCCACCTCGATAAATTGGGGGCTTCCGGGTGCAGGAGAAATTCCATTCAGAGCATCGCAATGGGAAGATTCCAAAGCGATGCCATTGGTTCAAAAGCATTCGTTCTTAAATAATGTACATTATCTAGATAGTCACCGAGCTACATTATCCAAGTTCTGTCTAGATCACACTAAATTCGACAAAAAATGCTCACGTAACTGAGTCGAGTCAGACATCTTGCTCCTGCCATTTCAAGAACCCAACTGAACCAGCTCTTGTTCTTCCTCCTAAGAAACCCCACACAAAACACACACGTTTGTTCAATTACAGCAACTTACACACGTGCCAGGGGTCACGACTCCGGGATCCGAAGAGAGATATTGGAAGAGGAGCAGCGGAAGGAATACCACCCAAACGAGCAGTGCATGAATCTGGTCCATGATCATTGATTACCGCCATTACCGTCTTTACACAGTTTGTCCAAGACACGGCTCATGGATATCCACACAGGGACTTCGGCTCGAAATGGAAGAGGCTTCTATGTGCAACTTTTTCCTTTTTTACGTGCTTCCTTTTGGTAAAGTATCGGCAATACGTGGAAAACGATTCCAAACGCACCAATGGAACACGGAGAACAGATATGCTTCGACAAAATGTAATTTATGATGAAGCCCGAAGACATAAAAAGCTTTATTGGCATGTGATGACAATGATACAACGTCGAAATTTAATCGACGACTAGATATATGAAACCACACCTTGAGTATGGGAATTGAAAGGTATTTGAATTGTGAAAAAGTGAAGATGAAAATAAATTTGTGAGAACCCACCCACGCATGGCCGAGTTGGTGAGAGGCGTGTTATCCCTCGTCGGGTCACTGGTTCAAAACTCCAACTCCACTCCGTGACTTAAGTGGGGGCCGTGGTTGGTGGGCATGTCTTAGCTCCTCCCGGCGATGCGATGCGGCGCAAGCTTGCGGATCCTCGATTACAAAAAAAATAAAAAAAAATTGTGAGAATGTTGAGTTCTTTTATTAATTGATAGATGCCTACAAAGAATACGACGTGGCTATTTATAGCCCATAATGAATGGTTACATAAATCAGTTACAATTTCGAATTCAAATAACAAATATCTTCCTGGTAAGTTGTGTTTTTCACTAAATCCTATTATCTAGAATAAAGATCAACAAGAAGTTAAAAATCCCTAAATTAGTGATAACATAACTACCCAACAGTTACGTCTTCATGTCTATTGCCGGCTGTTAATAATTTTGTCGATCAACTTCTCAAGTCTTGATAAAGGATTTTGTTCGATAATTAATGTCATCAATGACTTTCTTAGCGAGTTATCTATTCTCTTCAAGTTTGTCGATTGTTTACTTTCATTGTTAATGAAAGTCCAATCTTATCAACTAAGTCTTACACATGTAGATAATAACAACAACGAAAAATTGATCATTTTTTGGGGGTCGACGCTATGTATATGTCTCAATAAATCAGACATAAATACAAGTGAGGTGACATCATCATGGTCGTCAAAATCCCACACAAGTCTCAATGGCAATCCGGATAATTTAGGCCGAATTCGGAGCCCCATTAGCAACCCTTCCCTTTATAAAGAAAAGTCTTCCGCTCTGCCAAATGCTTGAGCTCCACTCAAGAAAAACCAGAGAGAACACTCGCGTCCTCCCTGCAAAAAGAAAGCCGCAGCAAAGCTCCTTTTCACGCAGGCACAGAAAGAGAGAGCGCCTATGAGAATCGCCATGGACAACGACCACCAATTTGAAGATCATATGGCTCTAATCTCCGAGTTGTACCCGGGAGTTTACCCGCAGATCGTACCGCCCGTCAAAGGTTAGTCCCTTTCTAATGCTTCTCCCCACTTGGGTACGACGGCGCGGGAATGGAGCCGGCTGACTGACTAATTTGGTGGTGCTGTTCTTCTGTTTGGGGGTGGCGTGTAGAGTCGAAAGCCGCGGCGCAGGAGAAAGAAGAACAAGGGAGAGGGGGCGCGGCGGGGCCGAGGAAGAGGAAGCTGAGCGAGGAGCAGGTGAACCTCCTGGAGCAGAATTTCGGGAGCGAGCACAAGCTGGAGTCGGAGCGGAAGGACCGGCTGGCCTCGGAGCTCGGGCTCGACCCGAGGCAGGTGGCCGTCTGGTTCCAGAACCGGCGGGCACGGTGGAAGAACAAGAAGCTCGAGGAGGAGTACGCGAAGCTGAAGTCGGTGCACGAGGGCAGCGTCATCGAGAAGTGCCGCCTCGAGGCTGAGGTCTCTCTCTCTCTCTCTCTCTCGTTCAGAATCTTAGTCTTTTTTAACAGTATAATTAGATTAAGGGCGAATTATTTTCTTGAAGATGATTGATCTTCACTTGAGTTTCGCACACGTCGCTTTAACTGGTCCAGTGATCATGAAAGGCTCACATCAAGAACAGAGTCAGTGAAAAGAGAGAATCTCCATGGAAAGCTACTTGTTCTGTCATGCACAGTTTTCTTCTTCTTTTTTTTTTTTTTTTTTGGGTGGCAATTCCTGCATCTTCTCCATTTCTGCAAAGAAAAAGAATGAGATGAACTGAATTCTTCTTGGGGACGAAGCTGAGTTTGATGATGGGGATTCTTGTCCTGAAGGAGGAGGACGGGAATGACCCACCAGCATCTGAACGTGCATGACCTCCAGGCTCGAAGAAAGCCATTGCCACCTTGCTCTTTCTTTTCTTTATTACGTTTCCTCATTTTCAAACAAAAATAAATTGACAAGAAAGACGACAGACCCGGAAGGAAAATGGTCCCGGGACATCGATCTGACACCTCACTAGAATGCAAGAAGTACCAAAGGTGGTCCGTACGATGTTGTCTAAGGTGGCTTGGGCCTTGGGAAGGCCCACGTAGCGCATTTGTCCAACAACTTTTTCCCAAAAGCTGATCTACGGATAAGATCCCTAAAAATTACAAAGGATAATATTTACATCTGTTCTCGTTCGAAATGTAAAAGTTTTGTAACGCTAATGTGATAATTTTTTTCTCGGACGCAGGTGTTGAAGCTGAAGGACCGGCTGATTGAGTCGGAGAAGGAGATCCGACGGCTGCTGGAGAGGGCCGACGGGCCCGCATCGAGCAATAGCCCTAGCTCGACGTCGATGTCGGTAGACGCGAGCATGGATGGGCAGTTCCCCGGAGAGTTCGCGTACGAGGATGTCTTCTACATGGCGGAGAATGTGTACAATGTCTACGGCATGGACTGGATGAACTTTTTGACTCGCGCCAATGATGGGATTTTATGGGCTGAGCTTTGGTGTTGTTTAGGGTATATTTAGCTAGTGCAAAGCACTGTTAATTAGGGTAATGTAGATAGTGTTAAACCTTAGTGTAAATTTTTTTTTAATTTCTTTGTCTAAGTGTCTCAGTGTGCTTTTAACGTGGTGAGTGGTTAGGATGTGAAAATTATGTAGTCATCAACTCATTTGTAGTTAAGAGTACTTTGCAACTGGTGGAAGCTAGTAGTGCATTTTATCTGAGTGTGTTTCTTGCTTTAACAATCATTTCGTTTATTGGGCTATAATCCCTTTCCTAATAATTTGAGGAGTGACAGTACACTCATAAAATTTGTATGAACAGTGTATAGCTTCAATCGATGTGCGTGGACATCTAAATTCGACAGTTACTGCTCTCTGTTTGTGGGAAGATTTTGTTGAAAAAAATAGGCTAGGGCTATACAGACCTTTGAAACTTTCTCACGCAGAATCGAGACATGGACAAGCAGAACAGACTTGGAAGGAAGAATCGTAGCTACATGATGCGCTCACCTTTTGCCTTTCTCTATTTTTGTTAAGTTGGCCAATGCCTTGCCTTAGCTAATAGAGAGTCTTCAACATAGAGAGTGGTGCTTTAAAGCGTGAAGCAGTAACAATAAAGTAAGAAAGGAATAGTATTTTTGGAGGCCTAAGGGAATGCATGAAATGGGTAAAAGAAGGAATGGCCGGATGTAAATAGGTCCAAGGTAGTCTTGCTGCTGCTGCTGCTAATACTATTGCTATACCACTAATGCAGTCTATTTTTACCATGAGTGATAGTAATAAGTTTGGAGCATAAAAGCTTGAATTGTATTAGGGTCTGCAGAACCAGTAAATAGGCAAGATAGCCTTACAAGAAAAGGAAAGCCAAAGGAAATAACCAATCTACGGGAAATACTAGGCTACTGTTACCAAAAATACAATGACATAGTTGTACAATCCATATTACTCCCCCTCAAGTTGGGGCATGAGGATCCCGAATGCCCAACTTGCAGAGAAGAAAGCGAAAGCGATCTCGTCCAAGTGCCTTGGTAAATATATCAGCTAATTGAAGGTGCGTAGACACATGTGAGGTAGCTACTGTTCCCGATCTCGAGATGTTCACGAACAAAGTGACAATCGATCTTGATATGCTTCGTGCGCTCATGAAAAATCGGGTTTTTGCAATGTGTAAGGCAGCTTGATTATCGCAGAATAATCGAGTTGCTGCCTCATCCGCACCCCCCAATGAAGAAAGTAAACTTCGTAGCCATATGATCTCACTAACATTCTTGCCATAGCTCGATACTGTCAGCCTGGCGATGAACGCGAGACCGTGGTTTGCTTCTTAGTCTTCCATGAAACTGGACAGCCTCCTAAGGTGATAAAATAACCCGTAACCGATCGGCGGGTCAATGGGTAGCTAGCCCAGTCCGAATCACAATAAGCTTTAAGTTCAAGAGAGTGAGGTCGTAGAAAGATCCCCGGGCGGGGGACCGCTTCAAGTAACGAAGAACTCTCATGGCGGCATCCCAGTGACCTTGGCGAGGCTCCCGCATGAATTGCGCCAAGACATGAAGAGAATAACTAAGCTCCGGTCTGGTTATTGTCAAATATATAAGCCTCCCAACGAGACGTCTATACTTGGCCGGATCCGAGAGCAAATCACCGGAACATGTCGATATACGATGATGCTTGTTCCATAGTAAATGACGATGGTCGTGATCCTAGCATACCACACTCGGTCAAAATGTCAAGCACATACTTCCGTTGATTGAGAAAAAGACCAGAATCCATCCGTGTATCTTCAATGCCGAGAAAATACTTGAGAGGTCTCAAATCTTTTATCCGGAAGCACTTGTCCAAATAACTTTTAAACGAGGTACAATAGCTAGAACTATTTCCAACTATGATTAAATCATCCACATCAACTAACACTTCGATATATACGCTACCTTGAGTAAAAGTGAAAAGAGAATTGTCTCGCTCCCGATTGGAGAAAACCATATTGTTGAAGTGCATCCGCAAACTTGGAAAACCAATTCCGCGAAGCTTGACGGAGCCCATATAATGACTTTCGAGCCGACGACACCGCCTTCATTAGTCGATGAGAATCCCTGGTGGTAACTACATGTAAACCTCTTCATCTAAATCCCCATGTAAGAATGCATTATTCACATCCATCCGATATATTTCCCATCCCTTTGCAACGGCAATCGTCAACAAACATCTCACCGTCACGAGCTTAGCCACCGAAGCAAATGTCTCATGATAATCGACTCCTTCCACTGTGTAAAACCTTTCGCTACCAACCGAGCTTTGTAACGTTCGACTGTCCCATCTCGCATGCCGCTTCACCTTGTATACCCATTTGCAACCGATTGGACATTTCCCGGGCGAGAGTTTCTCAATGGTCCAAGTTTCATTTGATTCGAGAGCGCAGATCTCTTTCGCCATCGCATCTCTCCACTTCGGATCTTGAGCAGCCATGCGGTAGGATGTGGGTTCGTTGTCCGAATCAATGGCAGCTAGAAATGCCACATGACGATTAGAAAGACCAAAATAACCAATGAAGTGCTCGTTAGGGTGGCACGTACCCGAGGAGTTCGATGAAGTGGGTAAAGAGAGAGGGGGCGTCACATGCCGTGCGATGTGAACAATGAAGTCCTTAAAACGTCCAGGAGGATTCTTAATCGATTCGAACGTTGTGCCACCATATCTACTTTTTCTAGGATTGTTGCACCAACATTATCAAAAATCTTTGTCTCCCTCTTCCATGTCAAGTTGCTGATTATTGATAAAATTCGAATTGTCGGACCTTTTGAATCATTTGGGCTGCCCCCACTGTCCCGCTCGTAACGGCCCACTTGTTGTTCTACCACTGCTTGTTCTGGACTAGCACGAGTTGATCCAAGCCCATCGGTTGAATCGTCCTATCGAACACACATTTTCGAAAACTCCCCCTTAGCCTTGGTACGATCCGGCCGAGTTCGATTGAGCTGTGTATCGGCTCGGGCTCGATCTGAATCGTTGTATCGAATGATGGAAGGAACTCCATTAAAGAATAGTGGACTGTCCTTCTTTGGTTCGGCTGGTTGATTACTATCGTGACAAATGGGAAAGTATCTTCGCAAAAACGAACATCCCTTGATACGAAGAATTGCCGTGTCTTCAAATCATAAAGTCGCTAACCCTTCTTTCCTTGCAGATAGCCAACGAATACACATTTTCGAGATCTTTCTTGAAATTTATCTTTGATTCGAACATGAGCATAGTATCATGAACCAAAAACTCGAAGATTTGAGTAATTAGGTGGTTTGCCGAAAAGTACCTCATAGGGGCTTTTGTTGTCGAGCAACTTTGTTGGCGTAACATTAATGAGATGAACCGCGGTCGAAACGCATTCACCCCCAAAACGTGTTGGAAGTGATGCCCGAAACATGAGTGCCCGTGCAACATTGAGGATATGCCGGTGTTTCCGTTCAACCCGTCCATTTTGTTGTGGTGTCTTAGTGCAAGATGTTTAGTGCATAATACCTTGGGTGAAAAAGAAATTCTGCATCTCTCTTGATAGGAATTCCGACCCATTATCACTTCTCATCATTTTAATCGTACGATTAATTCTTAATTAGAGCACAAAAATCGATGAGAAAACGTTGTGCTTCGATTTCTCACGTAAGAGAAACAACCATACACCTCGATCGTAATCGTCAAAAAATAATTGGCACCACAACTGGATTTAATCTTATACGGCCCCCACAAGTCACAATGTATCGTTTGAAATGGGTAATTGGCTTTATTCATGATCAAATCAAACGGAGAACGAGTATGTTTTGCTCTCGGACACACATCACACTCCTTATTGCCTCTATCCTCCGAATTTAGATTAATACCATTCAACTTTATTGTGCGGGATGGATGACCGAGCCTCTCGATGCCATATGTCCACGGATTCTTCTAGAATTGCTCGACATGTGAATAGCGCGATCAACACTTTCCGCGGGTAGTAGACCCCCCCCTCGAAGCTCACCCACTCCAAGGATCTTCCTCGAAATGCGATCTGAATTAAACATAAATTCGAGCAAAAGGTTACAAGGCAATCTATCTCTATTGATAATCGTGCAATTGAAATTAGATTGCAATTGAAAGTAGGCACATAAAACACCTGAGATAGCTGAATGGAATTAGCAATCATCACTTTCCCAACTCGGGTGGCTTGTACTTTGCCTCCATTAGGAATATAAACCGGTGCACCGCCTTCAATTGGCAATGATTCTGAAAAATTCTCGAGACTTCCCGTCATGTGTCTCGAAGCTCCAAAGTGTCTAATATCCATTCATTCGTAAATTCACAAAATTATTACCGACAAGTCGATCGAATCATTTGTGTCCGAGGCAAGCAAATTCAGCAATTTTTGAAATTGATTATCGGGCGGGGCCTCCAAGCGATCAGCCCGCGACCTATTAATGGTCTAAACCGCATTCACCCGATCTCGGGCCTTGTGGATTCGGAGTCTTCACTCGCGGCCAGCCTCGCTTCCATTGACTCTGTCGGCCCCTCTCGCCATGTCCAATGGGCTTCTTTCCTTTGCCCCATTCTCGCCGTGTACCATCTTTGGGTAGCCATTCAAGGCCCGGCGATTCTTTGTTCAGTGTTGACTTGCCACAATGCTCACAAGTCGGCCTTGCTTCGGATGGCTGCATTGCTGTTTTCCAACATTGTTTGGTCCACCTCCTCCTTTTACGAAAAAAATGCTGCTTACGGTGTCGAATCATGAGATCGTGCAACACGTTTTTGACGTTCTTCGTGCACAATCATTTGATATACTTTATTCGGGCTCGGCATTGGCTCGATACTAAGGATGTTAGGCGCATCGTGTTGTATTCGGAGGTGAGACCCATGAGAAACCGAAATATCTTCTCCGTTTCCCGTTGTGCCACGAACTTGTTGTTGGCTCCACGGCAGCGTTTCGGTTTCTCAAGATAAAACTCGAGTTCATCCCATAGTAATTTCAATTTGGAATAATATTCCCGCAAGCTCTTCCCATCCTGCTTGAGAATACGATTTCGAATTTGATTTGATAAATCAGTCGATTTCCTTCCGAATACCGCTCTTTGAGATCGTCCCATAGTTCTTTCGCGTCCATAGCATAAGCGATCGTCGATTGGAGGTCCTTCTCCATTGTGTTGAACAACCATGCTAAGATTGTGGAGTTGCAAATCTCCCACCTTTCTTGCATTGGGTCATCTTCCTCCGGCTTTTGAAGAGACCCGTCGATAAAGGGCGCTTTGCTTTTTGCTCATAACGCGATCAATATACCACGTGACCATGTCAAGTAGTAGTCGCCATTTAGATTACAAGCGACCGGAACGTTGCCCGGGCCATCCGACGACTCGAGTCGATACATCGCTGGAATCTCGGCCCTCCTGGCCGAGCCATCTCACTTCATGATAGTCTTTGGTAAAACGGTGTCCCTTCTTGGGTTCTCGTCGGAATCACTCCCGCCCCGCCATCCTATGAAAAACTTCAAAAGAGATGCAATTGGTCCCAGAACTAAAATGCTTTGATACCATAATAAGTTTGGAGCATAAAAGCTTGAATTGTATTAGGGTCTCAGAACTAGTAAATAGGCAATACTGCCTTACAAGAAAAGGAAAACCAAAGGAAATAAAGGAAATAACCAATCTACGGGAAATTCTAGGCTACTGTTACCAAAAATACAATGACACGGTTGTACAATCCATAATAGATAAAGCTAGACTTCGCCTTCGGGTGAGATGAAGTGATCCTAACTTAACCTCCAATGTGGTTTGCACATACTCGTGGGAGCCAATTGAGTCGAGACTCGAGAGTTAGGGATATTCCGCGAGAACTTGTCTTAATCGATTTTATGCTCATGCAAATTAGGAGTCTTGTAACTTGATTTTAGCTTCAAATCATTCGACTTCCTATACTCGTGCCAGTCATGAGTCTTTAAGAACTTGGACAAACATGAAGGATGCTCCACATGTAAAGACCCGGTCCAACGAGAGCGGGGGTGATCGGCGGGCCAAAAGGCTTGGATAAGGAGAGGCTCCCGAGGATGGTGAAGAGGGCGGGAATCCACCGAACAGTGCATCGAACATGTGAGACAGCGATTATGATGTTATAGGTGAAAATTGAAATTAACTCACATAGGGGCGGCTTAGCTTTGAAACTTCAAAATTAAGCGTGCTCGGGTGGAAACACTCGAAGATGGTTGACCTCTTGGGAAGATGCCCACTTGCACCCCAAAGGACAAATCCGTGAGGCTAAATATGGAACGAGCCAAAATGGACAATACCTCAATAAGTTAATCCAGGAATGTCACCCCACATGCATGACATGAATGCAGGTTTCAATGGCAAAGGAGTTGTAGAGATGATATGTGCAAGAAGCATGAAGGTTTCTCCATCGATCGGCCCGGCCCGATAGAAAAACTCAAAATCTTCGGGGTTTTAGAGCTTGATCCAGTAAAAATCCGATATGATGTTGACGAAGGTGATGGAGGCTTTGAAGCGTATTTCAACGGAACTTCATTATTCTTTGCTTTCTTCGAATATGTTGAGAGCGCTCGACGCCTCTTCGAATTCCTTCACAAATATCTATATTTGTATCCTCTCGTTTGAATGAACATCCCTAATTATACTGTCTGATGGGGATTAATAGAGAAGAAAATCGTACTTCGAACGATAAACTAATCTCCATCAAGGTCGTACTTTTGATGTAGATTCATTAGGAATATTGCAAACTATGTTTCTCCTCTTGTATTTCCATGTTGGAATACGATGTAATATTCTCTGGAATATATCGTTGCAGAGAATATAGGGAGACAATTGTCTTCGATATTGATTTGACGAATATCTTAATTAGAATGCAGATAACTAATTACAAAATTTTGACCCGATATGATTGAATTCATCCTAGTTATGAAGTTAGACATACATGAAACAATGCAGCTTATTACATCATATTAGGGGTGAGCGGTTCCCGGTCCGGTCCGATTCCCATAAAAAATCGGGAACTGGGATCGGTAGTCCCGGTTCTCTTTTTTTGGAACCGTGGACGGGACCAGCCACTCTCGGAACCGGACCGGACCGGATCGATGGTCCGGTCCGGTTCTCGGTGGTTCCAAGGAATTTGTGTTCGTAAAAAAATATGCACCTCTCAACAAACAATGCAATAACATTTCATGATATCCGATGGGGATGGGCGCATTGTCAGTAACATTGGAAGCTCAAATAGTAAAGCAAACCCTAATCCTAAACAAGCAAACATTAGATTTACTTTTTGAAAAATTTTTAAAAAAAAGACCGGTCCTGGTCCTCGACCTTGGAATCGGGAACCGGATAGCCCGGTCACCGGTTCCAATTTTAGGAACCAAGAACTAGACCGGATCCCTCTAAAATCGGGAACCGAATCATCGGTCCTGGCCCGGTTCTAGCGGTCCCGATCCGAGCGATTTTTTTTCGCTCACCCCTACATTATATGCCAAAAACGAAAAACACAAAAATGTTTTACTGTTGACATCAAAATTTTGGTAACCCATTTAAGCGATACACAATAGAAAAGAAAAAAGGTCACATGAGAGACAAAAATAATACACACATGAGCTCTCTCTTTGTAGAAAAATTTTCAGCACGCGGTTTCATGAAGTCAATGAGTACGCATTCGTTGACAATTGGATCGTGCTCAAATTTTGTGGAGAATACGGTAAGACATTGTTATTGAGTTCTCTTGGTGCAATTGATGGAAAAATATCTGGAAATATATCTTTGATGGAGAAAACCAAACCGGTCGGCCTTGTAGATCAAGACCGTAAAGCCCAGCGCGCCGTCTAACGAAGATGGTAAATATGTGTGCGTTCTAAGTCGGAATGTGTTGAAATTTTGAGGAGACCTCCACAACACGTAGTTCTTCAGCTTCACCAACAAAATTAAGCATAAAGATCCAGAGAGCCCCTTGTGATGTTCACGGTCCTCGACATTGTTGTTCTCGCCTCTCGACATTCCTGCACCTGAAATCGCCACTTGTGAATCTAGAATATATTTTATGGGGGCTTTATTAATTGTCCTTGTAATTAATTATTGGTCTAATAAAAGAAAGATAAAAATGTTTCCTAATCTTAGTTAGATATGGGGCTAGATAGTATGGGTTGAGATAAGTCTTATCCGTAATGGGGGGATAGATTAAAATCTTTATAAATAAAACTAAAGTCCATCATCTAAATCATAATGTTCTTATAACCTCACATAAAGACTCATCGAAAGCGATATGTGAGTAGTCATCTCATTGAAGTTAGTGTTTAAGGGGGTTCATAGAGGATCGTCGCAATTCCGCATCAAGAACGATAGATCCTAAATAAGGTGTGTCAATTCTTCTACTTTATGAAACCGTGATTCACATATCTATATGTGATGATCTTAGGGCGCTACACAAGGATATTAATCGCAACTTACATTTGGTATCGGAGTCAATGCGTTTTAGATCTCGAATCACGTTCTCACTATTTTTGAAATTTTATTTTCGGCAAAAGTGAAAAATAATTATATATTCGAAAAGTACTCGTTGAGACAAGCAAAACCATGTCAAGATCGTCGTTGGTGATCGCCGGACGCGCTACTACTCGCGATCACACACCGCTAGCCATCGGGCGCATGGAGGCTACGCGCCATAGAGAAGTCCAAGCGTGCGACTAGACCTGCACGAATGAGGCACGTGTAGGAAGACGTTAGTTGACGTCACACCAACCCGAGTTAGATCCAACCCATGACTCTAACCCAAATTGGTTGACTATTGACTAGGGCCTCTTAGTTGGACCAATTGTTAACCGGTCCCACCCGATCGCATGACCTAGTTCGCCGGTTCGGTCAAGGGATAGCGGTTGGATCGGGATAAATCGATCAAACCAATTTTGTAAACTGGTTGGTGGCTCCACCACCGGCATTTGCGCGTGTTCATACATGGGCTTGATGCGCCAAAGACTGTGGTGGCGCGTGAGGGAGCGTGTGTAATCCGATGGAGGAGTTCCAGGTACCTACGTGCTCGCATAATCATGCTCTACAAGATGATATATTTATTTTACATATTTGATGCCTTTATAGAAAGAAAATACGTATGAAACCCCAAATACGTGTATTGGTTTAGGTATTTTTTGGTATTTTTGTATGCATTTCTCTATGATTTGTGAAATATAGGTGCAAGCTCACATGTAATACCACATACAAATATGTGGGGCATAATTTATGGTTTAACATGTATTGTTGAGTGGATCAATATAAATTAGTATAACATGTAATTTTGTGATTGATTGCCCCTATCACTAATTTTAAAATTATATGAATATACGGAGAATGTGAAATATAAAGTTTATATCCCTATTTCAAGTAAATTCAATTAGGTTGTAATCACCAAAGTGGCACACCTGGTTGGTTTTAATAAATAATGGTTTATAAAGTGATGGGATATCCCCTATTTTGATACGTAGTCATACTTTCAAAGGAGGTAATTGTGTATTGTTTCATGGGGGTCACATCTACAATATATGGTTGATAATTGTCTAATGTAAGTTTTTCATACACTCAAAGATTGTGATTAATGAAAATTAAAATAAAGTTTTATGACCGATGTAATGTAAAGAGTATACAACCGCATATCATGTTTTCTCGCCCAAAGGTGATTATATGATGATGTATGTAACTCTCAAGGTAAATTTTCACATTATGCTAATTATATACATTGATTATTTTTAGTCACCGTTTTTGTGAATAACAACTACGTTAATATTGAGGTTCATATTGGTTCAAATTTTAAGAACTAAATAGTGATTTTCTATTTACAATGGACTAGCGAATATTAAAGATATTGCTCTTATTAAGTGTAAGCCTACAAATCTCACTCTCGTTAGTAAAGAATCATGAAAAGCACTATGTGTTGCTAGGGAAAAGAGCAATAGGATTTGCTTATTTTTAGCAATAGAGCGATCCATTAAGAAACACTTGAAAAGTATTTTTGCCAGTTGATTGCACCGTTAAATAGATGATGGAAGCCTTGAAGACTTGGAACCATGTTTCGTCTAATGCTAAGAGTGGTACACATCTCGCAATGACTTTTTAACATCATGTGTGATGGTTCTTGTAATATTAAAGATTGCGTCTTATAAATGGCAAAATTGCATATTAAAAGGTTTAGAAATCATACTAATAAAGGAACTCATAAAACCACCGGTCATTCTAACTATTTAGGTCCATAAAAAGCATCATTTATGAAGGATGGTGATCGCTACTTCTTTTGTAAGAAGAACGGTCACATAAAGAAAGACTGCAATAAATGTAAAGACTTGATTGTCTAAGCATGAGCCTAAAGTAATGATTCTTTGACATTGGTTTGTGAATTTAACCTATCAAAAACCTTATCTTGTTAGTGGTGGCTAGATAAAGGTGTAACAAATTATGTTGTGTTTACCATATGGGGATTCATAAACTGCAAGATACCAAATCGGGATAAATCAAGCTCACTATACAAACAACTATAAAGTCAACGTCAAGTTTATGGGAATGTCATTTTGGATTTTGGTTTTAACTTGACATTAAGAAATACATTTTATGCACTTTCCTTACAGACGGGACTTTATTTCGTATAAAGTATGGACTTGTGTAACTACTCTTCCGAAATAAGGGACACTAGTATTTCTATGCTCTTTGATTCGGATAAAGTTGGGTGCTACTATATACCCAATGGATGATACATATTGTGTTTAATTCCCAATTATATATACGTCGCTTATATAAATGAAATATTATTTTCCAAAAAACTTCTACCTAAGTAATAGTCATACTCGTTATGGTATAAATGCCTTGGTCACATATCTAAAGAAAGAGTAAAAACACTTATAAAGACAAACATTTTGCCCACTATTAAAGTGACATCGACATATGCGTAGATTCTTAGAGAGGAAAGATGACCGAAATAAAGAATAAAACCGTAGGTTGGCAATTATGACCTATTGGAGGTGATTCACACTGATATAATTGGATTATATACACCAACATTGTGTAGAAATTTTTTTATTTCATCACATTTATTGATTATTATTCCCGATATGGTTATCCGTACTTGATTAAGGAAAAGTCTAAATCTCTTGACAAGTTCAAAACTTTTCGAACTAGAGTTGAGAAAAAACTAGGAAAAATCATTAAAAAAAATTGTCATATCCGACCGTGGTGATGAATATTATGGTCAACATGGTGATGCTGCATAGCTTAAAGGGCTATTTGCTAAGTGCTTAGAGAATTCTATGATTATGGCTCGGTTTACTATGCCTTGTAATCCTGAGCGAACAATGTAACCGAAAGGCATAATTGCACCCTTATGGATATGAAGAGTATGATTTGTAAAATTAACTTATATGATTTTCTATGGGGTGAAGCTTTCAAAAGCAGCCCTTTACGTTGTGACTTGCGTTTCTATCAAAGCTGTTCTATTGACTTCTTTTGAGTTATGAAATAGACGTATATCTACATTAGATTGAACCATATTATGGTTTGAGGTGTTCCCGCGGAAGTTAAGTTACATAATCCAACATTAGATAAGTTGGACTCCAAAACCATTTAATTTTACTTTGTACCTTACCTAGATCATTAAAGGGGTATTAATTTTATGATCCCAATGGAGGAACGAGAATTGTGGAATCATGAGATAGCTAAGTTCTTGGAGTTTGATGTGGCTGAAAAATGTAGCTACTGCGACTATTAAAGATAACAATGCGATGGGGATTATTGCATTTTTTTTTCTTAGACAGGATCGTGGAGACTCCTATACTACAAACTAAACTTGTTGGAGTTTAGGATCCCATTAATGTGACATTTCTTGATGAAGTTTATCAAACCCCACGAGCGCAAGATGAGGTTAAATTAGCTCCACTTAATATATCTATCAGGTAGAGACAATCTCTATACAACTGCATCTGTATAGTCTATCCGGGAGAGCATGTCTACAATATCGACTATATGATTAATCTAGTAATTTATACATATGCTATTTCTTGTGTTCAATCAAAACTGTGATTGTGTGCATTGATAAACAATATACAAACTATGAAATATAAGGTGTTTGAAAGTTTGTTGACATGCCTCAAGGTCACAAGTCCATTTGCTGCAATTGGGTGTATAAAACTAAAAGGGACTTCAAATGAAAGATAAAGAATTTTAAAGTCAAATTGTAACTAAATTTTTCACTCATAAAGAAGGAGCAAACTTAAAATAATTTTTGCATACAAGCATCTCCTAAAGTGTTTTTTTCATAGTGATTATGGCATTAATAGCTCATTATGATAATGAGCTTTCATGTGGATGTTAAAACTTCTTTTCTAAGTGGGCACCTTGATAAGGATATCTATATTATGTAGCTTGAAAGTTTTACAAGCAGATGATTCAAGTAAGTTTGTATGTAGAGAAAGAGGAATCTCATATAAACATTGTCACGCCCGATTCCCGGGCACGCAACAATTATACCAAAATGCCTCAGGCCATTAATGAACGATGTCCCAAGCATGTCATCGACCTATTTTTTTTTTTTATCTTTTTATTAGGCGCATGCGGAACGTGCTACTCCCAAACATCAAATCAAACAATGGGGATAGTAAAGTAGTAGGTCACATCACATCTCAACAAAGACTATTTTTATTAGTTACGTTAACCCTAGGAAGTACGTATACACACTAGCCCTACCTCGGGGCCACTTCCTATAACATAACAAAAGTTATCAGGTCGGGGTTAATACTACTCCAAGTTACTCCCAAAAGATACCAACATCCACATTCTCCACTCAAATTCAATAAATCGCTACTCCATAGCTAAGGACCGAAAAATGGTTAACAACAACGGGTGAGATATAAAATCTCTATGAGTCAATGCCTAAGTCCAACTAGGGCTCTAATTCACTCGGGGCGGTCTATACATGCAAGACAACATCTATAGCAGATCAATAGCATGCGACCTATGCAATACTCTAGCCGTTACATAAATAGGCACAACCCAACAATATAATATCAATCATATGCAAGCTTACTCCACCTTGGTTCACGCATATGCAATACTTGACAAGACTCAACGATCACACAAACCAAGGCATACAATCAAAACACTTGTTCGCTTGCATGCCCAAGTATACCACACGTGTTCCAGTTTTAAATGTCAATCGGCCCAAGACACTAAACGGTTGGTGCCTGCACTCTAGACAGTTGGTGCTCGGTGTTGACACTTAAATTTTATTTTTAAAAAATCATTCGCATAAAATGTAAAATGAGAATTAATCATAATTCTCGCAAAAAATAATCCTCATGCATTGCATTTTTATATTTTGTCGGTCGCATCATCTCGTATTTAGGGTCATAGATGAATCAATTGAGTTTGACTTGATAGGCGGGCGGTTGGACTCGATCTAAGGATTTCGATTGAACCTACAAAGGGCATCGGATTTTTAATGGTCAATTGGACCTATTTTCAAGCTTATAACAGTCCATTTAAGCTTATTTATTTAATTAAGGCTTTCAATTTAATGTCTATTATTTAGAAAAACCTTAATTTGAGCTCGAGAATGTGAGACCGACACATTATTTGCACTTAGAAAATTCGAGTGATGCCGAGGGTTGTTATTGCCGAATTCTATGATGGATCCGGACTTAATTCAAGCTCAATTCAGCCCATTTGGGCTCTTATAATTGTAAAAGACCCTTAGTTAATTACCCACTTGGTTAGCTAAGGTTCCATGAGGTCCGGAATCACGAAACGAGTCCACGAGACATGAATAATTCGGCCATTTCATCCTCCTCATTCAGTTGGCCGAAAATTGATAGAATCCTGGTGATATTGGACTCTTCCGAGATAGGATTTGATCAAGAGTTTCATTAGTTAAGGGGTCTTATCTTGATGGGTGTCTTAGAAAAGTAAAACTCTATCATTATTCAACTAATAACTGAGAGTTTTAGTGGATTAGGACTCTTAGAATCCAATGGCTCACGTTAGATCCCGTGCTAAATATGACTCTAGATCCGACAATCCGAAATGAGTCTTATTCCTACTAGAATTCTGAGCTCGAGCTCTATATATACAAGGGTTTGGCTCAAGCTCACGAAGTCGGCATTTTGTGAGCTCCACAAGTTTAGAAAGTTCAAAGAAATTTCGAGAGATAGAGAGGGAATCATGGCCGAAATTCCATCCCGTCGGCAGCTTGGAGCAGGTTTCGCGCCAATTGATCGTGCGTCATCTTACGTGCTCCGATCGACTTATGCCAACTACCGTGACGTTCAACATTCGATGATCTATCACTAGCCACCGATGGCACATCGATCCAACGTCTGGAGCTTCCTATCCAAGCCTTTGAAATCGCCCTTCCCTACTGCCGATTCCCACCACCAATCAGCTCGAGAGGCCACTACTGATCAGCCCCTATCTAAGGTGCTCCAACCTTTGTTTCATCATAATTTTAAAGATTAATCCTTCCTCTACGTGTGCTAGATCATTCAGGTTGATTTAGCGACAAAATCAAGCTTAAAAGAGGCTGTTTTGGGAGAGATTCGTCAAGGCTGCGCCTACTGGATTTTTGCTTGGAAAAAGGTAATTTTTCTTAGCCTATGATTGTTAATTTATGCGTGTTTGATTGGTAACATGCATCATTATTCTTGAAACTTTTTGAACGTGCATGATTTTGCAATTGAACCTAAGAAAACTCAAGCTTTTTCCACTTATTTCATGTTAGAACCGAAAATTGCTTTAGTTGTATAAAATTCTGATTTTTTTAGTGACCCACTTTGATTAATGAATTCAACCGTATTTTGTGAGTGCTATTGAGAATTGACTGAATCTTGTTTGGAAAAATCAACTTTTCTCGAAGTCAAGTTTGTTCGGTTTTTTCTAAGATCAAATTGGTTAACTTGGAAGATGAGAATTTTCATGATTTAAAGTCTGAAATTTTCGGCATAAATACCTCTTGGCTGAACTTTATATGTGATGGATTAATCCTATCTTGTGTCAATTGATTTGATCTATCTCATGTTTGTTCGATGTTATCTCCTTACCACGGATGAGAGTCAATTAAGTTGAACTTTATAACAGAATTGGATGATTTTTTGCTTGTGGATGGATTTTTTGAGCTTATTATCATCTCTAGCATGTGAATTAGTTGGGGTAATTGTTTAACACATATCTTATCTCATCTCTTGCAATTTTTATATGAATATGTTTTGATTAGAGATGATTTGATTTGATTGGATAATATCCAAAGTTTTGAGAATTATCTAAAAAAATTAATTTTTCGAATCCTAAAGATAATCTTCTCAAATTAAAGTTGGATTAATTTTGGATGACATCCCCAATCTCAACAATTTCGGCCACCCTCACATATCCTCGAAATTTCAAATCAAATTGGCTCATTTTATTTTATTTTCGTCGTGCTGTTTGCTTTTTGATTTGTTATAAAGTTTACGCATCTTTAAACAAACATGCCCATAATATATGCTCCCATGTGCCTAAACTCTCCAAAAAAAAATTAAATCACATGCCTTAGTCGTGATCTCACGGAATGGGATGGTGATTTAGTATAAAACTTCGTGTTTTTTCCCTTTGGCAAAAGGGATGTTGTTGTTTTACACCCCTATCCTCATACCGGCTCGAATCTTCAAGGATGTAGTGGATAAAAATTATTCTCTAACCCAAATCTTTGGGGATGAATGAATTTCTTCCAAAAAATAGAAACTTTAAAGGTATATTATGGGCATTTTTGTTTATTTTTGTTCAAATTTTTTATTGCTTTTGATTTTTTTTTATTTTACAAGAAAATACAAAAACAAAATCAAATCCTTTTATCATACAATTCATTTTTCTCCAATTAATCATCAAATTCACATCAATCAATCGAAAAGCTTTTTTTCATGAAATTCATACCAAAAGGGAATTAATTTTCTAAATTAATGTAACCAAGTCTCCGAACTCATCTTTCTCTAGTTCGCGAGAAAATGAAATAGTTCTCCCGCTATTTTATTAAGGTTTCTAATCAACCTTCCATAAATGGTTAGTGGCGGCTCTAATTGGACATTTTTTTACGAATAAACCTAAGTTGCGATTTAGTAGGACTTGGGAGGGTCCGAGTTAGGTTAGTTAATTTAATTAACCGATAATCCATTAGCCTAATTTTAGGTCGCGACACTAAGCAACTCCGCTGGAGAAAATTTTTAATTTTTCAAAAAATTTTAAAGAAAAGATGAACAAAATTTTGCAAGATATTTTTCGGAAATTAAGCTTCAATTTTCAAAAATTTTGTGGACTTATGCCGTTGATTTTCATGATCTATGCCTCAATTTCTTCGTTGTGATTTGTCGTGGTTGATTGTGATTATGAGTGGTTCTTCAATTGATTGTTTGGAGTTCGGTTGATCCCCATTGCATTTTATTTAAACGATCATGCTCCATTGCGCTGGATTTTTCTAACGATTTCATACGGGTTTACTTGATTTATTTGATCGCTTTATTTTATCGCAAAATACCATGATTGAGTGAATTATACTTGTTATGCATGGTTCTTGACATTGCATCGGACCTAAAATGCTAGATTAACCTAGGATGGTGTCTAGGTAAGAATCGCTTAGCCTTATAATGGAGGCATGAATGATCTTACCCTCGATCCCAATTATGTTATGACTTTCCATTCGGGCCGAATCTGCGGGCACGAGGGATTTCTTAACATTCTCTAAGCTTAAAAAAGGCTAGATACGATTTATATCGTTGAGTCAAATCGGCCTTGAGCGCTCTAAAAACCGGTTAATAAAGCATGCATATGTCATCGTGCTTGTCTTTGAACTCATCTTCGTTATTTTAGCATATGCTTTTTCTATAAATTTTCTGAGTTGGTCCATGGCTATTGGGTATCTCATTGTGTCGATCTATCACTTCATGGGGCGCCGCGACATTCATATTGTTGAGATAATGAAAGAGGATCGATAGATTGGCTTCCCCAACTAGATGAGGTTGCATGCCATTACGTAGAGAGCCGATGGGGGCAGCTCATTCTTTTGCTTGACATCAATGTTCGTGTCGGGATGATCCAAGCTCCTGCCCATTGTTGGGTCCCCGGACGGCCACATTTTTGCTTGGTAAGCATGAGCTCACCCCTACCTTGGAAGAGTATAGCGTGCTCATTGGTAAGTCTCTAATGGTTGATTTGCTCGTCGTACAAAGGATTTTAAAAGCAAACTATGGGCATTGCTCTTTTACTTTTCTCATGATTGTTTTAACAAAGCCCGATCCTTGCAAAAGAGCAAAGTATTTCTACTAACATTTTTTGGATTGATCATTTTTCCTCATCACAAAAATTCTGTCATTCCTCACTGGCACATTTTGTTCAACAAGTTTGTGAGGAAAGGAACTTAGTAAATGCTATTTTGGCCGAAACCATTATTTTTATGAATAATTTTAGGCGGGGCAAGTCGAAGGTCTTAAGAGCCCCATTTGTCTTTGTTACAAGTTTGGTTTCTATCACATATCAAAGAATGCCAAGGGCTCGAGTCGATCGACACTCTTAGGAACTTTGCCCCTCCATTAGTCATTTTCAAAGAAAAGCGAGTAATACCTTTGATTATCATTTTTTGAATGGCTAAAACTCGTGAGGAATCCATCTCCCAAGTCCCTCCAATGGCACGCTAGCTGGTTCCAATGTATGGAGGCTCGCCTTACCTGCGGTCGCCTTGGACCGATCCTCCTCCGAGGTATTACTGGAGTAATCGAATATTATCCGCCCTGAGTCATTCGTCGGTTTGGATGTGTCTAGAAGTTACCTCCTCCTCTACCGTCGCCTGCATCCACTGAACTTCAAAAACTTATGACGGAACATGGACAGACGATCGTCATTATCCAATTCCTATGGGTAGCTTGTTAACCGATCAAGCTTAGTTTCCTAAGGAAACCGCTGGAGCTGCTAAGGAGACTTATCGGTCCACCAAGGAGTATCGACCGAAGCACTCCATTCCCGAAGAATGGCGCCCGAAGCTTCTCGATGTCACTCCAGCCCGATGTACGAACAATGAGCTTAGGCGATTCTTTGGCGAAGCTCATGAAGAGATTGTCATGGCAAAGAAGACCAACAAGCGATTGAAGACTCAAGCCGGCCCCCAACCCAAGAGATCGAAGAATGGAGCCGAGCCCTTGAAGTGATAGGCCTTTAGTCGTTCAAGTCTTGTCATTATTTTATTTTGCTTTATTAGGTCTCTTGTTAAGGAATTTTCATTGAATTTTAGGTTTGTTACCTTTGATTATACTTTCGATCGATAATTCGAGTTCTCTTTCCAAGCTGACCTTGCTGTTTTGTTAGAATTGTTTCACCTCGTTCGAGTGGTATTCAATTCCCATACTTCAAACGCAAAATGTTCATAAGATTTTGAACCACTGTATAAAAAATTTTCGTGGTAATCCAATATGTTTTCCATTTTTTATGGAATTAATGGTCGAAGTGGAGCAGACTGGAATTTGACACGTTTTTGGACTCTTGAATTATTTTACCATTTAACACCGAAAAACGTGCCTTTTTTGCAGAACCGCTAAACTTGAAAGTTGTATATTTGTGTTTCAACTCATAGTATACAAATTTTCAGAATTTAACTCACACTCTAAAGGGGTCCTTCGTTATTTTTATAACATGCGGACGAAACAGTTTTCTAAACGTGATTTTTCAAAAAAAAATACATTAAATTGTATTGATCCACTCGTTTCTAGCCTAATCACTCTACATGAAAGTTGTTTATCAGCCTCTCGGCTATAATCTCGTAAAATTTATACCATTTTGACCACATTATGAATTGTCACAAATGTTTCGTCGAAATCCGACGAAACTGGAATTTCTTGGTCAAGGTCACGAGTCAAGTTTGAGTGATGTTCACAAGTCTAGATTAGCCATGGATTGACTCGACGTCTTTCACACATTGTACTCATCACATGATCGTCCCTTTCGGGTAATTTATCACGGATCTTCTCCATATTACTTGATCGGTCGCAAAGAGGATGGCCGACATCAACGCCGTCGTTAATGCCACCCCTGGATGAGAAACTTGGCTCCCTAACCGAGCGCTTCAAGGGATGATGTCCCAAAAGATGGAGAAAATGATGGCTGCCTTTACGGCCAAGCTTCAGCCACCATGCCTTTCCATTCCAATTCCTCCGGAAGATAACACCGGCAAAACCTCGGAAGCTGCCCCTTATCGACAATACCACTAGAAAACGTGATCATCATCGGCATGAGTTCGAGCGCACCACCCTTGGTCTCACTTCCCCAAGCCAATCCCGTAGCTATGGGGATGAAGGATGAAACGACCAAGCTGTTGGCCTACATGGAGCGAGAGGATCCAAAAGGTTGAGGGTACGCATAATATCCCTCAAGTTGACTTCACCGCTTTTTGAAGGTTAATGTACTTGAGAAGTTTAAAACGCCCGATTTCGAGAAGTACGACGGCACTTCCAACCCAGGTGCAGCATGTCCGGATGTACCAAACCGGAATGAGCAAGTATGCGGCTAACGGCTCTCTAATGATTCGGACCTTCCGGGTTAGTCTAAAAGATGTAGCTATGAGATGATACACGGACTATGAAATCTATAGAATGGAGAACTAGGAGAAGGCGGCTAATACTTTTGTTAAGCATTTTAGTTTCAATTTGGATGTTCTCATTTCTAAGGAAGATCTAGAAACAGACAGAGATGAAGAAAGGCGAGACGATTAAGCAATGACGCCACCAAATGGAAGAATGTGGCGTCCCCGGCTAAGCTAGTACCCCCCGAGCGAGAGCTCATGAAGTTATTTGTCTCCACTCTACCTTAGACGATGCGATCGCGAATCCTTGGATCTGCTGCAATTTCGTTCAACCACCTTGTTGCGATAGCTGAAGAAGTCGACAGTGGTATGAAGAAAGGATGGTACGGAGGTGTTGCCATGAGTACCAAGAGATTCACGGTAAAGAAAGACAAAAAGCCCACTCATAGGTTAACATGACTTATACCCGTAAATCCGTAGCCCAAGTGCCGGTTATGCGAGATCCCTAACCAATAGCAAGCCAACTTTGGTGCGCAACGGCAAAAAAGGAAATTTACGTCCTCCTCGGCAATTTACTCCTCTACTTGAAACCCTATCACAGGTACTTGCGATTTTACGTAAGAAAGGGCTTCGACTTCCGCACCCCTACAACTCGATAACACGAACTCACCAAGGTATGATCTCGTCAAAGAAGTGTGACTACCATTGTGGTGAGCCTGGACATGATGCAGATAGTTGTTATGTGTTGAAACACCGTATTCGGGACTTGCTCGATTCCAAGGCATTCTAATTCCAAGACAATGGCCAGCCAAATATCAAGAATAATCGTTTGCCGGATCACTCGGGCAAGGTAAATGTTGTATTTAGTTTTGAAGCCGGACGGGTAGATGCTTTTAAGATCCGGGTGGATGATATTTGCAATACTACGGTTAGAGCAGGCTATTATCGGATTGGGGAAATAGTATTGTTCGAACATTGAAAGAGAGAACTCGACTCTCATGAATGATAGGTTGATAGTTTGGGCGAATCGGACCGAGATAGTAGCTACTATATCTCGGATTGTTATTGATTAGGATCAAGAATTTGCCACTTTAACTCTGTCCCAATCGAGTCTTTTCGAAGACTAGAGTAGTAGAGGTCGACATAGCTAATCGATTAAAAGTGATCCGGAGCTAGCTAACATGCTCGCCCGGAGGACGCAATAGATGATGAATTTGAAATTGTCATACCCGAGACTCTGGTGATCACCTCGCCCCTAGACATTTTCCTTATAAAGATGACAATGCGGTTTTTTGGTCCTATGATCTTACCACGATAACAAGGTCTAAACGTACAGCATTGTGATCGATGTACAACCTCAACGATCCATCCTTTTTCCTCACCAACAACACAAGTGCTCCCCATGGCGACGTATTGGGGTGGATAAATCCTTTATCCAGCAACTCCCTGCATTTGCACCTTAAGCTCATTAGGCTCCGACAATGGCATCCTATACGGCGACTTAGAGGTCGGCTCCGTCCCAAGGGCTAACTCAACTACAAACTATATTTCCCTTTCTAGCGACAACCCTTGCAACTCCCTGAAGAAAGATATCCAAGATTTTACACACAATCGTGATGTTCTCTATCCTAGGTTTCTCAACCGACGCATCGACCACGGACGCCAAGTAATCTTGATAACCACTTTCTAGCGAGACAAGTTAACATATTTCGATGAAACCAAAAGAATCGAGGTTCCTCCTCGATTACCATCAAACTTGAAACTAACCTCATCCAATGGGTTAAACCATTTCATCTTGTGACAATCATCCATCGCAGCTCTAAGATAATCCATACTAATAACAACATCAAAGTCATCCATTGCCAAAGCACATTCACATTTGCCCTCTCCTCCTAACCCCTTATAATCCACTTACACTCGTAACAACATCCTACATCCCTGCCTTTGCGCAAAGATAGAGATCCTAAACATCGTTCACAACGGTTCCAAACTCATCCCAACTAGTTTAACAAGCTACACTCCCAACCGATACCTTACGGGGTCCTTCTCACCCTAAAGCAATACTAATGAGAACTCAAGCATACGGCTTTAAAACTCGGGTAGAAAACACTTGCACGGGTTTTCAATCCTACTAACTACCTCAAATCCCAACTCTCCTCATCATTCCAAACCATGACCAGATAGATCAAGGCGACCTTGCTCTCATACCATCTTGGGCGGGGATGTCACGCATCAATCCTCGAGCACACAATATCTCTACTAATACCGCTCAAGTCAACAAGGACGACGTCCCGTGTACATCATCGACCTATAACTTTTATCTTCTTATTAAGCACATGTGGAAAACAAATAACTCTCGAATGACCAACAATTTAAGTAGGAATAGGAAAGCAGGATACACAACAATCAACATCAATAAAAGTCTATTTCACTTAATAGCTACTCGTTAATCTTACGAAGTACATTTATACACATTGGCCCCACTTCAGGGCAACTTCCTACCACCTTTAAAATACCGGATCGGGGTTCACATTACTCCCAAAATTACTCCAATAAGATTCATGTCCACTTTTAGTTCTTCATAGCCGAGGACTTGAAAATGGGTTAACAACAACGGGGTGAGATATAAAATCTCAATGAGTCAACGCATAAGCCCGGCTAGGGCGTTGATTCACTCAGGGCGGCCCTAAACATACAGCAATAGTCGATATATCAAATCAATAGCGTGTGATCTACGCAATGCTCTAGCTATCACAAGATTTGGCACAACCCAACAATATATTCTCAAGCACATGCAAGCTTACCACGCCATGGTTCACACGTAATGCAACACTCGACACGACTCAATAATCATAACAACCAAGATAAATAACAAGAATACCACATGCTTGCATGCATAATACACCATACATATTTCGGTTATTAATGGCCATTCGGCCTAGCGCACTATGCAGTTGGTGCATAGCACACTAGGCGGTTGGTGCTCTACTAGTAAGATACGGCATCATCCCATTACTTCGGCGACGGCGACTACTATGCCAATGTGATTCCAATCGACATGGCACGGCTTAGCAGAGCATTCCCTGTAAGGAGTGTCGGTCCGTCACAAGTTACGATCGGCATCCGATCAACCCGGCGACACGAATTGACATGCATCTAATAAGTCGTATGATTTCGATCGAGACAAAGCACGATCTTGTTAGGGAACCCATTATATGACCACTCAAGCGTATTCGATAACCGACCAATTCTTATCTTTTGCGTTTAACCGAATGCTCATACAAACGTGTTCAAAAGACTCGGCCCAAGGCCATTTTTATGCTAAAATATGCAGGTTTAGTTCTACACGTGGTCATATGAATATACAGTTCATTTACAAGACATTGCAACTAATACGGGGTGGACCGCACCTCATATGTATATATGCATATATATACACCCATAACACTCGGCAATCAATCCATAACACCCAATAGCCACTTAGTAGTAATAATTAATTAATTAATAATTATCTATCTCGATTGCAATTATTTAGTCCCACTTGTAATTATTTAATCCGATTACACATAATCGAGCCTATATTACTCAATCAGCCCGACAATCCATCGTCCGCTCCGCTTTAGCCAATCACTCATTCGCGATCAAATAATCACGCTCAATCACCAAATCCGGTCTAATCATCAATTAGCCACGATCCACCTAACTAACCAGGCTAACTTATTTAATTGTGGTCATTTACCCTAATTCGAGTCCTTATCTAAAACCGACCACAATTATCTACTTAAACCCCTATTCGCACTAACTAAACTAACTCTAAACGTAATTAACGACCTAATCGAGGGTTAGGGCTTAACTCATAAATCTAATGACATTCGATGACAACTCGAGCGCATTAGTGATGACTACGACAATGCACGATGCGGGCGGCTCACGGCGATTACAGGGTCGGTTGGGGTCGGGATGGCGGATGGAGCTCGGGGCTGGGGTTCTCAATTTCAGGAGCGGTAGAGCTTATGGGCTCGGGTCAAAGGATCGAGAGTTTCGAATCTACTGGGTTTGGGTCGGGTAGCTTGCGGTTCTAAGGGCGAGTCGTGGTTGAGGCTCGGTGTCCAACGGGCACGGTGGGCTTGGTGATAGAGAAGTCCAGGGACAACAGTGGGGTCCTCGGGGCCAGGCTGAAGCACGGTGACCCGGCACTCACTAGTCCGGTCGCGGCTCACAAGCAGAGGGGTTTCAAGGCTGTGGGTTCGAGTTCCGCGGGTGTCTCGGGTGTCGGGTCGGCCGCACCCAAGGCTAGCAGCCCGAATTGAGTACCATAGTGATGGGCGGGATCACGGCGACTCGGGTAGCAACCCGGGCTCGGAGTGGTTGTGGGTCAACGGCAAGATTACCGGGGTCGGCTCGGATCGGCGTGGGTTTAGGTTGGAGGTGGGTCACGGGTGTAGGGGGTAAGCTCGATGGTGGTTCGATCTTAGATCTTGGCCGATCGGGAAGGCATTAGGTTCTAGTAAGCGGCACTAGGGGTGGCGCATGGTGGTGGCCGAAGGCAAGGAGCAGCACAAGTCGAGACGCGCTAAACATCAAGCTCAACGGCGTCGAGGGCTTGGGCACGTGTGAACGGAGCTTGCGGTTCACGGCGGGGGCTTCGAGGGGGCGACGATGAGGTGGGCGAGCAATGGCGCCGGGGCTGGACAGCCGCACCGGAGGAGGTTCGGAGCTCGTGGCGGCTCACGACCTTGGCAGATCTTGGAGTTCTCGAGCTCGATCAAATGAGGTGGTTATCACGGAGGCTTAGATCCATGGTCGGGTGAGATGGGGCGACAACTAAGCTATGGAGGCGATGGCTGGTGGCAACGGGGTGAGGTGGGAGATGGAGATGAGCGTTGGCATTCGGGCGGAGCAAAGGGCAAAGGTAGAAAGGGTTGGTTGCGGGGCAAGCTCGAGGAACGATTGGGTAAGGCGGCGGTGCAACGATAGGGATAGCACGGTGGTGAGCTCGATGGGAGGAGGCTAAACGAGGTAGTGCATGTGGCAATGGGTGTGGTGGACGAGTGGATGGAGGGTCGAACCAAAGAAAAAGAGGAAGAGGAAGGAGAGGAGGATGGGGTGTCGTCCGTTGGGGGAAACGATGAGAGAGAGAGAGAGTGATGGTGATGGGTGGGTGGATGATGGGATTAGGGGGCCCACCACTAATCAACTCAACTTTGAAATTTTTGTCCTTTAGTGCAAATATCAAGGGGCAATTTGGTAATTTAGCTCGTGGGGTAAATTATCCTACCGGTACTAAAAACCGAGGGCAATTCAGTAATCTCACAACTAGGGTTCGATTAGGGCTAGGCTCGAGCTCGAAAGGTCTCAATACTACTACTCGACCATCTAGCTCACTTTCACTTTCTCTAACCAATTATTGTCTCTTAAATCCTCAAAAATTCAAACTTATTATAACGTACTAGAATTCGATACTAAAATCCATCAAATCTATTGTTCTTATAGACACCGAAAGTTTAGGGCGTCACAAAGGTCCTAAGGGGTCTAAGCATCCGGCAATTAAGTTTTTAATCATAAAGGTAACAAATGAGAATGGTGACACTAAAGAGAGCTTATTTCACATATGATATGAATGTTGACTCACTAACTAAAGGTCTTTGCCTTTACATATTTGAATGACATGTCATGGACTTAAAAGCATCATGGAAACGCTGTTATGGCATGTTAATTGATGGGCTAAGTAGCATCATGGGATGTTGTTGTTTGGTGGGAGTTGTTTTCCTTTTACTCGAATGAAGTTTACATCCGTGTTATGTTACATTTATTAAAAAAGTTGATATGTATTGACTCTTTTGCATTCAATAAAGTATTTGTGAATGTATTGTCTTCATATATAATACATATCTAAAGAAAATCTCAAGGCATTTTGCAAACCTTAAGTGATGGCTGGGGTATTTATTTTTAGCCGTATACATATGTCTTCTTATACATAAAGTATAGTAAACTATAAAGGTAAGACATATGTTGGTTCATTGGAACTATAAGAATATTCTCTTTTGACACATCACGTTTCATGACACATAAAGTAAGAGGATGGTAAATGACAAGGAGGATAACATATAAATTTTTTTATTATTTGATATGTTATCCGTTTTCTATACTACTATATCAAATCCACATCGGTAAAGTTAAGAGCATTTGTGACCATGGATGGCTCTGCGTCTTCTGATGCAATTACTGCCATGATTCGGTATTTAAGACTTTATGAGATCGGATTGACTATTAGGAATTATCTCTAGACCAATATAAAGATGCGCATATACAATACAATTTCAATTAATATAGCCCAAGTGGAAGAATGTTAGAATATATTTTGTGTGGGCTTTATTAATTGTTATTGTAATTTATTATTGGTCTAACAAAGAAAGATAAAAGGTTTTCCTAATCCTAGTTGAATATGGGTTGGATAGTATGGGTTGAGATAAGTCTTATCCGTAATAAGGGGATAAGTTAAAATCTCTATAAATAAAGCTCAAGTCCCTCCTCTAAACCTAAATGTTTACATAACCTCACATAAGAAGTCGTCAAAAAGCAATACGTAAGGGACCGTCTCATTAAAATCAGTGTTTAAGGGGGTTGATAGAGGAGAAGCTCTTGAGTATCGGATCGTCGCAATTCCGCATCAAGAACAATGGATCCTAAATACATGGTGCGTCAATTCTTCTACTTTATGAAATTGTGATTTGCATATGTATACGTGATGATCTTAGAGCGCTACATAAAGATGTTAATTGCAGCTTACAAATCTTCCTCACGGACCCCTCACTATAGTTCATCATTTGAGTCGGTAATTCAATTTTAGGTGAGTTCCAAGATCGCCTATTCACTTGAATATATAGTTATCTAATTTAGATTGCTTTGGTTCTGGCTCAATTTGGTGCGATATTTTAAGCGTTCCCCAAATGGGAAGTTTCATAGTTTGATATATTACATTATATGCTTGATAATTGAGGTTTTGATCTTGAAGACGTACGACTTTGTTTGGTATGTTGGGTTGAGGTGAATATGTGAACTCTATGGGCTTGTATTGCATGTTTTTCTATTATGAATTGCATTGCATGATTAGTTCATATTTTTGCACATCATTAAAATTAGGCCATCCATATCACATGTCATTAATTCAAGTTAGAACTCACATAGATATTACATTAAAATGTTACCCATGACAAGAAAAACCCAAAAAGAAACTATCATTATTGTTGTAGAAATTATGTTTAGAGCGTGCATCTTTTCAATTAACATACTGCAAATATTGGATGCATTGAGGTTTGCCCTATTTCTATCAATTTATTATTGCTTTGATTGTTGGGTCTTACATTATCTAATTGCACACCCGCATGATCACCCATAGCATGTTAGTGGATTAGGCTTAAAATTGGTCAAGATCACCTGCAAAATATTTTTAAAATAACAGAAAGGATATCGAAGGGGCCTTAGATTTGTCTGGCGTAACCAAATCCTTCTATTCATCATATCTCTATTTTTCAAGGGTAAAGTATTCATACTTTACCTGGGTTTCTAGTCATACCTATAACATATTAGTAGCGACTCCAAAAAAAAGTTAACTGCATGTTTCCATGATTAAGTCAAAATCCCAAAGTTTCGATTGATATGGATTTGGGGAAGTTCGCACTAAGCCTTTTGGCTTATAATCAATTAGCTTTCCTCTAAGTGCTTCACCTTGAAGAAGGTCGCAGCATTTAGTAATTTATTGGTACAGTGATTGTGTCTATCTTTGTTTCATAGAAAGAAAAAAAGCAGATGGCCAAGGATAACGACCCCAAAACTGGATGACTTGCATTAGGAAGAATAATAATAAAAGAATTCGTACACGATTAGCTATAGAGAGATAGTTTCTATGGTATATGATTCTACAAGTAATCACCATTAACTAAAACTTAATGGTTTCAACTTCTGCAAAAGGTTTATCCAAGAATAACTTTTAGCGACAAAACTACAGATCTAAGTGCAACATTGTACTTATAATTCAATGGAGCACTATAGAGTTTCAACAAAACATATATTAGCATTCGTATAGCTTCGATAACATAATTATGAACTTTTTCATGTCGAAGTATCATGAAAACTAAAATTGAGAATAATGGTTATGACAATTGGATTTAAAAATTTTAACTATATATAAATTGATGGATTTCTAAATTATCAGAATTTAATATCCAAGGTGCTTTTAAATCTTCTTTAAGCTTTTACATCTTATAATGTCGATTAAATTGGAACTACTTCGCTAGGCTTCGTGGATTAGCATCATCAGTAACATTATGCTCATTTTTGTACATTTATCTTGAACCTTTTTTTTGTGACATCGAAAACCCCGGACTATGCATGATGTGTGACACATTTACTGTCAATTTTTTCTTGTGAATTAAAAAAAAAATCTCAAACTTGTACTTATGTGACACATTTGCCCTCCATCAGTGTTACGTCAATTCAAACCTTCCTAAAATCGGCCTTGAACCAGTCGGTTCAAGCCGATTCGGCCCATCTCTAGGTTGAACCAGACCCAAGCTCATCTCTAATTTTGAGCATGAGTTTCCTTTTCAACATTCTTCAATTATTTGGAAAAAAAAAATTGAGAAAAATTCTCCTGTGAAACTGAAGTAAAAACTGAAGTAGAGACCGTCTATAAACACTACAAAAAATACGGATTTAGCCACGAAAAATTTTCGACGAAAAAATTGTAGCTAATTTCCAACGAAAATAGCAACAAAACCAATATTCGTCGCTATTTCCGGCGACATTAGCGACGAAAAATTCATCGCTAATTAGTGCGAATATAGCGACGGAAAAATTTCGTCACTAATTTACGACGAAAATGGCCACCAAAAATTTTCGTCGCTAATTTGCAATGAAAATAGCAGCGAAAAATTTTTGAAGCTAATTTGCAACAAAAATGGCCACAAACAAAATTTCGTCGCACATTGGCAACAAAAACAGTCATGAAAATATTATTCGTTGCTATATACTTTGCGTGAAAATAGGATTTGTGGCTAATTAGTGACGAAAAGTCACTTTTGTCGCTAATTAGCCACGAACCTCGTTATTTGTGGCAAATTCTCTTCTTCAAATTTAGCGACGAAATTGCATATTCGTCACTAATTAGCGACGAATGATTATTTTCGTGGCTAATTCGCTAATACGATTTAAATAAAAATAAAAATAAAAAATAATTAGCGACGAAAATCAAATGTCGTCGCAAATTTGATGCTAAGCATTTGCGACGAATCACTTTTTTGTCGCAAATTCTCTTCTTAAAAGTTAGCGACGAAATGGTTATTACGTCGCTAATTTCGACGAACAATTATTTTCGTCGCAAATTAGCGACAAACATACATTTTGTGCTAATTGGCGACGAATAGACAATTTCGTTGCTAATACGATTTAAATAAAAATTAAAATTAAAATTAAAAAAAAAATTAGCGACGAACAGTAATTTTGTGCTAACCTCCTATTGAGCATTTAGCGGCGAAAACCAAATTTTGTCACAAATTTGTTGCTAAGCATTTAGCGACAAAATCTAGTTCATCGCTAATTAGCCACGAACCACGTTTTTGTGGCAAATTCTCTTCTTAAAATGTAGCGACGAAATTGCGTTCTCCGGTCCCATTTCACCACAAGCCATTGCGTGGCTCCTTGGCTCTTTCCTTTGACTTCCCCGTCCGTGCTCTCTCGCCGCTCTCCCTCCCCTCTCTCGACGATGGGAGCTTGCTCCAAATTCTCTCTCTGCTGGTTCCACTCTCACCTCAAGCCTTCGTTCGGAATCCTCCCATCTCGGTATCTCTCTCTCTCTCTCTCTCTCTCTCTCTGCGCGTGTGTGAAAAGGTATGTTTTTCGTGGAGGGTGATCGAGTGGCATTCTCGTTATTGCTTTGTGGCAAAGAACGGGGATAGGAAGGAGAGCTCGGTTCACCGATACAGTTGAAGGCCGCCACGGGTAGCATCTCGCCCGACAACATCGTCTCCAAGCACGGGTGAAGGCTCCCAACATCGTCTACAAGGGCCGCTCGACAACGGCCGTTGGGTGCCATCAGCGCTTCAACCGCCTCGCTTGGCCCCACAATCGCTGTTCTCGTGCGTCCCCCGCCCCTTGAGTTCCTCTGTTGGTCTAAATGATCGGACTGGACCGTGGGGCTCTCTTTGGAGGTCTTATTGATTGCTTTGATTGGAATGTTTGGGTGCAAGAGGAAGCGAGATCCGTTGGGGCTTGCGGAGTGAGCGGTGGTGAATCGATCGGGCGTTCTTGCGAAGGAGATGAGAGGTTCTGGTGGCGAGTTTATGCCGAATGAGCGCTTGCCAAGCATTTGTTTCACTATATTACAAGAATTACAAGAACATTTCTCTTGAACTTCTCATTCTCTTGCCACTTTTGAGTTGACCTTTTGCAAACGTGACTAAACACCGGAAAATTCATGAGGGTCATCATAATGATCGGTAATTGAGTTCGGTTGGAATCCCTCCCCATGTACTTCATTTCCATGATTTTCCGAATACGATGATTTTGCTCTTCGAAAATTAGTCCCTTCTCATAGAATCTTCATGTTTACCATCAAAATGTTTATCCACCTTAACAACGGATGTAGTACGGTGAAAATTGAGACCACTATTTATATTTGCGGGACTCAAGATTAGATTTAATTTCCTCTTTGCTATGGCGTGATCATTCAGCTTTATCATTTCCTCTATATGACGTCAACTTTGCTATGAATATCGGTAACTATCACTTTAACTACAATGTGTGGATCTGATTTTCGGCGTGTATTTGATGTGATGACTCATTGAAATCTCCCTTAAAATATAATTCATGACTTTTTTTAAGTGAATTACTTATAGATTTTGTGCACAAGTGTCGGCTTTCTCTTTATATTGTAGCCTAGGCTATTCATTGGACGCGGGATGCAAGAAAGCCAACTTTCCGGTTAAAGCATGTTCTGTTTTCCTCCGGTGATGCTTTGTTTTTATGAGGATTAGTTCTTCGTGAATGTTTCTAGTAGTTGCTTGTGTAGGTATTCGTTGTTGGACCTCTGGTTGGTCTTTAGCAAGTTCTCAATCGAAACCTACTTTAAGGTGAGGTTTTCCCGGATAGAATGAATGAAGACTAAAATGATAATGGAACTACCATCAAATGTGATTCCAATACGATGTTCATAAGATCTTCTCATAACTAAGTACTTTACGCTTGTCAACTTTGGTAGCATTATTTTAAGTACAATGGCAGGAATATTATTTGTTCGCTGGAAAACTTGAAGCCATTATTTTAAGCACAATGGCACTAATAGTAGTGAGTATCAACCAACAAATGGACAGTAGTCTTTGTTAATGACCGATTTCTAGCTCTTAACTTTTGTTAGGCTATTTTTTGAGTGTGATCAACCAACTTGAGTGTGATTCTTGAGCATTACATAGACTAATTTAAGTTTTTACCTTTTTGTTACACTTCTGGATAGATCATTTTGTCTTTGTATAATTCGGGATAGTTGGAACTCTAATACTTTCTTTGGTTTTGGTTGTCATATCGGGACCACAATAGTGTGATTAAAGCAATCTATTTGTGTGATTTCTGGAAGGTGCTTCTGGAAGAGTGGGCTTAGTTATGGATAGCACTGCTTCTATTGAACAGGTGGTGGGTATTGTGTTGCTCACAAGATCAATTATTTTTTTGGCCTAATTGGGACTCTTTCGTATTGTTGCATCGTTTATTTTGAATGATATGATTGACCGGTGTGCATGCTCGTATAGTAGCTAGTGCCACTTTTAACATAGGATGGCCCTTAGAAATAAGCTTGTGCCTTTGTAACATACATTTGTTTTACAAAATAGCTGCGTGTTTTTCATGATTTAATTTACCTTACATATCTAACATACCTTGATTGTACTAAAATATTTCTGTAGATTTATGATACCGGATTGCTTGATGGGCCTTTCATTCCAAGTTTGTAATGTCCAACTTTTGGGTTTTGTTCTCCATATCGGTTCTATTGGGGGGGGGGAAAGTTTTGGTGATGAAGTCATTTGTAAGGTATATCCTGGATAATTAGTTTTGTTTGGTAATTATCCTTGTCCGTTTTTTTCTGATTGTTTTTACACAATGTGCGGGTGGACTATGAACGGCGTCTCTTATAGCCCCAAACCAACTGACACATGTTGAATTTTGCACTCGGGGTATGTTAATTGCCAGTGAGTGGGCCGTGAATTCATTTGATTAATTTTCAAGTTTGCCAATCATATTTGTATTTCCTCTTCTTGTATATTTGGTTCTGTTTGTTTCTAATTGTGAATTGGAAGTGCTTGGTATCATGTTGACGAAGGATCTTGTCGCTAAAATTGGATTTGACTTTTCTCATGGTAGATATTGTTGATTGGGGAAACAAACAGGGGATTTGTGGATATCGATCCATTTTGTAAAAATAGGGATTCTTAGCATTTCCTTGAATTTTGGTATGGAGATCATCGACATAAATGCCATTCTAGACATCTGGACTCCTGGCTCTTGATTTTGTAAATGGTTTGAGTCTTTGGATCGTTTACCTTTTTTTTGGTGATAAGCAAAAGCCGAAATATGAAATAGAACCAAGAGGTTTCAACCAAAGAAAATCTCAAAGGTGGGCGGAAGGCCCGGTGCTCCGTTGACATTGTTCACGGAAATCCGCTTATAAAACTTGGGTTATGTACTAGTATATATTCTTGAAATACGGTGCATATTTGCCTCTCGTATGTCTAGTTTTCATTTTTTATTGGTACCTTTTGGCCGTTGAGGGTGCATATTTGACCTCTATTCACTTGATCGTATGTAAAGATCTATGGCGTAGCCCTCTTTTTTGAATATTCTTTAATATCTTTGTTGTGTATAATCTCATCGCAAAACTCGTCGCCAAAGTCGTCGTTGCACAATATTCGTTGCAAAATTCATCACTAAAAACATATGGCAAAAATAAAATCTGTCGTTTAATAAAATAATCGTCGAAAATTCATCCTAAATAACATTTGTAGCAAAAATCGTCGCTAAGTTGTCGCTAAATTATTTATAAATTGTGCAAGAGGAAAAATTGTTGCAAATTAGCAGTCGCAAATTAGCGACGAACTTTGCGACGAATAAATAATTCATGGCCAATTGTCGTCGCAATTTAGCGACGAAAAATTAAAATTGTCGCTAATTTTGCGTGAATTTTGACAACGCCATTTGCGACGAACTCGTTCGTCGCAAATTTGCCAAATTTTTTTGTCGCAAATTTGCCACAAAAAATTGCCGCAAATTTGCCACGAACAAAATTTGTCGCAAATGTCGTCACAAATTTGCGATGAAATAATTGTCGCAAATTAGCGCAATTTCTTTTTTGTCGCTAATTTTTGCGCGCGGCCACGAATTATTTTTGTCGCAAAATCCATTAGCGCAATTTTCCCAAAATTTCGTGGCAAATTTGTGACTAAAACCTTTTTTTTGTAGTGAAAATTCTCCCAAGTCGCACATTTGAATTGTCTGCGGAGATTTCTTGACTTCAACTCCAGGACAAGTGCAACAAGTTTGACCAAGAAACAAATTAATGATGCCCGTCCAAAAAACGGACCTATAATTCACTAATTTGTCCTCAAAGTTCTTTATGTACAAAAAAATGTGACATCTCTTGACCGAATCGGAACTAGTATAATCTAACTTGAATGTTTGACTTCATCCATTCATTTAGCCGCAAGTTTCTGACTCTTTTTTAGGAATTCTAGTAATTTATAGGCTATTTATATTAATCCTTCTAACATTAAAAAAGGATAGGATTCTCCGCAAATTATTCTCCCCGTCTGCCTCGCGAAAAATTAATTATTGACAAAGTACGTTTTCTGTGAAACAAGGAGAGCATTATCTAAGTTACTAATTTGCATGACTAAGACAAATCGATTATCTCGTTACTTGATTTGTAATCATTCAGGAGGTCATGGTCCTTGTTTCGTTTATGTCGATTGAGAGAATACAGCCGGAGGACCGGCCCTGAAGCGGCAAATTTAGTTTCCTCTCCCAATACTCAGTCGAATTTCGTTTTCCAATATCCGATCTCAGCTATGAATTAAGATCAAGAACGGGCGTGCCGACTTGGGACCGACATCAAAGCGCATCAAGGTGGTGGGCAGAACTTGAAGCTTTCCTAGCTATTGACGTGCGTAACTCGCGATGCCTAAGGTTCTTTATATTTGCAGATCATAGTAAATGAATAACGTGCTTAGCCTAAATAAGACGAAGGGAAAACAAAAGAAGAAGAACAACGTGGTAGTTGGAGAAACCCACACAACTTCTTGGTCTCACTAGAGCACCCACGTGATGCATGGCTTTCATGGCTTTACTTACGATTATTTTTTATATTTTTGCTTGAAAACAAGAAAGTAAAAGATTTTTATATCCTCCAATAGTTTCCCAACAAATAAATGAATTTAAAAATATTTTCTTAAAAATGATCGCTCGTATCACCTAAAATAATTAGTCAATAAAAAATATTTTCATTAACAACAATAATTCATGTCTAAAATAATTTTCACGCGCGATGAAAATATTCTTCATCCGTTCATTTTTATAAGAGATACATGCGATCTTTTTTAAGAAATATTTTTTAATTAATTTATTTTTCACGAAATAAATGGAGTCGATAATGATCGGGAAAATAACTCCGAAACTCGTGGAGCCCAAACCCTGCATTTCCAAGCCCAAAGTACCGAAAGAACGAAGCTTAAAATGCCTGGCCCGAAAGGACCACGAGGATCCTCCCATGTTTGGAAGAAGGGATGGACGTCTAATACCCTTTCCAACCGGCGCTACCCATCAGGTTCTTGCTAAAGAGAAACAACGATCAAAACTCCCGAGCACGTAAACAAACGGCACAGACGGCTTCCGCTCCGCCGGTTCGATGCCGGCCGCGTCACCAAAGCTCGAGAGGCAAGTTTGCAATGGCTACGTATGCCGAAGAATTTGTCGATTCATCTGTCTCAAGCTTCATCCGTCTCAAGTCCGTCGCATGTTCGCATATATACAGTTATGATCCACAAGGGTTTGATCCGCTTACATTGAAAAGAAGAAAGAGCAGCCAATCTCCAATTACCTTTATCTACTTAGATAAAGGGATCAAATAATCATAAAAATGCCGTATAAAATAGATTTGAAAATGCATGTGTCCTTCAATCGTCGTTGATGATAAAGTTCTTCGGGATCGTCATCAATTACTCCGAACGCTTAAATTGTGAGAAGAATTCGTTTTTGAAAACGGCAGTTACACGACGACTCGATCGTTCCCCAATTCTTCAACATATTCAAATTTGCAATTTTTCAAATTTCACCAGCCTCGGTGGCCCCAAGACTTGAAGGGTATCAAAACTTGTGGCGATTCTAAGCTTTGACTCTATGGCACACCACCATCTTGGTCAAAGAACGTATCATTGAAGACAAGACGCCAATACAAGGGAAACCCACAAACAACCGACATGACACTATTGAGATCAGGACAGATCTCCCATAATATCTGTGTCTCTTTCTCTTTCTTTCTCTTGATTTTTGGGTTAAAAAATAAATGATGGGCCGATAGTAAGCGTTCGACGTTTGTGACGGACCGCTCGGTTCGAATTACAATTACTTCTCATCTTTCATCGAACCCATCGTGGTCGCTCCACCATACACCGGCAGTGTAGGTAAAGCTGGGGTCATCTTACGCTTCATCACAGTCGACCCTACGTCCCGAAAAGAACGATGGCTTCTTGAAAATCAAGAAGAGATTGGGGGATTCGAACATGTCTCTTATGTGGAATGTTTCTCACCCTTGCAAAACTAGGAAAGAGTAAAGCAAATGAAGAAGGAAAAAAAAAAACTTCAACCTTCATTTTTATTTTTATTTTTTTGGCTACTCTAGATGGGTGTGGTCCTACTCCAGCCCAGCAGCAGCCAATTATGACTCAACCTCCACCGGTCAGAAACCACAATCAATTCTCCTCCGGTCAAAGTCAACAGGATTCTTTATGGAGGATATGTAAACCCACCCCCCCGGGGCAAAATAATTTCTCATTTTCCTTACTATAAATGCAAGTAAAAGGGAAAAAAGAGTAGTTTGATGTCACGAAAATAAATTATGGCGTCATCGAGCTTAACATAATCTTAAGTATGAAATGGCTTCATTACAGAAGTTTTTTGGTACGTCAAGATAAATTTTTATGTTTTACGTTGTAATTAAGTTATATATATTTTTTTTTGTGAAGTAAGTAATATATTAACCGATCACGGCGCAATATACAAAGGACGGAGACCCGAACACACAAAACAGTTGACGAAATACCCCAATTGACTTGCATCCGCCTGTTCCAAGGGCTATCTTCCACCCGATCAAAAAGTAAGGGTCTTATCCCTGACAACCTTTTCAAGATACTTCATAAGTGCTGGCCCGAAAAAAAAAGCGCTCTCGAAAGAGAATATGATTTCGTTCGATCCAAATGATATGACAAAGAGCACCAAAGGAAAATCGTGCAATACGCTGATGAAAGTGGTGGCCACTAGTATGCTGAATAGCTCACCGGTGATTGTCCTGCCAAGCACAATTGTGCCAAACCAAATCACACTTCTCGGCCCAAAACAGTACCAAAGTGCTAGTGATATTGCAGCCAAAGAAGAGATGATCCACCGAGTCCGGCCTACACTAACAAAAGGCACACACACCTTCCAAAATTATGCGATAGTTTAACAATAATACCTGTGTCGGGAGCCCATTGAGAGTGATTTGCCACAGGAGAAAACCATTCCTCGGGGCAATACATCTATCCCATATAAAGGAATGCCAAGGGACAACATTCCCCTCACGCCGGATGAAGTCCCAAGCCGAAGAAGTAGTGAAGACACCCAAGTGGTGACCCAACCAAAGGAACCGATCACACCTCTCGGAGGCAACCACGAGGACAACATCAGATCAGGGGGTAATGGTATCCAAAACATGAGACAGTTGCCCAACAGATGACAAGAAGTCCAGGACCAAGGCCTTTCTAGAGATACCGGAACAATAAATGTCCCTATCCGCAAAGAGCTTACAGATAGGTCCTCTATCGTGCCAAAAATCAAACCAGAAAGAGGCACTGCACCCATTCCCAATCCGCCAGCGAAATTGAAGATGAAAATCCTAGCGTAGGTCTAGGATTTTCTTCCAGGCCCATGAGCAAAAAGTTAGTTTAATAGCAACCCCAAAATTCTTGTTCTTCAAGAATGTCGAATGTATCCACCTACACCAAAGCGATTCCTTGTCCGTAAATAAGTTAGATTTTTATGACCGATGTTTCTTTTAATCCAACATATCGAAAACTCTCACATACAATTTCCTAATTTTTTTTAAAAATTTCGGCAATGTTGACAAGTCCTATTCTTTTTTTTCTTTTAACTAGACCTTCGATAAAGAATACTTCCGGGGCATTTGTGAAACTTCCAAATAAGGGAAGATTGACAATTCCAATGTCTCATCTCTCTTGTCACGTGCAACATCGCGCCGAGAATCAAAATATTTATTTTTTAATGCTCTATTTATTCCGTAAAAAATAAGTAATTTAAAAAATATTTTTCGAAAAATAATCGCTTATATTGCTTACAAAAATGAATGAACAAAACATATATTTTCATCGTCTACGTAAATATTTAGACACTTGTTGGCAATGAAAATACTTTTCATGAATTAATTATTTCAAGAAATACATGCGATCATTTCCAGGGAAAGATTCTTCAAATTACCTATTTTTCGTGAAACAAACGGAGTATAAATATGATTAGCAAGTACTCGCAACCGTTTGCTAATAGAATCCTTATCAACAAATGTATTAAGCCCTTGGCGCACGTGCGAAGAAAGCACAAGCAAATTGCTTATTTTGAATCGTTCTAATTTCACATGCTCCAAAATTTAACCTCATACGTTTCGGTCGCAAACCGTGGAAATATCCAAATATTTGAATTTCGAAAACCGACTAACCATTTAGGAAATTTTCCTAAGCCATAATTGGAAGTTAGATCCAACAGAAGAATAGTTCTTCAAATATGTCCTAAGGTCATACTAGAGTAATACTTAATGAACAGATAGATAGACAAACAAGGCGGTAGGAAAGATCGTAGATATGGATAGATTGACCAAATGACCAAAGAGTAAAGGAAAAAAAATTAAATTTAAAAAAAAATCGAACATTTATAGCAGAATTTTTTGGGGTATGTGATCCATTAAATGCGAAATAATAATTCTAATCCCTATTCATCGGTACTAATCTAGCTTAAGCAATTGGTTTTACATGTAGAGAACGTCCAATTTCTGAGATGATCCTCCTTTTCTTTTCCATACAAAACAGTAAAACTTCGGGTCAAGAGGTCGGGGCGGATTTCTACAGGGGTACAGCATCGAATCAAGCTACTCACGACTAGTATTGCACCCGATGATCCCTCGAGATCGACTCGTTTGCTTTCAAGTCGAGCTCGCCAAGTGTCAGCTCGCGAGCCTAATCGAGCCTCCATTTTTTTTCTACATAAATGTTAATTAGCTAAACATAGACATTAGTACCAACAAAATTAAATAATACAACGGCACCATTCGAGCTTATTGACGGCAAGAAGAGCAGGCGGGGGATTGACGACCCAATTACAAGATAGGTTCACGACCCTTTAGCCGCTGAACCGCAGCAACGCGGGTTGCTAATGTATGTTTTACTTGGACCATAGTTATGCTCTTTCTTTGGCTCCCTTCACGACAGTAAAAAATTGATAATTGCGAAGAATAGAATCGGACTTTGAGGCGTGAAAAGCGGTTTTTAAGGAATTGTTTGCCTCCACGGTTACTAGCAAAAATCTTTCAGGATATAACAAAATCTCAAATTGAGAATGGTAAATAGCAATTTCGATACTTTTTCGGGAACTTTGGAAAGGAAATAATTAAAAAATATAGACCGTTTTTCAAGGGAGGAAAAAAAAGTGAAGAAGAAAATATTGAACCGAAGCGTCGAATTTATACCAGTCAAACCCTTCGGTGAATAGATATGTTGTTTCAAAAGGAGGCAACTTTTCACTCTTTAAAAAACTGTAAATTCTATTTGTTTTAAATTATTGATTTTTTTCATATGTTCGAATTTAAAAAAAAACATAAAATGAATTTGATAAACTCATAAGCTGGGTTTGGTAGTCAAGATCCTATCTTTTGTGTTTGGCAGCTATCCGGAATATAACAAATGGGTGATATAGCGGAATATAGCCAAGATAAAAAAAAAAAATCTCGGGGGATGAGATGGTATAGATCATGATAGAATTTTTCAAGAGAACAGACATAAGTGGAAGGGGATAATTTTTCCTCAACCACCACCTCTCCTCCGCACCGAGTTGCCTCTCTAGTGGGGGCCTGCCTCCGTGGCGGTGGCAACCGTCAAGTGTGGCAGACTCTCTAGAGATGCCAAACCGAGGTTTCCCATCACAAAGCTAGGTGCCTCCACAATCTTATTCCGTAAATCGATTGTTTGGCATTATATAAAATCACGTGCCTCGTTCTTTAATCGCTTGAACTTTCCAACATTCGAAATGGGTATCGACATTTTATAAATAACTTAAGGTTGATCATTGACTTTCAAAAGGGGTGTCAACATCCTAGCTCTCTTGGACATCCGAAAGGGCTCTCTTGGACAACCTCCATGAGTGCATCTTTAACTTGCTAAAAGAAACCGAATAATTAGATTGTTCAATACTTATTTACTCGCTCAACAAGATTGCGAGCAAGGTCAGCGAGCTATTCTCGAAGAATTCGACTCCAAATCAAGACCCACGATTCAAGGAGTCCGCTCTGTCAACGTTATGTTCGAATTTCAATGACACAAACCTCTGTTTAATAATAACTCACTCATTATAACTCATTATTGAATTGTTTCGAAGCATGATGTTTCAAAGAAAATAGAATCGATCTCACCGCGTCTTATCTCTCGTCTATCCTACTTTAAATCTATAATTCACCAAAGAGTGAATAAGATATGACAAAATCCTTAAATTTCTTATATTATCCTATCCAATCATATTTTGACTAGAAATCCAGGCAGTACCAAACGCAGTCATATCTTTTCGTCAATTGAATGCATACACACTGATATCTTTCCATTGTGAGACAAGACGCATCTTTGTTTATTTTACAAATAAACTACCAACACTTCATTCTTTGCTCACCTCTGTCTCACATGTAAAGTCCTGCTAACGAGCGAGGAGAGTACTAAGTAGCTACTGCAAATGCATTTCTATTTAAGAACCGACTTTAGCATTAATCATAAACCCAATGCCACCACAACCGTTGATCGTGTGGACCTACATGTGAAGCACAAGTCATCGACGGCTACGATGGGCTACCGTGGACCTGGATCCGGACAAGTATTTTGTCTACTCTGTCCTCGTCCCCTGCTCGCGCTGCAGAGAGAGAGAGAGAGAGAGAGAGGAACAATGTACATCACAGAACATGCGGGAACCAGGGGAGGAGCACAGTATGTGGGAAGTAGGTCCTCGGCCGAATTAAATTACTACTCCAACCGTCATCTATTTTTCCTGCTCCCATCATTATTTTCTGCCAAGCAAAACCCAGGATCTGGTCCGGCAGCTGGGGAAGTTGTTGGATGGAAAGGCAGTGACCCAAAAGAAATCTCACGGTATAAACAGGTCCCGTATACCAAGCCTTTGGCATCTTCTTGGACTACTTGGGTTTTTACTTTAATCCCAATCCTTCAAAGTCCCAAATTGAAAGCACAAGAAGAAGAAGAGCAAAATCTCATCTTTATTGATGTGGAACCTGGTCCAGCTACAAGGGTTTCCTTTGACAAAACCATAACAATGGAGATTGATGAGAGGAACCACCCAGAAAACAGGAAAACATGGGAAAACTCTGCTGCAGCTATTTTTCATGGCAAAGATATGATTTTTCAATTGGTGCAGGAGCCAGGGGAGTCATGCCAATCTGTCATGTGCCCATTTGCAACAAGGTCCTGAATGGTTTCTTCAAGGCATAAATGGGAAATCTGGGACAGACTCGAAGAACCCTTTTGCTGCTTTTCATGTAACCATCCACTTCACTTGAGCACACTATCCTAGCAGAGTTAAAACATTGGCAAACTAATTCAGAATTGATGTGACAACCAAATCTGAGCACAGCCACCGACGACGGTGAGCAAAGTTTTCCGACCGCTCGAAGCAAGACTAGTCAGTCCACAATCAGGTATTCATGGCGAAATAACAAATCTTCACTATTTTTAAGGCTTCTTTACATTGAACAACAAATGAAATGGCAAAACCAATACATCGAGATGTATTACTGCGAGACAGATTAATGCAGCTACCCATATTCAACTCACAGAGTTCTATGCTGCTGTTCTACTGCTAAGCTCGAACAAACTTAAAACATCATCTGATCACATTTGACATAGCTCGTACCTTCAACAACATATCACAGATTCGCAGGGGAAAATAGAAGTCTCCCCAGATTTTAGTTTCTATGGAATCTTTCACGTCAACAGCAGCTTTTCTTCCAACTTCCATCCAAGGAAAAGCGTTTTCTTGATGGTTCTCAGGTGGTTTCTTCTGCAACATCTATTCTTTAAGGGCAATATGCACCTGTACATACTAATTCCCTGCCACTTCTCATCAAGTTCACGAGCTCTGTCCAATGTCCTTGCCGACAAAGTCTCCACTGCTGAATGATGCTGCCGCTGCCGCTGCTGCCATGTCAAGACCACCACCTATAGAGGTCATAAGACCCGAGAAACCACCACTCGGGTTGCCGCCAGCCGCCATCCCCAATCCAAGAAAATCTAAAGTAGGATGCTTCGGGCCAAACATGGTTGGAGTCCCCATCATTAGTTCCTTCAGACCTGAACTCCCGTCACAAGGAAGCCCTAGCCCAAGTCCAGCAGCAACAGAGGCATTTTCGTGCTCCATGTTACTAGTGTTCCACTGCAAGTTCTCTTGTTGGCCTGATGAGGTGGAGGAAGAGACAATCCCAAGCCCACGAAGCAGCGATGCATTGGTTGCAGTTGCGCCCATCTGAGCAGCCTTCTGCAGAAGCGCAGTGGCTGAAAGAGCCGGTTGTGGAGCAGGAGCATATTGCCGACGCTCCTGCCCTGCACTGCCAAAAAGCGAGGACCCATGATTCGTGGAGAGGCAGAGGGAAATTGGTTCAACGGATGAGGCAGGCCCAAGGTCGACAGAGCGGTCAGCCGGTGCCGTGGCACGAATCAGGTCAGTATAAGGAGTACTCTGTTGCGGAGGCTGTAAGGTTGAGGACGGAGTTGAGGAAGCAAACAAGCCTGCAATGACACTTGTGCTTGTTTTGCCATTGCTGCTAGAGCTGGTGCTGCTGCTAGAGCTCCCTATCAAGCTGCTAGTCACTGGTGGCTCTTCGAGAATTTGGGATGGGTTCTCTTGCATCCCTACGTTGAATCCAAAATTATTATTCACAGTCATTCAATTCCTCATACAGCTCAAAAAGGCATATTGTCAATCAGAGAGCAAAAGCTCGACTTTTTCACAAAGAAGAAAAGTAACTCTGCAGCCAAAAGCCCAACCAACTGTTGTGCTTCTTTCCCTAATCCACTTCTCAATTCCATCTTTTTAGCTTTTGAATCTCTGTGGTCACTTTTGGATTTTCAGTCTAAAAGGGTCAGAGAGTACTTTTAAGCTAAGGTTTTCTTCATACTAAGCTTTTGCTGACTAACACCATTTTACAATTCGTAATACATAAAATACCGCTTAAGCGACTTCAAGAAACAACAAAGATCAGAAACAGACAAAGGAAGCTATCACGTCTAATCCAAGATCCAGCCTAGACAAAGATTTTCTTGTGCTCGTTCTTAGACGAAAAAGAACTACGTCCAGACAAAATTAAAGCCAAGAACACAGCGAAAACCTGGACTTAGTACTAACTTTTACCTGCTGCTTGATCAGCCAAAACTGTGGACAACACAGTAGATGAAGACTGTATAGCTGGTGGAGCAGATGCTTGAGGAGGAGGAGGAAGAGGAGGAGGAGGAGAGGCAGGTTTCTGGACTTTCAGATCGGCCTCCGAGTTGGGCTTCACCGGAGCCGAGCCCTGACCCGGTCCCTGACCCTGAGTCTGAGCCTTCGCGCTCTCCTCAGCTAAAGCATCACAGAAAGCCCTGTGGGTGATGAAGCTATCCCTCCTTCATAAGCAAAACACGAAAAGGGCAAAAAAAAAGACCCGTTTCAATTCACAAGCTCACGACCCAAGAAGGCCAACTGTTAACTTAGACCCAAAAAAAGACATTTCTTTGGGGAAAATTGTAGTCAAGAACCTTGAAAACAGAGTTCCACAGTCACATTTATACTCTCTGGTGCCACAGATTTTGGAATGGGCCTTCCAATCGGACTGCACAGCGTATTTCTTCGAGCACTTGTCGCATTTCCACTTCTTCTCGCCATGTTTCCTGCAGAAATGCTTCTTTATCCCGGTCAGATCGCCGAGCGCTCGCGAGGGGTCGTGGTGGACGCAAGTGGGCTCAGGGCACACGTAGACTCTCTTCTTCACCTCCTTGCCTGATCTCTGCCTCAGCTTCCATGGCAGGTTGTGGCCTCTCCTGTGGAGCTGCAGGTTTTGGTCCCTCTGAAAACCCTTGTTGCAGATTTCGCACACGAACCTGTTGGTGGCCAATAAGGTCTTGGGAGACAGAGCTATAACCTCTGCATCTGGATCTGCAGAAACAAAGAAGAAACAAGCAAAATTTCCAATCAGAAATTGAAGACCCCCCCCCCCTCTCCTTCAAGAACAAGAAAAGGAGAGAGATCAAAATAAAAAATTAAAAAAAAAAGGCGTCTTGATCTTTGAAAGTTGTTACCGGGCATTCCAGGGAGATTCCTCTTTTTCTTGGTGGTGGCAGGTGGTGGCGGTGGTTGTGGAGGTGGCTGATTGCCCGAAGACGAGACACTTGCTTCGCCTGAAGCTGTGGATGAATTGTCCAGGTCTGTAGGCATATCTAAGGAGGCTCTAAAAAAAAAATTTGGGTGTGTGTCGGGTGGCTTTTGGATTCAACCTAATGGACAAGAGAAGGGGCAAAATCCAAGTTCATTTATCATGGGAGGCAAATTCCAATTCCCCCAGACCAAAAAATAAAAGGGAAAAACACAGAAAAGGGCAAAAGAAAGTTCCTATCTTTCTAGGGTTTCGGTCACGCCTTGCTGCTGCTCTCGCTAAGCTTTGCTCAGCTACCGGTCAATCGCCTGCCTTTTTCATTTTGTTTTTCCTCTCTCTTTTTCTCCTTTCTACCTAACAGCTCTGATGAAGTCTCTGACCCAAAGAAGCTCCACACACATTAACCCAGAAAAAAGAAGGAAAACTCAATGATTAAACCCAGGACTGTAAAAAACAAAAAATCAGGGAGATAAAGCTCTCTCGTCTCCCTTCTCTCTTCTCTTAAAGCAGAGCTCATGAATCATGATCACCACCAACCCAAAACACAAAGTTCCTGGCCGTGCCCAACTTCGATTCAACGATCAAAAGAAAAGGCTTAACAATAACTCAGCTCTCTTTCATTTGGGAACAAAGCTGATTTCTGGTTCTTTAAACTCTGTTTCCGTATTTCCAAGAACCCTGTGTGAACGGGGTTCGAGGTCAAGCAAGACCAGCTGAGAGAGAGAGAGAGAGAGAGAGTTGTGTGCAAGTTTGGGACAAGGGGCAAGAAAAAGGAGAGATCTTGCAGTCATTGGTGAGAGCAACTTCTCATGACTCGCGCTCGCTATCTCCGAAAAGTCTCGCAAGCAAACGCTCTTTTCGATGGGCAACAAAAAAAGTTATCTTCTTTTCAAGAAAAAGGGAAAGAAAGGCAAGGGAGTCGAGTTGAAGACGAGTTGCTGTAATAAATCTAAGTTTTAACCATGATTGGGGAAAGGCTTGGCGAGGAAGACTTTGTCTAAGTTTCAGACACGGGGCGAGTGCGAGAGAGAGAGAGAGAGAGAGAGAGAGAGAGGAGGGTGGGTTCGTCGCTCGCCTGTCGGGGGCGGTCACCACACCACCCCACACCGGACGTCTTGTCCCATTCGCGGAACTCGTGTGTCGTGTAGTGCGGTGTTCGTACTCGCGATAGAGAGGTTCACCTAATTTATTTATGTGCAGAAATCCCCAACCTAGCTGCATTTGCTCCTGCGCTCATGTCACATAAATTGTTAGTCGATGTAAATTTCTTTCGGTATCAAGAATCACTGTTATCTGAATATTTTAATAGATGATGAGTATATTTTCTGTTCATTCGGTCTTTTTACATGCGATACAAGCGATACGATCATTAGTTTTCTTTAGAAAAAATTTAAAATTATTTAGTTTCCGCTAAGCAAACGCGCCATTTTTTTTTTTTTATTCTTTAAATCCGACAGTGTAAGAGCACGTTTGTTTCAATTTAGATAAGAGCTAAAAACGTGCATAACAACAGTTCTATTTTTCTATTTATTTTATTTTTTCTTTTTAGGGATCGGGTTTAGAATATAAATCCGTTTCGTAAATTTCGATCTCTGGGATAATTTATTTTTCTTAAAAATACGTTTGGAACAAAAATAAAAAATTTTCACTTTTTTATTTTTGGAACAAAAGCAAAAGTAAGAACGAGACTCATCTTTATCTCTTTTGCGTACCGTCTCACTCTCTCTCATGTCCCTACCGCCAATCATCCGCTGTCGGTCTCCTGTCCCTGAACACCATTTGCCAGTCGTCGTTTTTCGTTTGCTCATCGCCGGTCTCCGGTCCCCAGCCGCCTTTTTGCCATTCGCGGACATCCATCTGTTGGTCTCCGGTCCACTACTGTCGTTTGGCCACCGCAGGTCTTTATTTGCCATCCGCTAGTTATCGGTCTCCGGTTTATCACTCACTTGCCACTGGTCTCTAGTCCTCAGCTACCATTCCCCCTCCACTGTTTGCCATTTTTCAGCCACCCACCACCATTCGTCGTTTGCTTGCCATCGGTCTCTGGTCCCCGGCTGTCGTCACCTCCTTCCGCCTCCCGCTCATCATAGTTCGTTGTTCGCCCACCGCCAATCGTCGTCCAGACACCAACCACCGTCCGTTGATCTCCGGTCCGCCGATCGCCGTCTGTCAATCTCCACAACCGTAGAAATTTTACATCGTTATCTATTCCGGATATGGAAATTTTGTATCGTTATCAAACGCATATATTTGCTCAAAAACTCGTTTACGGAATCGAAACAGAAAAATCTATTTCTAGTCGAAATAGGACTCCGGAAGAGAATGATTGTCATTCGCGCCCTAAAACTATGTTTTTAGCGAATAAAATATAAATTCAAAGAATTATGGAAGAAGAAAATATGCGGTGAAAATCTCAAGAGTTTGAGATTCAAGGAAATTCGAAATGAGCGAAAATTAATTTCGTAAGGGCCCTAAATCTTTTCCATTTATTATTAAGACTAATAGAGGGCCTAGTGGGACTCGTCGCCTCTCAAACTATAGGTGGTCGGTGACTACCGTGATTTCTCTTTTTGGTCAAAAAATGTACAATCTTTCTACAAACATAATATAGAATTCTAACTATCTTACCCAACCAACACCCCTCCCCCCTTTTCTCCCTCTTCAAATTAGGGTTTTCGGAATTTATGTTATCTCAACTCCGAGTTAGATCCTCGTCTGCCAGAGCCAACCGATTTGGTCGGGAGTAAAGTAAAATAGTATGCGTTAAAATGAACAAATTTGAGGAGGTTAACATTTCTCGTTACCGAATCTCAAGCCATAAAAAGGAAGAAACGTTCGCGTTTCTCCCTAGCAACTCGATTCATATTTGTAATTTCTTCTTACTTACTCTCGAGTAAAGAGCATAACCCCTTTTATTATTTTCTACCATTAAAGGATTTCCAATTCGCTTTTAGGTGGATCGAATTACCTTTTTCACCATTTTTTCCAAAAGACACTTTCTTGTGAGCAAATGAATAATCATATGCTTGGCCATACCTTGGTGCGGAAGCTCACGCACCTTGCCAATTTGCCACAAGTCCAAAAGCAGCACCGAATTGGAAAAAGGTCGCGAGCACGAGCAGCATTCATTCCTTTCCATATTGGGAAGCAGCTCGGCATGAGCAAGGCGCCACCACGCGGCTACGTGTGCGGCCTGCCCTGCCGCCACGTGTCAGCGGCGCTCCGGTTTGCCCTCGTCTTGAAGTCTCTCCCCCGTCGCCATCATCAATGCATCCATCGCTTTGAAGCGGAAACAAAGGGCATCGGAACCTGGGAACTTCCGAGGCTTAATTGAACAGATGACGAGACTGGAGGGGAGCTCGGTGCCGTTCGTTTTGAACTAATTGGGAAACGACGCACGATCAGAAATCGGGAAGCGAGATCGATCAAGAATCTCTCGTCGCGATAATACGTAATAACGGGTGAGCTGATCCATTCAACTAAGGTAATAGACTTACTGAAACTGGGTTAAGATGAGGATGCCCTAAGCATATTGTACATCCATCAATTCGATCTCGCGATGATATGTAATAACGCGTGAGCTCATCCATTCAGCTAAGGAAATAGACTTACTAAAACCGGGTTAAGATGGGAAAGTCGTTCGAAAAGTCCTAAGCACATTGTACATCCATCAATTCGATCTTAACCTTTTCCATTTAGTCAATTTATTCCTAAATCTTTTTAGAATTTGCTAATATAGGCCTTCGGGCCAATTTTGATCGGAAATTATACGGTTGTGAACAATTATTTTTTTATTTTCAAAGTCATTTTACCTCTTCCCCCTTCATTTCTTTCCTTTTTTCATTTTTTCCTCTATTTTCCTTCGTCGGTTGTTCGAGGCCTCGACGGTGGCCGATAACAAAAAAGTCAATTCTTTTAAATTGCCAAAATCATTCACGTCCATACCAACCGTGACATATAGGATAATTGGCGCCGACAAAATCGGCACGTCGGCCATTTCGATCAAAATGATTGAAACGACTAAATTGATCGATCATCAAAATGTTTAGGTAAGAATTGGCTAGATTAAATTGGCCACCTTCTAATAGGTTTAGGACTTTAGGACAAGTTTCTTAGGTCAAAACCTTTTGACGTGTCTAGTCGATTTAAAGGTACTGTGCGAAGCACATGTCAACAATATTATAGCCGAAGCTTTGATAATTCATCCCAGGCAAATGACGCTATTATATGACCTCTACCTAGCGGTAAACCATTCGAAGATTGATGTGGAGTCTACTTTCCCCACTATCACCTCCCATAAGTTGAGAGAAAATATTTTTCTTTCTTATATCCTAGGGAATACCCTTGAATTTTACGTCTCAAAGTTCGGACGAAACGGTTTTATAACTTGACTCGGGTCCAAGAATTTGGGTATTGTAAGAAGAAAAAAAAACCAAGCGAGCCTTGGGTGGCCTAGGCGAGGGCCGCGACCCTCGCCACCACCCTAAAAAAAAATGAAAGTGAAATAATAAAAATTTTGAAAAATATTTTAAAAAATTACAAATTTTGTTTATGTCAACTCCAATCGTGCCACGCGTGAGACGGCCGACGTCAATGTTAGCGATTTTTTGGCCAAAACCGACAAGAATAAACCGAATTGACATCATTGCAAAAAGTTTAGAGCATAATTTGTCTAATTGAAAGATTTGTGACTAGGATGGTCGAATTGAAATGGTACCAATATAATAAGTTTATGAACTTTTTGATACTTTTTCGACTAGACCACCTCCTAAATCCAAACAAAGGCGCGTGCTCGTTCACGAGTAACCGCTTTGTGAGCTATGTTCATTATATTATCACGTTGTGAGCTCGGAAAATTATCAAATTAGCGGTTCAACGATCGACTCGTCAATCGAAAGTTCGTTCGGATCCTCGATCGGCTAGGATTAAAAAGAAAAAAGAAAAAAAGAAAAGGAACAATTTATTGTAAAGACACGGAGAAGCATCCGTGGGAGCGCATTTTGATCACTACCTTCTATACTTTGTCAAGATGAACACAAATGAAATTAGATTAGACGAGAAACTGCAACGAACCTTCGGAAAAAGATAAGAAACCGCCATCTAATTCCCAGAGCAAAAAGTTGGGCGGTCCACGTGGGCATTACGCGACACTTATGTCCCAAATTCAACGTCCTCATCCACGTCGACACTAATCGGGACTTTGTGGAAATTTCATCTTCTTCCATCCAAGGTGGTTAATTCTATTTTTTTTTTTGTTTCAATTCTATCTTTTGGTTTTTGGCATTGGGGATCTTGTAATATTATTCCAATAGGAGGTTTTCTCGTGCATTTTTTTTAATAAAAAAATTTAACATAAGTTTTTCATTCATGGGCTGCCCCGGTCGAGAAATTACAATGGCGGTTGGTTAGAAGTTTTGGAGGCCCGAACCGGGTTTAGGCATCGCCCGTCTTTTCGGCTCCAAACTTCACGAGTCGGAACGACGGGCAGCCATAACACCGCGAAACGGGAGGACGACGATGATCGGGATGCTTAAGTAATTAGTTAATTAGTCCCCAAGCCCCCAAAAAAAAAATAAAAAGAAATAAAAGAAAAGGATAGAGATTATCATTATTATGGGGGCGACCAGAGAGGCCGGCATAAGCCTTTTCAACGGGAATCATCATCGCTTTGCATTGACTTGGAGCCATCCCCCTCAAAGCAAAATATCATTTCTTTTATTCTCGTTCAAAGTCCCATTATTTTAGGCACCATGTGGGCCCCTCCTAATTTATTTATATCCCTTTATTATAATATTTTATTTTATTTTTTTGGGCTTGAGCTTTCGGACGGCAAATGCAACAGCGAGAGGTCTCAATAGCGACAACACGCCGGGGCTTTTATAGAAAGTTTCGTCAGCGGCAGCACCGCATGAATCGAGCCGTGATGATTCCTGCGTGTGATTTTTCTTTTTCTGTTTTTTGGGATTTTTTAAATAATACTTTTCTTGTAGAGATGAGTTTTTTTGGGTTTGATGTTACGATTTTTAATGAAGACTTTTTGAATTAGAATGGAAATTCAATTAAATGGGCCGATTTTTGGGATAGGCAATGAAGCCCGGTCCACGAAATCGAGGCCCAAACACGTGCAAAATTCATGCCTGCCAAGGCCTCTTTAGCTTGGCGGAGAGATTCTTTTTAGAGTTTATCTTCGTACTTGAAATGGGAAAATTACCAAACAAGTCCTCAACGTGTTGTACTTGTATCGATTTAGTTGTAAACCTTTTGATTTGGCCAATTTAGTCATAAACCTTTCGACGATTTACCAATATAGTCTATTGACCCAAAATTAATTACCTGGACGTCACACGTTTTACATGGCATGGACAATACCGATGTGAAATTTTTTAAAAATATTTTTAATTGAAAGATTTCATAGTCCTACTTTTATTTTCATATTAACAACTTGACTACGGAAAAATTGTCATCTTGCGGGTATACGATACCTTCATCCAGGTGTGGACGAGAGTGTTAGGATCCAAAGCACAATCACAACGAAATAAAACAAGCGAGAAAGAGGAAATTGAGACACGAGATTTTATCATGATTCACCCTTAAACTAAGGTTATGTCCAAAGCAGAGATTCCACTATAATCAACATCTTACATATCTCGTTACATCACTCAATTACAAGGAAAAAAAGTATATGTAGTAGTAACTATTCATGAGCTCAAACCCAAACTACAAATGAAAAATTACGGGCTTAAATCGTAAAAACTCTATGGTGTCCAGGAGAGTATAAACCAACAATCCAACATTCTCTCACTTGGTGAATACTTCCCACACTTCTTTAGACCCAACTCGGATGTATGCTATTCATACTACTCAATGCCTTGGTTAAAAAATATGTACTATTCACCCGTGTATCAATTTTTTCCAAAGCACTACAACTTTCTCAAGTGATATTGTATGTCGATGTGCTTTATTCTTGCATGAAATGTAGGATTCTTAACCAAGAATATGACACTTTGGCTATCACACCCAATCTTCACTCCTCTTTGTGTAAAACCATACTCTTTACACAATCCGCTCATCCGGATCACTTCCTCCAAAGCATGAGTAAGAGCTATGTACTCGCCTCGCACTAGATAAAACAATCGTGCTCGTCTCTTGCTCATCCAACTTACAACTCCATCAAATAAGTTAATAACATAATCGCCGGTCAATATCCCGCTATTAATGTCATCTCCCCAATCAAAATCAACAAAAAAACACTTCAATTCTAAGACTTACCGTCCCTATGAGCTTTTCCCGCTTTCATAACATAACTCAAAGTCAAATGTACCGCAAATATAACAAAGCTCCCTCTTTGCAAAGCAATTCAATTTTCTTTCCTTGGATTCGACATATATCTCGCTCAATACTCCCACCGCATAAACAATATCCGGACGAGCACACACTATGGCATACATTAAGCTCCCTACCGTGCTTGCATATGGAACGCTCGCCATCTCTTCTACTTCCTTTTCGGTCTTGGGACACTAAAGCGCCGATAACTTGAAACTTGTGGAGATAGGGGTCTTCACTCGGTTTCTGATCTGTCATGTTGAACTTTTTCAACACACTTTCAATATATTTCTTCTAACTTAACCACAATTTTCTATTCTCACGCTCCCTTTTTATCTGCATGCCCAAGATGAAATTTGCTGGGCCTAAATTTTTCATCTCAAATTGTTTTGCTAATAGTCCTTTCATAGTGCTATCATTCTCATATTATTCCCAACTAGCCGTATATCATCAATATATAAGATTAAGATAACAAAATCATCATCTATCCTCTTCACATAGACACAATGATCAGCATCACAACGAACAAAGCCAACTTTCAAGGTATAAGAGTCAAACTTCGATACCATATTCTTGGAGATTGCTTCGGGCTATACAAAGACTTGTTTAGTTTGTAAACAAAATCTTATTTTCCTCTAACCACAAACCTATCTAGTTGCTTCATGTAAATATCCTCATCCAAGTCACCATAAAGAAATACAATTTTTACATTAAACCGCTCTACCTCCAATTTGAATGCAGCTATTACAAATAAGACAAGTCTTATGAAACTTAATTTAGCAACAGGAGAAAATATCTCACCATAATCGACTCTCTCTATTTGCGTGTACCCCTTTGCAACGAAACGAGCTTTGTATCATTCTATATCTTCATCTCGCAAACATCTTCTTCTTGAATATCCACTTGTAACCAATTGCTTTCCGATTGGCGAGTAGTTTTACTAGATTTCACGTTTTATTTTTATCTAATGAGTCCATCTCATCTTTCATGATTTTCTCTCCACAGCTTTTTCATTTCGGCGCTTCTTGCTTCCTTAACAATGTTTGGATAATCACCTATAATGGTCGAGCACAATTTTCATTATCGGCAAATAAGGTATACCTCTCGGGTGGTGTTCTCTATCGTGTGGACCTCCTTAAGACAGGGTCGAGCGGTACTTCAACTTCAAACTCAGTATCATAATCTACAATATCATCCTCCACATTAGGCTCATTAGCTTCGGAATCTAAATTTTCTATTTCAGCTTGTGTGGCTTTTGTCTTTCCCTACAAATCAGGATCTAAGGTTGCGTATGGTAACGCTCCGGAAAAAGTGTTTGTTCCCAAAGTATTCCCGGAACACTTTGAGAATAGAAATGCGTATGGTAAAAAAGTGTTCCCAATGTGTTATGGGAACACTTTTGAGAAAACAAAAACACATTTGGAGCAAAAATAAGAAACAAAAAAAAACTTGTTTTCGTGTTCTTAGAACACTTTTTAGAAACACATTTGGAACATTTTTTAGAAACAATTGGGAAAATTTTTATTTTTGCTTGCACTCTCTTCTCTTTTGTTCTTACACGATGTCGACACTTGATTTTTAATTATTTTATTTTAAAAAATTAATTAAAAAATATCAAAATAATTCATAAAATTAAAAAAAATATCAACCTTGAAAGCTTTAGCCTAGCCTTAGGAACCAATTTTAAATAAAAAAATATTTTTCGTAATTTTTAACATTTTTTGGATTTATTTTAATTATAAAAATAGCTGAAAATCGGGAAAAATAGTATTTGTGGTCGGAAAAATGCGCAAAAATAGTCCATGTTTTTATTTTAATTCCCTTTTCATTTTGGCCTCTTAAATTTTTAAAAATTCAGTTTGGAACCACATGCCTCTTCATTGAACATAATCCTAAATTGACTCAAAAATTTCATTTTAAATCATTTTAGCGAATTTGTTTTTTACTTTCAAAGTAATGACATGAGACTTTGATACCCCGCATCTCATTTCGGTTCTCATGTTTGGAAAAACTGCACAATTGGACTAAAATGACCTAAATGCACAAATATTTTTTCATTTTAGTCCTCGATTTCACTCAAAGTGCAATTAATATTTTTCTAGAGGTCCCCGTTTAAAGATAATCATATATATTTTTTTTATAGATGATCTCATCCATATTGTAATTTGATAAATCGTGCATTACTTATACATATATTGATCTAATTTGATTTAGTAAATTGAACAAATGAGATTTAATTTGATTTAATAAGCTAAAAAGATAAAGACATCTTAATTTTAATATATATAGTCTCCTTAATTACATGAAAAAATTAGGAATAATTTTTTTGCAGTTACCAAACGCAATTCTTTTTTTTTTTTTAAAATTTCGGGAACATAAACTTTATGTATTTACCAAACGCGTTTATGTTCTTTTTTTGTTCTAGAAATAGAATTTTTTTGTAGTTACCAAACGCGTTTTTGTTCCCAAAAATCGTTGTTGGGAACGAAACAAAAAAAAGTATTTTGTTCCAAAAGTTGTTCCGAGAACAAAGAACGTTACCATACGTAACCTAACTCAACCGTCTATTGTTTTTCGGGAGTTTGTGAAACAATCGATTTATCGTAGATTTTCCGAATATCACATCCCTATTGTAGATAATATGTTTAGTATCGGTATTCCACAAACTTATACCTTTTAATACTATCTTCATACCCAATGAAGATACACTTCTCCGACTTGCTCTCAAGCTTATTCCTCTTTTCCTTTGGCACATGTACATATGCTTCGCACCCAAACACTCTAACATGAGATTTGTCCGGCTTCTTTTTGAATAGTGCTTCAAACGGTGTTTGATCCTTTAAAGCCGATGTGAGAGACCCATTCTTTAGATAACACGCGGTAGTCACTGCTTCTACCCAAAATTCAACCGCTAAGCTCGCACCACTCAACATACTCCTCGCCTTCTCCGTGAGAGATCGATTTAGCCTCTCTACTAGCCCATTCTCGCTAAGGTGAATAGAGCGTTGTTTTCTCGCCTTGAAATACCACATTTCGCACAAAATTGATCAAATTTCGCTGAACAATTCTCCCCTGTTGTCGGTTCGCAAAATTTTATTCTTTCTATCAAATTGATTTTCCACCAAAACTTTGAACTCACGAAATTTTTCGAACACAACGTCTTTTCTTTGCAAGAAATATATCCACACATGTCTAGAAAAGTCATTCGTAAAAGGAACATAATACATTGATTTTTCAAACGATGCTACAAGTGTAGAATCGAAGACATCACTATGAATTAAATCTAGAATCCCTTTCATTCTCCCTCCCGTCGATTCAAAGGGTACTCGATTCTGTTTCCTATGTAGACAATATTCAAAGAATCCGAAACCCATAGAACGACTTAGGATTCCATCCGCTATCTTCTTTGAAGTAAGGGTCACTAGTCCTTTCTCATCGATATGATCCAATCTCCGATGCCACAACATCGCAAGATCTTCTTCCATCACGCTTCGTGATATAACTCTCACCACCGATCATTGTGCTTCCGAATAATTTTCACACTTTTCCTTCCCATTCACTTCTAGCAATCACTATAGATCCATGGGTTAGCTTGCATGAATATTTGTCGCTGGTAAAAGTAATGCTAGCATTTGCCATAGTTCCCACGTAAATAAGATTTCTAGTAAGATCGGGAATATGTATCATATGGGAAGATTCTTGCCTGTCCCATTTTTCATCTTCAGCTTTACCTTTTCTCGCAACCGACAATATCATGCACTATATCATCTCCCATCCGCATTGTACCTCCATAATGTGGCTCATAATAGCAGTAACCAATCTCTATAAGGCGTCATGTGAAAAGATGCTCCAGTATTAATTATCAATACATTGTGGTCAATCTGTGATGAGTTGCAAACAAGATATATATCTTTCATGCTACTCGTGATCATCCTTCTTTGTATTAGACAATGGTGCATCATCTCGATTTTTCGGACCCACACTTTTGCTTATGCAATCCTTCTATAAGTGTCCAAGCTTTCCCGCACTTCTAGCCCTTTATTTCGGATCGATCTTGGCTTTTAGATATTCCTCTAGACTTATTTCTACAACAAATCTTGATTTAGATCATTCACTGCTCATTTCTCTTACGAAAAGAGCCTCATTCGTTGCATTATCGAACCCCGCTCTTCTCATCTCATCCGACTATAACGCAGATACAACTTTTTCAAAAGATAACGCATTGACACCAGTGCTAATCAAAATAATTATATGTTCTCATGAATTCAGCAGTGAACATAGCAAAATACATTCTTTGTCTTCCTCATCTAGATTAACATCAATAGATGCAAGCTACTCACGGATAGTATTAAACTCGTTTAAGTGTGCAGAAAAAGAATCACATTTACTCATCCAAAGGTTGTATTGTCGCTACCGCATAAATAACCTATTCGGGAGCGACTTGCTCTAATAAAGACTTCTCGCCTTAGTCTAGAGATCCTTCGCCGTCTTCTCAAAGGTCACGTCTACCAAAATGTTATCAGCAAAACATAGCCGGATCAGGCTTCGCGACTTCCGATCGCTGGTGATCCACGCCTTCAATTGATTAGATGCGAACGCAATCTCCTCCTCCTTTGCCTTCTCTTTGGTAATTAGCTCGGGTTTATCTTCTTCGATTAGGTACCACAAATTTCGTCCACGAGCAAAGCCTCCATCTTCAACTTCCATAACTCGAAACACTTTCCTCCGAACTTCTCTACTTCAATCCGTGATTGACTAGTCGATATCTTCTCAAGATTTGATTTTTTTTTTTCAGATCTCCCTTCATCAAGAAAACCCCAACCTCAAACCATGCTCCGATACCGGATATTAGGATCAATGCACAATCACAACGAAATAAAATGAGCGCGAAAGAAAAAAAATTAAAATAGGAGATTTTATCCCAATTCATCCTTAAACTAGAGTTACGTCCCAATGAGATGATTCCACTATAATTAGTACCCTGCACCTCTCGTTACATCTCTCAATTACAAGCGAAAAGAGTATATATAACAGTAGCTATTTATGAGCCCAAAACCCCTGGTATCCAGGGGACCGCACCCCAACAAAGAGGACTTGGAGCTAATTGACTTTTCAAAATAAAAAGTGTAAGTGTGGTAAGCATGCTCCTGTGAAAATATTGAAATGTACAAGAAACAAATGCTAGTCCACTTGTAATTGTGAGGATAAAACACGTGACTTCTTTCTTGGTGTTTGCCTATGTTCTATCATGAAGTTTCCACCTGTAATACTCCAAGATGACACGAGCAACATTTGAAAGATTAACTCAAGAACACTGATGAGAAGGTGTATGGATTGAGGCAAAGTATGCACCATTTAAAATGTGTTGCTCGTTAGATGTGTTCTTTTTATTTGGCTATCATTTTTTATTTTATCAAGACTACTTTTTTCAGAAAAAGTAGATGGTTAGAACTTGTAGTTTTGCTAGCTTGAATTAAATATTATGTTGTGCTAGTTCTAATGGACACAATCACATTATCTAAGTTAATATTTTACATTTTCCCATCTTAACTCCATTTTAACTTGATGGGAATTGCAAAGCGTAGGTATTTTGTTAAACTATCTAACTAAGGGACGCTTGTCATTACGTGAAGAGCAGGTGCTGCAAATTGAGCTCGGGCCGCGCATTATAAAATGGGATCAAAATGACAATCCACCTTTTATTTGGTCAACAATTCAAAATTGATTTATTTTAATGGATGAAAAGCCAAATGACATGCACATGTTGACACCTAATTTTTAATCATTTTTATTTCATTTTATTTTTTTAAAAAAATTATTTAAAAATAGCTACAAAATCATAAAAATTTGCAAAATCAACTTTGGAACCCTCAACCTAGCCTTAGGAACCAATTTTGAATAAAATATTTTTTTGGTAATTTTTCATATTTTCTCGAATTTATTTAATTATAAAAACACCCAAAAAATCAGGAAAAATACCATTCGTGGTCATAAAAATAAAAAAAATAACCAATTATTTTTTTTATTTCCTCTTCACGTTGGCCACCTTAAATTTCTAAAATTCGACTTGGGTCACTATGTTCCTTCATAAACATAAACCCGAATCGAGCATAAAAATTCCTGTTCGAGTCTTTTAATTTTCAATTTTCACTTCTAATAAGCCATGACATTTATATCTAGAGCCATGAAGTGCAATTGTGTCAACTTGCCCTCCAATTGCTTCAATTTTAACCAAAAGGGTTTAATTGCACAAATTCTTTACAATTTAGTCCCGGATTTCTCGGATCTTTAAAATAAATTTTATGAGGGCATACCCGAAAATCGGACACCTTTTCCCTATAGTTTTCATCATCCTGGACCTATTGGTGGCATTATTTTGGACTGATTTAATCATTGGACTTTTGAAAAGTGCAAAAATCATTTTCGGATCTAATGTGCAATTTGGGGTTTTCACTAAATTTCAAGTCCTAAATTCATGAAAATGCCCATTTCACGTAGAGAACATGTTGGGAAACCCAATTTTGACATTAATTTCATGAAAAATGGTCGAATTGGGTCCCGATTTGGTCAAAATTCCAAAATCGAATCTGCTGGTCTGGACTCGACCCGACCCAAAGAACCGGGTTTGCAACACGGATCTCCCTCGCTTAGCCTTCGCATGTTTCTTTTCCACCTCACACCCAAGCGATGTCGCCTCCTCCACGATTAGCATATCCTCCCTTTGGCGTTTTGTGTATTCCGGCACATGTTGAACATACGGGCTAAGGACTCGGCGTGGGAATTTAGGTATGAAAAAATGACAAAAGTCGTTGGTAGGGCTGGTAAGCAAGAAAGAGAGGCTGGGTACAAAAAAGGGCAGCAAAAGGCTGGGATGGATTCATTCGGGAAAGGAGAGGACAAAGGGGGAAGGAGTGAGAGTGAGAGAGAGAGAGAGAGAGAACGAAGGAGAGAGGAGGTTGGCCATGGTCTTTTGAATAGAAAAGGGAGAGGGATCCGAGAGCTTAGAGGGCTCTTTCCGAAGATTCGACCACGCCAAGCTACGCCGACAATCTCAAAAGCTTCGTCTCGGTCCAGGTGAACACCCGGAGCTCGGCCATGTCGCTTCTTGTCGTCGAAACAGGTAAGCCACGGTCGAGCTCTCGAACTCGGCCTTTAATGGCAAGTCTCATTCTCGGCCGATGTTCTTCGATATTTTTGGTTCAAACTAGTTTAAAGCTATCCCCGATCACAGCCATGTCTTTGTTTTGCAATTTCATTGTCTAAAAACCTTCGAGCTCTTTCCAAACCCGAAAACACGTCACAAGCTCGAGAACTTGGTTCATACGATACCGAGCCTAGTAGAGGCGCAGGTGACTTTCCTCATTCATATCCGATGTTGTTTCATTGATTTAGTCGAAGTTTTACCTTAAGAAAAGTAGGGTTTTAGCTTCATTTGGAAAATCGGGATTGTGGGTACTTGGCTTGCTAGTTTTCGGGTGTCATTTGGCTGAAAAATGAAAGTGTGTAGATGTATGTTGGATGGGGGACATTTTGGTGTCAAAGCTGGGGCTTGATCCGTTCGTTTTACGTCGGAATTAAGGCTCCGGCAAGGCGCCGGCGATAATTGCCAATGTCGGTCGTCTTCCCCTGGCGAACCTCTTGACCGATCAACTGTTGTTGATCGGGTCAAAGGGCGACGTGGAGCCACGTTAGCCGCGGGGACTCTATTTATAAAAAATATAAATAAATAAAGAGACGGATCGGATGGCCGTGGGCTAACCACGTGTAGCGATCCGGCATTTTTTCAAAAAAAACTAATAATAATAGATTTTCGAATACTAATGATTTTCGAAAACTAAAAAATGGGATCCGATTGCGGTTGTGCAAAGTGGCGCGCCGAGGACCGTCGGATCGATCCTTTTTGTTTTCAGAATTAGTAAATCATGAACGGCCGCACCGGGAGAAGCCACGTGGCGCATTCTGGAGCGTCCGATGAGAGTTTATTTTCGAAATTCGGATAACTAGAAAAATCAGTAAAAAAAATAGAAAATCTTGCAAAAAATCAAAACTACGTCGTTTTAGACCTGTTTTCGGCCCATATGGTCGGGCCGGACGCCCGAGAGGCGCGGGCCGGGTTATAGGAAAATTATTTTTAATAATATTTAATTAGGATAATTAATTAAAAATAGAAAAACCGAGGAAAATTCATAAAAAAAATCCAAAAAAAAGGAAATGGCCACGATCAACTGGCCATGATTTATTTTGGGTGTTTTGACTCCGATCTTTTCAAAAATGACGATTTCTCCCTCATGTCAAATCGCCTTCAAAATTTTTTTTCTAGAAATTCCAAAAAAAAAAAAATCCCCCCAAAAAAAATAGCAAATGGCCACAATCAATCGGCCAAGGCTTATTTTGGTTATTTCGTCTCCCGATCTTTCCAAAAATGACAATTTCGCTCTTATGGCGAATCGTCTTTAAAAACAATTCTGAAAAATTCCTAAAAAATTCCTAAAAAATCCCCAAAAATAGAAAATGGCCACGATCAATTGGCCATGGACTATTTGGGGAGAGTTTAATTCCCGAGTCTTCAAAAATGATGATTTCTCCCTTTTGGCGAATCGTCCCCAAATTTTCCTAAACTACCCCTCACCCTTAATCACTTTCTTTAAGCCATTAGGGCTCTACCAGGAAGCCCTCGGTTGAATTTGATACATTTTGTTGACGCCTAAATTTTGACTAATTTATTTTTTTGCATAAAAATTAGAACTAATTTTAGTTCTAAACAAAAATCATCTCACATATTCATTTAGCATTGGCATATAATTTGAGCTTAATTTAACAGGCATCTGGACTAGGCATGGGGTGGAAAAATGCACCGAGAAGATTCGGGCTTCAAAGAAATATTTTCTCGGGGATCGTATTGCAAATACTCGAACTTCGTGGATCAGATTGCAAATACTTGAAACTTCGTGGACTGGATTGCAAATACCAAAAGAAGATGGGGAAAGGAAGATGGTGAAGAGAAGATAATGAAAGGAAGATGAAGAAGAGAAGATGAAAATGGAAGATGAAGAAAGAAAGATGAAGATAATGAAAGGAAGATGAAGAAGAGAAGATGAAGAAGGAAGATGAAGATGAAGAAGAGAAGATGAAAATGGAAGATGGAGAAATGAAGGTGAAGAAGAGAAGATGAAAATGGAAGGTGGGGAAATGAAGATGAAGAAGAGAAGATGAAGATGAAGAAAAGAAGATGAAAATGGAAGGTGAGGAAATGAAGATTGAAGAATGAAGGATAAAGAACTTTGCCTATAAAAGAAGAAGAGTTCTTGAAAAGAGAGGAGGAGTTTTTTTTGGAGTGGAAGAGAATTAAAATGAGTTTTTTAGGGGAGAGAGTAGAAGAGAATTGAGGTAGTTTTTTTTTGGAGTGAAAGAGAATGGAAGAGTTTTTTTGGGAAGTGGAAGAGAATTGAGAGAGGTTTTTGGGGAGGAAAAGAGAATTGAGAGAGTTTTTTGGGGTGGAAGAGAAAAGAATTGAGAGAGTTCTAAAAAAAAAATTTGAAAAGAGTTTTGAGAGGGTATGAGAGTTTTGAAGCCCGATACTACTATTGTCAATTTTTGCACCGATCAACACAAGCTCTTCGGTCCATCTCGATCGTTCAAGCTCGTCGCAGCAAAAGAAAGCTAAGTGATTTCCTAACTTCCTTTAATTTCGAATACAAATTAGCCCGGATTCTCTACACTGATTTTTTTCTATGTTTTTATGTTAAATAATAGCTGCATATCAACGATGAGACATCAATGGTACGAGAATAGAAGGAGAGCAAAAGGGAAAAATATCAACGCCCGGATTGCAGCCTCATGAAATTCTAGCGAGTTGAGAAAGAAGCGTGAAGGAGAGATAGGACCAAGAGATTTTCGTGTCTAACGAGTCACCAAATCGGTCCAATGGTTAAGACAAGCCCGAAGCACAAGTTTGGTGTACGAGTTCAAATTGGGGAGTAATCTTGAACTTATTTCATCCTAATTTCATGTAATTTCTTTATTTTTAAAAATACTCAAAAATTCAAAAATGTCATGGGAAGAAAAACCCAAAAAAATTGATTCTTTGATCTTCAAGTAGAATTCATCAAATTTGTCAAATCCATTATTTTTTCATGAATTTTAAGGTACCGAAAGGGCATTAGTTGTAATTAATGTAACCAAGTCCCTGAACTCTTAATCTCCGGTTCGAGAAATAAGATAGTTTTCTCCCGCTATTTTATTTAGGTTTCTAATCGACCTACCGAAAATGATTAGTGGCGACTCCAAATTCAAATCACAATGCGTGTTAATCATTCGAACCTTAAGTTGCGATTTGATATGGACTTGGGAGAGTCCGAGTTAGGTTAGTTAATTAATTAACCCGATAATCCATTAGCCCAAAAATGATAACCCGTTTATTTTTTTTTAGGTCGCGACAGACTTGGCGACTCATTGGGGACCCAAAGAGGACTTAGGCCGATAAGTTCATGAAAAGGAAAATTACTTGATTTGGCAATCTTGGTTGAACTTTAATCCCTAGGTGTTAAATGGTTTTGCGGGAAAGGGAGTTATAAGGGGAGGAGTCCGTGACTAACCTCCGTTTTGCAAGCTTGATGATGAGAATTTTAATTTTTGAACTATCGGAGTGCCGATTGCCTTTAAAATATCGTGCATGTCACTAATATAATTGCACTACACCACTTTGACTTGTGACCGAACCCGGTCACCCAATAGTTTAGGATGGTATTTATGTGGTTCTTTAACCTTGGCGGTAAGGTTTCGGAAAGACACATTAAATCGATTTGATCCGTTCATTTCTAGTCCGATTGGTCAATATACAAATTGTTCATCATCTTCTCAACTATAAGCTCGTAAAATTTGGACTTATTTTGACCAACGTGCGAATTAATACGGATTTTTTCGTAAAAGCTGAGAAACCGAAAATTACATGTTTCAATTCTTTGGTCATAATCACTTTGTTCGTTTGAGTCTAGAGGGATGCCATGGGCCAGCTCGCTATTCTCGCTCCCCGTGCTCATTTTTTGTTTATTATTGCGTACGGGTAATTTTTCACGGATTCTCCACATATTACTCGATCGTCGCGAAGAGGATGGCCGACATTAACGCCACCCGCTGCTTGCCCTAGACGAGAAACTTGGCTCCTTGACTAAGCGCTTTGAAGAGATGATGTCCCGAAAGATGGAGGAAATGATGGCCGCCTTCTTCGCCAAACTTCAATCATCCACCTCCACTCGCCGCTAACCATTCCTCGTCTAATTCCTCCTACGGACAACTCCAAGTAATGCCGTGGAAAATGCTCTCTATCGACAATGCCGCTAGAAGATGTGATCTTCACGGGCGTGAGCTCGAGCACGCCGCTTGTAGTCCCAATCTCCCAAACCAATCCGATGACGACAACTAACGACCAACAAGTTTGTCATCATGAGGGATATATGAGGAGGGAAACCTAGTAGATTCAAGTATACGACCTAGATGAGTTCGTCCAGATTATGAGGAAGTTCGTCAAGATTTCGAACGACATGAGGAGGTCAAGCCCTTGACCGGTGAACAAATTATCTCGGTCACCTAGCGATGCAAAAAACCCTAAAGAAGTTAAGATCGGGCAAGCCTTTTTCGAAATGCCTCGAGCGCCTAATCAGACTCTTGAAGGATTACCAAGACGTTTTCCTGGTCCTATGCAGATATGCCCGGTCTCGACTGTTCCATTGTCGAGCATTGTTTGCCGATTGATCCTTCGGCTAAGCCGGTCGTGCAAAAGTCGAGGAGGGCCTGACCGGAATTAGTGCGGAAGATCAAAGAGGAGGTCATGAAGTTTCTTCTTGTAGGATTCGTGAGACTATGATATTCCGATTGGGTCGCTAACATAGTCCCTCTCATGAAGAAAGACGGCCGCATTCGAGTTTGTGTCGATTATCGAGACTTGAACAAGGCCGACCTAAAGATGATTTTCCCTCCCGCATATTGACGTACTTGTCGGCGATCTCGGTTTGAATTGTTTTCATTCATAGATGGTTTCTCCGGTACAATCGGATCTTGATGAATGTCAATGACAAGTTGAAAACCACTTTCACCACACCATGGGGAATGTTCCATTACCGAGTAATGCCGTTCGGTCTCGAAACGCTGGAGCCACTTACCAACGAGCCATGGTTGCCCTTTTCCACGACATGATGCATAATGAGATTGAGGTTTACGTCGATGACATGATAGCAAAAACAAGGTATGGAGAAGATCACGTCGAACGCAAGAAATTGTTCGACAGACCGAAAGTACAAGTTACGCCTCAACCCTGCCAAGTGTGTCTTTGGGACCAGCTCGGGCAAGCTACTCGGATTCGTGGTAGCGGTAAGGGCATTGAAGTCGACCCTTCGAAAGTCAAGGCTATTCGTGAGCTTAGCCGCCGACGACGGTTAAAGAAGTTTGAAGTTTGATGGGTAGTTAAACTATATTGCTCGATTCATCTCTCGATTATCGAAACCGCTAAGCCATTCCTCACGCTGTTAAAGAAGAATGCGCTAGTTCAATGGGATAGCGAATGTGAAGAAGCTTTTGGGGAAGAAAGATCTCATGAATCCACCCGTGCTTGTTCTCCAAGACCGGCAACCTTTAATCCTCTACCTCGCAATCCTTAGTGAGTCTTTGGGTGTTATGTTAGCTCAAGAGAAGCGGGAAGATGGAAAAGAACGAGCCATTTATTATTCGAGCAAGAAATTCACAGCTTCGAAATGAAATACTCAGTAGAAAACGTGTGCGGCGTGGTACGCACGGGTTTCGGCAATATACCTTGCATTACCAGGTGCTTGTGACAAGTGCGATCTTTGTCAAACACTTGCTTAATCAACCCGCTTTGATTGGTAGACTTGCCAAATGGCAAATCCTCATCTCCGAGTTTGACGTTCAATATTTATCCCAAAAGTCAATCAAGGGACGAGCTAATGTCCTAACTGAAAATCCGGGCAAGATAATGATGCCTATCATTCCGAGGATCGAATCATGTCGTGGAGGATTACATCTGACTATGTATTTTGACTGAGTGTCAATTTATCGGGGTCGGCAGCACGGGTGCGGTTCGATATCTCCAGTGGTCGCATTATCCTATGGCAAAGCAAAATTGATATTCCCTTGCACAAATAACGTAGCAAAATATGAGGCATGCATCCTCGTGCTCAGCTGCGATTGAAATGGGGATAGCCCGACTCAAGGTGTTCGGAGATTCCGCTTTGATTATCCTTCGATCGTTGGAAAGTGGAAGACGAGAGATGCTAAATTGCTACCCTACCATGAGTATCTGGATGAATTGATGGAGAAATTTGAAGATATCTCATTTGAGTATCTGTCCGGGACTCATAATCGATTGCCGATGCATTGCTACCTTGTCTTCAATGTTACAAGTCGCCAATGGACTTGAGGTTGACCCATTAAGATCGAGGTACTAAAAAAGCCGGCATATTGTATGACCGTGATCAATGAACCCGATGGTAAGCCATGGTACCATGACATCAAGATTTATATTCGAAGGGGAGTTCCCGAAAAAAGTACCGTATTCGACCAAAAGTACATAAGGAAGATGGCCTCAGTTCTTCTTGAATGGAGAGAATTTGTACAAGCGGTCATTCGATTCTGTCCTACTAAGATGCGTTGACTCAACCAGAGCTTCGTCGATGATGGAAGTACATGAAGGGATCCGTGGTCCACACATGAACGGCCACTTGTTAGCTAAGAAGATTATGAGGTTGGGTTATTATTGGCTCACACTCGAAAGAGATTGTATTCAGATGTTCGAGCTGTCACAAATGTCAAATTCATGGTGACAAGATTAATGTCCCTCCAAATGAGTTGCATCGTTATCCGAACCATGGCCGTTTTCTATGTGGGGCATTGATGTTATCGGTCCTATCAACCCTAAAGCGTCCAATGGGCATCGATTCATCTTGGTGGCGATTGATTATTTCTCCAAATGGATCGCCGCATCCTATTTAGCGATCACGGCACGAAATATCGCGAAATTTATCCGTCGGGATATCATTGCTCGATACGGTTCACCTGGCCATAATCACCGATGATGGCTCGAACTTAAACAACAAACTAATGGACGAATTGTTTAAGGAATTCAAGATCAAGCATCCGAACTCTTCCCCATATCACCCTGATGAATGGAGCGGTAGAAGCCGCCAATAAGAACATTAAGAAAATTTTAGCGAAGACGGCTGAAAATTATCGCGATTGGCATGAGAGGTTGCCATTTGCACTTATGGCGTATCGGACCTTATCCGGACATCTACTGGGGCAACCCCGTATTCTCTTGTATATGGAATGGAGGTCGTTCTACCTTGAAGTGGAAATTCCTTCCTTACGTATCTTGTCTCAAGCTAAGGCGACGAAGCTGAATGGATCCAAGAGAGCAAGCTAATTGAATCGATCGACGAAAAAAGACTTAAGTTGTATGTCATGGCCGGTGTTATCAGAGAGTTGCTAAATCATTCAACAAAGAAGTTCGGCCTCGATATTTTCGGATCAATGACCTAGTCTTGAGAAAATTATTACCAATAGTCCCACTCCGTAAGGGAAATTCGCTCCAAACTATGGTGGTCCATATATAGTAAAGAAGGTGCTCCCTGGTGGTGCTTTGATTCCTGAGATGGATGGTCGTGTCTTTATCAATCCATCAATTTCGATTTGTAAAGAAATATTATGCTCGATTCACTCGATGTTTTCATAATCGAGTTATAATATTAATCTGATTCACGAGTTATTCACATTTGAGCATTCGTTTGTTTCTCGCTACTAATCTTTGTTGAGAGATTGTTTCGAATGGGGAACCTCTCGGCCCAATTGATTGACCATCGGAGCGTGAGATTTACATATTCGCGAGTAAAAGGGGTTATCTTGCGAAAAAAATATATATGACGACCAAGATGAAATGAGTAAAAACTTGCATTCATTTCATTCATCGGAAAGCTTTACAAATAGATCAACGGGTGGGAACGTAAAGCCAAACCGAGCTCTAATGAGCATCGCAAAGGTGTTTAACCGACTTTCCATACGTTGATGCTCCGCTTACACTAATCGCTCCGAGAATCGAGATCCGCCAACTTAAAGAGGAGGAGCTCACATTTCTCTTTGAGGTTGGCTACCTTGTCCTCGTGATGCTTTCACAGATTTCGTGTCATGGATCAGCATTCTCCGTGGCTATATCCAGGGTCGATCGTCTAACCTTTCTTCCAGCCGTGTGCATTGAAATTTTAAAACAATATTGAGCGGATCGCGCTCAAGATGGTCCGGGACATGGCCAAACATCCCACTAAGTTTCTCTCACGAATTAGCAAGGAGACTTGTTCATTACCGTAGTCGAGGGCCTTCTTATAATTGTCGGCTATAAGATCGGCCAACACCAAGTCTGTCCGACCGATCCCGATAGCTGCCTTCACTAGGTGGGCCAAAGTAACATTTTGATTAGCAACATGGTAAGCCTCTAGGAAGTTAGTGAAGAGGGTAGGGAAGATCCTGTATTCCTCCTCTAATTTGGTACCTTCAATAGAGCGGTATCCATATCCCTAAACATAAGACGAATCTCGTTTCGCCTCCGATGGTTGGTTATATAAGAGTAGCCTTGGCCTAGGAGATTATAAAGTTTCTCCTATTTGGCCAAAACTTCACCGAGAAGGCGTGTGCGGGAAGGGAAGCCATTGTTGTTGAAGCGACTAAAAAGAGTGGATGCAAAAGAGTGCTTAGAAGGTTGGAGATGAAGATATGAAGACGATAGTTGTCTCGCGTTAAATCCTAATTTAAAGGGCGGGAAAAGTTATAGTAATAATTATTGTGGAGGCCGAGTTAATTATCTAGGTAAAACTACGAGACGTTTCGTCCGTGAATCACGGATCTACCATCTCAAGCCTCACAAATCCGAAAAGCTACGAAAAGATTTGAGGACCCCACTATGTTGAAAGCGAGTGGGAGACAAGCATACTTTCCGAGAGAAGAAACATCAATTCTTGAGCCACGTTAGTTACTCGGGTAAAACTACAGCGTTTCGTTCATTGGATCCTGGATCTATCGTCTATCCGTGATCTCGAGCCTCACAAATCCGAAAAGTTACGAAAAGAGTTGAAGTCCCACCATGATTGAAAACGAGTGGAGAGCATGGTTATCAAGAAAAGAAAATCGGTGCGAGTGGATTCGGGTCCCATCACGTTGAAAAAATAAGACAAAGAGGGAAACACGAAATCTTGGGAAAAAGCGTCGGCTTAGTGATTTTCATCCGCATTAAAAGGGAGGCTTTGGAACATACTCGATTACTCGAAAGAATGTGGAGAGAGTAAGCATACGGCGGAGAATAAAGTGAACAAAAGGCGGTAAGAGGTATTTCAATCCAACATGATTAGAGGCCATCAGACTTTCATCGGAGGCAACCAACCTGGACATCCCCGAAAGCTGCTGGATTTCGAGACGGATCCAACGCAAGCCGTAAAACCCAACTCTCTTGGCGGTGAAATTCAAGATCTCGAAAGAACAATGGCGGCAAACGGCAAATGCAAATAACCCTTAGAAAAGAAAATATCAAATCAGTGCTTAAATCGCCTTTCAAGGAGTGTTCTTACGTGAATAAGAGACGCAAAAATGAATTGAGTCGGATGATAGGAATGGAGCCCTTGAAGGTCAAGTTTTGGTTTCAAAACAAGCGGACCCGATTGAAGGTTAAAAATGAAAGTCATGAACTTGCGTTTCGAAGGAAGAAAATGAAAAGCTTCGAGCAGAGAACAAGAGGTATCGGGATGCCATTAACACCGTTGTTTGTCGTGTCTGTAGCGGCCCCATCTCCTTTGGTGACATGTTCCTCGATGAGCCACATTCGAGCATTGAAAATGCTCATTCACGATTCATCACCCGGAGCAAGCTCTCGTACAATCCGATTTCGTTGGAGATACATCCTGTAAATTCGGTCTTGCAGAAGCGTAACCGATACCCTTCGAGGGAAGAGACATGCATCACTACAATTGAAGTTTCCTTGATGTCACAGCCCTCAATTCAACGCTGATGGAACTCCGAATGTGTAGCCTACATGAAGCTTTAGTTTATTATTATGGGCTCTCAAAATATTGCTTTTTCGAGCATTATTAGCCAGCCCTTACGAATCCTCAAGAGAAGTAGTGACATGTATGAATGAATGTATTGTTTGTTACAAAATCCCCATGTGAGACATTCTTCTTTTAACGCATAGAGTTAATCCAGGGCAAAGAACAAGATTATCCACGAACATCATCATGCTTAAATGCGTGAATTCCTCGCATTTGACTAAGCATTGAAAGCCTTCACGTAAGTAAATGCGAAAAGATTTGAGGAGGCAAATAACCGCCTCGTTCGTAGGAGAAAGCGAAAATATTTGAGGAGGGAAATAACTGCCTCGTTCGTAGAGAAAGTGAAAAGATTTGAGGGCTCCTCCATATCGAAAAGTAAAAAAAATGACGGATTGAGTGAGGGGTAAGAGTTATTACGAAATGGATCCGAGGCACTAAGATCGAAAAGGAGAGAAAAGGCATCTCTGAGACTAACGATCGAAAAAGTTTATAAAGAACTTGAAGTCTCCATGCACCTCCGTAACTCGTCACGAAAGGCCATCATCGCTTTTGTGATTTTTCGGCAATTTATCTTTGCAAGTCTAAAGAACATCTAAAGCCCGTCTCTAGTCGAAACACCCATTTTTCGGTCTACATATGGAAGATTTTGAAAGGAAAATAAGTATGCGTACATTCCAGGCGAAGTATGGGAAGCCTCCTATCCCGAGGATCTACGAGTCATGGCCATTGATGGCAACCCCGTTTCCCTCTCGATCCTTGTTGCCATGCCGAGAAAGTGCATGTACAGGATTTCACTTATGTGAAGCAACGAAGCCTTAGAGAACCGAGGCGATAAATATGATTTTGACATCGTCGCACAGCCATGGTAGGGATCGATATGGACGGTCTCTCTCTTAAAGATCATTGATTCTGAGTTGGATATACCGGTCATCATAACATCAACAAGTGATGATCACGCAATTCGTAACGGGCCATATTGCATGGTGCTTGGGACATCCTAAAGAAGCTGGTCTACGTTCAAGTGCTCTAAAACATTTGGCAACATTGTAAGGAAGCAATTACTCGAACAAAAGAACTATGGCCAAACTTACTACGACGATTTTGTCGGAAAGAAAAGGCCCCTTTGGTCCGCCGAGCTTCATTCTATATTCATCGAGGCGGTTCGACACTAGGAATCAATTCAAACGACCAATGGTTGTACTCAAAATAATGAATATAGACGGACTCACCCTACGAAGTGTCACAAATCACCTTCATAGATTTAGAGATAAGTGAAGAAGCACGATGTAGCTTGGAACCAAGGCGACCGGAGCAAAGTTGATTGGAAGATTAATCCCAGGGAAAACCTACGGAGCAAAAGTACCCGACCACTTCCCAATCAAGAATACCGGCTATACCGACCTTCCGCTGGTGGTTCTAGCGGCGGACAGTTGATCATCCCTACAGTTCCCGGCGACGGCGGAGGCTCAGCTCAAGGAGTCGACCGCTCACGGCAAAACAAAGTGAAAAATCTGTCGCCGTGTTAGCAAGTAACAATGCCCAATTCGAGTATCAATTGCCCGAAAAATCAAAAGGTTACTTTGATGATGAGCTCACCGCCTTGGTCGCCGGTTCGAGCTGAAAGACCTCCGAGTTGTGATCCGAGCAAGTGATTATGGATTCTCAAACAACGATCGTTGGTGTATGATCCAAGACAAAATCACCAATCATTGGAATAGCCAGAAAAGAGGTGAAACCAATCTCGCATGAATACTCCTTTAATTCCATGTATAGTTCCCGCGTGGGATACTTTTACTTTCTAGTTGTCTAGAATTTACCTAGAGTTAAAGGGCGAATTTTTCTCCTCTCTTATCCAATGCGTAAGTTCCTTATTAAGCTAGGCCGTAGCAAATCAATTTGTGGACGACGCCCGAACGCCCGTAAAGAGAGATTCAATAGCCTTACTTGGGAGAATGCAAGTAAAAGACAGCGGGCTCAAAGATGGGTAACTCCGTATCGTCCCAATTGGCTCTCGTCGTTTCAAACTCTAAGTTAAGCTTATTTTATTCTCCACAAGAGATTGCCAATTGCTTTGAGAACAATATAACAAAACCGAACCACGCGTGACGCCAACAACATCGCAAAGATAGTGGTTGGGGAATGCGATGGTGGTCCGAGGCGTCCCGGGGTCGATCCGGATTTGGCATCAATGTACAAAAATTAATAAAAACTTTTTGCTTCGCAGATCGAAACTCAGCCCAGACGGTTATAGAACCTGGAGAGATGACATTCTGGACATACAATTCGATCCGGATGAATCGATCTTTTCAATTCAAAGTTCACGAGGAATACGTACATGAGTAAAGTGGTATCGTTTCAACTCTTTTAGAACATGAGGACGTACATTGATGCTTTCCCTTTGATTTTTTACGGGGTCACTACTGTCTAAACAGAGAAGTATCCATTCTCCATGAAAAATTAATGAAATGAGAAATTCTTGGAGCCTTTGACAATCTCATGTCTCGAAGCGACAATGAAGTTTTGCAACGCATTTGCATGAACAGGGGCAACTCACGATCCACGCCCTAAGAAATGTTTTATGTACTTGCGAACTTTGTCCGCTAAGATAAAAAGTTGCTGCACACTATGTATTTTGGCATGATTGTTCCTCATGTTTAATTTACCAACTCTGAATAAGGAACACGAACTACATAAGATACATCGAATGTATGAAGGGGGCATGACGGGATGATGAAAGGCAATCCTTTCCCAAACACGTCCAATTTTTTCGGGCGAGATGAACGGTGGCAAAATTCCGCATTCCCGAGGTAAAAAGTTTTCTCGCGAAAGGTACGATAACCGAAGTGATGGAGGCATTCATTTCTCTACCCTAAACACTGCAAGTTATCCGTTGATCAACCCATTTGAGCGGAGATTTCACTTCACGACCCCTGTCAAGAACCACCCCACATTGGGGCAAAACAGAGGTAATTCCATCAAGCATCACGAGACAAATGGTTAGAAATCTTCTTGCTTGGACTAACATCAATCTTCGAGTGGTTCTTTGCATTGTACTTGCGCTTTAATTCAAGTGCCTTATGGTGACGAAGAGCATTTCTTTTTCTATCCCACACATCTATATCCATTTGCACAACCCATTTGAGCTCGCAAATTCATTTCTAAAAGCCCTTATTGGTGATCATTGTCGTCCCAAAGCGAATATGGCCCATCTTTGAGTAGAAGGACTTGAAAAGATGGATCAATAGAAAATCTCCCAATGAACTCATCAAGGTGCAATAGTAAAAGAGAGTTGGAAGTAAAAAAAAAGAAGAAGAAGAAAGAGGAAAGGCTGATTCCACAAAGAATTTCTAGGCATTTAAAAAGCAAAGTGCCTACCAAAAGCAAGGCCAATGCCCTTTCAATTCATTGCTCATTTGTAGAATATTTTGAACTTAAATGCACAATTTTTCCGTATATCCTAAAAGGGTTGAGAGAAAATCTCCATGAAGTATCAAATTGCAAATGCAATCTTGAGTTCATACCATCCTCGAGCAATGATGGTATCCTAGAAGGCCACGATCGGTGACAAGATTGTAATGATCACCAACATCAAGCCCATTCTCAAACATCTTCGAGCCAAAACGAATCCTTTCGTTTCTCGGTCCCAAATCATTACCTCCATTACAACCCTTTGAAAGCCTTTTCGACTAGGGCACTTGAATTAATGTGGAGTTCAATGATTTTAAGCATCACTCGAAGAAGTTCAAGCAAGATTACTTCTCTCTCATTTTTGCGGGGTTCTTGACTTGTAAACCCAGAGAGATGACGATGAAATTCATTTCAAGAGCCTTGACTTAACTAGAGTCCCCTTTGTAAACCTTTGACCTAGCCCTCATTACGGTCCTAATCAAGACCTCCGACCTCGTCGTATCAATTGCGAGATTACTCGGATCCTTATCGAATGCGATGATGGAAAGATTGAGTGATTTTTTTGAATCCTGCAGACGGGATAAATAACTTTTCTTGAGAGTGAGAGAAAACCCTTTTGGACCGAAGTCCCCCATTCACTCACATTCGAGGTATTCATAATGTGAGAACATCCCCGGACAGGATTGGTAATGCAAACTTGATAGAATGGTTATGCATAAACCATAGTATGAGTGATTGCATTATACACATGTTATTTCTAATCATTGCAAGCTCGGTAGGATAGTTTTGCATGAACTCATTGTTGAATATGTTTGCGCATGTTACCTCGACATTCTATGATGGGTAATACATTCCCGATATTCGATGTCCCTCCCAGGTCTCAAATTCATCCAAGGATTATTGAATGAGCAAGTTCTCCTGGCAAATGCTTACCATGTACGATACTGAGCGATCTGTTTCGTTCTTTTGATTAATCATTCGAGAACCGGTAAGTTTTCGAACCCATTTTCAAATTAACAACTCCTCCGATGATAGTTGTTACGATTCAATTCGTGCAATATGCCTCTCCTGTCAGGTCGTGTAGACATATGCACTGGCGATCTTGACATCTTATCAAATCATGACGACGTAGCTCTTATGATTTCGGTCTCGATCACAAGACATATGCACTGGTGATCTTGACCTTTATCGGCTCATAATAACATAGCTCTTATGATTCTCGGCTCTTTTATCAAATCACGAAGACATAAGCACCCGTGATTTTGATCCAAACCAAATCATAACGACGTAGCTCTTAAGATTTTGGTTCTCCTTTGTCGATCACAAGACATATGCATTGGTGATCTTGACCTTTATCGGCTCATAATGACATAGCTCTTATGATTCTCGCTCCTTTATCAAATCACGAAGACATAAGCACTCGTGATTTTGATCCAAACCAAATCATAACGACGTAGCTCTTAAGATTTTGGTTCCCCTTTGTCGAATCGTGAAGACATATGCCTATCGATTTCGACATTTAATCAACTCACAACGACGTAGCTCTTGTGAATTTGATTCTACTTCTTTCGACTCACAACGACGTAGCTCTTGTGATCCGGAAGGATACACATATCTTGCGTTATCTCGCATTAGGGAGAAGTCTCGATAACGGATAGCCGAATACCTTAAGGTCCTCGTGTTTGCAAGAAACTTGGAAATTAAGGGAATCACCACCTTATGAGGTATTTGGTAAAACAGGTATTCTCGTATGCGATCCATGTGCAAGTTTATCTAACATGGAAAAGAGAAATTATGACACATGTTATTTACACCTTGCATATCATGCATCACTTCATTACAAAAATGGGATTAAAACTCCCGCAAAAAAGTTCATCCATAATTTGCCCGTCAAAATTTAGATTCAATTTTATCTTTGAGCGGAACCTCTACGAGCCTCCACTCAAAGAGGGGCACTGTTGACGCCTAAATTTTGACTAATTTATTTTTTACATAAAAATTAGAACTAATTTTAGTTCTAAACAAAAAGCATCTCACATATTCATTTAACATTGGCATATAATTTGAGCTTAATTTAACGGCATCTGGACTAGGCATGGGGTGGAAAAATGCACTGAGAAGATTCGGGCTTCAAAGAAATATTTTCTCGAACCGTATTGCAAATACTCGGAACTTCGGGGATCGTATTGCAAATACTTGAAACTTCAGGGACTGGATTGTAAATACCAAAAGAAGAAGGGGAAAGGAAGATGGTGAAGAGAAGATAATGAAAGGAAGATGAAAAAGAGAAGATGAAAATGGAAGATGAAGAAGAGAAGATGAAGATGGAAGATGAAGAAGAGAAGATGAAGATGGAAGATGAAGAAAGGAAGATGAAGATGAAGAAGAAGATGAAAATGGAAGATGGAGAAATGAAGGTGAAGAAGAGAAGATGAAAATGGAAGGTGTGGAAATGAAGATGAAGAAGAGAAGATGAAGATGAAGAAAAGAAGATGAAAATGGAAGGTGAGGAAATGAAGATGAAGAATGAAGGATAAAGAACTTTGCCTATAAAAGAAGAAGAGTTCTTGAAAGAGAGGAGGAGTTTTTTTTGGAGTGGAAGAGAATTAAAATGAGTTTTTTAGGGGAGAGAGTAGAGAGAATTGAGGTAGTTTTTTTGGAGTGAAAGAGAATGGAAGAGTTTTTTTGGGAAGTGGAAGAGAATTGAGAGAGGTTTTGGGGAGGAAAAGAGAATTGAGAGAGTTTTTGGGGTGGAAGAGAAGAGAATTGAGAGAGTTCTTAAAAAAATTTGAAAAGAGTTTTGAGAGGATATGAGAGTTTTGAAGCCCGATACTACTATTGTCAATTTTTGCACCGATCAACACAAGCTACCGGTCCATCTCGATCGTTCAAGCTCGTCGCAAAAAAAGAAAGCTAAGTGATTTCCTAACTTCCTTTAATTTCGAATACAAATTAGCCTAGATTCTCTACACCGATTTTTTTCTATGTTTTTATGTTAAATAACATGCATATCAACGATGAGACATCAATGGTACGAGAATGAAGGAGAGCAAAAGGGAAAAATATCAACGCCCGTATTGCGGTCTCATGAAATTCTAGCGAGTTGAGAAAGAAGCGTAGGAGAGATAGGACCAAGAGATTTTAGTCTAACGAGTCACCAAATCGGTCCAATGGTTAAGACAAGCCCGAAGCACAAGTTTGGTGTACGAGTTCAAATTGGGGAGTAATCTTGAACTTATTTCATCCTAATTTCATGTAATTTCTTTTATTTTAAAAATACTCAAAAATTCAAAAATGTCATGGGAAGAAAAACCAAAAAATTGATTCTTTGATCTTCAAGTAGAATTCATCAAATTTGTCAAATCCATTATTTTTTTCATGAATTTTAAGGTACCGAAAGGGCATTAGTTGTAATTAATGTAACCAAGTCCCCGAACTCTTAATCTCCGGTTCGCGTAAATAACATAGTTTTCTCCCGCTATTTTATTTAGGTTTCTAATCGACCTACCGAAAATGATTAGTGGCGACTCCAAATTCAAATCACAATGCGTGTTAATCATTCGAACCTTAAGTTGCGATTTGGTATGGACTTGGGAGAGTCCGAGTTAGGTTAGTTAATTAATTAACCCGATAATCCATTAGCCCGAAAATGATAACCCGTTTTTTTTTTTTTTTAGGTCGCGACAATATTGATGTGAGTCATGCACTTGATTGGATTTATTGGTTGTGATTGATAGAATTAGTCTTCCGACTCGCATGAAACTCTAAATTAAACCTCACTCACCCAAAATTGCGCCCGCATGAAATCTTAATTAGGAAAATCACTAGCGTTAGGTACCGAAAAGGCATTGGTAACGACACCGACATAACCAAGTCCTCGAACTCAAAATCTCTCGGTTCCGTAGAACCGATCGACCCCTCCCAATCGTTCGGTGAGGTTTCTGGTTCACCTTCCAAGAAGGATCGGTGGCGACTCGAAATGCATTCACACATTGCACATGTCACCCCGACCACACCAAGGTCGAACCCGATCGACTCTCATTGTCGAATAATTCAATCAACTCCCGCCGCGATTTGGTATGGGCACGGGAGGGCCCGTGCCGAGAAGGCCCGTGATCACATTTTCGAGTAGGGGCCCGATTGGCAATCCATTAGCCCTCAAAAGGGATCAGGTCACGACTGTGGCGACTTCGCTGGGAATTTCCAAACCTCACGTGGACTTAGGCCGTAATTAAAACGCCGAGTGATTTTTTCGACAAGTTTTCTGCGGGCGCTCTTGAAGGTGAGGTAAGTCCACTTACAATAGGTGTTAAATGGTTTTACTGATTGGAGTGATAAGGGATGTAGTCTATGTCTCACATTATTTTCTGCGGGTTCGTTGTAAGAATGTATGTTATGTGGATGATTTTGAAGCGCCGATTTGTATATAAATTATTGTGTATGTCCACTCTGCATATTTGAGGATCACGACACATTGTACAAAGCGCCCAAACCCAGGCCGCGAATCACCTTTTTAGGAAACTATAGATAGGGAATCGATATGCGAAGCTCTAGCGTCGGCTTGTGTTGGGGTTGACCATATTCGATCCCGCTTACTATCAAAATCAATGATTTTACCCACTTGTTGTTGATTGCGCTTGTGGACGATTCATCGACCGGGATAGTATGAGCCTTTTTAGGTCCATACCTTATCCCATTTTTCGATTTTTAGAGTCGAACCTCACTTGTCTCATGCGCATGTCTATGGATGGTTGATACACCTAAAATCGAAAGTCGTAAATAGCGCAGTTGGTAAGATCCTTTTAACTTTCGAGTTTGATTTGTTTGTAATTTTTCGCTTAATTTACTTGTACATGCAAAACATACATCATTCATAATGTTCGATGGTTGAGTCCAATTCCATTTTTTAGAGTATAGCTATATTATAGATGGTTTCCCCGAATCACTCCAATATTCGGAGATATTCACCTACATACGATGCGCCATTCGACATCCAATTTTCGAGACGTCCAAAGAGTTCCAGTCTTTCTATTTTATTCAAGGAAGACAACTCATCGGGCGTAACCTCATCCGAAGCGAGAGATGTTTCTATACTAAGTTCGTTGGAGAACTCGAACGTGAACACCAAAAGGAAGGAATGTTGGACCTATACTAGAAGTTGAAGGACACACTCCACAAAGCGAACACTAGTCCGAGACAACCGCTAGAAGTCATCGAGATTCCATTAGACGACGAGGACACTCCCAATGAGTCAACCGCCCTCTCCAATCCTCGTAGAAGTCGCATCCAATGAAGACAAAGACAACGACCCGAAGTAGCCGGATCGAAGACGCCAAGGATGTTCCCCGAAGACCTAACTTTGGGCATATCCTTAGTTTCTTTAGGGTGCGTTCCGATCGTCTCTTTTTATTTGTCAATTACGAGTCATTGAGTTTGTACCGAGTCTCCACCTTTGCAATCCACTCCTATCTTTTCTTTTTAAATTTAGACGTCAAAGGTCTCACTAGAGTTGTATTTAGGCGTCCCGACGATGTTGGAACGCGACGTCGAAATTTCTCTCAACCATCTGGACATACTCGTTTAATTTAATTCCTCCCCCGGATGAAATTTTGATTATAACTCTTACTTAATTCATTCAAAATAAGTAAGAGAATCTAATCTTCATTTCACGGTATAGGACACATGAAATTAAGGGCTCACGACATGCATGCGCATCCCATTTGCATTATTGCATGCGAACTCTAATTAACTTTTTATATCTTTGTGGTGACACTTGGGTAAAAACCCTCATTCAATGTTCTCCTTGAATCGAATAAGGGAACTAAATCCTCGCTACGTCAAGGAGAAATAACAAGTTAAACAGACTTTCCCCCCATTCTTCATGACATGTATACTTCGTAAGCCATGGTAATTAACTAAAGTCATTCATGCTTTCTAAATTCAAGATGAGATTAGATATTCGAATTGTTCTTGGTAAAAGACTCCAATTTGAATGTCCTATCTCCCATTGAATTTAGGACACATTGGAATTGCATTTTAATCTTTTCGGACATTCCACAGGTCTTCTTAGGAATCCGCCGAAAGTAATGACAGTGGATTACACTCCTTCCAATTGCATGTTTTCTTATGAAAAATATTGATAAGAACTCCTCACATGAAGCTAAGACTTATGTAAAAGTTCTTATCTTTGTTAGTCACAAGGAAGCATAAAATTGAAAGGATTCGTGCTTTCTTTCTTCTTCTAACACAGTTCTATTATTTAAAACAGGTAGCTTCAAAAAGAGAAATCCAAATACCTATGTGAAGACTCGGTCACAAGTTAAGATGGACTAGGATGGCACGGAGAAACGCTTGACCACCTTAGAGAGTCGAGATGACTCAAGTGATTGCAACAATGGCGAGAGATGAAGGCACTCATTCTCACCATACAAGGGGCATCCCAGACGGTCTCAAATCCTGATCCGACCATCCAATCGGGTTCATCTAATGCTTCGGATATTGATCAACCCACGAGAACAAAAATTGTTCCTAAAATCACGCCTATGAAGGCCACTCTTGAAAAGCAGGATAAAGGAAAAATTGATGCTATTGAGGAGGAGGAAGGAATTATTGGAGAAACTTTATTCGTCGCATGCCTCATTCGGAAGAAAGACTCTAGTCATCCGAGGGAGGAGGAAAGTCCTCCAAACCCAATCAAGTGTTCAAATCCATCCATGCAATGTCTCCTCTATATGCGTTAGGGGGAAGATGCTTGAGGTATTCCAAAGGCCAGAATTCACCAAGAAATATGATGGTATCGGATGCCTAGAGGCTCATATCTCGCATTATTTTAAGAAGATGACTGATTATCTCAAAGACGATTCACTAGTCATTCAGAATTTTCAACACAACTTGATTGGTTTACAATGATTGACGTCAAGAATATCCGAGAATGGGAAGATCTGGCTGACCAATTTCTACAAGCAATATAGCTTTAATAGGAAGGATATCCCTACCAGGATGGATCTGGCACGTACGAAACCAAAGGAGGAATGAAAGCGTTAGAAAATTCGCACAAAGGTGGAGAGCGAAAGCTGCCTAAGGCCAACCTCCATTGGATGAGGACGAGTTAATAAATTATTGTCTAAAAGCTCTCCCCTATGAATCGTACAATCGGTTGAGTACGTCTCATTATCAATCATTCTTATACTTCGTGAAGCTTGGTGAAAGGATTGAATGGGTTAAACGAAATGACAGGATCGAAACAAAGAAAGTTATGAAGAGATTTCTCAAACAAGCAAGAGACCACTTAAGGAAATGAAGACCATGCACCAAGGAATGACAACTATGAACCAAGGTTTCCCAGACGTGAGTCAAGATATCAATCGCATGGATTCCACTTCTCATTAGGGGCAATCAGCGTCAAAGGTAGAGAAATCTCGCCAGTCAGGTAGGAAGAGACCCCCACCAAATCAATTTACGCCACTTCCACTTCTCATGTCGAAACGGCTCCCTAGGCTTTTGGAGGAAAGGTTGGTAGCCAAGAAACCACCGAGGGCGAGACCACCTACATTCCCTGGTTTCGACGAAACCCAGGGCTGCATATACCACATGGGAGAGAAGGGCCACAATGTGGACAATTGTTGGGCCTTACAATACGATGTTCAAGCACTTATTGAAAACAATATACTTGAGTTCGACAGGATGACCCCAACGTCCAGCAGAACCCTTTACCCTATCATACAGTGAATGCTTTGTATTCATAGAGGATCGTAGGATAGTATTTAAAGTTTATCATTGGACGTACCCAAACTACAGGCGATATTGGCTCGGCTTCTCAATACCCAGAAGAGGATGATGTCTCAAGAGAACAAAAAATGTTGTGCTTAGCTAGGATATGGGACATGGGTGTCATTGGCAAGCTTGAAGATCGTACTTTCATAGGACTCTATGTGAAAGTTGACGTAGACTTCAAGGGAGTTTGTGATGAGGGCTAAAAAGGGGAGTCGTGGAGAATCCCTTTTGAATATTTATTAAATGTTAAGAATGTTGAAGAGGTTGAAGAGCCAGATGAGTACGAGCGGTGTTTGGAAAAGGCACGCTAGAGCGATAGAAAGTTCATGAGAAACGCCATCAAAAGAGGCGAGGCAGTTGACAATCTTGGGGCAAAACAACGGGAGTTATAACTTTAAAGTCCTCTATTCGCCCCTCCAAGTTTTTATGTCGATCTAGAGGATGTAGTTCCAAACGATTAGGGAGGTATGGACGACCTGGAAGAGCAAGAAATCGCTGGGGCAATTAACGAAGCAACCTAGACACACGTCCATAATGCAGAAGAAAATCAATGGATTCAGACACGACTAGTAAACATGAAAACGTGATTGGCCAATTTGGTGAATATTCTAACTAACTTGCTTCGACAAATGACAAATGACCCATCATTGGAAAACAACTTGTTTTTGCTGGAACATCATAGGGAGCTCGAGAGTTTGAATCGTAAGATTATCTATCTGGAGGATCAATGTGGAGGTTTGGTTAACGAGCTCGCCGAATAAAAGCACTGGTAGATCCTCCACCTCACCGGAACAACGCTTCTTTTCCGAATACATTAATAGGGTTCGGGTTTCATCGGATTTACAATGGAGAGGGATGTCCCCGAGCTCATATCTCGTACTACCTGTGAACGGTGTCCGCCCTTCTGTAATGACGAGTAGGCACTCATTCGAAATTTTGGACTCAGTCTGGACGGCCCTACTCTAATGTGGTTCCTGGCTTTAGACCATTGCTATACCGCTAGTTGGGATAATCTCGTCAGACGATTTCTCGAAGAGTATGACATCTACGAAGCACTCCACCTTACTCGAGGAGACCGAGGCCAAAGTAAGAACACCAACTGTGAGCGTAGTTGGGGTCGAGATGGCCGTTGCTTGGGGTTGGGTACTTGGAAAGGAAATGGAAAGATATTTGAGACCCCACTAAATCGATTTTTCGATGAAGAGTCTAAGTGCCCGAAGGAGGAGGTTGTTGATCTGAGAGGAGCTAGATTTATCCAACTTATTTCGGAGGATCGAGTCAACGTGATCATCGAGTAGATCGAGGATGATACTCCTATCCTTGAGTAGAGCGATTTCTATCCCACCTTAATGCATCTAGATTACTTACATCTTTTATCGAGTTCACACTTTCAATTTCGTTTTATATATATATATATAGAAAGAGAGAAATCAAAAACAAAACAAAAAAAAAAAAGAAGAAGAAGAAAAAAATCAAATCAAAAAAGTTTATTAAGGACATATGGGACCACAAATAGGTTGATGACAAAAAAGAGCTCTAATTCTTGAGACCTTATTTCCCACATGCCTCTTGATTTCTAAAGTCTTTAGGGAGCGAGGATGTCCGATGATAGGAGGACTAGTCCCATGTTTCTCTCTCGAACAAGTCTTTCAAAGAGTTCTTCAAAAAAAAAAATCATCATGCATGGAGTTTTTCTATTATACGCGGACTAACCATCTTCTCGATATTTCATGCATACTATCCCACATACACTTAGCGAGTCACTTAGAAATCTTTGCACACATCTCATGCATACATGCATCATACATATATATATATATATATATATATATATATACATACATTTCTTTGCCTTTACAGGAACATATGAAGCCTTCAAGCAAAACAACCCAATCCGGAGAAGCGGCTCTCTAAGTCGCCAACTCTTAAGATAGGGAATAGCTTCCAATTAGAAGGGCCATATGTGAAAGAGAGGAATGTCCCCAATCGTGGAAACTAACGGACACTCTATCCTTGGATCCTAAAGATAGGAGATCACCTATGACCAAAGGAGCCACACGGGGAAGAAGATTAGTTGTAACTTAATCTTTTTAAATTCGAAAGCCTACTAATCACATTCCTTCGATTTTACAAGGACTGTCCTCCCAATCAAGCAAAGACTCGGAGCAAGAACACTTCAAGGAGTTGAAAATGATCAACAACTCGAGTCACTGGAATAGATGATTGAAAATTCACATATGGAATCTACTCAAAACAAATCTCTTCTTCCTCACCAAAGAATACATTGGGGGCAAAGTCATCAATCCCATCATGGCGAATAGCAAGACATAGCCTATTGGGGCAGGATATCTTAAGAAAGATAATATCCTCAAGCATTGAAGAGACAATACTTAGGAGGGGGTATTTTGTTCCTAAAATTTCAAATAAAGTCGGAATGCGAATTAATATATGTTTCTTCATGTGCAGGTGAGGAGGGACATAAAACCCCAAACAAGAGATATCCCCAAATTGGATAGAGAATTGCAAAGGGATTGTGAAATAGGATTAAGGCATTCAACTGCGACAAATACCACCTGACCAGGAGCAAATGGATCGTTGATGTGACTAAGAGTTTTCTCATGAACAACACCTTCGAGCATGGATGAAAAGACTCCGAAACAAGCTCCAATGAAAGGAAGACATCAATTCAAGATGGCAGATTTCTACAAACTCGTTTAGTTGCGCTTCAAGCAAATACAAAATCAAGTGTAAGGCGGTATCGTTCCAATCTATTTTAGATACGGAGCGCGTATTAACTCTTCATTTCCTATGTCGACAGGACTCGTTGTCATGGTGGACAGGTAAGTATCCATCTCCTTCAAAATTTAAAAACTTCAAAGAATCTCAAAATCTTTCACAATCTTGTTTGATCAAGTAGATCACATACCCTCACAACCTATGCGATCACATCCGGATTGAAACACATAATCAAGGATGAAGTTGTATTGTTCCAATTTGCTTTAAATTTAAGGACATATACCGACACATTTCCTTTTATTTTTATAGGGATTCTCTATCGCGACGGGAAGGTAAGTATCCCTTTCCTTATCTTTTAGAGCTTAAAGTTTTTGGAACCACTTCACTTACATTCCGACTTAGAAAATTCTTAGAGCCATTAAAATTCCAAAAAATCTAGAGGTTTTTAATAATCCCATGTCTAAAAATAATTGTGAAATTATTGGAATCTCCTCATTTGCATTCATATTCAAAAGTTTTTGAAGTTATCCAACACATGCATTGGAACATGCATCATGCATAAAAAATCCCAATAAAGGATGATTTGGACTAAAAGAAATGGATTTTCAAAAGAGAATGTTTAAAAGTCTGTCAAAAGGAGTACCTCGGAAGATGAGAGGCAATCCATGCCTAAACACGTCCCTATACACATTTGAGTGATGAGTGAAGTAAGGGCTAGAATAGGGAATCATGTTCGAGGACGTAGGGATCATTCGCAGTGGTTACTAAGATTGAAAATACGAAAGGCATTCGTTTCTCTATCCTAAATACCGTAGGTGACCATCGTTAACTCCGTTGAGCGGCGATTTCATTTCAAAACCCCTGTCAAGAACCACCCACATTGGGGCCAAATAAGTGATTCCAACGGCGGTATGAGGTAAATAGTTAGAACTTTTCTTGCTCGACTAACATCAATCTTCAAGTGTTTCTTTGCATTTAAACTCGTATTGTGATTCAAGTGCCTTAGGACGACGAAAAGCATTCGCTTCTCTATCCCATACACTTTAATCCTTTGCAAAGCCCAATTGAACCTACATCTTCGTTTCATAAACCCGGTTGGTGATCATTGCCCATTCCAAGATAAAGACGATATCACTTCAAAGCAAGAGAACTTAAAAGAATCGGGATCGTGGAGTATTCTTAGATTAATTCCCCAAAAGCATTGGAATATAAAAAAAAACAAATAAACAAGACCCATAAAAAAAAAAAAAAGCAAAGGAAAAGCCAATCCCGAGGCATAAAAAAGCAAAGCGCCTGGTAAAAGCAATGCCAATGCCTATTTAAATTTCGGTACTCTTGAAGAACAAAGAGTTAATGGGTGAAAAAAAATGCTTTGATATCCAGATGTTAATCCCAAGTGGAATCAACCCACCAAAAGAAAATCTCAAAGGAGTCGATCATGAAAACCGTCTCTTGCCGAATCACGAGCAGGAGTTCGCATACAAAGGTGCTTTTTGAAGACTAATTCAAATGGGTCGATATCGGTGACAAGCTTGCAATGATCACTAACGTTAAACCACTTATAAATTATGAGCCAAAAATAGGCCTTTTCCATTCCCCAATCCTTACCTACATTACAACCCTTGAAAGTCTTTTCCGACTAGGGCATTTGAGTTAATGTAGAGTTAAAATGATTTTAAGCATCGCTCGAAGAGGTACAAGCAAGATTCTTTCTCTCTCATTTTTGCGGGGTTCTTGACTTTTAAACGGCGCGTAGATGATGAAGATTTTCAGTCCACTGGCTTTCACTCGATTACGAGTCCCCTTTGAAAGCCTTCGACCAAACCTAATATTACGGTCTTTTAAAAGTCCATTTCGATCAATCAAATGGTATGCCTTTGCGAATAATTCCGAAACCTTAGGGATTGGTTCAAGAGGAGATTCGAGTGCTTTTGAATGAAAAAAAAAAAAAGGAAACCCTTTTGGGAAATGATGAGGAGCCCTCTTTGATGAATGTACCTCAATTGACGTCTTGACCAAACTCTTTTGATAATCTCGGATCATTTGTATCAAAATCATTCTTATAAGGAACTTTTTGAATATCATATCACGTTGCAAGATATTTTGAATAACCCTCTGCATAATCATCATACCAAAATAAATTTTTGACGGCATTAAAGAAAGATTCCCGTTAAACTTTGGGACCTTTTAAAAAAAATCAGAAAAAAAAAATCTCCTCTCGACTTTGTGAGAGCCATCGTCATGGAAAATCCTTTTCAAAATCAGAAAAATCCCCTCCGACTTTGTGAAAGCCATCGTTATTTGAAATCCTTAAAAAAAAATCTCCTCTCGATTTTGTGAAAGCCATTGTCATTGGAAATGCTTTAAAAAAATTCCTCCGAATTTGTGAAAGTCATCATCATGAAAAATCCTTTTTAAAATAAAAAAAAATCCCCTCTGTTTTTACAAATCATTGTCATGGGAAGCCCCTTTTTAAAATCAAAAAATCTCATTTGACTTTGTGGGAGCCATCGTCATGGAAAACCCTTTTAAAATCAAAAAAAAAAATCCCCCTCGACTTTGTGAAAGCCATTGTCATGGGAAACCCCTTCTTAAAATAGAGAGAAAATCCCCTCGACCTTGCTAGACAACGTCATGGGACCCCTTTTAAACACATAGGTGCCTAGAAACCGAATTCAAGATCGGGGCCAAATAGTTCGCAACTTGCCGTTTCGAAAGTACGGTGACTTTGATAAATCTTTACTGTAAGTGTTTACAGGGTTAGTAAGCCGCGGAGCTGTCATCCCCTGGACCGGAGCATTAACTTTCAACTTCGAAGATTTCTTTTTCCCCAAACCCCGCTAAGTAGGGACACACTACGGAGGTGTCTCAAAGCACAGTTCAAGTTCGGGGCCAATAATGCTCACGACTTGTCGCCTAGAGCTACAAGAACCGCCTTTTCCGCAAGTGTGCGCCGATTAGCCAGGCCTCGAAACTCTCACCCTTCGGAACGGATTGCGTCGAGTAGCCTCGGAAAAGAAAAATAGAAAGACCTTGGTATAGTCGATGGAGGCTACGATGGGAAAAACAAGAAAAACACAAAAAAAAAGGGAAGCCGAGCCTACGATTTTAACACCACAAGGATCAATCCTCAAACTCCACATCCGAATCACTCTTGAAGCCTCAAAGACAAGTATTCAACGGGTGAGTTTCGGGTAAAATTCTCTCTCTTTTCAGCCCATGCTCTTATGGTCAAAGCGAATCAAGGATTAATTTGAACTTGAGTCTGCTTTGAAAAGTCTTTAAGATTCGATGTCATAGTATTCTTTTCTTTTTCCTAGTCGAGTCGGTTAAGATTCAAGGTGTCACCTTGTCTTTGAGAGAAATCTCTAACAAACTCACTCTCAAAGAAAGGGCTTTGTTGACACTCGATTTTTAATCATTTTTATTTCATTTTATTTTAAAACAATTATTTAAAAATAGCTACAAAATCATAAAAATTTGCAAAATCAACTTTGCAAGCCTCGGCCTAGCCTTAGGAACCAATTTTGAATAAAAAATATTTTTCGTAATTTTTCATATTTTCTCGAATTTATTTAATTATAAAAACACCCAAAAATCAGAAAAAATACCATTCGTGGTCATAAAAATATAAAACAATAACCAATATTTTTTTTATTTCCTCTTCACGTTGGCCACCTTAAATTTCTAAAATTCGACTTCGGTCACTATGTTCCTTCATAAACATAAACTCTAATCGAGCATAAAAATTCCCTTTCGAGTCTTTTAATTTTCAATTTTCACTTAGAGCCATGAAGTGCAATTGTGTCAACTTGCCCTCCAATTGCTTCAATTTTAACCAAAAGAGTTTAATTGCACAAATTCTTTACAATTTAGTCCCCGATTTCACAAATCTTTAAATTAAATTTTATGAGGGCATACCCATGAAAATTGGACACCTCTTCCCTATAGTTTTCATCATCCCGGACCTATTGGTGGCGTTATTTTGGACTAATTTGATCATTGGACCTTTGAAAAGTGCAAAAATCATTTTCGATCTAATGTGCAATTTGGGGTTTTCACTAAATTTCAAGTCCTAAATTCATGGAAATACCAATTTCACGTAGAGAACATGTTGGGAAACCCAATTTTGACATCAATTTCATGAAAAATGGTCAAATTCGATCCCGATTTGGTCAAAATTCCAAAATCGGATCTGCCGGCTCGGACTCGACCCGACCTAGCAAATCCGGGTTTGTAACACGGATCTCTCTTGCTCGGCCTTCGCATGTTTCTTTTCCACCTCACACCCAAGCGACGTCGCCTCCTCCACGATTAGCATATCCTCCCTTTTGCGTTTTGCGCATTCCGGCACATGTTGAACGTACGGGCTAAGGATTGGCGTGGGAATTTAGGTACGAAAAAATGATAAAAGTCATTGGTAGGGCTCGTAAGTAGGAAGGAGAGGCTGGGTACAAAAAAAGGGTAGCAAAAGGCTGGGATCGATTCATTCGGGAAAGGAGAGGACAAAGGGGGAAGGAGTGAGAGAGAGAGAGAGAGAGATCGAAGGCAAGAGGAGGTTGGCCATGGTCTTTTGAATAGAAAAGGGAGAGGGACCCGAGAGCTTAGAGGGCTCTTTCCGACGACTCCGACCACGCCAAGCTACGCCGACAATCTCAAAAGCTTCGTCTCGGTCCGGTGAACACCCGGAGCTCAACCATATAGCTCCTTGTCATTGAAACGGGTAAGCCACGGTCGAGCTCCCGAACTCGGCCTTTAATGGCAAGTCTCATTCTCGGCTGATTTTCTTTGATATTTTTGGTTCAAGCTGGTTTAAAGCTATTCCCGATCACAGCCATGTCTTTGTTTTGCATTTTCATTGTCTAAAAACCTTCGAGCTCTTCCCAAACTTGAAAACACGTCACAAGCTCGGGAGCTTGGTTCATGCGAAACCGAGCCCAATAGAGGCGCATGTGACTTTCCTCATTCATATCTAATGTTGTTTCATTGATTTAGTCAAAGGTTTACCTTAAGCAAAGTAGGGTTTTAGCTTCATTGGAAAATCGGGATTGTGGGTACTTGGCTTGCTAGTTTTCGGGTGTCATTTGGCTGAAAAATGGATGTGTGTAGATGTGTGTTGGATGGGGGACATTTTGGTGTCAAACCGGGGCTTGATCGGTTCGTTTTACATCGAAATTAGGGCTCCGGCGAGGCGCCGGCGATAATCGCCAATGTCGGTGGTCTTCCCGCAACCTCTTCCAGTCAAGTCAGGTTGAGGTTGACGTGGAGCCACATGGTGCGCCACGTTAGCCGCGGGGACTCTATTTATAAAAAAATATAAATAAATAAAGAGATGGATTGGATGGCCGTGGGCTAACCACGTGTCGCGAACCGGCATTTTTAAAAAAATAATAATAACAGATTTTTAGAATACTAATGATTTTCGAAAACTAAAAAATGGGATCCAACCGGCCCGCCGAGGACCGTCGGATCGATCTTTTTGTTTTCGTAATTAGTAACTCATGAACGGACGCACTAGGAGAAGCCACGTGGCACATTCTGGAGCGTCCGATGAGAGTTTATTTTCGAAATTCGGATAACTAGAAAAATCGGTAAAAAAAGAAAGAAAAATCTTGCAAAAAATCAAAACTACATCATTTTAGACCTGTTTTAGACCTATATGGTCGGACCAGGGCTCCCGAGAGGTGCGGACCAGGGTTGACCCGATTAGGAAAATTATTTTTAATAATATTTAATTCGGTTAATTAATTAAAAATAAAAAATTGGAAAATTCATAAAAATTCCAAAAATTTCCAAAAAAAAAAAAGGAAATGGCCACAATCACCTAGCCATGGCTTATTTTGGGTGTTTTGACCCTCGATCATTTCGAAATGATGATTTCGCCTTTATGACAAATCAACTTCAAAACAATTTCCAAGAAATTCCAAAAAACAAATCAAAAAAAAATGGCCACAATCAACTGGTCAAGGCTTATTTTGGGTATTTTGTCTCCCGATCTTTCCAAAAATGACAATTTCGCCCTTATGGCGAATCGTCTCTAAAAACAATTCTGAAAAAATCCTAAAAAATCCCCAAAAATAGAAAATGGCCACGATCAACTGGCCATGGACTATTTAGGGAGATTTTAATTCCCGAGCCATAAAAAATGATGATTTTCCCTTTTAGCGAATTGTCCCCAAATTTTCCCAAACTACCCATCACCCTTAATCACTTTCTCTAAGCCATTAGAACTCTACCAGGAAGCCCTCGGTTGAATTTGATGGGTATTGATGTGAGTTATGCACTTGATTGGATTTATTGGTTGTAATTGATAGGATTAGTCTTCCGATCCGCATGAAACCCCGAATTAAACCTCCCTCACCCGAAATTGCGCCCGCATGAAATCTTAATTAGGAAAATAACTCGCGTTAGGTACCGAAAGGGCATTGCTAACGACACCGACGTAACCAACTCCAAGAATTCAAAATCTCGGTTTCGTAGAACCGATCGACCCCTTTCAATCGTTCGGTTAGGTTTCCGATCCACTTTCCAAGAAGGACCTGTAGCGACTCCAAATGCATGCACACATTGAACATGTCACCCCGACCACACCAAGGTCAAACCCGATCAACTCTCATCATCGATTAATTCAATCAACTCTCGCCGCGATTTGGTATGGGCTTGGGAGGGCCTACACCGAGAATGCCCGTGATCACATTTCGGAGCGGGGGCTCGATCGGCAATGCATTAGCCCGCAAAAAGAGATCGGGTTGCGACAAAGATAAGCATCAAATATCAAAGTTATAACACTAATCACTATTCCAACAATATGTACAAAAGCCAAGAAACTACAAAGAGAAAGTCCTACACGTTCTAACTTTTTTTTTCCTAATTAAGAAGAAATTGATGAGTATTCCTCCCATTCAAGAATTATGCGGTACTTCGGCCTCCCATCCAAATATGATTAGGGTTCCTTTTGACTATTCATGTAACGATTTGGTTCGATGAGGCCGGGAGTGATCACTAGGGCTAGAGGACTTGAATAAGGAGTCGATCCTGGCAAGCTTCTAGGATGGCGAAGGGGACATGGATATATCTAATCCCACTTCACCTGGTTGTGGTGAGGTGAAGTGCTATATATGTGTAGCACTTGTCCTTAACTTGCAATGAAACCTTTGTCGCGGCCCTTCTCGGGAGCGAGAGGATGGATATAGAGGCAATAGCTGATTTCCTAATAGAAATGGATCTGCGATGATCCGTAGAACCGGCTTCGGACTCTCCCAAGTCCTCCTCTTGTGCGACGACATGATTTACTGGACGATTTCGACTTTTTAGTATGTAGTCGAGTGACGTATGCGTAGCATACATGCTTCGTAGTTGTCACCAATCTTTGCGGAAGATAGATTGGGAACCTCATCGGGCGATGGGAGAGGTCGCCCGACTCATACGGAACCGGAGATCCGAGGAACGGGGACTTAGTTACTCCAAGTTCATTTATTGACACCCTTTTTAGTACCTAACAAAGATTTTCATGCGGGTGATTTGGGGTGAGGAGTCCTAAATCTAAGAGTTCAAGCATATGGGAATATCTACCTATCAAACACAATCAATTAAAGAAGTGTGCAAATCAATGATCCAATGACATGCGGATAAGGAACATCAATACAAAACATGACATCCCTAGTATAGCACTTTTAGCCGCTAGAGAAAGAGTGTTTTGGGGTTCGATAGGACTTTAGGAAAGATTTGGAGGCAATTTGCCCATGAAGGCAAAATCGTTATTTTTGAGAAAATAAGGAACAATTTGTCCTTAAGGGGAAAATTATCATATTTGAAGGGATTAGAAACCAAAACCGTCGAAATAGGATTTGCCAGTTGAATGTATCAATTTCCTACTTTCGAGATTTTTTCGAATTTGTCTAGATTTTTGGAATGATTAGCCCATAAGGGACAAAATCATCATTTCAAGAGGAATTGGAAGGCAAAATCACCAAAAATAGAATTGACCCGTCGGAATGACCCATTTCTTAATTTTTTAAAATTTTTCTAAATTTTTTGAACGATTTGCCCAAAAGGTGCAAAAATCATCGTCATTTTGAGAGAATCATGGGACAATTTTCCCATGAGGGAAAAAATCATTATTTTTGAAGGGATTAGGAACCCGAGAGTGTCGAAATAGGATCGGCCGGTTGAATCTGCGAATTTCCTAATTTCTAGCACCACGTGGCTAATCTGCGGGCGCCACGTCAAGACCGATTGGTCAACAAGGTGGACCGATCAACCTTCTCGTCGGAAAAGATAAACGGTGTACGTCGGCGACACTGTTCTTGCTACATTTTCCGGCGATTTCATCGGAAAATAACCAAAACGAGCAAAATAACATCCATTTTTCGACTAAACCAATCCTATATCGCCTAACTAACAACCCTAAGCCCGAATGCCACTAAACCGACGCCACCGGACTCTTAACACTCGCAACAACTCCGGCTAGACCCGCAAATTCCGGCGAGCTCAAGTTCTCTAGTTTTCGACCGTTCAAACTCGATTCTAACTATACAACTAGAATCCATGAGAGTTTTAGAGACTTACCTAAGCTTCTTTGACAATCAACAACCATCCGTTCAACGACCAACGGTTTGCAATCTCGAAGGAAGCAAAGAACGTTCGACCATGGAGGAATCGGTGATAGGAACACAAAAAAATGACCAGGCTAGGCTTAGAAATCGTTCTAGATGCTTATCAAGGTGCAAGCTACGCGAAAATAGGTCTAGCAATGTAAGAAATAGACTCAAGGTTTGAGAATGAGTTTCGCTTATCCTTAACTCTAGGATAGCGTTTGTATTTATAGAGTTTTCCTAGAAGGACTAATTCAAAGTATTTTGAATTAGTCCATTACAATAATAACTACGGAATATAACTACATTAATGGACTAATTCAAAATTAGTCCGTTACAATATTGACTACGGCCGTTACAATATTAACTACGGACGTTACAGTATTAACTATAGAATCATTTTGAATAATCTGTTACATATTAACTACATTCCTTAACAGGCCCCCACAAGTTGAAGGAGGTCTTCTGGATGATCTTCAACTTGGATTTGAGCGGATCATGTCGACAATGTGTAAGAGGCTTGGTGAAAATATCCGTTATTTGGTTACGTATGGATATGAAGCGAACCTCAAGTTTGCGTTGTGATACTAAATAGCGGAAAAAGTGAAAATCTACCTCAATATGCTTTGTTCTAGCATGGAAAATTGGATTCAACGTAAGATACGTTGCCCCTAGGTTGTCGCACCAAAGGATAGGGGGTTTTGATTGAGAGATGCCCAATTTTTGTAACAATGATTGTAGTCATACCACTTCGCCGTGGCATTTGCCAATGCCCGATACTCGATTCGGTTGAGGAATGTGCAATGGTATGTTGCTTCTTAGCGACCAAGAAATTAGATTTTTGGCCCATATAAATTACATAACCTCCTGTTGAGCGTCTATTAGTGGGGCAACCCGCCCGATCCGCATCACTATATGCATGTAGTTCTCGTGGAGGATTGAGAACCGACAAGCGATCCATGTGAAATGGTTTCCTTTAAATAGCGTAGGATGCGTTTCACCGCACTCCAATAGTCTTCGTTGGTTCTTTCAAGAACCGATGACTTTATTTATCGCATAGGAGATATCTCGGTCGAGTGAGGTGGCATATTGAAGAGCTCCTACGGTGCTCCCGTATAAATTGGCATCTTCAAGTGGCTTATCCCGATTGATTAAACTAGTATTTTACCTGGGCCATTAACACCGTCCATTCCGATTCTCGTGGAGGAGATCGTAACATATTTTTGTTGTGACAAGAGGAGCCCGAGATGGATGTTTGAGCACTTCAATTCCCGGGAAAATAATTAAGGTTGCCCAAGTCCCGTATAGAGAACTCCTTGTTCAAGCATTTGATAGTGCCTTGAATAAATGTCGGGTTTGATCCTCGTAATAACAATGTTTTCAACATAGATGAGCATGAAAATGGAGAAATCGACCCGATGTAATATGAAGAGGGAAGTATCGATTTTTTATCCGATAAATCCTAGTGTTTCTAAAAAGATGTTCAATCGGTGGAACCAAACCCGCGGTGCTTGCTTCAATCCGTATAAGGATTTTTGTAGCTTGCATATATGATTTGGCTTTTCTTTGTCAATGAAGCCCCGAGGTTGGGCCATGCAGACTTTTTTGAGTCAAGTTATCATTTAAAAATGCATTGCTAACATCCAATTGCCGGAGTTTCCAATTCTTTATCACCGCCAATGAAATAAGCGTACGAATAATGATTCTTTTAACGACGGGACTAAACGTTTCCATATAGTCAATACCCTCATGCTGATTGTAGCCCTTGGCCACTGAGACGGGCTTTGTACACTGTCTATCGAGCCGTCTACACGTGTCTTAACTCGTAAACCCATTTGGAGCCTACGACATTTGTTTTGGGATTCGGTGGAACCAAAAGCCATGTTCCATTACGCAACAAAGCATTAAATTCTTGGAGCATCGCCTCCTCCATTTTTCATGTTTATTAGCTTCGGTGAAGGACTATGGCTCTTCTTTAGAACTCATTTCAATCAAGTTCACATCTAGTAATGGATATTTACTATTGGACTTTGGATTCGACGTAGCCGCATTGGATGGGTCCTTGGTGCTTGATAAACCGGTTGTGGAGGTATCGGAATAGCTTGCGGTGGGAAGGCATCCGAAAGATTCTCATTAGAACCTGGACCATCATTAGACGGACTAGAAACCAACGTGTTAGATGTTGAAGCAAGTATTAACATTTGATAATGTTGGTGATGGTTCTTCAAAGATGGGTGGGGCAGTGTTAGATGATGGGGTAGAAGGCAAGATATTACCATTAACACCCTGGTTCGCATGGGAGGACACACCAATCGTGGATATCGTCGCCCAAGGATGTGATGGTGAGAGTATTTTTGAAGGATGTGAACCAAATGCAGCAAATGGAAAAATATTTTCAATAAAATGAGCATGTCTTACAATGTATATGCATCCAGCTTTGTAATCTAAACAACGGTAACCAACGTGCGGTGGGCTATATCCTAAGAACACACATTGAGTAGAGCGGAGTGAAAATTTATGCGAATTATATAGCCTTAATAAAGGGAAAACAGCACAACCAAATATTTTCAAAAACTTGTAATCCGGTTGTTGATTAAAAAGTGTTTAAAAAGGTGAGATATTATTTAAAAGTGCTGTTTGTAATCTGTTAATAAGATAAATGGCAGTTTCAAAAGCATAAGGCCAATACTTAAGAGGAAGAGATGCATTAGCCAATAATGTAAGGCCATTATCAACAATATGACGAATTTTTTGCTCGGTTGCTCCGGTCTGCTCATGAGTGTGTGGACAAGCTACACGATGGAAAATTCCATTGTTTGAAAAAATTTTATTTAGGGTTCGTATTCACCACCCCAATCAAACTGCATGCGGCTTTGATGAATTTTTCAAATTGTTTCTCAGCCATAGTCTTGAATTTTTCCAAAATGGAAGGGACCATAGATCGATTTTGAATAGGATAGTACCAAGTATATTTGGAGAAATCATCAACAAATATGACAAAGTACTTATAACCGTAAACGGAATCAATTGGAGCAGGTCCCGATACATCGATAAATATTAAATAGAAAGGAGTCTGTACTAATGCTATAAGTGGGAGGTAAAGGTGTTTTATGAGAATTGCCTAACAAACAAAAAGCACATTTATTGAAATCAAAAGTAGAACATGGCAAATTATTTGAATAAATCAACGAGCGCACTTTGTTTTGTTGGGGATGACCCATTCGGGCATGCCAAGTAGTAGCGATGGCGGAAGAATCAAGTGAGATAGTCTTGGCGGATGGAGATGAGGCATAAAGACCCGATAGTCGGTATAGTCCATCCTTAAGCGAACCTTGGAGCGGTGATTTTTTGGTCCGCAAATCCTTCACAACAAAGTGAAATGGATGAAACTCAAAGAAGTAGTTGTTATCACGTGTAAAATTGCGAACGTAAAGCAAATTACGTGTAATGGTAGGGACATGAAGGATATTCGAAAAATTAAAAGATTTGTTGATAAGGGTTTTTAGAGTGGAAGAAACGACATTAACAATGTCTAAAACCTCGCTCCATTACTTACACGAAGAGATTCGTTACCGTTATGTGGTGCGAGTAGATGCAGATTGGCAATATCATGCGTCACATGGTGAGTAGCTGTAGTATCCGGAAACCAATTTTCTTTGCGACGGGGTAGGAAGAATTCCAGCCATATTAGCAATAGGCTAAACCGCAAGTATTGTTAGATCGGGAATAGTTGAAATAACATCTTGCAACGATATGATTATATGTCCGACAAATTTGGCATCAATCTTTTCTATTTTTAGATCGATTGCCTGGTTTCCCATAATTGCACTAGTTGCCTTGCCCACGATATTGGGGATTTTGAGTGGTAGAAAGTTGAAAATTGGAAATCGATTGTGGTTGAATAAGAAGGGTGGATGACGGAGGAGGGTAAGCGGTAACATTTGCCTCTATAGGCCTGTGGCGGACTTCATTCGAAGCTCATGATTGAGGAGCAATCGATGGAGTTCGAGGAAATGTTATCGGATCAGGTTTTGTAGCCAAGGCAACAACAATGTCGGAAAAATCAGAACCAACATTACGAAAGACAATGGCATTTAATTCTTCATTCCCTAGAGGGCGATTAGCAGCAGCTAGTTGATCTGAATTATATTTTACCTCATAGAGATAAGTTGAGACAGACTTGTCACCTTTAGATATATTCTGGAGTTGTATATGAAGCTAAAGAATGTTTGTATGAGATAGAACTCCGAAGGCGGTTTGTAGAGCCTTCCGGATATCGATAGCATGATCTCGATCCAACCACATAGGGTAAGACATCCGGTGAAAGAGAAGATATCATCCAACTAAGAACAAGTTGGTCTTTTCGAATCCATTCATCATATGCGGGGTTTGCTACTCGCAATAGTGGAGTCCGTAGAGGTAATGGTTGGAGTGGGACGAGATAATGGTGCCGTCAAGGTATCCCATTAAGGACTAGCTACGAAGCAACGGAAATAACTGAGTTTTCCACAATAGAAAATTTTCACTAGAAAGTTTAAGGCTAAGGTGGCGTTGTACAACCGGAGTGGAGGTGGAAGATGACATTGTGAATAGGAGAGATGGAAAAATGGTAGAGAATAAATAGCGTCGGTGTTTTCAAGGATCCTATTGGTCGTCGATACCATGTAAGAAATAGACTCAAGGTTTGAGAATGAGTTTCGCTTATCCTTAACTTTAGGATAGCGTTTGTATTTATAGAGTTTTCCTAGAATGACTAATTCAAACTATTTTGAATTTTGAATTAGTTCGTTATAATATTAATACGAGAATATAACAACATTAATGGACTAATTCAAAATTAGTCCGTTACGATATTAACTACGACGTTATAGTATTAACTACAAATTTTTTTTGAATAATCTGTTACATATTAACTACATTCCTTAACAATGGCGAAGATTGGACAGACAGCCCGACAAAAAAAAAAAAACAAAGTAAAATTGCGACGAGAAGCACCGACCTTGGTTCGTCGAGGATGGTGTTGGCTCAAGCTCGCGATCTCCTCTCTATCTCCTCGGTCTCTCGATTTTGTGTGTAGTGGGGTGATGAAGCTCCTGAAGCTTTTCAAGCTTCGTCCACGGATGATCCGAAAACCCCTCATGAGCTCTCTCTCTCTTTGTTTTTCCTCTCTCCGTCCGTTCTGTTCTCGGACTCCTTTTAAACTCACCTCTTCTCTCTTTCTATTATCTCATCGGTTCGTTCTTGAGTCCCAATCATGTTGCAACCGACTCTCTCCTCCTACTACTCTACTTGTTTGAGTTATTTACCGGGAGGAAATTGCTCCCACTCCTCCACACGCGCATCGAGTGTGCCGAATGGTCCATTAGCATTGGCCTTCAATGGGTAATCTGACGAACTCCTTTATTGTCTCTAGGTATTGCCAATTTGATGTTCAATTCCAGGTCTCCTCCTTGGGCATTTCCTCGCACGCGAGAACAGAGAATAGAGGATGGGGATGGGCTTCTGTGAACAGGCTTGGGTCAACCGGGTTCATCGGGTTAGGTCAACCCGACCCGGTTGACCCGGTTTGCGTTTCTTACTAAATTGGGCACCCATTCAACCTTTTTCACCAAATTGAAGCCATAAATCGATTCTTGGGCATGCCTAAAACCTAGGAATGGTAACATTTGGTCGAATGTGTTTGATTATCCATAAAACCCCCAAGTTTAAAGTTTGAACCGGAATAGAATTTTTCTAATTAGTGCCCTTAATGATCGATTTGTGTTAATCTGACTTCACTAATGTATTTAGAACGCTGAAATACCTATGGGTAGTGGTTCGAATTTGAATGGGGTTTTCTCTAAAATGACCAATTTTTCAAAAGCCCAAATTAGAGATTAAATTGAAAAAATTGTAGTGCAATTAGGTCCTTTTTGTCAAAATTGAACTAATCTCCAAACCAATGGACTAAAATTCAATGTGAGGCCTTAGCGACAAACATCATGACTCAAAAAGAGTGAAAAAGGAAAATAAAATGATTCAAGAAGTATTTTTCAAGTTCAATTTGGGCTTATGTTTGTTAAGAAACATATGATCTTAAATCAAATTTTTTCAATTTTAAGAGCCCAAAATGAAAAGGGAATTAAAATAAAAATATTGGATATTTTTCATATTTTTTGGCCACAAATGTTATTTTTTGTAATTTTTGGTATTTTTCTAGTATACGAAAAATATTAAAAAATGCAAAAAATACTGAAAAATATTTTTTTGCTCAAAATTAGTCCTTTAGGCTTGGCCAAGGTTTTCAAAATTGATTTTGTAATTTTATGAATTTTATAGATTTTTAAATATTTTTTCAAAGAAAAAGCGATTAAAAATCGGGCGTTAACAACCTTTTTTCCGTGTGAAGCCCAAAGAGAAAAAACGCAAGCTCCGGCCCAAAGCAGATAATATCGTTGACAAGTGGGATCGGACGTGACATAATGGTATGAGAGCTAAAGCTCGGTCGGTGGAAGTTGGTGGGTCTATAATAACCCGATTCGACGAGGGTGGGTAGTGGTCGTCGGGGCTAAAGGGCATGGACAAGGAGCGGCTCCGGCGGCTTTTAGAATGGCTAACGAAGCTCAAAAGAATAAAATCTTGCGAGTTTCAGCTCAAAGCGAACAATATCGTTGACAAGTGAGACTGAGCGGGACAACATTGTCCATGCTTTCGTAATCGTTTCGTTCATTGACCGCATACAAAGCAATGACAGATATATTTACATTTTACTAAACAACATGCATAGATAAATACGTGTCTAAAAATTCCACATCAATAAAAGGCAAGTTGTACCTTACGTAAAATGGTTCCATAAAATCTATTATAGTACTCCAACATCTTTCTAGAAGAAACCATTAACAGAAAATATTACAATATCCACGTAAAAATACATGGCCCCATTAGCGAATGTAACTAAATTATCCTAATGATTGTAACTTTTGAGAAAGGTGTGTGTTCCACGGTTGCAAAGAGGCCCAAAAACTTGAGGAAACATTTCAAATAAGAGTTTTAAGTACTCTTATTTTTTCAAATATGAGCCTAAAGTAGATCTTGTTTCAAAAAAGAGTCTCAAGTGCTCTCAAATAAGGGCCTGAGTGGGTCTCATTTCAAAAAATGGCCTAAAGTGCCCTCTTTATTTTAAAGAATGGCCTAATTGAACGACATTTTCGTCTTATTGTCTTTTTCTCTTTTCATTTTATTTTCCCTTTTTCTTTTTCTTCCCTTTCTTTCCCCTCCTCCGGTCGCGTCGGCCTCAGCGAGGGTCGCCGGATGCCGGCCCGGGCGAGGTGACCCCCACTTGATGGTGGCATGGGCGGCCCTCGCCTCGAGGCCGGCGTTGGCTGGGGGAGGGAAAGAAAAAGAAAAAAAAAAAGAAAGGAAAACCAAAAATGAAGAAAATGAAAAAGGCTTAAAACGGCAAAGGATGAAATGCATTTCGGTCGTGCCCTTCTTTGAAATAAAGAGGGCACTTTTAGGCCATGTTTCTTTGAAACAAAGTCTACTTTAAGTCTTTATTTGAAAAAATGATAGCACTTTAGACCTTTATTTGAAATTTTCCCAAAACTTGACGAATATTGAAACAAATCGTGTCGATAAACATAAGTTAATGCACCAAACTATTAAATACCCGACTAGAGAATGGGCAACATCCATTCATAATCCCTAACGGCATAATGTATGGCGGTTGCATCTATATATAAAAATGACTAAATTAGTAAAACATAAATACAATTTACCTATGATTAAAGAATTAAGAAACTAAAATATATTTCACATAGTATGAGTGAAAAATTCCCTCTAATTCAACCATCCGATAACTTTAAATGTGTATTGAACTAACGTGATGACTTTAAGGCCCTGTTTGATTCAACATTGGGAATGAGCATTGGGCTCTAAAGTCCCTTGGCCAAATAAAAATGGTGTTTGGTTCATTTTTTGGTTCACTTTGGGGAGATGCAAATGCATCTCAAATGCTTTCTTCAAAAGTCCTTTAGCCCAAGTCATTTTTTTTTCTTTTAAATTTATCACATTAGCTTACCGCCATTCGTCACCGCCCATTGCCACCGTCGCCACCCATCGCCGCCGACCACCTTGGGACGCCGTCCATCGCCGCTATCATGCTACCCGTCGCCGCCGCTCGCAACCACCAACCGCTCATGGCCGCAGACCACCATCGCCAACCAACCACCATTGCCCACCGATCACTACCGATTGCGGCGGCTACCACCGATCGTGACCCCCTACCGCCGCCGCCGCCAACCCTTGCCCGCGACCGCCACTCACCACCCACCACGAATCGCCGCCGACCGTCGCCCGCCGCCATCGCCACCACTACCATCGATCGACGCCGCCCGCAGCCCTCCCACCACCACCGACCGCCGCTTTTAAAAAAAAAAGTAAAAATATTTTACAAAATTCATTTTTTCACCAAACAAAGATTTACGTCAAAGTTGTTTTCCAATGTGTTTTTAAAATATACTTTATCAAGCACTATTTGCATTTTGGAAAAGGCCTTTCAAAGGTATTTGCATTTTCTCAAAGTCCCTTGGTCAAATCTTTGCACCAAACAGCCCTAAGATAGAGAAATAGTAATAATCTCGGCAAAAGCAATGTTTAATGGAGTAAAAATCACAATGGATGGATGTTCTAATGACTTCCTGTGGTTGTTCAAAATTGGCTTTGAAAATTTTAAATACCGGGACAAATACGATATAAGTTACATGAATTAACTACTCAATTTTATGTTAAAACTATGTAATATGAAGATGTACAAATTGCAAATGATCTAAGATCTATGAATAGTCACAAAATTTGCTTTGTAAAAGGTTATCGCTAGAAGCGAGTCATTTAACTCATAACGAAATGAAACTCAAAGCAACTCCTTAAACTCGTAACCGTATGATTTAGTATTATGAGAATCATTCTTTGAGGATCACATCCAAGAAAATGGAAAGGAAGTGAAATGACACTATGAGAAGCAGCTCTTATATACTATCCATAAGTATGCAATATTCTAGCCATACGATTTACTCACCAATTGAAGATGTAATACCAAAAAGATTGCCACAAATAGTCAAGAATCGAGTTATGCAACCTAAGCACTATGCAAAACAAAAGCTAACCTAATACCAAAGGAGTCAACTCCAAATCCATCGTAAAGTCCTAATAAGCCATCTTCTCTACTTATTGTTCGTGCAACATACCCAATACCTACATAGTAGATAACATTTGTCTCGCAAATATTTCATTGAAAATAGAAGTAATCAGTATGAGCGCATTATCAATTTCATTCACATTCTACGAAATGGGACAAACATACAATTCGTAGAGGTATCTAGAACTAGTTCTAGCTCATTGTTATATGATTGCGAAAGAGGAGAAAAACCCTCACTTGAGCTTGCCGAACCCCAATGGGGCTTCGAGAGGCGACGGCGTCGTCAAATGTGAAGAAAAAGACACTTTCGCGAAAGCTTGGGCCATGTAGCACCGACACGACATGTGACACGACATGACACATGATTTCTCAAAAAAATAGATAATTCGGCATGTCCAAACACGTTGTATATTAAAAATATATTACAATACATACATGATAAAGTATCATATATAATACATATAGGGCAAATTAATTTTGGGGTGTCGAATATATGATTTACGTATATATATTTTTGATAAATCTACATTTTGATCCATAATTTATTGAAAATATTTAAAATTGATCCCATATGTGTTGAAATGGCATCTTTGGGATGCTAGACTCCCGTGTTGCTAGCGTGTCCGGCGTTGACCATATGTTGGTCGCATGTTGGAGAGTGCCGGACATCATACGGATGCTCCCGAGAGTGTCGTTACTACATAGGTAATGGGAGCGAAGCACGCGGAAGGTTCAACTTAAGCTCATTAGACTTAAAAGATGGATCGGACCCATGTGGGAGGAAAGCGAGAAAGTAGAGCAAAGAGCTTTTGGTTAGGAAAAGGGAGGGTAAGAGAGAGCAACGCGAAGTCATAGAGAGGGACACACACGAGATAGTAGAGCAACAACTTTTCTCAATAGCGGGAGCGAAAACAAAACGAGGGGCGGAGGGAATTTCAAAATTTCGACGGATGGGCCTATCTTGATATGTGTTGTTTTATGAAATGTCTATCTTAAATCCGACGTGGCAAACTTTTTGTACGCGATATTTTTTCTTGGTTTGAGCCTTGGTGAGAGCAATCCACGAATTAAAATCGGAAGTGCACCGGGTGGATGCGGGGGAGTGCTCCCTTTTAAGCAACACCGAGGGGATGGAGTGATTGAAGGGCCCAAAAGCCGATGGAGACAACCATCTAACACTAAAGCCAAAAACGAAAAGAATCAATTCATTGTTTTCATGCATACTTCATATAATACGGGTTACAATCTAGGATGAAGTTGATATGTGATTACTCTTGTGTGTAAACACGATAAAGTAGGCAAAATTCTATTTTTCTTCATGTATATTCATTACTCTTTGATCAAGTTTTTGTACTTACAATTTCCCAATCAAGTGACTTCATTAACATAAAATATCTAACCAAGTCCTTCTAGTAGATATGCACGTCGGAGTATGTCGAAGTGTAACATGGATGAAACATTACTTATGTGGACACCCACCGTGGGTAAAAAATAGGCAGGCAAATAATAAAACAAATTAAAAATCATTACATTATCGACGGTAAGTGTCTATTTAGGCAATATTTAATTCATTTCATACTCCGGTGTCCTTTCTGGTCGTGGGCTGAATTTGGCCAAATTTCCTGCTAAAAGGGCTTGATTAGTCATTCAATAGGTTATAGTTTACCTACAAAATATTCTATTCGGCAATAAATTTTAGCTTTTCATTATTTAGTTATAAAACCAAATATAACCTAAAGATCAATTTGGGCAGGCATGGAAAATAAGTCGACATAAGATGCTTTCGGCCGCTAGTGGTGGCCACAATTCGAACCGGCAATTCCAATTGGTGGCCACTTGTGAACCGGAACCGAAACCTTAAGGGGCGGTTCCGGTTCCGATTTTGAATGGGCGGTTTTGAGCCGATTCCAGTTCAAAATCGAAAATGGAACCATCGATTCCGGTTCGGTTTTTATTTAAAAATTTAATTTTTAAATAATGAATTTTGAAATAAAAAAATAAATTATGAAATTATGAAACAATAAATTATCAAATATAAATTGTAATCAAATTTGGAAAAAAAAAGAGAGGAGGAAGAGGCTTGAACTTAATGAATTATCATTAAACGCCTATATATAATCTTGGGGATAGAAAAATCAAAACTTACGTAGTTCTTTTACTATTGATAACCCAAATTTACCTCATCATCAATCGTCACTACCCGTTCCGGTACCCGTGATGATGGTATCTCCATCATCATTGAAGAAATCGGCTTCATTCTTGCGATCCATCTCCTGTTGTAGATGTTTAGCCTTTGTTCAATCATCGACACAAGTTTGAGCCTTCACCGAATTCGGATGTAATCTTGAACGTCGGTCATCCAAAATGTTGCCTCCAATGCTAAATGTTTGTTTAACCGCAATTTGTTGAACAAGGGTTGCTAAAACCTGTCTTGCGATGGGAACGAGAATTGGGAATTGGGTTGAATGCTTCTTCCATCACTCTAAAATTTTGACATCCGTGCCGCCTTCGGAATCACCAAACTCAAAATAAATAATTAAATAGGTCTCTATTTCAAAAATATTTCATATTGCTCCCTTTTGTCTTTTTTGCCTACTCATCAACATTTTGTACTATCTACTAATCATACCTAGGTCCCCGCTTTATACGTTACTATGTTGGGAATATCCACTATCACCTACTAGATTATATCTACTACAAAATTCATTATACAATTCTACTATTACGTCTTTAATCTCTCGCTTATATAGCTCTAACATTTACCTCTCGCATTCAAATGTAAACATTCATAATACATATTCAGATAATCACTTAAACTATCTAATTTGGTACGTGAATCGAAAATAAAAGTAACCAAATAAATGAGAGGAATATCGGTATAATAATGCAGCCATTTTGTTCGCATTGCTATAATAATCGGAGCTAATTGATCATCTTTTTCATATTCTTCAAAAACACCAAAGAATATTAACACACTCTATTAAAAATAAATGCGTAGTGGGAAAATAAACACCGGATAAAATATAATTTGCATAGTTAAAAACTTTTAAATTTTTTTTTTTTTTTGCAAATATCCCACTCTTGAAGAAAGAAAACAAACGTAAGAGCTACAACTTCAAAAAGCCTTGTTTGGATGAACAAAGGTTGAATGTTGTTCACGGACCTATACTTCTAGAAGTTATATTTACTTATTTAGCAATTTTAAGTGCTTTGAAATGTTTGTTCTTCTATTATAAAGATGTTCACACCTGATAAATTGGCCCTCCACAAGCTTTTGTTATTTCTTCCCAATGTTGTACATGGGTGACTACTTCACAAACAAGTGGTTACTAGGTGAGATTAATCCGAATTTTAAAAGTACTCCATTTCCAACAATCCTTCTTTTTTTCCTTGTGGAATATATTGGGTGAGATTGGTTTCGCATGGATATAGTGCATTGGGATGTTTATGATTTAGTCGAGACATTGGAGTATTTTTTTGTTTGTGCTTGCATATAGATGCTTCTGCGTGGTTCGATGATTTTGGGTTGTCTTTGTATTTCAACTAATGAAATGAGAGAGAGAGAGAGAGAGAGAGACTTATGTTAGAGAGAGAGAAGAAGCACTTGATGATGCTATTATTTTGTGTTTGTCTTTGTTTCTTTGTGGGTTGTGCTCATCTCCCTTTTTGAGAATTTGTTACAAAAGTTAGTTCTCGCTACATGACATCCTTTTTGCAGCAAGTATAATGTGTTTTTTTCTTTAATTTGTAAATGCCAAATACATGTATGGGTGGATACAAACCCAAAGTCCGAATCTCTATACCTTTTTCTTAAAAGAATTTTTCTAGTATTTATGTTATAATGTTATGACTATGTTATGGTTGCGTATGGTAGCCATGGCATTCGAGAAAGATACATATAATGCAAAGTGGACTGACCATGTGACCAACCTTTTTATAAGTTTGCTAGTAGAAGAGGTAAAAAAGGGAAAGTGCACCTCTTGTATTTTCAACAAAGCAGGATGGAAAACCATACCGGCTGAATTCAATAGTCGGGCAAGATGTCAATATAAGCTACCACATTGAAGAACAAGATGAACAAATTGAGAAGATTGTTTGGTAGTTTTAAGAAGCTTCGACACAATCCGAATTTGGCTGGGATAATGTGATCAAAGTATATGGGAACTTCACATCAAGGTATCATTTAACTTTTGTTTATATTATTCTAGTATATATGTGAATTTTAAGAGGTTTGTTTGTGTTCTTTCAAGTATATCATTATTGTGAAAATTGCGGGATAATGTTGGTCGGGCAAGGTTCAAGAAGGATGGGTTTCCTCGGTATTTCGAGCTGTCCATTATATTTGGTGATGCATATCTTTTGGCGAGCAAGCACTAGGAAATGCCGAAGATTTGGTGGAGTGAGAGGAAGGTGGCGATCGTGGTAGTCATGCGACGATGATCCAAACGACTTTGGTGAATACCCTACTCGATGAGGGAGTCTTTATAAGTGAACAATACAACTTGGATAGGACACCAAATACCAAGAGGAGAAGAAAGAGTAAAGCATGTGAAATTTCCAACACATGCAAAGCCTTACAAGAGATGATTAAATCCAGGGCAAGTCAACAAAGTGAATTTGTTGCTACCTCACAAGTCACGTTACCACCGAAAACCCATTCTCGGTATCTGCTGTGATTAATGTCCTACTTAGCATGCTTGAGGTGGATGCGGATCTTTTCCACAAAACATTGGAACGAGCAATGGATAGTGCCACATGGAAGGAGGCTTTCATCCAAACTCCAACCGAATTGAGAAATGGACTTCCCCAACGTCTTGATAGATGTTGGAAAATGTATTAGGGATTGCGTCGGATTTCTATGTTTGGTTTTATTTTACTTTATGACTTATGTTGCGATGTTATTTGGTTTTTTAAATATATTCATGTTGAGACTCTTTTACTTGTGTAGTGGTATGGGTATGATGTTTTCCTTCTAGGATTGTTATATTTGGTTTGCTTTCACTTTCCGACTTATGTTATTAGTTGTTATTAGTTTTTTTCCCCATATATCTATATTAATGTTCTTGTATTTGTGTGATGGCATAGGTACTATGGAAGGGGGACAAAATAGTGAGTCCAATGGCCAGGTAGCACCACTTGATCATTACTTGGATGCGATCGATATTGACATAATTATAACATGGTTGGGCATTGTTGTAATGGACATATCCATGCATACGAAAGAACCTATTAGAGACAATCAATTGTCGGGAGCCGAATGGGTAAGGGAGATTCTTTGTGAACATTTCGATAGAGTATATGAAGCCTTTAGATTTGAGAGACATGTTTTTCTCGAACCTATGTGTTTTGATGAGGGCAAGAGGTTGGTTGAAAGATAGTCGTTATATTAAGGTAGATGAACAAGTTGGGATTTTCTTATTTTTGATTGGTCATGGTAACTCTAATAGAGATTTATGTGTGAGATTTCAACATTCGGGACAAACAATCAGCACCTATTTCACTAATGTCTTTGAAAGCATTTCGAATCAAAAGAGATTATCGGACCACCTTCATTTGATGATATTCCAAAGGAGATTCTTATGAATCGTAACCATAAACGCTACTTCAAGGTATGATTTTCATAAAGTTGTTACACCATCAAACACATATAGTTGATAATCTTATATAATAGTAGACTTTCATGAAATCGCAAGGTTGTATAAATGCTATTGATGGCACTCACATTAATGCTTGTATCCATGTGTCGAAGCAAATCCAAGTATAGAAGCAAGAAAGGGACTACCACCCGAATGTCTTTGTGTGTTTGTTCATTTGATATGAAATTTACTTTCGTGTATCTTTGGGTGGGAAGGATCTACCAACAATTGTCGAGTCCTCTCGGCAGAACTAGAGATTCCTCGGCTACAATTTCCTCGACTACCACCGGGTATTTTCTTTGTCCATAACGAGTAATTTTCTTTACATTTGTATTGCAACCGCATATCATAAAAAATGTTCATATACCTTGTTATAAGTAAATACTACATGCTAGATTCTGGTTATGCCGCACTTTCGAGATTTTTAACTCCGTTTAAAGGTGAATGGTATCATCCGAACAATTATAGAGGTAGAGGAAGACGACCTAGAACGACAAGAGAACTGTTTAACCATAGACACTCTTCACTAAGGAATGTCATTGAGATGTCATTTGGGGCATTAAAAAATCGCTTTTCCATTTTAAGACATATGCCTCCATTTACGGTTCGTAAGCAAGCACATATTGTTATTGCATGTTGTGCTCTTCATAATTACATTCGTAACCAAGACAAGATGGACATAAACTTTTCCCGATATGGTGATCCGGAGTACCCGTGTGGACCTATACAAGAAGAGGTTGCATATGATATATTTCATGAGGAGGCCTCTCGAGATAAATATGCTTAGGAAAAGTATTGCAAATCAAATGGCAAAGGACAACGATATGGATGAAATTCCATGACTTTGTGTTTTTGATTTTTGTAATCTTATTTTTTTAGAACTTTGCAAGATTTATGTTTATCGTAGCAAGCAAAACATTTATTATGATGCACTTAAGGTACAATCCGCTAGCGAAAGTATATTCACTCATGTTGCATTTTTCTTTGGCTAATGTGAGCCAAGAGTTTTGTTATTTGACGCCTTCATTGGGCTACTAGAAATTCTCATTGTAGACTTGTGGACCACATTGCCTTTTCCGGTCATGACACTCTTTGCCCTCATCTCATTGGCTTGAGAGACCTTGTGCATGTAAGGCCAGGTAGAAACACTATGAACAATACTAGTGGCAAAGACTAAACAATTATGATAGAGATACTAAGAAGATGCACTAAATAGTTTTTTGTGAAGTTGGTGTTTGGGTTGTTTTCTTTTCTTTGGTTTTTGACTAGATAAGATATTCAAACATTTAGTTCAACCAATCTCTGAAGACATGTCGAAATCACTTGGTTATGGTTTCATCAAGTTATAGAGTAGAGCGCCTAAACGTAGAAGGAGATAAAAAGTCGATGAAAGTCAATTTAGGATACTTTCATGGAGTTTGACTTTGTCCAACTTTTCTTTTAACTACTTTTTCCTCTCGCTCTAAGTTGAAATACATAGGCAATGGAAATAGTTAATTTACCGTATAGTGGAAAATTTAGTTACGTAGTTCATAATAATTATAGAATCACGGATTGATTATACGGGGCATTGACAATATGTGCGTCACGTAGCTAAAACCGTAGTTCCACGACGCCAAAAGTCGAATAAGCTAAACAAAGAACCCACATCTAATGATTTTGCTTCAAGTTTTTGACATGTTTGACTTATACTCCAAGTTTGCGCGATTCTTAATGATCTAATTCTTAATTACAATAGACGATTAATGCTCCTAAAATCCTATTAGGTCATCTTTTGTTTGGGTTTAAACGCCTCCTCCATATTACTTAGTGCAAGAATGGATCCACCTTCCATTATACCCCGTTAAATTCTTCATCCGTTTGCGCATTTGAACAATATTTACATTTTAATTGATACTTTTTTTGCTTAAATGTTCATTCGTAAAGTGTTCCCATATGTTGGATGTACCATCTCATTCCGGCTCCTTTGTTATTGACATTTCTTCGACACCGATAGGAGGATGAAGACTTTCTTGAGTTGGGACGTGCTTCGACGTTGGGAATAACGTTGATATTATCATCCTCGTCTACCCAATATGCAAAATCACGAAGATTATATTCATGAGGATAATCGAATTCCCCATCCGAATCGAGCTCTTTCCCTTGTCACTAGCTCTGCTTCCACTTGCAATTTTTTGAGAGAATTGAGCTAAAAGCGGATTTAGAAAATTGAAAAAATTGAGTCGGGATTGAGAGAATTGACCGAATTGAGCGAATTGAGCGAATTGAGGAAATTATGAGAAATTGTGAGAAAAAATGAAAGATGAAAAGGCGCATTTATAAAGATTTAGGATAGTTTTAATAAATTAAGAAAAAATGAAAAAAATAATAAAAGGGGCGAGCCATTGCTTGCAACGGTCAAAATTTGACCATTGCAAGCAATGGTTGGGAAAGACGGCTCTTTCCCGAATTTCATTTATTGTTTTTTTTTTTAGCCGTTGCGCTTTAGGCCCAACAGCTATGAGACCCAATTCCAGATTTTTAGGAACCGTAATCGGCTCGTATGGGCCTGGTCGGTTCTATTTGGAACCGACGAGCCCGGTCAACGGGCTGGTTCCTAGCCCAAACCGACCTATGGCCACTACTACCGACCGCCCTAATCCAAGAATTGATACATTTCGTTATTGATTGGAGCTGTTGGGGCATGGAAAATAAGTTGACATAAGATGCCCATGTGACAGGAAAGCACTAGCGCTTTTACGAATTTTTTTTTTGTGGTACGCTTTTTACGATTTAAGCCTGTAATTCTCTATTAGTAATTTGGGCTTCGGCTCATGAATAACTACTGTTATATATACTTTTTTTCACATGTAATTGAGTGATCTAATGAGAGGTACGATGTGCTAATTATAGTGAAATCCTCTGTTGAATATAGCCCTAATTTAAGGGTGAACCAGGGATAAAATCTTATTTCTCGATTTCTCTTTCTCATTTTACATTTTACTTCGACTTGATTGTGTGACGAATCTTAATACGGGCAATAATAAAAAAGACTTAGCTTGAGGTTTAGTGTGAATCGAGCCTACCCATTCATCATCATAATATATGCAAACCGGGGAAAATTACCAAGAAAATCATAAACCTATTATAATTGAGACAATTTATTTTCACCAATTTAGTTTCACACCTTTTACATTTGTGCCAATTCAATCCATTTGATGCAGTTGTACGACATGAACATCTTTTACTAATATTTTAATTATTTTTTTAAAATTTTCTTGTATTTTTCTTTTCTTTTTAGTTATGGTCGGCGACCTCTACTAGCCATTGGGTGAAGGGCTAGCCGTGTAGGCCCTCGCCTAGTGAAATTAAAAAAATAAAAAATTGAAAAATACTAAAATTTTATTAAAAATTATTCACATTAGCGCCAACGACGCCCATCGACACCGACAGATTGAATTGACTAAATTGGCACAAATACAAAAGATTAGGACTCAATTGGCATAATTGCAATAGGTTTAGGACTTTTTAGGTAATTTTTCCTAATGCATATAATACCGACATCCGTACGATTTTACAAAATCATATTATTGTGAAATAATTAAAACCTACAATGCCGCCCAAACATGAATTTATTTGTATTTAGCTATTTGAGGAATGAATTGTGTGGCGCTCTTTGTCCGAACCGAGTCTCCTAAAATGTCACGTGTAATTTGTGTCGTGCTCCTTTTCCAAATCGAGTCTCCTAAAATGCTATGCATAATTTCATCTATGATTATATGCTAGTTATTACGTGTAAGCATGTTCCACTTGATGTCCATTCAAGTGGAACATATAATACCGACATCTGTACAATTTTACAAAATCATATTATTGTGAAATAATTAAAGCCTACAATGCCGCCCAAACATGAATTTATTTGTATTTAGCTATTTGAGGAATGAATTGTGTGGCGCTCTTTGTCCGAACCGAGTCTCCTAAAATGTCACGCGTAATTTGTGTCGTGCTCCTTTTCCAAATCGAGTCTCCTAAAATGCTATGCATAATTTCATCTATGATCATATGCTAGTTATTATGCGTAAGCATGTTCCACTTGATGTCCATTCATTATTTTTAGAGCATGTCAATCTTTTATTCCTATTTTTTAAGATTTTACTAGGCAAACTAAACCTATTTTTAGTCCTGTTTTATCTCTAACTTTTTTTTTTTTACTTTTGCTCGATCTCTTTGCAGAGCATGGAAATTGAACCATGCACCTATGATATTAGCGTATCTAGCCCAATCCATTTACCAAGATGGCCGCATGCCTATTAGCAAAATGTATCATACTTTAACAATTATACCATCATAAAAATATTTGATTCACACGATTCTTGTTAACTAGGGGTATGTTGCCATCAAGTTGGTTAACAAAGCATTATGCAAAGCATAGATCAACAACCCAAGAGCCAAAACTCCGATGACTTACCTCGGGCGCGAGTCTCTACTATATGAGCTTATCCGATAATAGTCATCCGAAAATAATATGGACTCTATTTTTTTTACCGTCACTCTCAAGTTGAGAGAACATATTTTTTTTCTTTCATTTTAAGAAGGACTTATCCAAATTCTCTCTATATCCTGATTTTAGGAAAAATCTCGGGTAACGCATTAAAAATAATAATTGTAATTGATCGCTCATTGGCCGCGACGTCAAAATGTGCAACCGAATTTACAAGTTCACCCCCCTTTCTCTCTCACATCGGGCATATATAAAGCAAGCATCCAGTAATCCTGCGTCTGAAGAAGCCCTAGAACGCGAGAACTCGCTTCGAGCTCGTAGCCCGTTCAGTCACCGAATCGGAACTGGTTCGAACGGCGCTGTTATCGACGGACGAGATGACGGACTACGAGGGAAGATACGAAGGGAACGGAGATGATCTCGACGGCCACCGCGGCGGTTCTCCACCTCCCCGCGGTCCTGATGATCGCGGCGACTCCAGATCTCGGGTGATTCGCATATTTCGCTTTGCTTCTGAGGCTTAAATCTTTTTTCAATCAAGTTATGGAGTGCTGTTTAGGGTTTGGTTGCCTGTTGGTGTGGCGCAGGAATGATCGATTCGTGGTTAGGTCTCGCTTTCGACGTGATTTTTAGGTCAAATTTGCTGCGATCACTTTTGGAGGATTGTTTGCTTGAATAGATCGATATGCACTTGTTGGAAAGCTTTACATGGGTAGAATTTTTCCTTTAGATAACTTACTTGGACGATTTTTACTAGCTGTATGGGTCAATTTTGCGTCTTTTGCTCTTTTCTCTGTGTTTTGGGGATAGTATCGATCTCGTTTTATCTTCACACCAATCTGCCAAGTGGGCAGGGTATGTTCTACTGGTGAAAGGAAGCTAGGTTATTTTCTCTTTTGCTGTTTGGGTGAACAGGAAAACGAACCCTTTGCGAAACTTTGACGTGGTTTCCCGCGAGGGCATTTGCCAGATTATCAATTAGGAGAGCAAAAAGATGCAGTAGGCCTTGAAATTGATTTCTGACTTAGCTAGATGACTAATTATGCCTTTTAGCGAACTAATTCGCCCAATGTGATTTGTCTTTTTGCTCTAAGTGCTTGCTTTCTCTGATTTTGGTACCTTGGTCACCCTGCCATTTTACTTCCTTTGGACTGTTAACTCTGAGGAGATCCTGACATACTTAAATTTTTGCAGCGCGGCTCACATGATTATGAAAGGGAGATTTCAAAGAGCAGTGACAAAGAGAGGGATAGAGGTCGCGATAAGGAGAGAGATAGGGACAGAGAGAGGGACCGGGAGCGCGACCGTGATCGTGAGAAGGACAGAGACAGAGATAAGGAAAAGAGCAGGGACAGAGATAGGGATCGCGATCGGGAAAAGGACCGTGATCGGCACAGGGATCGGCACAGGGATCGCAGTGAGAGGAGGGAGCGGGGACGAGAGAGGGATGATGATGATGATTTTCCCCGCAGTCGAGATTTTGATAGGTAATAGAAGCAATAACCCTTTGGTGTTTATCTTTGTTTCCTGTTGCATCTTCAGCTGAATCCCCTTAGAGCTTGGCTTAAGATGAGGGTTAGGCCAAGCCTAGCTATTGTCTCTACACTTTCCCCTTCCCCTAATGTGCTTAAAAAATATTTGATTTTGACATTTTATTTCTCGGTGAAAGTTTAGAAGTCTTCTTCATCCTTATGTACAGGCACAGAGAATTTGACAGAGAGAGAGAAGACAGGCACCGGCGTCAATCTCGATCACAGGGCAGGTCAGAGCACAAGTCAAGGTCTCGATCTCGCTCCCGCTCGAAGAGGTATGCCATAATGTCACCACTTCTTGTAAATGTACCTTTGAATTATGTTGCCTTGTCTTTTGCATTCTTGTCACTGATTTCCACAGTGTAGGGTGATGTCATTATTAACAATATTTATGTTTATGTTACATCACTCTGTACAATAATCTGCTAATATTGTGTCACGGGGGTCATTTTCTCGTTATTTATAGTATGGTGGCTCATTTTGTAGAGCGCTCAAACATCTATTCGAAGTTACAAAGCAAAATTGTCATATGATGGGCCTGGGCAACTGCTGTAGAATGCCGAAGTTCCTTTTTCCATCACTATGTGAAGATGGAAATGATTAGCTTTTTGAAGTTATCAGTTGTCACCAGTCTAAATGGGTGCAGTTTTTGTAGAAAATTGGACTGAGGAATAACTGGCATTTGTTGATATCGTCTGAAATCTGATATTAATGCTCGTAAAATATGAACTTGCACCCATGTATATACAATGATTTCTTTAACTCGTCTGTGTGAGCGTATACCTACGTGGGTCAGATTAAAGTTTATGTGGCTTGTGGTTGCTTAGGCTGGTTTTTGCAATCCTATTAACATTTTTGCTTTCAGCAAAAGGATTAGTGGTTTTGATATGGCGCCCCCTCCTTCAGCAATGTTAGGTGCTGCTGCCGCTGTTGCTGCCACCGGTATGTTTTTTGTCTTAAAATTTATAATGTTTATGTACATATAACTTCTTTTTTCTCCTTGTTTGATATAGAGTGGAAAGTTCCTATCAAATAGGACGGTGTCATTTTGGTAAGCTATTCTTTATGTTAAATTTCTACTACGCATGTAGCATTCTAGGTGGTCTTACTGGGTTGTACTGAATTTTTCCTTTGTTAGTAAAATTACTTCTGGAACTGAGAGGCTTCTGGTTTTTTGTTGTGTTGGTGTTTGTTTTGTTTGTTTCTTTGTCTTGTCCATTGTTAAGAAGGCAATGTAGGGCTACTTGCCCCACTGTGCTGACAATATGCGTGAGCCGACTTCTCTAGCTTTTATGTACAAGGAGGACCATTCACCGGTATGATGGGTCTTGTTCGTCTTCACCTGCAACTATTGCCTCTTTCGGTAGTTTTAAAATCGTTTAACATATAAGTTATGTATTTTCTCTTTTGGTTTACAAATGCACATTAGAGGATGTTATGATGGATTATGAAAAGGATTTTGCGAAAGATGTTTCAGCCACAAAAATACTTTAGCTATTAATTGACTGCTTAAAAACTTTATTTGACCACTCTGAGAAGAAATTGTTTCCTCCCTTTCTCTTTCTCCCAGGTCAAATTCCTGGGACAGCTCCAACCATTCCAGGAATGTTTCCAAACATGTTCCCTTTAGGAGCTGGGCAGGTATATATATATTTTCTTTTCTCAGAACTTCACTCGGATTTTGACACTGTTAATTGTCATTCCATGCAGCCATTTGGCACTCTTCCTGTTATGCCAGTCCAAGCAATGACTCAGCAGGTTGGTGTGAAAAATTTTGTTACTTCCTTTCCCCTCTTTACAAGGTTGATGCTTGTTGTAGAATAGTATGTAAAATCTTTATTGGCAGGCCACTAGACATGCTAGGCGGGTATATGTGGGAGGTCTGCCACCTACAGCAAATGAGCAGGTTTTTCCCTTCATATAGCTTTACTTCTATTATTTTGTTCATGATCTGTTATTGGTGCTTTTGCAAATAAATGTAGTCTTCCAATTTTCCATGCAGTCGGTTGCAAGCGTTTTTAGCCAGGTTATGGCTGCAATTGGAGGAAATACTGCAGGTCCAGGTAGGAGGACTTTAATTTCAAGTCCTTGAGCTAATCATTTATTTGGTTCACGTTTCTATTACTGTAGTGATTCTCATTGTTTTGTTTTTATATGCACAGGGGATGCTGTTGTCAATGTCTACATAAACCATGAAAAGAAGTTCGCATTTGTGGAAATGAGATCTGTTGAGGAGGCAAGCAATGCAATGGCCTTAGACGGCATTATCTTTGAGGTAGGTTCAGTTACGTTTTTAGCATAATTTAATTTCTCTCGTGGTAGACCTGCCTTCTTTTTTCAATGACATTCATTAGTTTGAAAGAAAAAACATGTACTATTTTGAATTTTTGTGCAGGGAGCGCCTGTGAAGGTCAGGAGGCCCAGTGATTACAATCCATCCCTTGCGGCAACTCTTGGTCCTAGCCAACCTAATCCTAATCTAAATCTTGGTGCTGTTGGCTTAACCCCTGGTTCTGCTGGAGGGCTTGAAGGCCCTGACCGCATTTTTGTGGGTGGATTACCATATTACTTCACAGAAGTCCAAGTGAGGGAGCTGCTGGAATCTTTTGGTCCTCTTAGGGGTTTTGATCTAGTGAAAGACAGGGAGACTGGAAATTCCAAAGGCTATGCCTTTTGCGTTTATCAAGATCTCTCAGTTACAGATATAGCTTGTGCAGCTCTCAATGGCATTAAGATGGGAGACAAGACTCTCACTGTTAGGCGTGCTAACCAGGGTGCAAACCAACCAAAACCTGAACAAGAGAGTGTTTTGTTGCATGCACAGCAGCAGATAGCTTTGCAGGTGAAAGGCTTTTACATTCATTGTTGAGGAGCAATTTCATTTACGTGAATTGTGGCAGCATTGTTGAGAAAGCATTGTTGACATATTCTCAACTAGTGGTAGTGATTTTTAGGATCATATCCACTTAGAGTTTATTCTGCATCTGTGATTTTAACTGAGTATGATTTGTCGAGTGTGATGTGTCCGTTTCTTCTTTCTAATTTGTCTTGTTAAAATTATATCCTCAAGTCTAATTACCAAGGCCTGCAGAAGCTTATGTATCAACCTGGCGCTCTTGCTACAAAAGTAGTATGTCTAACACAAGTAGTTTCTGAAGATGAGCTTAAAGATGATGGGGAATATGAAGATATATTGGATGATATGAGACAAGAAGGAGGAAAATTTGGTAAGACCTCTGTCTATATAGTTCGTGTTAAATTCTGCTCTTATTTCGGTCTTTCAATGCGCGAAGTTTATTAATTATTTTCGTCTTTCTTTTTGCTTTATCTTTGTTTTACAGCCTTTTGTTGTTCCGCATACTGCTTAAAGAATCGGGCCTTAACTTACAGAAAGAAGTTTCTATGGCCTTATATCTTCACCTAGATTTCGGAAGCTAAGCTCTTTTCTTTGGTCTAATGAATTGTGTTTTGCAGGTAATTTGGTGAATGTGGCTATACCTCGTCCCAGACCTGATGGAGAACCTTCCCCAGGTGTCGGAAAGGTAATTCTGCCACTTGCAATTGACAATGCTCTTCTGCCTCCCTCCCATCATAAGTTACAAATGATATGTTAAATTATGATTAGTTTCTGATTCTTTTCTAGTGTACCACTCAGTAGGACTTCGGAAAATGATGGACTTGGGGTGTTCTATTTAATTGGTGCTTTGTTGCCATATAAGACCTGACCACAAATTACTAATCATACGTTTCATTCCTTTCAGGTGTTTTTGGAGTACGCAGATGTGGAAGGTGCTGCCAAGGCACGCACAGGCCTGAATGGAAGAAAATTTGGAGGAAATATTGTCCAAGCTGTCTTCTACCCGGAAAACAAGTTTGCACAGTGCGATTATGATGGCTAGCCCTGGACGGCTGCGTCTATGTTTCTGTATCTTATATAATTAGGTATCTGGTAGGAGTTCTTTCCATGCCCTGATGTCTTGAATTAATGCAGCTAATAGTTGTTCCAGTTAGGAATCGAGAGATGGTATGTTATGTTAAAGCAGGCTACACCCGGTCTGATCTGATCCATGTAACCCTCCTAAACAACATATAAATTCCGCAGTTGCATATTGAAACTCGGTAGTGCACAAATTCTCTGAACATAATCTTGAGCAGATTCAAAGGTTTCTGCTGTGTGAGAATTGTATATGAAGAAGAGTTTGTCAAAATCGGAGAGCACCATTCTGGGCATAAGCTTGCACCTGATCGAGCTCCTCGTTTTTAACCATTTTACGAGGCGGGGGTTTACTTAGCGTACGCCAATGAATGGTATGATTTGCGCGCTGGGTGGATTTTTTGCGGTGAAAGCTTTCAGGCTCTTGTAGAGAGAGAGAGAGAAAGCGATGACGGCCTTCAAGCCCTTCTGTTCCGTGTATTCCATCGTGTTCTTTCAGACTTTTCCTATGCTCTTTTTAGTAGAACTTAAGACCGATCGGCTTCAGAAACCCTCCGACTGGGGATGGCAATGGCCAATATTAACTTCGGCTATATATAGAACCTTTTGAAAGCGGGGGATGCTATTTTATGTACATCACTCTACTTTGGCTATTGGAGCTAAGCCACATTGTCAAAGCTCATAGAATTTCGCGTGACCTTCGAGTTCAGGATTTGGAGGGAGAACGACAGGGAATATTGAACCAATACGGTTATGTTCAGGTTCGACTCGACCCACATCCTCGGTGCAAAAAACTCGCTCGGGTACCATCTAGTAACAAGTTAGGCCGAGCTTATCTCATTAAGCTTGAACATTTTCCCTATAATATATGTGAAATATGAATGTATATAATATTTTAAAAAAAATTATTAGAAATTTGATTATGATTGATTTAGGCTCGCAAGCCTGTCCAATTTGAATATTGGCGGGCATGTCTCATCCCGACAAAATACTCGAATAGATCTTATTCGATCTCGGTTCCAAAATAGGCAAGCGGATCTCAACCTTTGAGTAATTGTCAAGCCGAGTTATTCGCGAGTAACTTAATTCAATTTTATCCATCTCCGAGCTCCAAGGAAGTATGAAGTGACATTTTTTTTTTCCTTGTGCTTTCTTTTTTAGAAAAAGCAGATTTTTTTTTCTTCTTCACTTAATAAGTTGAAAGCCCACAACCTGACGCCGGTCCTTCATTTCTTCACTCCCACTAAAAACCCAACCCTAAAACCCCACTTCACCGCCGGATCGAACGCCCCTTATGGCAATCATGTCTTCCTCTCGTCAGCTCCACCGCGTCCGCCGCCTCTCCACCGCCGCCGCCACTCCCGCTCCCGCCGCCACAGCAACCAGCGCTGAGGCTCCGGCTTCCTCGATCTCCATATCCCGAGCCAAATCAAAGCTCCGCTCCGAGTTCGACCCCGACAAGGCCCTACAAATCTACTTCTCCGTCTCCAAGCACTACTCCTCCCCCGTCTCCTCTCGCTATGCTCAGGACCTCACCATCCGCCGCCTCGCCAAGTCCCGCCGCTTCGCCGACGTCGAGGCCCTCGTCGAGTCCCACAAGAAGGAACCCCAGATCACGCAGGAGCCCTACCTGTGCACGCTGATCCGATCCTACGGGATCGCAGGTATGTTCGACCACGCGATGCGGACCTTCGAGCAGATGGACCGGTTAGGCACGCCTAGGACAGTGCTCTCTTTGAATGCTCTTTTGTCCTCGTGCAATGCATCGAAACTGTTTGATAGAGTGCCTGAGTTGTTCGGTGTTTTGCCGGGCAAGTACTGCGTTTCGCCGGATAGAGTGTCGTACGGGATATTGGTGAAGTCGTACTGTGAGGCGGGGTCACCCGAGAAGGGGATCGAGGTTTTGAAGGAAATGGAGAAGAAGGGCATCGAAGTCACTACGGTCACGTTCACGACAATACTTGATTCTCTGTATAAGAGAGGGAGGGGCGGGGAAGCGGAGAAGCTGTGGGAAGAGATGGTGAAAGGAGGCTGCGTGTTGGATTCTGCTGCTTACAATGTTAGGATTATGAATGCACAGAATTCGGGGGCAGAAGACGTGAAGAAGCTGATTCAGGAAATGAACGATGCGGGGTTTAAGCCGGACACGATCAGCTACAACTACCTGATGACTTCTTATTTGAAGGCTGGGATGATGGACGAGGCAATAAAAGTTTACGAGGAGTTGGAGGGCAACGGGTGTAAGCCAAATGCAGCAAGTTTTAGGACATTGATACATTATCTTTGTAAGAACGGGGATTACGAAAAGGGGTACAAGATTTTCAAGGAGAGCGTGAAGGTGCACAAGATTCCTGATTTTATTACACTGAGGAGCTTGGTCGGAGGATTGATGCAGAAGAAGATGACCAAGGAGGCGAAGGGATTGATTAGGACCATAAAGAAGAAGTTCCCTCCTAATTTCTTGAATGCGTGGAAGAAAGTTGAGGATGATCTTGGCTTAGCTTCGGCTGCCAATGACACCGATGCATCTTTGACTCTCGAAGAGGATAAAGAGGCAACTGGGTAAGTCATAAGCTCACTGCAATTAACATATTGACTGAGTTCCGATAGCGTCTTTTACGATGGAATCAACTTGATTAGATTGCATGCCGATGCACAGAACATTAGGATCAAAGGTCTGATAATGGTGGAAATTGGAGAAGAATTTGGTTATACATGAACTGTCCGGAGAAATGGTGAGGTTTGCCTAATGGTGGTCGGATTGGTAGTTATCCATTGGTTCAATGTGTGCTTCTTTTAGTCTTTGAAATTTTTAGTGGATTAAGGTCAGGTTTTGCCTTGCTCAGAGCCTGTAGTGTGCGACTATCATTCACATCCAAGGGAATATAATTGTTTTGCATTGGTTCGCTGATTAATTGGTAGTGTAAAACATTTATATTTTATGGTGCGGCTAGCTATTGCTTGCCACAGCTCTTTGGCTCTATGCAAGTTGTTCTAGACATTTTTGTCAATGCTAGCTTATCTTTGAGACTGTTCAAGTTTGTTCACTGCTTGTTTGCTGATTATATCATTATACCTATCCGGAGTTATTCAATCATTTAAAGGCACTCTAATGCTACCCATTGCTGTTTAGCATGCATTCATCTTGAAATATCCACGGAGGACTGGTTGCTCTTAGCTTATCAGATCACTAACAGTCTTCTCTACTGGGAGACTTCAATTTTTCTCTGGAAGCGACTTGAGAAAATGTTGATGTGGTAGTGTATGATCATGCAGATAAGGGCCTTATGAATCAGATCCATATGAAATTATACAGAACTGGGTTGTTGGGAGTAAAGTGGAACCGGTTCTGGATCACTGTCACAGGTAAATAATTTTATGAGCTGGTTTATTTTAAATTGGGCCCTCTAGTTCCAATTTCTTGCAGAATGCATGCATTAGATTCAGGGAGGGAAAAAAGGAAGAAAGCCCTCCTTTGCTCCAACTCCGGATGGATTGAAAGGGAAAAGGAGCAAATGTCATTGAACTAGAATTTTTCTTTCATGGGGCTTCTTGTTGTTCTTGTAGGATGTGCAAGATACAGCTTCCCTCTCTCTACAGACTCGGTCGGGTTTGCTTGTTAAATGAGTAGCTTGAGTGACCCAATAAGCTTCTCCAGTAACTGCTAACAACTCAGATGTTGTGATTGTGAATGCATGTAGAAAAATTCTCCAAGTTGGGGTCCGTCAGATTTTTGCTGTGGGTTGGGTTTCCTCTTCATTTTTCTCAAGGGAAGAAGGCAAGCAAAGTACACTGTTTTAACATTTCTGGGGAATGATATGGCGACACCAATCTGCAACAGAAGTGCTATCTAGACCCATCAGAGTTTACTCAAAATAGCGTCTTGTGTAGCCTCCCTTGCCGCCCAGGTGCAAGAGTCTAGGCATGCAGTTGCTTCACGGTAAAGCACGATTAAGAGAACATTCCCAATTTGGCGAAAAGGAGCCAAGTTTGGAAATGACTGTAAATGACTGAATGAGTCAATGTGCAGCTTGATGCAAAGAAGGATTTACAGGCAAAGGGCCGGTCCTCTGCCATATTAGTCCGTCCAAGAGCTCCATGAAAGTCCGAGCTTTGTGTGGTACACAGGCAAATGTTCCTATCTTTGCCCTGGTTTTGCAGTTAGGCCCGACCCAGAACCCGAAGGCGTGTCCCATTTGCTCAATGTAAGGTTTTGAGACGAATAAAAGTAGATTTGAGCTTGTCCTAAACAGTTTAAATGAATTACAGGCCATTGTTGTCCCAACTCAACTCATATATCAGGCCCTAAAATTTCGAGCTCAAGCTCGACAGGATATCGAGTCTCTCATTTGACCTCGATTGAAAACCTGGACAAAATTTTTCAGAAAGCAATGGAAGCTTGATAAGGGCAGCGAGCGTGTGGAGCCAAGTACGATCGAGCACGAGCTTGCATCGATGCGATGTTCAAATAGCTCGAACTCAACCGGGAATCATGCCGACCGGAGCCGGGCAGATCGTAGATCACTCAGTTTCCCCCTTTCATGAAAAAGTGCACATCTCCATCCAAAGTCAATGACTGAAAAAATTTTCTCTTCCTCCCGAGCTGACAAGACACACTGTTTCGGGCGGAAAACGACAGTGTGTCCACCAAGGAAATACCTGAAATTTCTCACGTCAGGCACCAAAAGGAAGCGTGAATTCTGTTGTCTGCCGGTGTCCTGTTTCAATCCCAACTTTAGGGCTAAGGGAAAGAATCTCTGATGCCGTGTAGGCGTCGATCCATCCACTTCCCCAACTGAAACCCAACCATTTGCAGTAGGATTTTCGTTCTCCTTGGGCCATGTGTTTCCATCAGGGAGCTCTGGCTTCCGATAGACCCCTGGCGACAGACACACTGCTTTCGTGTGCACCAGCCGAGCTCGATCTGACTTCGTGAAATTCTTGTCCGGACTCGGACCCACCGGACGGTTGAGGGACCCGCAAAATCGGGAATCCCCCGGTTCTTGTCACGTTGCTACACAGCCGAAGTCCCGAGAGATAAAAGGATGGATCCGGGCTAGGGATCGGCCAAGTTGCCTTGAGGTAGTCATTCGGGCAGCCGCCCGTCACTCTTCTAGACCGTCGATGCATACGAGTCTTGTATAAAAACTTAGGCAAAATGCATTCAGAACGGGCAAGGATCGGTGGATGATCGCAGCCCCACCGGGCACGACGGGGTTGTAGAACGAATAGAGGCGACGTGGAAAGGGTTCCGGTGCAATGGGGCTTCATTGCTATCCCAGTGAAAGGCGATCGGAGATTGGCAATGGGCCATCGGCAGCCAATGAACAGCTATAGACAGATGGGGAACTGCTACCATCGATAGAGACGCAAGAGAGGCGACCGGTGGCGGATGGCGGCCGAAAGCAGGGATGCGAGTGAGAAGAAGTGAATAATAAGAAGAATTCTTATTTTTATTTTTATTTTAGAAATAGAAAATTAGAAAAAATTTCTTTTTATTTCTGTTTCAAAACTATTTTTTAGCAACAAATTTGTCCGGAAAATAAAAAAATAAAAATGCGTTTTTCTAAACGAATTTTCATTCGAGGTCAATTCCCTGAAACAGAAAAATAAAAATATAGATGTGCTACGGTACAATCAACACACACGCATCTGGTTGTAAATGATAATAATCTAATGTTCTTGTCTTAAAGAGTGGGGTCTTGAGGACCGACGTGGATATAAATCGACATGTGCACGAGAATGATGAAGGTACATGGAGGGACCCCGGCCATCAGTCCATCCCAGTCAACCACGTGGCTGGTCAAAGTCAAAGAAATGAGGGGGCCTCCTCTGAGAAAATTATGAAAAAAATACAATAAGTTATATCTCTTGACATGGGCCCGAATGCTAATTATTATGTCGTCGAAATCTATTTTTGATTAAAAATAAATTTTCATATATTTTATTCCATGAACGAGTTACATAATAGTAAAATGCGTTTTTGATAACAACATAAAATCTCTTTTTTTTAAACAGAAATTTGTTTAATAATATAAAATGCATTGGATCCCCAATTCTTGACCGGCAACGAGGAAAGAGAGAGAGAGAGAGAGACCGCACACAAGAGAAAAAAAGTGAGCGATGAGAATAATTTTTATAAAATTTTCACTTCTCATTTCTCTTCCGAACCTATTTCTAAGCTACGAATTTGCCTCAAAAATAGAAAAATGAAATTATTTTACGGAACAATTTCAATTTCAAATGGAAAAATAAAAAACAGACAAATATAAATCGTAGGGGTGTCAAAAAAGCTCGCGCCGACCCAACCCCCCTCCCGAAAATTCACCCTGATTTTCGAGCCTTTAGGGTCGACTTGGTACTCTTGGGCCGGGCCGGGTCGAGTCGGGTTCCGATTTTTTTACCCACGTTTTCCTTTTAATTTATTTTATTTTTTATATTCTTTCAACGGAGATATCAAGTGATTATGATTAAAAAAAAAAATCGACCCGACCCGACCCGAATAAGAGTTGGAGCGGGTCGGACTAGATACTGTTCAGTTTTTGACCAGCTCGACCCGGCCTTCACCTCTAAATTAAACCGACTGCATCCTTCTGCCATTGTCTTTTTCTAAATTTTGAGTAGCTTTTTTGTTCTTCATGCCACGAATGATGATTTTTCTTTTTTATTTTTTGTGATTTTGGAGGCATCAACGTGAAATGAATAATGGTGATCTTGGTGACTTTCTGCAAAAACTAAGACTCTTTTTGATGATCCAAACCCTGCATCAATCACTCTCTTCACCTCTTTCCCTCGAGGTCCTTCCAGAATCCATGGCGCCTCCCGTCTTTGCGCTCTGTTCACCTCTACAGTCCTTTCTTCCCAAAACCCTGTGACGTCTACGCTCTAAACTAGGAATGTCAAAATGGCCCGACCCGAACCGACCCGAGAGAGAGAGAGAGAGAGAGAGAAAGAGAGAGAGAAGGTCTGCAACGTAAATAGTAAGTAGTGACTACTGGCTGGAAAACTAGACAGAACAGTGAAAAGATAGAGAAGCTAAGTAACGGAATGAAAATTCATGGAGCTGGAAGGGATGACTCTGAGAGCTCATTGTCTTCCTCGCCGTCAACGTCCACCCACCGACGATCTCCGACCGAACAAGGCCTCCCAGATCTCGGAGAACGCGTCCACGATGACGCCGTGGTGGTCCCTCGAGTTGAGCGAGAGGAGGCAGCGAAGCAGTTGCTGCAGGTCCTCCTCCCCGAACATCTGCTTCTCCACGATCATCTCCACCATCGACCGCTTGAAGTCCCCCCGCGGGTCCTCCGTCCTCTTCACCACCGCGAAGCTCTCCCGCACCTTCCCTTCCATCACTCCGCACGGCATCATCCTCCTGAACACAGACAGCCGAGCCGCCTCCGCCTCAGCCTCCACCGTCTTCTTTCTCCTCCTCCTCCGCCTCCTCCTCCGTCTCGGTGCTTCGCGAATGGTCTCCAGCTGGGGATTAAAGGCGTGGTCGGACGAGGAATCGGTGGTGGAGAAGCTTCTGGAGGAGGAGACTAGAGTCTCCGTCTCTTCGTCGTCGTCGTAGTCCGCGCCGCCGTCGCCGCCGTCGCCGCCGCCGCGGTCTTCGCTGCTGAAGAGCCCGCTATCCATCGAGGAAGTGCTGAGACGACCACGGAGTCTGATCCCCGTCTTCTTCTTCTTCTTATTCTTGGCGGGTCGTTTCTTTTTCGCCACCACGGGACTCAAAGCCGACACAACGTCGGCTCCATCGTCGTCATTGTCGACGTCGGATCCACCGGAGGCGGAGGAGGTGTAGATCTTCCTGCGAGGGGCGTGCTCGTCACGCGCCGTGGCCATAACGTGGAAGCCCCCTCTTGTTTCCAGTGGAACCGAGGCTGCGACCCGGTGCGGTCGCCATCGGAGAGGCGGGAGTGGGAGGACGGTCGGGACCTGCAGCCGCAGCCGTAGGGCATGAGGGCGTGGGGCAGGTGGCGGTTGAGGAAGGAGCGGTGGGGCTTGCGTGGGGAGGAGGAGAGGTCGACGGCGATGAGGGCGGGGCCGACAGGTGGGAGGCGGAGGAAGGAAGGGACGGGATCGGAGGGGAGGGAGGAAGCGTCCTTGGAGCGGCAGGATTGGAAGGCTCGGGCGATCCGGAGCTTCAAACGCTTCGCCATCTCGCTCTGGATTTTTGAAGTGACTCGCTCACCGTCGCTCACCCTCTTTTCTTTTATGTAGGAAGAATAGTCGGGGGAGAGAGAGGAGGTGCACTTTTTATAGGGAAGTAAATGAGGTTTTTTTTCTTTTATATATAAAAATTCCTTTAGAAAAAATCACCAAAGTTCCTTGAACTTTACTCATTATGACAAATTTATCTTAATTCATTTTTACATAAAAAATTTTCAAATTATACCAATTATGACACTATTTTCCTAAGTTTTTTCTTGTGACATTAAAAATCACAAACTTATACAAATGACTCATTTACCCTCCTTCGAACTTCCATCGGATGCTTTTTCGATCAAAAACAATATCGTTTTTTTCTTTCCATTTAAGCTACCCGGGCATCGTACTAACACTTGTTTGTTTTTCGGCATTCATTTGGATAGATTTTTAATGGCACTTGTTGACGGAATCTTGATGAAGGATAAACGTATTACACATGAACAAATTTGAGACTTTACGTGTCACGGAAAATCTCTTTAGGGCACATGTGTCATAATTTTTTTATGGCTTTTGCCCCTTTTTTTTTCCTTTTTTAAATATCATTTCATTGGGTGTTCGATCCTTTAAGCATCCGACTAATCTCGAGATAAGAAGGAAGAGTAATGTTTCGTTGTCTTAACAGATATCGGGGGTGTGTGTGATGCTAATTAACAATCGATAATTCACTTATAGGGGTGGGTGTCTATAATGCCACTCTTGCGGGACAAGTTACAGAATCATGGGATTGGGAAATTCTCTTAGAAATTGGAGATAATACGGGCGAAAAGCCCAAGTGCCTCATCATTAGGGGTGAGAAAAAAATCGCAATCCATCCCGATTGGACCGTACTCAATCGGTGATTTTGGATGGTTCCCATCGCACATCGATCTGTTCTTGATTCCAATTTGCTGGAACCGGCGAGTACCGACTCGATTTCCGAATTCAAATAGGAACCATCTAACCGAATCGGAGCTATTTATATAAGATAAATATATATATTTTTAATTGAAGTTATCTCCCTCATAGACACAGGAGAACTCCACCAGTGGAAGCACTTTCAGAAAGCCGGCGAGTTCGTCTCCTTTCACTTCCTTAGCACTCGTCATCGCATACGAATCCTCACGTTCAGATAAGGCAGACCAAACCATACGGTATAAAGGGAGAACGAATTTGTGGATAATCAAAGCCAAAACGCGAAGTTTTAGGGTCGTTTTCAAATGGGTCAATCTCGAAGTGCCTTCGAAGCGTATGCCACAGTGCTCTCTGGGTTTTGGCGGAGGGACCTGCGTGGGGGCAACGGTGTCCAGCGGAGCCGTATTTTTTCTATGAATCTATCAAAGAAATCAGCAATCGCGCCACCATAGCTCGTGTCTGTCTCTTTTATCCCATGGAAAATTGAGAATGGCTTCATCGATTTACTCGCATATCTTTTTTAATTGATGTTGATGCTCAATAGGACCGGTTCCATAAATTCATCCAGGAACCTGGACTGGATCGACTGTTCGGTTCTACAGTGGATCCATGAAACGAGCGGATGATTCACGGTTCTCATTTTGAGAAACCTGGTCCCTAGCAGATGGTTCTCGATTCTAAAATGAGAGGGAACAACCCATCCTAAAATCGATCGCCCCTACTTATCATGATGCTAATTGTGATAGGTTGAATTGTGTTTTGTTTATTTTTAGAGGACGCGGGAATATTCTTCCAAGTCCAAATTCCATTTGTTTGGGAAAGCTTTAGTCCAATTCCAAGTTTCAGCTGTTTAGCCTAGATGGAGCATATCATATCATTGCAGCTTGCTAAGATAGTTTTGCAGATCTAAGACGGGACAGACCGCCCTGATTGACCGCGCTGAGCAAGAATTCTCGAACCTTTTCGAAATGAAAATCTTTCTCGTAAGCAAATTCAACCCTTTCTGGGTATTATTGTCAATCATCTTAGTGATTCTGTCTGAACAGTCTCTAAATTTATGCATCATCCCTTACGAAAAGCTCCCGAAAAAGAATCCAACCCCTTGGGAAAAAAAAGGAGAGCATGCTGGAGCAATACAAGTATGAAAGGAGAAGTTGCAGCAGCGTCTTCCTCCCCTGTAAATTCTCCTCCAGATGGTAAACTATTCTTGTGACTTCCGAACACATCAGGCAGCAGCCATGCTCGAAGAAATTGATGGGAAAAGATACATCTTGAACGTACGGTTGGATGATTTAGGAGAAATGCCAAAACAACCTATATAGACTTAAAAGAAAAAAACGATCCTTTTATCCTTTGCTGACACGAGTCAGGCACCTGAAAGCAGCAACCATATCTCCCCAGTCTTATCTGGTGTGGTGGGATGGCAGCAAAAGCCCTGAAGAGACGAGTCAGCCTCATTTGATGCAACTAGATATGATCCCAGGCTTTGTTAGCAGACGCCCACCGAGGAGTACACACTCGGCGCGAAAAATGAATAGCTTAGAAGACATTTTGAATAGCCTACAATTATTAATCAATCAAAGATACTTTTATTATGGACAAAATACTCTGTTTAGCGGAAAGACCGATATCCCTCGCAATTCATGTTTGTAAATATTTTTCGTGGACGGTGAAAATATTATTTCGTTCGTTCATTTTTTATAAGCGATGCAAGGTATCGTTTCTAAGAATTGATAGTTAGAGATTTCGTCTGGTCCACGACAATAATAGGGAATTGGTCTAGGTTGGATTTGCTAGGATGGACGTATGGGTTATATTAAAGAAGTCCCACATCGGATAAGTGACATGATTTTGAGCGGTTAATATATTATAGTTGGCCTATAATTCATTGACTTAAGCTTTTAAGTGAAGTTAGATCCAATTGGATATATTGATTGGTTTAGACATAAACTCCCTCTTGACGAAGATTATTAGGACCAGGGATGAAGATGGGCATTGGAGATTCAAGTGGACCCCGAATTAAGGAGGATGCACAGCTAAATCTTCATCGTCTTATCAAATGTTTTTTTGTTTTGCTTTTTCGTTTAGACTTATTAAATACATTGTAAAAGCTAAAAAAATTCGATTTTAGAAAACTAAATCCCCCTCTACCCGTTATCCATATCAAACTATCAATCACCACGCTTTAAAATATAAAGAAATTTCCCACCCTGAAGAATGGCGATATGTCAGGTGTTTATTGTCGTCACCACTTTCTTATTATGAAAAAAGTCCTGGCACGAAAGAATTGGTTTCTGTCTTTTTTAAAAAAAATATTAAAGAAGGGCCTCTAACTTCCAAAAGAATATTTTTGTTTTCTTCGCAAAATATTTTGGATGGCTAATTTTGACGAACAAGTAATGCAAAGGTAAATACACAGGTAACAACATAGAAGAAAGATTAAATTTGCTTCTTCGCCAAAGGAGGCAGTGATATGCTTTTGATTATGTAATAGTGATTCTATCTCCAAAATGATATCTCAACTTGCGCAAAGCAAGTATAAGAAAAAAAATTAACCAAAAAAGTTATAAATCTATTATACTTGTATCGGTTCAATTATAAATCTTTCAATTGCGTCAACTTAATCTTAAATCTTTCAATTGTGCCGATTTTTTTTGTTGAAAATTGTGCCTATTTGGATTGGATCTTTTTCACATTTTTCCAATTGAGTCATCTATTTGATCAATTTTGGCCGAAATCGCCGACGTGGACATAGACGTCGGCCATCCCTTGTGGCATAGGTAGCGTCGACGTGGGAATTTATAAATAAACTTTTGAATTCTTTATAACTTTTTTGGTTTTTTTTTTTGGGGGCTAAGGCCACGACGCTCATATCAACCAATGGCGTTGCGGCCCTCGCTAGCTCCGAGGAGAACATTTCGTCCCTAGCCTACGGCCGGTAAGGGTTGGCCGGGAACCCTTGCCGGCCTCGATTAAAAATAAATTGAAGTAAAGAGAAGCATAAAAAATTATCAATATTTCATAGATTTTTTTAAAACTTTATTGAAAAATGTTCACATCACTGCTTGATTGTTTCACATAGGGGTGTCGGACATCAATATCGGTGATTTTCTGTCAAAAGCGACCGAGATAGATTCAATTAGAAAAATATGAAAATGTTTAGAACTAAGTGACACAATTAAAAATTTTAGGAATGAATTAATAAAAGAGCAATAGGTTTAGGACTTTTTTGATAATTTCCTCAAAGAAAGACATCCTCAAAATATGAGTGGGAGTCGTCTTATTCAACAAGCCCTTAATGGGACCAACCTAATCTAGTGCTAATCGGTTTTCAGGCTGGATTGGTTCTCGGTCTAGAATCAAGGACCGGTCTCGTGAATACCAAATGGGAAACAAATCGATAATGGGTCGATTCTAGGTTTGAGGAACTTGGATCCGAATAGGTTCTCCCAGAGTCGGCCTGTCTATGCCGGTTCCCTAGTTGAACCGCACCCAATGCCTATCTGATGTGTTCGCACATACCAAACTCACATGAAACGCGTGCATATGAACATCTACATCCCTATTCCCATTTCTCCCAATTCAAGGCTCCTTAAATCACTCTCTCCTTTTGAAAAAAAAAAAATTGGAATCGGCCGAGGGGCAGTCAAAAAGAGAAAAGCCAAACCCTAGCATCAATCCTGAAGCCAAATTTTGCACAGCCCAAAAGGGAGACCTGGCTTTTGTGGGGTTTAGACAGACGAGAATCTTTCTTCAATGGAGAGGCGAAGAAGACATACCCATTATGAAGTCAATCCAAAAGAAGCTTTTTCTCCTCTCTTTTGCAATCAAGATGTGTGGGTTAGGGGCATCCAAGGAGACAAAATCATGTCGTCCAGGCAACTGTCCTCTCTCTCCCCCCTTTCTCTCTTTTCCTGTCATTTTGAAGAGGCAATGGTCATTTGGTGCCGGTTAAAAAGGCTCTCTTTGGTTTTTCGCCCTTCTGTATCTCCACTGTTTCTGGCCCTCTCTGATCAACCTCCCAAGTCGGGTCAGATTTGCTTTTTTGTCTACTAAATCTCCCGGCTCAAGTTTTGAATTTTTGAAACTATCGGTTGCATTTGAGGGCCTTGATTTAGATGAGCTTTAGGTTTCCTGCCCCCCCCTCCTCCTCCTCCTTCTTGTTCTTCTTCCTCTCTTTTTCAGGCCAGTGTGCTTTTGGAAATGGCTCCCCAAAGAGTGGGGGCGGTTCATTCGTTTTCCTTTGGTTGAAGCTAAACTAGAAACAATAAGAACATTGGATATGTGTATGCCATAGAAGATGTTCCATGCATGCCGAGAAAGTCTACAAAGATTGATTTATTAGATGATGATATTGTCATGCTGGATGTTGTACGAAACCACTACCTCATGCTTCAAACCCTAGTCATGGAAATATCCATACATACACAAGATATAGTTTGAGTATCTCGATCATAATATACTATTTAGTATGACTAGTATTGCTCGTAAAGAAAAGGAGGGGGCGAAAGAGAGAGGAGTGGAGGTCTCTTGGGTATCATTAGTCAATTCTTGTGCCTTCGTACCCATAGTGCATGGGCAATAGCGGTATTCCCGCTCGAGTGTTAGCCCACTTTACATGTACCGCTAGATCGTACAGCTCTTACTTGATCTTAATGACTCACTTGAAATAAATTAATAAAGATCCAAAGTGCCTCATAATGTTTCATTTTATTTGTCCTCGACTTGTTGGCCGAACAGAAGAGAAAAACTCCTACAAAGGCTTTTCCCAAAATAAAGTAGAAAATATATAGGACTTTGTGTTGTCAAATCAACTATGTTGTCAACAGTATGCCTATTCTAGAAAACGAAAAAAAACAAAAGTGAAAATGGTTTTCTCAGGTACTTTCACTTTTGTCACCATTGTCGGAGTAAATGAAAGTCAAATGTACAAAGGCAGAGGTCCCGATCAACCAACCAACCCCCCCCCAAAAAAAAAAAAACAATCAACACATCTAGAAGTACCTTTGAAAATAAAATGGATTTTGTTTATTTCGCATAAAATAAATAAATTAAAATGACTTTTCAAATTAATTGCTTATATAATTTATAAAAATGAATGAACGAAAAATATCTCGAATAAAAATATTTAGATGTAAATTATTATCATTAATAAAAATATTTATAGTTGTTACTTTTTTTTTTAAACTACCTACTTTTCGCAAAGTAAATGGAATTTTGATTTTGAGTAATAACAATTTGTATTATTCACATCCCGCTGCTTGAAAAGGATCTAAGTACGCTCATGCTTCTCGTTTCTCGCTCTAATTTTAAAATCACATGAAAAACCAGCTTTCATTTCATGGAACACTAAATCTCTTCTATGTCAAATCAGTTTGACATTTACATTTACGTCTTAAGATAGCATGATAACGATATGAGTCTCAACAAAGTAACTTTTGGTCTTGCAACTCCCTCCATAGTCTATCATCCGATTATTTCAAAAAGAAAGAAGGGACCGTTGAAATCCGATGATATCGATCTAGCACTTTAAAATGCATCACCACTAAATTTAAAGTAGGCATGAGGATCTGTTTGGTTCCATATCAAATCAGACTATTCTAGGTGATTTTTGGGTTCCCAAAATTTGAAACCTGCAGTTCCCAATTTCAAGTGTGGTACTGAATTGTTGGGAAAATTACCAAAAATATCCTAAAGCCAATTCAGTCCTAAATTTTCTTTTTGCCAAATGATTCCTAAATCTTTTGATACGATTCGATTCATTTAGCCGATCGACACCGACGTGATAAATTTTTAATAGTATTTTAATATTTTTTGAATTTTTAATCATTTGTTCTATTTTTTAAAATTTTTTTATTTTGGCCAATAGGAGGCTATAGCTGGGCAAGGGTTCGCAGCCCTTGCCGGCCATTGGGCAAGGGAGCTGGCGGAGGTCGCCGGTGGCCGGCAGCCTCCTGTCGGACAAAACCAAAAAAGAAAAGAAAAAAACTAAAAAATTATTAAAAGAATTTAAAATTTTGAAAATTATTATAATATTATTAAAAATTTGCCACTTTAGCACTAGCCGGCAAAATAGACTGAATTGTGACTCAATTGGCAAAAAAAGAAATGTTTAGGACTAAATTGGTACAATTGTAATAGGTTTAAGGTTTTTTTTGGTAATTCTCCCCGAATCGCCTAGACCGCCTAACCGGATCAAACCAATGTGCTCTTTTATTATAATTCTTTTATCTTAAAGAGTGAATATACTTGCGTTCCACTTCTTTCTGACATTCAGCAGAAGTAGAGTAATGACTACAAATTTGTATTTATACATATGCATATATGTGTATGTACGTACTTACTTTTAAGTAGTTAACATATAGATACAATGCGATGCAATAGAGTAATGACTAAAAAATCCAGTGGAAGATTAGTGGATCATCAATTAGCGTCGAACCCCCGGTCATGTTAACCTTTATTTAACAAAAAACCAAAAAAAAATGCTCTTTTTTCTATTTTAACATTGGGAAACTTCCACTCGTAGTTCTTTAACCGAGGAGGTACATATGGAAGGGATAAACAGAAATTGATGCAGCAAAGAACAAAATGAAATGTGTGAAACCATTTGAATTCAGCGAAACATAATGCATGCACAATTGCTCTAATCGATGGCGGAAGCAACTTTTGGAGTTCAAGACGTAGGGAATAGAGGAAATTAAAAATAAATTACCGATTTCAAAATCGAAGCGGACGGAACGATCCGTCCTGGTTCTAGGATCGGGCGGGCCAATTCATGATTCTACAAATTAGAAACGGACCCTATCCCATTCGATATCAAATTTCAAGATGGAAATCGAGTCATCCTAAAATAGATGATCGCTAAAATACAGTCAACTCAAGAATCTTTTGATAATAAAAAGGAAAGTGAAATACTTCCAAAAAGTGAAAAACAGAAGAATATAAAAAGGTTCAAAGAAAAAAAAAGACTATTGGACCCACCAAATTTAGAAACTCGCCACAAGGACAAATCATGCCCTCACGACGCCTACGACCAAGGCCAGCCTCCAAAGCACCAAGCAAAAATCAAAAGAAAGAAGCAATTTTCTTCAATCTCCTTCCTTCCCTCCATCGACACACATGTCTGGCCTTTGACTGCGTTTCACGTGCATGCATCCATACACACGTCCACCATAATCCTCGTCCTCTTTCTTCTTCTTCTTCTTTGAATCGATCTCCATAAAAAAATTGCAGATCATCATCATCTCCTCTTCCTTGTGTCGATTTCTCTATCCGGGGCGGGGGGTTTCAATCTCGCGGATAACCAGCCATGCAGAGGAGTTCGATGAGGAGGCTGTGCCCCAACATTGACCGAGAAGATGCTCTCGAGACGGTGTTGGAGGTGCCGATCCCGGAGGAGATGTTCGCGAGCATGGGGAGCGACGTCGCGCTCCGGATGCAGAACATGCTAACGTGGATGAAGGCGCAGACGTCCGACAAATGGTCGTCCCCGGTCATCGCCGCCCGCATCAACGAGCTCCGCTTCCTCCTCTACCTCGTGGGGTCGCCCCTCATCCCCCTCCAAGTCCAGCTCGACCACTCTGTCAACCGCCCCATTCGCGATAGCTCCATCGTACGTGAGACCCTTTTTATTTTTCTCTCTATACATACTTGATTAGACCGGCGATTTGGAGACATGAACGCAACGCTTCGACACATGCAAAATGAAATTTTGTTAGGTCGTAAACTTCAGATTAGTGTTCATAGGTGATGGGAAAAAATATTTTTATTTCAGATTAGCATTCCTGGCCACAACTTCAATCGGGCAATAAGAGCAACTGGTTAGAAACTGTCCCGATGTCATTAGATCATCAAAGGCGAGGGACACTCGGTTTCTAGCCGACCCCCGAGCAATATGACTTCCATTGAAACCGTAACTATTCCGATGTCATTAGATCATCTTGTGTGTGAGGACTAGACTGCGATCGTCAATCGCATTGAGTCGAGTTAATTCATCAATTTTCACAAATCGGGTCTATGCGAAACTCTCGCAGTCTCATACAATCTCACATATCCTAATTTTACAACCTAACCCATGTGCATCATTTTGCAGGAAGCATCGACGGCGAAGTACATAGTACAGCAGTACATAGCGGCGACGGGAGGGCAGGCAGCGGTAAATGCGGTGCACAGCATGTGTGTGACCGGCCAGGTGAAGATATGTGCGTCGGAGTTCCACCAAGGGAACGAGAGCGTGGAGACGCGGAGCACGCAGGAGATTGGGGGGTTCGTGCTGTGGCAGAAGAACCCCGACCTCTGGAGCCTTGAGCTAATCGTCTCGGGCTGCAAGGTCAGCTGCGGCAGCAATGGCAAGCTCTCGTGGCGGCACTCCTCGAATCAGCAGGCGCCCGTCTCCAAAGGGCCTCCTCGGCCCTTGCGGCGATTCCTTCAGGTACAAGTTACTTATTTTTTGTAACTTTTTGGACAGTGATTGTGCAATCTACAGGACAGATTAATTTGTACAGTAAATAGCTGTGGTTTACATTGGACAATCAACTTTGGCTTTTGCATTCGCAGTCAATTTGGCAATATCAAAACATAATTTTCATGTCCACACTTGGTTTTTTCTCCTATCCTAGTTGCGATGATGCTAACCACAGTGTTTCATTTGTTTGTGTGAAGGGATTGGATCCAAGATCGACGGCTAACCTGTTCCTAGACGGGATGTGCATCGGTGAGAAGATCATTAACGATGAGGACTGCTTCATCCTCAAGCTGGAGACAAGCCCGGCGCTCCGGGAGGCGCAGAGCGGCCCCAACTTCGACATCATCCACCACACCATCTGGGGCTACTTCAGCCAGCGGTCGGGCCTCCTGATCCAGTTTGAGGACTCACGGCTGCTCCGCATGAAGACCGCCGATGGTGAGGATGCAGACGTCTTTTGGGAGACGAGCACCGAGTCGGTGATGGAAGAGTACAGGCACGTGGATGGCGTCAACATTGCGCACCGGGGGAAGACGAGCTTGACGGTATTCAGGTATGGCGAGCAGTCGTCGAACCACAAGAGGGAGATCGAGGAAACGTGGAAGATCGAGGACGTGGACTTCAACGTGTGGGGGTTGTCGGCCGAGGACTTTATGCCGCCGTCAGATATTAAGCAAGATCAGTTGGTTTGGTGAGGAGTGTGAGTTGGGGTTGATTTTGATTTCTATGGTTTGTAGATATTGGAGGAGAGAAGGGTTTCTCATCAATTGTTCATAAGAGTTTTATGAGAACTTCTTCCCTTTGAACCTTTTGGCACCTAAAGCACACTGTAAATAGAATGCAAATAAGCCTGAGGAAAACCATTCAAGAAGGTGGGGGTATACATCCGTTTTTCGAGTCGATTCGATCGCAAGACTAGAGATGGCCATTTGGGCCCGTGGGCCCGGGAACCGGCCCGTTGACCGGCCGGGCGGGCTAAACCGGAACCCGGCCCTCGCGGGCCGGTTCCGGTTTGGGAAAAAATTGGAACCGGCCCGGAACCGGCGGTTCCGGGCCTGGTTCCAACCCGGCCATTTAAAAAAAAAAGGGGCCCCTTGGGATGGGCCCCGCCCAATTTGAAAGAGCCAACGCATTTATTTTTAATAGAATGTGTTAATATTGGTAGTGTTTTTAATGTATATGAAAAAGATAATGAATTAGCTCAAACTATTTCGATAATGCGAGAAAAATGGTTGCATTATTATTTCAAAATTCCTCTTGTCTATTTAGTTGGTATTGTTTTTGATCCACGTATTAAATTAGATGGTTTACTAGATTATTTGAATGTGTATTATTTCGATTGTTTACATTTGGAAGATATGATAGATGTTTCAATTGTACAAAAAGAGGTTAGAGAATCTATAGTAGCATTACATGGAGAATTTTGTAATAGATATGGTTTAAATGATGGTGGATCTTTACCATCTACTGCCTCGGAAACGAAACCGGTAGTTCACTTGGTAGAGGTTATGATATGCTCAAGAGTAGAAAAAAAAAACATAAAGGGGCAACAGGTAGTATTTATGAAATAGAAAAATATTTCACCACTCAATTTGAGTTTCGTGATACGTAAAATAGTATGATTTTCAAATCCTGGAGTGGTGATGAGTCTCTCAACCGACTACCCAGTGCTCGCCCTCATCGCTCGCGGATATTAGCAACCCCATCTTCAACGATTGCGGTTGAACAAGCATTTAGCGCTGGAGGATTAGTTTTGGACTCTCGTCGTTCAAGATTAAGTCCGGAGTCCGTGGAAGCTCAAGCTTGTGTTGACGATTGGACGAAAGCCGATTTCGACACCAAGAATTGGATCGAGAACACGAATTCTTTAGCGAGGATTGTGGAGATACCACCGGCACGGTACCACAACGGGTAGCGACGATTGACGATGAGGTAAATTGGGGTTATCAAAGGTAAAAGAACTACATGGGCTTTGATTCTTCTATCCCCAAGAAGATATGTAGGCGTTTAATGATAATTCATTAAGTTCAAGCCCATTCCTCCTTTCTCTTTTTTTCCCCAAATTTTATTACAATATACAAGTTGATTATAATTTATAATTTATTATATTTATTTTATTATTTATTATATTTATTTTATTATTTATTAGTTTAAAAATTATATTTAAAAAACGGAATCGGAATCGGCCCTGAACCGCCGGAACCGGCGGTTCCGGCGAACCGTCCTCGTCTACGCAAGACCACCATCCGGCCTATCGCCACAAGATTCGGACCACGGGACCGCACCGTTGTTTTCGTCATCGTGTTACGGAGCGGGCATATCGGGCACATCCCAGCATGCATCGTGGAAGGCGGCCTCTGCCGCTTCACGGCACGAATACTTCTATCCTCTCATGAAGTTTTCAAAATCCTCCACAACAACTTCCAAAAACTCTCCCGATCCATTTGTATTAGATTTAATATAATGAAGTGTTGACGCCTAAATTTTGACTAATTTATTTTTTGCATAAAAATTAGAACTAATTTTAGTTCTAAACAAAAATCATCTCACATATTCATTTAGCATTGGCATATAATTTGAGCTTAATTTAACGGGCATCCGGACTAGGTATGGGGTGGAAAAATGCACCGAGAAGATTCGGGCTTGAAAGAAATATTTTCTCAGAAGCGTATTGCAAATACTCGAACTTGGGGCTGTATTGCAAATACTCAAAACTTCGGGATTGTATTGTAAATACTTAAAACTTCAAGGACTCGTATTGCGAGATACCAAGAGAAGAGGATGAAGAGAAGATGGAGAAAAGAAGATGATGAAGAGAAGATGGAGAAAGGAAGATGATGAAGAGAAGATAATGAGGAGAAGGTGAAGAAAAGGAGATGAAAATGGAAGATGGAGAAATGAAGGTGAAGAAGAGAAGATGAAGATGAAGAAGGGAAGATGAAGATGAAGAAAAGAATATGAAAATGGAGAAGAGAAGATGAAAATGGAAGGTGGGGAAATGAAGATGAAGAAGAGAAGATGAAGATGAAGAAAAGAAGATGAAAATGAAAGGTGAAGAAATGAAGATGAAGAATGAAGGATGAAGAACTTTGCCTATAAAAGAAGAAGAGTTCTTGAAGAGAGAATTGAGAGAGAGTTTTGGGGGAGTGGAAGAGAATTGAAAGAGTTTTTGGAGGAGGAGAATGGAGAGAGCTCTTGAAAAAAAAATTTGAAAAGAGTTTTGAGAGGATATGAGAGTTTTGAAGCCCGATACTACTATTGCCAATTTTTGCACCGATCAACACAAGCTACCGGTCCATCCCCATCGTTCAAGCTCGCCGCAAAGAAAAGAAAGCTAAGTGATTTCCCTAACTTCCTTTAATTTCGAATACAAATTAGTCCAGATTTTCTACACTGATTTTCTCTATGTTTTTATGTTAAATAACAGCTACATATCAACGATGAGACATCAATGGTACAAGAATGAAGGAGAGCAAAAAGGGGAAAATATCAACGTCCATATTGCGTCTCATGAAATTCCAAGCGAGATGAGAAAGAAGCGTGAATGAGAGATAGGACCAAGAGATTTCTCGGTCTAACGAGTCACCAAATCGGTCCAATGGTCAAGATAAGCCCGGAGCACAAGTTTGGTGCACGAGTTCAAATTGGAGAGTAATCTTGAACCTATTTCATCCTAATTCCATGTAATTTCTTTATTTTAAACAAATGTCAAGGGAAGAAAAAAAAAATTGATTCTTTGATCTTCAAGCGTAATTCATCAAATTTGTCAAATCCATTATTTTTTCATGAATTTTAAGGTACCGAAAGGGCATTAGTTGTAATTAATGTAACCAAGTCCCCGGACTCTTAATCTCCGGTTCGTGAAATAAGATGGTTTTCTCCCGCTATTTTATTTAGGTTTCTAATCGACCTACCGAAAATGATTAGTGGCGACTCCAAATTCAAATCACATTGCATGATCATTCGAACCTTAAGTTGCGATTTGGTATGGACTTGGGAGAGTCCGAGTTAGGTTAGTTAATTAATTAACTCCGATAATCCATTAGCCCGGAAATGATAACTTGTTTATTTTTTTTTTAGGTCGCGACATGAAGTGGGGTCCACGGGGGTTACGGTGTGCGCCCATGCGGGCAACCACACCCCCTTGAGCGGTTATCTACTCAAACGTGAAAGATCACGTTGGTTCGTTCTCACGTCAATAATTGACGTTCGCCATTGTTATCGGTAGACGGTTCTTTCTGTCACACCAACGAACAAGAGAAAATAGATAACGAAGACCGCTCCTCCCGATCGTCGATTGTCGTTGTGAGAGGAAAACTCCGAGATCGCAAAGGGCCTTTTAACCGGTGATCAATAAGGTATGTCCTCGTGATATATCTTCATCGATCGTAAATCTAGAGATCTATTGGGCATGTTTCCGCTTTTAAATCTCAATTAGATCGAATTTAGAATGGATTTAGTATCCAACATTGGTATCGGAGCGATGATTTACTAGTTTCCCGATCGTGTTTGTGTTGACATGCTTGTGTTTTAAGATTTTTTACCCTAATCGCGTCGGTCTTGTTCATAGCATTTTGATTATGATTCGTTTATCAAAATAGTTTTTTGAACATACCATTAGAACGGGTTCGTCGAGACGATCGTTTTGAGTGGTCGCCGGCCCCGAGGGTCCGCCGGAAATCGCCGCACGCGCGACACGTGCCACGACGGGGCGGAGTCCCGCAGGCCGTGGCGTTTCGTTTTTTTTTTTTATCCATTTTTGTTCGTCAAATTTGAAGTATAACTATACCATTCTGTTCGTCTCGAAGTGATAAGCATTTTGATGTGTGCATCACCGCCGGAGGAGGCCGGACCGCGGCTCACGCGCCGATACGCGCCGGCGAGCCACCTGTCCACCCCCTCTCGCTCCACGTGCGGCGCACGTGGGCGAACCGTCGCCCGCATGGCCAACGTCACGTTGAAGTCAACCACATGCGACGCACACGCGCGCTCGGCCCGCGTGGGCCGACGTAGCCCGACGTCGACGGATCGAGTCGGCCCGACCCTCGAGAAAGCCCAATCCGGCCCACGACCCGAGCCTTGTTACGGACCCGACCCGATTGACCGTTGACTCGTTGACTTTGATAGTTGACCCGTTGACTTTGACCGTTGATCCCAAAAAAAAAAAAAACCTCGGTCAATCTATTAGGTCTTGTATGATGCATAATTTTGGTATTATTATTTACGATATGTTCGTAATTATTACTTGATTGATGGATTTTTGTAATCCACTTTGTTCTCGCATTCGTTGCGGGAACAATGTCATCAAGACCTGGACCTAAGGAATTTTGGGTAAGGCGTAGTTCAAAACCGCCAAGAATGCCAAGGGAACCCGAGCAAATACAAGCCCTTAATAAGAAGATTCAACAATTGATTCATTACGGATGGGATAATGTATGTGACATTATATCTCATCTCGATAACGGTCAACAATAAGATCCAAGAAATTATTTGGGATGGACGGGTTATAACCTATATAGATGCCTTTTATGCTCTAAGGGATTCCATACCGAGGAATGGTATGGATGATGACTCAAGTGTATTGGATGGATTCCATTACTACTTATAAGTTGTTCGTGCTTGTATTTCTTACAAGAGTTCATAAAGGACGAAGCAACAAGGACATCATCACTTGGGATGAATGGGTCTTAGCGCAAGAAAAATGCGCCCTGGCGCAAGCAAAATGCGCCCTGGCGTAAGACCAAAGGTTCTCGAGAGAGGATTTCCTAAGCCGCCGATATGGGCTCCTAATATAGTTGAAAATCCTCCAAGAGGACTTATAGATTCCCTTCCTTGGATAAGGGAAGTTACCTGGGTCAATCGTCAAACCTTTATAAGGGTCACGACGCGCGATTACCTTTAGATTTTATTTCTATGTTATGTTAGGATTTTTTTTTTTTTGGAACTTGTTGTTATTGATTCAATGTTCATTGTGAATATTATTTTTCTTTTCAATAAGAACATATCATATGTTTAGTACAATGATGTTGTATATATCTTAGTGTGAGTGTTCACAAGTTTTAGTAATCGTAAGATGAACACAAAGTGATGATTGTATTGGTATTGGTTTTAGATAAGAAAATCTAGATGATGATGGGGAACTTAGTGAACTGTTGATTTCAGAATTTTTTTTCAAAACTATATACTAGTATAATCAAGATGCATGAATATGATTGCATTTGTTGCATACAAATAGACTTTAAACACATGCTAAATGTTATACTCGGATACTATGGTAACGGCATCTAAGAATATTGTTCTTGAGCTCAACAAGGGTGAGAAATTAAATGGAGAAAATTATGAAATCTGGAATATGAAAATCCTAGTATGTGCTTGAAGAACTAAAGGCCTTTGGAAGCTCTTAACTTGACCATGATCGAGCCGGAGGATGGTAATACCTGCACAAACCATGTAAGAGACAAAGAAGCCTTCGCTGCCTGAAAGAAAAAGAACTCAACCGCTCGCATTACGTTGCTGAATAATATGGATAATGACATTATGCGAGAGTTCAGCAAAGCATGAAAATGCTAAAGACATGTGGGATGCATTGAAGGCTAGATTTGGACAGACATCTGTCACTAAACCAAGCACTTACAATCAGATTCGACACTTATAAGATGTCACATAAGCATAATATAAAGCAACATTTGAGGAAGATGTCGAACATGATTAGTGAACTAAAGGATGCTAGTCATATATTGTTCGATGAACAACAAGTGCAGGCTGTAATTCACTCTTTGCCTCACAATTGGGAACACATGAAGATGAACCCGACCCACAATGTGAGCGTCACAACTTTTGAGGATGTTGTGCGCAATTTGGAGCTAGAGGAGGACCGCCACCGGCGGCTAAGACACAATCCGATGTATATGTTACTAGATTTAGCTCACATGGAGCTTCGGGCTTCAAGCGCAAGCGTCCTGGAAAGTTCATGAAGTGGACAGGCAAAATAGTTGAACCATCTAGCAAGAAACCAAAGTTTGAGAAGTATGGAAAAGGGAAACGTCTCGTGAAGAAAAATATTTTAAGGATGAAATGTTATAATGTGGCAAAAAGGGTCACTTCGCTCGCGATTGTGGCGAGCCGAAGAAGGTAGAAACCTTTAACACACTTAAAAGTGTTTGTTATGTATCAAGTTCTATATTTTTAACTGAATCTCATCCTTTGTGGACTGTAGACTCGGGAGCCACGGACCATGTAGCTAGAGATAGAAATACGTTCGTGGAATTTCGACGAATTCCAAGTGGAGCAAGATGGATTTATGTGGGAAATAATTTCAGAGTAGAAGTGAAAGGAATTAGCACTTGCCAACTTATCATGCGTGGTGGACGCAGTTTATTTCTACATGATATTTCGTACGCTCCGGAGATTCGTCGAAATCTTGTCTCTGTATTGGTATTAGTCAAACTTGATTTTAGTATGAATTTTCACAATAATTGTGTGGATTTGTTGTTAGGAACAACTTTTTATGGTTCTGGTTATTTCACGGATGGCTTTATTGTATTGGATATTGAACATACTAGTATGAATGTATGTTATTCCCTGTTTGCATCTTCTAGTTCTAATGAGAATGATGTAAATACATGGCATACTAGACTTGGTCATATTGGCCAACAAAGAATGAATAGATTAGCCAAAGATGGCTTATTAAGCAATATTGAGAAAGTTGAATTACTTACCCGTGAGCATTGCCTAATGGGAAAAACAACTCGAAAGCCATTTGGAAAAGGGACAAGAGCCGACTTCTCATTGCAATTAATTCATACTTGACATCTCGTGGCCCAATGAATGTTAGGGCAAGGCATGGTGTCTTGTTTATTTCATCACATTTATTGATGATTATACTTGATATGGATATGTCTATATGATATCTCATAAATCGAAGCATTAAGTTGCTTCAAGAAATTTATGACCTTAGTGGAAAATCAGTTAGATAAGAAAATAAAAGTTTTAAGATCCGATCGAGGTCGAGAGTATTTATCTCGATCAATTTAGATATTTATGTGATGAAAAGGGAATAGATAGAAGTTATCTAATCCATATACTCCTCAACAAAATGGAGAAAGTTGAAAGAAGAAACATAACCTTACTTGAAATGGTTAGGTTTATGATGGCACAAGCCAATTTACCGATTGCCTTTTGGGGCGATGCTTTATTGACCGCTGCTTATATACTTAACCGAGTGCCTTCCAAATCGGTTTCTTCCACCCCATATGAATTATGGACGAGTCGAAAACCCGATTTAAGTTTTCTTAAACCTTGGGGTTGTCTTGCCTATACTCATGAGTCCAATCATAAATATGGAAAATTGGGACCAAGAGGAAAAAAGAGTATTTTTATAAGATACTCGGAACACTCAAAAGGATACGTGTTCATAGGTGAGCAAGAAAGTGGAAATGTGACTGAATTTGAATCACGAGATGTCACATTCTTAGAGAATGAATTTTCAAGAAAGGGCGAAATAGGTGAAGATTGTTCCCTATTTGAGACATTGGATCAAGATAATGAGACTGTTGGACATAACGATCCAAGTGGAAGCAATGTGAGAGGTGGGGAGTTAAATACAAACCAATCTCCATCGCAACCACTTGACAAATCAATGCCATTATCGGTCCGAGTGGGAGCGTATTGGAGGATGAAGTACCCTTGGTACAATCTTCTCCACGACGAACCGGTTGCAAAAGCATTCCTCGACGACGCTTTGAAATTAAAGGGGAAGCTTTCATGATCGCTCCATTGGATGAAGATGAGCCAAGAAATGTGAATGAGGCTCTATCTTGCCCCGATAATGAAAAATGGATGAAAGCAATGAAAGAAGAGATGGAGTCAATGAAATCAAACCAAGTTTGGGAACGGGTTGATCTTCCGAAAGGACGCAAAGCCATTAGGAACAAATGAGTTCTCAAAATAAAGCGCAAGGCTGATGGCTCAATTGAGAAATATAAGGCGCGCCTCGTGGCGAAAGGATATAACCAACGAGGAATGAATTGACTATGAAGATACTTTTTCTCCCGTGGTAAGATTTACCTCAATTCGCCTCATTCTAGCAATAGTGGCTAGTTTGGATCTTGAATTACATCGGATGGATGTAAAGACTACTTTTCTCAATGGAGAATTAGATGAAGAAATTTACATGGAACAACCCATTGGGTTTGTTAAAAAGGGTCAAGAACAAAAGGTATGTCGACTTTTGAGATCGATATATGGCTTTAAGCAGTTTTCAAGACAATGGTATATACGCTTCAATAATGCCATAGTGGCATATGATTTTGATATTATTAATGAAGATAACTGCGTTTATATCAAAAGGTCCAAAGGTCACTTTGTAATTTTATCATTATATGTTGATGATATATTGATTGCTTTGGAAATAATATGGAGTTTGTGAAGACAATCAAAAGTTGGCTATCTTCTAATTTTGAAATGAAAGATATGGGTGAAGCTACATACATTCTCGGAGTTAAGATTTCGAGAGATCGTTCGAAAAAGTCATTATCTCTTTCGCAAGAGACGTACGTCAATAAAATTCTCAAACGATTTTGTATGCAAGATTGTAAACCCATTAATACTCCTATTGCAAAAGGTGTTGGGTTGAGCCGAAGAATGTGTCCTAAGACTCCACAAGAGCAAGAATGTATGAAAAACGTTCCATATGCCCAGTGCTATTGGAAGTCTCATGTACGCTATGATATGTACAAGACCCGATATTTGTTACGCAGTTGGATTGGTCAGTAGATACCAATCCAATCCTAGGTCAAGCACATTGGATTGCCGTTAAGAGAATCTTAAGGTATCCGAAAGGAACTACCGATTACTCGCTAACTTATCAAGGAAGTGATCCGCACCTTGAGGGCTACACCGATGCTGACCGGGGAGGAGATTTGGATGAGAGAAAATCCACTTCCGGAAATGTATTCTTACCGAATAATGGCGCTATATCGTGGAGCAAGAAGAAACAATAGTGTATAGCCTTATCCACCATGGAAGCCGAGTTCGTGGCATTATCGGCGGTAGCATAAGAAGGTGTTTGACTTAGAAGATTTATGGATCATTTGGGTGTTACAAGAGATGCTGCAAAACCCGTGAAGGTTTATTGTGATAGTCAAGCAAAGAATGGCTTATACTAAGGATCCTAAGTTTCATAGTAAGACCAAACACATAGACATTAAGTATAACTATGTCAAGGACATGGAAGCACGAAAGGAAGTGAACCTACAAGTATATATCTATGCATAGAATGTTAGCAGATCCTACGACAAAGCCAATTCCTAGAGATGCTTTCCTTGATCATATAAAGACTCTAGGGCTGCGTAGAGGTTAATGTATAAAATATTTGTAATTTTTTCCCTGAATGTCAATAATTGATGATGTTGTTTATCAATATTGAAGTCTATAAGTTTATTTGATACTCATGCACATTAATGTTTGGTGCACTATATGTTGAAAAGGTATGTCGGACGGATGAGAGGTTAGCCCACTCACCTTGGTAACCGCCTCTATTTATTATGTAGAGAATAGAGATGAGACAATTTTAAGCTTATTATCTAGGTGATAATTGAGAGCTCAAGCTTAAAATACTAATACCGCCTTAACATGATGTTAAGATGAGGACTTATTACTTACAATGTCCGGAAGTGAAATAACCCACATATTTCGCTTTATCCTGTCTTAAATGCCGGATGAGAGTTCGATGAAAAACATTTGGCTGAAGTTGTTACGTGAACTCAAGTAAGGCATTGAGTGTACCAAAAGTAATCATCTGTATGGTATTAAAATAAAAAGACATACGCTCCATGGGAAAAGAGAAAAATACCGTAATACGTATTTCATATTACGTATACATAGTCGACCAATGAGAGTTGGCAAAAAGTTTAGATCTCAACTTTTTATATGTCGTGTGAGACTCTTGAGGATAAAATTCCTCATTTTTGTACCCTCATGACTCTTCGTTATTCTCGAGATCTCTATTTAGTGTTTGCTATCTTAGAGTGTTACCTATGGTCAAGAAATTGATTCGATCTAAAGGGACATTTCTAGAAAAGCGAGCTGAAATGAGATTAAGAGGTCTAATGGATGATGAAGATTGATTTAGAGATTTGTGTCACATCATGGTTTATATTCACGGACCGGTCGGTTATGATTATTTAGTATGGTCATAACTGTGAATATAACGTGTTATACTTTAAAATAAGATCTAGAGAGAGATATGTATGTGACTGTTCGATCTAGGGTACAAGATACTCGAAACCTATCAATGGTCATGCCCATTTTTTGAGCTGTTATATATTCCTAATAGATATGTGACAACGAGCTCTCAATGTATGCTTTGGTCGCACGAGTTATTTGCCAATATGAACTTTGCGAAGAGAAAAAATTTAATTGTTAGTCCTCCGTGAACGAATAGGAGTTGTTTGCCCTACATGGGCGAGTGGGAGATATTAGATTTAATATAATGAAGTGGGGTCCACGGGGGGTTACGGTGTGCGCCCATGCGGGCAACCACACCCCATTGAGCGGTTATCTACTCAAACGTGAAAGATCACGTTGGTTCGTTCTCACGTCAATAAGCGACGTTCGCCATTGTTATCGGTAGACGGTTCTTTCTGTCACACCAACGAACAAGAGAAAACAGATAACGAAGAACGCTCCTCTCGATCGTCGATTGTCGTTGACAGAGGAAAACTCCGAGATCGCAAAGAACCGTTTAATCGGTGATCAATAAGGTATGTTCTCGTGATATATCTTCGTCGATCGGTGAATCTAGAGATCTATTAGGCATGTTTCCGCTTTTAAATCTCAATTAGATCGAATTTAGAATGGATTTAGTATCCAACAATTTGCAAATCTAGGCTACTGTCTACAAAGACAGCCTTCTTTTACAGAATATTTTGTCGCCATTTTTTCCCCAATCACATCAATCTCGGTTTCAGCGGAGCAGCTGGAATGTGAATGTTGCAAATACCCCTAGTACAATCCTTATCACATAGTTGGTCCAGTAAGTCTAACTTCCAGCTGCGATCCTGCCCGATGGACGAGGGCGTCAACGATTAGGATTGGGGAGATACATCAGGTTGAGCCGAGGGTGCGGTTCGTGTCCGCACATCCGAGATCGGCGGACGTTCCCAGACCCTAGCAGATGAACCCGACCTCAACGGAAAACAAACCTGACGGAAATGACATAATCTTCGCTTACGAAAGGAGTTATGTCAGCAAAATTACATAACATGACAAATTATTTGGCGCACATCTCGCACTAACCCTCATCTGAAAATTTGAGTTACTTGATCGAGCAAAAGAAAGTTTGGATACTTAACTGACGATTGAACTAAAATTCAAGTTCTTGCTGTGTTATAATCCTATATGAAAGAGGGAAAAAAAAAAAGATACCTGGACTTTCGATACTCACACACCATCTGGATGTTTTACAAACTCGTTCACAAATAGCTGAATTTCTTGCAAAGTTGAATGAGAGGATAAGCAAAAAATATTACGAAGGTTGGGCATCGATTGTTAGAATATATATTTATATGGGCTTTATTAATTGTTATTGTAATTATTAATTGGTCTAATAAAGAAAAGACATATAATTTTCTGTTTAGTCTAATATAGAGCTGGATAATGCGAGCTGAAATAAGCATTATCTATAACGAGGGGATAGGTTAAAATCTTTATAAATAGAGCTCAACTCCCTCTTCTAAATTCTAGTGTCTACATAACCTCATATAAGGAATCGTTAGAAAGCAATACATGATAGGACCATCTCATTAAAGCCAGTGATTAATGGGATTCATAGAGAAGAAGCTCTTACGTATCGGATCGTCGTAATTCTGCAGTAAAAAAATGGATCCAAAACAAGATGCGTAAATTCTCATATTTTAAGAAATTGTGATTCGCATATCTAAACTTGATAATCTTGGATCGCTGCACAAAAATATTAATCGCAGCCTACACGTAGTATCAAAGCCAACGCATTCTAGATCTCAAATCACGTTTTGGTGTTTTTCGAAATTTTATTTTCGGCAAAACTGAAAAATAATTATATATTCGAAAAGTGCTCGTCGAAATGAGCAAAACCATGTGAAGATCGCCGCCGGAGGATGCTTTGGACGAGTGGCCACGCGCTCGATGGGTAGCGGCGTGTGGCTGCAATGGGCTAGATTCGAGCCCGCATGTGCTCAAAACGTGCGGGCGACGTGCATGACGTCATCTCGATCGGGGTAGATCCAACCCAACCTGTGACCCCGACCCGACTCTGGTTGACTATTGACTTAGGCCTTCCGATCGAATCGGTTGTTCATCGATCCGATCCAATCCGATCCGATCACATGACCTAGTTCGTCGGTTTGGTGAAGGGGAGTGGTTGGACTGGAGAAAACCGGTCGGATCGGTTTGAAGAACCAACCGAGGGCTAAACACGTGTGCTGAACGTGTTAGAGCATGGGCCTCATGCGCGGAGGACTCGGGTGGCGCGTGAGGGAGCGTGCAATGTCCAATCGGGGGAGTTTCGGGTATCGGCGTGCTCGTATGCTCATGCTTTACAAGGTGGTATATTTATTTTATATGTTTAATGCATTTATGGATGGAAAATACCAACGAAACCCTAAATACATGGATTGTTTGGGGTATTTTGGGTGTATTTCTATATATTTCTCTATGGTGTCATGAAATATAGGTGCAAACTCACATGTAAGTACCACATACGGATACATGAAGCATAATTTATCAATTACATGTATATAATTTAATATGTATTGTTGAGTGTATCAATGTAAATTAGCAAGGCATGTAATATTTATGGATAATTGTCCCTAATTTCTGAAATTACATAGATACGGTAAATGTGAAATATAAAATTTATATCCCAATTTTAGAAAAATTCAATTGGGTTGTGACAGCCAAAATGGCACATTTGGTTGGGTTTAATAAATAACAGCTTATAAAGTATTGCGATGTCTCCTATTTTAATGCATAGTTATACTCCCAAAGGAGATAATTGCGTATTGTTGTATGGAAGGTTACATTTACAACATATGGTTGAGAATTGATTAGTCCAAGTGTTTTCATACACCCAAAGGTGGTGAATTAATGAAGATTAAAATAAATTCTCATGACCGTTGCAATGTATAGAGCATACAACCGCATAGGATATTTTCTCGCCCTAAGGTGATTATATGATGATATATATAACTCTCAAGGTAAATTTTCATATTATGCTAATTATATACTTTGATTGTTTTTTCGTCACCGTTCGTGAAACAGCAACTCTATTAAAATTGAAATTCATATTGGTTCAAATTTAAGAAGTGAATGTGGGTTTTCTGGTTGTAAATGTTGCTCATATTACGTATAAACGTGCAGATCTCACTCACCATGTATTGCTAGGGAAAAAAGTAATGGGATCTTCTTATTGTTAGCTATGAAACGATCAATTAAGGAACACTAGAAAAGTATTTTTGCCAACTGATTGTACAATTAAATAGACGATGGAAGCCTTAAAGGCTTGGAACCATACCTCGTCTTGTCACGCCTCGATCCTCGGGCATGCAACAACCCTACCAAACGCCCCAAATCATTAATGGCGACGTCCCAGGCACGTCATTGACCCATTCATTTTATTTTTTTATTAAGCATGTGCGGAACGTGCTACTTCCCCGGACAATAAATAAAATGATAGGGATAGAACAAAGAGGCGACCAAATCACAACCTAAACAAAAGATCATTTTTATTTATATATCTTTGTTAACCCTAGGAAGTGAAAACATATATAAGCTCGCTCTTCGGGGCTGCTACTTATGATCACCAAAAAGATACTAGGTCAAGGTAGGGTCAATACTACAACCACCAAATCTGCTCCGACAAGAGAGGCCAACATCACCCTCCTCAACACCCACAAAAGGTCTCCTCGACCATGTCCACTCGAGAGGCAATAGCCGGCCGGGGTAATAGGGTCCTCATTCGGGTTAGTCTCCGAATCCTCCACTTCCCCGTTTAGGGTGTCGATGTCCATAGGTTCTTAGGATTAGATCTTCGGGGTCGCAATCGGGGGTGGGTCCGTCAAACCCGTGAATTGGGTCGAAGAGGAGATCCTCGTGACGGATAAACCAAACCTTGAAGCGATGGGGTACTAGGTATCCCAATCCCTCCTCGACCTAGAGAGTTGTCACATGGTGCTCCTAGACGCAGTTCCACCCTAGGATCGGATGGTTCGTGATAGCAATGGACCGGTCAAGGGGTACCCCGAACCTAACCAAGGCGAGTCTCCATCGCTAAGGGCCCGAAAAATAATTAACAACAACGAGTGTTATATGAGACCTCCATGAGTCAATGCCTAAATTCGAACATTTGATTCACTTGGGGCAGCCTAAACATGCAAAACATATCGATAATAGATCAATAGCGTGCGACTTTCACAACGCTCTAAGCGCCACTTGATTAGGCGCAACTCAACAATCAACCATCAATCTCATGTAAGCTTGCCCCGCTGTTCGCCTAATTTTGACTATATATTTTTGTAAAAATTGACTATTTTAGTTCTAAACAAATCATCTCACTTTTTTAGATTGGATATAATTTGAGCTTAACTGGGTGATTGCAAATACTTGAAACTTCGGGGACTGCATTGCAAATACCAAAAGAAGATGGGGAAAGGAAGATGGTGAAAGGAAGATGAAGAAGAGAAGATGAAAATGGAAGATGAAGAAAGGAAGATGAAGATGAAGAAGAGAAGATGAAAATGGAAGATGGAGAAATGAAGGTGAGAAAGAAGATGAAGATGAAGAAGAGAAGATGAAGATGGAGAAAAGAAGATGAAAATGGAAGGTGGGGAAATGAAGATGAAGAAAGAAGATGAAGATGAAGAAAGGAAGATGAAAATGGAAGGTGAGGAAATGAAGATGAAGAATGAGGATGAAAACTTTGCTATAAAGAATAGAGTTCTTAAGAGAGAGAGAGTCTTTTTTGGGAGTAGGAGAGAATTGGAGAGTTTTTGAGGAGTTTTTGGAGTGAGAGATTGAAGAGTTTGGTTGTAGAAGAGAATTGGAGAGTTTTGAGAGGAATCTTTATAGAGGAAAAGAGAATTCTTGGAAAAATTTTGAGAGAGTTTTGAGAGGGCTTGAGTGTTTTAGCTCTCTCATTGATTTGCCCATACGGTTCTCCTTAAGGAAGCTAGTGTTCTAATTCCTCTAAGTTGGAAAAAAAAAAATTAATTTTTTTTTTAAAAAAAAAAACAACGATGAGACTATTGTACAGAATAGAGGGAGAGCAAAGGGAAAATATCAATGCGATTGGGTCTAATGGAATTCTAGCGAGATGGAAGAAGCGTCGGGAGATGGACCAGAGATTTTGGTCTAACGAGTACCAATCGGTCCGATGATCAAGAGCCGGGCATAAGTTTGTGCAGTTCAATTGGGGAGTAATCTTGAACCTATTTCATCCAATTTCATGTAATTTCTTTATTATAAAAAAAAATTAAAAATGTATGGGAAGAAAAACCAAAAATTGATTCTTTGATCTGTAGAATTATCGTTTGAACATTTTTTGATTTAGGAAGGGCATTAGTTGTATTAATGTAAGTCCGACTCTTATTAATAAATAGTTTTTCGTATTTTATTTAGGTTTCTATCGACCTACCGAAATGATTAGTGGCGATCAATTCAATCACATTGTGTTAATATTCACCTTAGTTGGATTTGGTATGGACTGGGAGTCGAGTTGGTAGTTATTAATTAACATATTTAAATGATAATTTTATTTTTTTTTAGTACCCCGCCTTGGTTCACATATTGTACAAGACTCAACATGGAATTCAACCACACACAAATCAAGACACGCAACCGTAACACTCATCATAAATTTTCATGCACAATGCATCACATGTGTTCCAGGTTATTAACGGCCACTTGGCCCCAACACACTAGACAGTTGGTGCTCTTTCAAAGATGACTAGTTTTCATCCCATTCCTTTGGCAATGGCGACTAATAAGCCATGTGATTCCAAGTACCCTCAAGATGGACTAACAATCGGGCATTCCCGTAAGGAGTGTCGGCTCATAACTTGCCGTGACCGGCATCCGATAAGTTGTGTGGTTCTAAATACCCTCAACAAGAACATACCAGACTCAACTCCAAGTACCCAAGGATGTCAACTACGTCCCCAAGTACCTAAGGGTGATCAGAATCGTCATGTGACCGCACAAGTACGCCACCAATCAAGCCGGTTTATATTTTCGCATTTAGTCCAATGCACACACGGTCGTGCTCAAAACTTATCTCAATGCCACTTTTTATGCTTAAAAATGCAATGGGAGTTTCACATATAGTCACATGAACATATTTTTTTCATTAAACACGATACTCTAACCTAGGTGATTAATCCCCATATCCATGTATGTATATACAATCAAAACACATAGCAATCACCAAACAATCACTCAATAATAATTAATTAATAATAATTAATTATTTCGACCAAGGTTAATTAGCGTAATTGTAATTAATTCACCCAATCATAATTAATTAAGTCTAGCTTAATTAATTAACATGACTTTAATTAATTAACTCACCTTAATTAATGAACTCGAAAATAATTAATTAGGTCCACCTCAATTAATTATCCCAACAATAATTAATTAATACGACCTCGGTTAACTAACCAGGCCACGATTAATTAAAGTAACTTTGAGTAAATTAACATAACTATGATTAATATAATCTAACCATGATTTATATAAAATAACCATGGTTAAAGTAAAGTAACTACGGTTACGTTAACCCAACCAGGGTTAATCTAATCTAACCATTGTTGACACCCGATTTTTAATTATTTTTATTTCATTTTATTTTTAAAAAATTATTTAAAAATAGTTCAAAAAAATCATACAAATTACAAAAATAAACTTTGGAAGCCTCGGCCTAGCTTTAGGAACAAATTTTGAACAAAAAATATTTTTCGTAATTTTTCATATTTTCTCGAATTTATTTAATTATAAAAATACCCAAAAATCAGAAAAATACCATTCGTGGTAAAAAAATACACAAAAATAGTCCATATTTTTATTTTAATTCCCTTCTAATTTTGGTCATTTTAAATTTCGAAAATTTGATTTAGGTCACTATGTTCCTTCACAAACATAAAACCGAATCGAGCATTAAAATTCTTTTTTGAGTCTCTCAATTTTCAATTTTTTCTCCCCATAAGCTATGACATTAGTATCAAGGGCTTTGAAGTGTAATTGGGTCAATTTGCCCCTCCATTTGGTCAATTTTGATCAAAATGGTTTAATTGCACAAATTTCTTTCAATTTAGTCTCCGTTTTCACAAATCATGAAATTAAATTTTATAGTTTTCGTCATTCTGAATCCAATGGTGATTTTGGCTTGGATTTATTTAATCATTTGAGCTTTGAATTATTCAAAAATCATTTTCAAATCAAACTTTGAATTTGGGACTTTTATTGAACTTCAAGCTATAAATTCATGAAAATGCCCATTTCGCATAGAAAACATGTTGGGAAACCCATTTTTGACATCAATTTTATGAAAAAAGATCGATTTTTAGCTCAACTTGGAGATTTGGATGTAACAGGGTCTTCCGGGTCAAGCGGATCGACCCACGACCCGAAACCTGTTCATTGTCTTCATCCTCGGGCCCATTCATGAGTAGCAGAGACCCCGGAGCGAAAATAGCCAAAATTCACAAGCAGATTCAAACACGATCGACGATACAAAGGGCTGGGTATTAAAGGCTACTAATTCCCGGTTCCATAAAACCTATTTTCGAGGCTAGGCGTCATTGGAGCCGGGACTACTATATTAAATCCATATCAGCAAAGTTAAGAACATTTATAACCATGGATGGCTCTGTGTCTTTTGATGCGCTATCGCCGTGATTTGATACTTGAGACTTTATGGAATCAGATTGACTATTAAAAATTATCTCTAGACTAATATAAAGATGTGCATATACGGTACAATTTCAATTAATATAGCCCAAGTGGGAGAATGTTACAATAGATATATTTATATGGGCTTTATTAATTGTTATTGTATTTATTAATTGGTCTAATAAAGAAAAGATATACAATTTCCTATTTAGTCTATTTTAGAGTTGGATAGTGTAGACCGAGATAAGTCTTATCTATAATGAGGGGATATGTTAAAATTTTTATAAGTAGAGTCCAAGTCTCTTCTCTAATCTTAGTGTCCACATAACCTCTCATAAGGAGACTTAAGAAATCGATACTTAAGAGGGTCGTCTCATTAAAGCCGGTGATTAAGGAGGTTCATAGAGGAAAAGCTCTTAAGCATCGGATTGTCGCAATTCCGTATCAAGAACGATGGATCCGAAACAAGGTGCATAAATTCTCATACTTTTATGAAACTATGATTCGCATATTTAAACGTGATAATCTTGGGTCGTTGCATAAGGATATTAATCGCAGCTTACATCGACTCCATTTCAAACCGGACCGAATTGGCCGGTTCAAGGCCGATTCTCAATTTAAGCGGGAAGCCCTTGGGCATAAACCTTGGAACCAACAATAGCCGGATTGTTCTCAAGTTAATAATCTAAACCATCGGTTGTATTCGAATCTTGATCAACTTGGCTGGTTCAAGGATTGAACCCATCTAGAACTAATTGAACACCTTACATTAAAAGAAAAAGAGAAAAGTGCACAGAAAGTCCTAAAAATTGACACGAAAAAGCAACGGAGTCCTAAAACTTACAAAAAGTGTAATAAGTCCTAAAACTTATCAACTTGATGCAATAAAATCATTATGTTAACTCCGTCCAATTTGGCTAATAGAAAATATTGATGTAGCCTTTTTTTTAAATTTTTTTCTCTTGTACATGGCAATCGATGTGGCTAAAACATGAAGGATAATGTTAAAATGACGTTGTCTTGATCTAAATATTATTAAATTAGATTAAAAAATAAATTTAAAAGAAGAAGAAGAAAGGAAGGCAAAACAATGAGAGCCTACAAGGCTCTCGCCGCCGTCGCCTCCCCACCATAGTCGAAAAGGGCCGGTGATGGTGTGGGATAGCCGGTCGATGGATCGGTGAGGGTCTTCGAGCCCCGGCAAGAGAAGAGGGCTTACGGGGCCTCACCAACCCTTGGTCGACCATCCCCCCGGTCACCAATCCTTCCAAGTGATGGTGGGGCGATAGCGAGCTTCGCCTGGTTTTTTTTTTCTTTGTTTTTCTAAAACTTAGCTTATGTTTAATATAATTTAAATAAAATTTCTATTGACATTTAAATCTAGACTAAAACGACGTCGTTTTGGCCACATCAACGACACGTAGAAGACAAGAAAAAAGACTACATCACTATTTTTCATCAATCAAGTTGGATGAAGTTAACGGAATGACTTGATTGCATCACTTTGACAACCTTCATGATTTGATCACACTTTTTGTAAGTTTTAGGACTTTCGATACACTTGGCCAAAAAAAAAAATTAGAAAGTTGCAACCCCGAGGAGTCGATCCTGTGAGGTTAGTGTGTGTTTTGGCTTGCTAACAAGAGACTAGCCAACACCAGCTAATAACCCAATTTCACAAGATAAACTCGGTTCTTATGTACAATCGAGAACATATCTAGAATCGGTCCAGTTCGGTTTCATGGCTAAGTGTAACCGACTAAAATCGGAATTAACACCTACAATGGAGTTCCAGGTTTCAGTCTGTGATCCACCGTCCCGAGAGACAAATACCACCTCTTTGACTGATATCAGCTTATCTAATTTAGTGCATTAGTGCCCAGACTTTGGCTTCTTGATCACCAATTGGTTTTTATCGCCAATGGTTTTGCCGCTCATCAATTAGCCTCTTCGTTCATAAGAGGCTGGCCAGTGCAGTGTAATCAAAATGTAACCCTAAGCCACCAATCCCAAGCTCAAAATCAACTACAACAAAAAAGCCAGCTAGTAGGGGTGAGAAAAAAAAAAACCAGGATCCAACCCAATTGGACCGGATTGTACCCAACCGGCTCATTTTGGATGGTAATCGACGGGTACTAGTCCGATTTTCAATTTTAATTTTCTAGAACCGATGGGTAGCGGTTCAGTTCCTAGTTTCCGGTGGGAGCCATCCAACTGACCCAACCGGAGCGGTAGTTTTATATAATATAAATGTATTATCTTTAATTGAAAGCTTTTAAGTCATCTCCCTCAAAGGCCCATAATCCAGTAGAAAGTGGAGAAATTTATGTTGATGACATCTCCCCGTTTCGAATGACAGTGTGATTCAATTCTACTGCAAAACTCTAATTTGCCGTGGCTTATAATGATGAATTTCATCATATTATGTCCTCATATTTATGGCTAAATGTCTTTTATCTGTGAATGCTAGAAGTTTGGAGAGGCCTCTATTCTAATACCTATTTTATGTAATTTGGTTGATACAGTAGAGATTATGAAAAAGATGAACACCTATGAATTAAAATGCGATCTGTTGATAATTATTCTTACTAGCCATAGATGAGGAAACTCTTAGATAAAAACCTTGACTGTGGTTTTTTCATGAACTTTGCAATCTAATATCATACATCTGTAAGAGGGTGCAATTTAAGTCCAGTGTTGATGCCTTATAGGAGGCAGACCATTAAGAAGCCAAGGTAAAAGAAAGTTAGTAAGATTCAGATTGTCGTGGTAATGTGGGCTAGTACTATAACCGTTGATTATTGATACATCCTCAAAAGCCATCTCCCGATTTCGGGTGGTTCCCTTTTCTTTTTTTAATTAATATTGGTGCTCGGTAGGACCGTAACCGGGATCCAACCAGGAACCGGATCGGACCTAGTTTGGTTCTCGGGTAGATCCATGAAACGAGCGGGTGGTTCATGGTTCGCATTTTGCGAAATTGGTCCTTAGTGGGCTGTTCTCGATTCTAGAGTGGGAACCACCCATCTTGGAGCCGATCACCCCTACCAACTAGTATAAAATAGCTTCTCTGGGGAACTAGTTCTCAAGGAATCAAACCGCTATGGCAATGTCAAGTAAATCGCTGGCTCTTTGCATTGTCGCCCTGGTGCTCAACTACGACAGCCGAAGAAGGGACAGCAAGTATTGCAGCCGCAGAAAGGCAAAGATAAAAGAATTTGCATAAGATAAGAGAAGGTTTTTCTTCATGAGATAAGAGAAGTTAATAAATTTTAAAAAGTCAAATAAACATCGGCAACCAACTTAAGGTTAAGCACAGGCCAAGCGGGCTAGTCTTCTATTAAAAAATGGCACGAACCGAACATTTCGAGCCGAGAACATTCAAGCTCGAGAAACATACTCTGACCGAAAGACAATAGTTTTGCCCAAAATAAAGAGGACTAGGCTACTTTGAGCCGGTCCGTGCCAAAGCCAAAACTTATTTTAATTTTAATTTTAATTTTTTTTTGTGTATTTTCCTTGCCAGTATGAGCCATTAAAGTTTGTTTAGATTTTGGATTTGAAGCTATGTTTGGTTTAATCTAGGAAAGGTATTTTCTCGGGACTATTTCGATGAGATGTTTCTCTCCATTTTGCACACTCCGAGCCACTTTTTCTCTTTCATCATTTACCTCTTCCGTCCAACCCTTACACCCGCGGCTGCAAGAAGATCAACCGCTGCCGCGGCGAGACATGAATTAATTTCTCCGAAGAACTTGAAGTCCAAAGGACCCCTTATACCTATGCCAACTATAGAAGTCACCACAAGTTGACATTGTTGGATTTTTTATGTTCTAGTGTCGTGTCCAAATTAATTGAAGTCAACTTTATTCATGGCCTGCGATTCATTGATTTGTTCATTGCAGCCTTATATATGCTTCTCGTGGCAGATTTCTCTCTTTCTCTTTGTTAGATATAATTGACTGAAATTTTGTCCCATTTTTCCATTTTCAAAATTTATTTTTATTTTTATTTTTTGATTATCAAAATGAATATCTTGAAAATTTTCAAATGTTTCGCGTTAAACAAAAATATGATATAAGGGCAAGCAAGATCATCGGAAGACGAAAGAATTTTGCCAAATCTATAAGAATCGGGACAAATAAATCTCGAATTCAAACAGGTTAAATTGCGATGAAATGGTGACTTCGGTGGGTGCGCGAGATGACGGAAGGATCACAAGTTCGTCGTATTCAAAATGGCAGAGTTTAGAATTAAAGCAATATGCCCTTAATTGTTTTGTTTCTCCATCTATGAAAAATGACGCAAATAGTTCCGGAACTTTAGCGGAAAAAGTGTCAAAAAAGTCCTAATCCTATTATATTTGTGTCAATTCAGTCTTAAACCTTTTTTTATGCTAATTCAGTCCTAAATCTTTTGCAATTGTGTCAATTCAGTCCCAAACTTTTTATTGGAGCTACTTGAGTTCTAAACCTTTTTGAATTTGTGTCAATTTAGTCCTAAACATTTTGCATTTGTATCAATTGAGTCAACCGGCCAATTTTGATCCGAAATCGCCGATGTAGACGTCGGTTGTCCAACGTGGAACCGTCGACGCCGACGTGAATATTTTTTTAATATTATTTCAACATTTTTAAATATTTCAAATAATTTCTCAAAAATTATTTAAAATTATTTAAAAATACTAAAAAATGTCCACGTCAACACCAAATGGCCCCACGTAGAACAATCGAAGGTCACGTCAATGATTTCGATCAAAATTAACCGCATTGACATCAATAAGACTAAATTGGCACCAATGCAAAATGTTTATGATTGAATTGGCATAAAAAAATGTTTAGGACCGAATTTGCACCAATACAATAGGTTAAAGACTTTTTTGGCACTTTTCCCGACTTTGGCCCAATGCGCAATGTCATCTCCGAACTTTTAATTTGTTCAATATGATTCATAAACTTTATCCCGATGTATAATGTTATCTATGAGTTTTCAATTTGTTTAATGTGGTCTTCCCGACTTATTTACATGTTTAACATAAGAAATCCAATGACTAGATTGAACCCAATGATATGATAATCTAGGGACTAGATTGAACATTTACCAAAAGTTCGGGGATCACATTGAACTAATTATAAAAATTCAAGTATGACATTGCATATTAAGTTAAAATTCACCGATCACATTGAACAAATTGAAATTTCAGAGATAATATTGGATACCGAGATAAAATTTAGGGATTATTTCCGTAATTATCCCATGTTGGAGGAAATATTGATCTTCTGACATGCGCCATTACGAGTATCTGCGTTAACTAGGATGGAGCACACTCAAATAAAAAGAATTGTCGCACCATAATAAGCATGACATACTCTAAACTTAATACTGTATTTTGTTGAAGGGATTCGAAGAGAAGGGTAAAGGTTTGAAGAGCTCAACGGAAGATGGTTTGATTTGGTTTATTTTAGTACAAAGGAAAGAAATTATTACGAAGCTTTGTTTGTTACACGAAAAATGAATATTTTGAGAATATTTTCCTAAAAATGATTACTTGTATTGCTTGAAAAAATTAATAAATGAAAAATATGTTCATCATCGATAACAATTTATATCTAAATATTTTCGTGAGTGATGAAAATATTTTTTATTTATTTATTTATGTAAGCAATACAAGCTATTAAAATAATTAATAAATGAAGGGACGACGACCGGCTAGAGAAAGAAGGGAAGGAAAAAAAAAGAAAAGAAAAACTAAATATTATCCATATCAAGATCGGCCTCGCCATTTAGGATGGTCATGGCGTTCACGTCAATAATTTTTCGATCAAAATTGATTAGATGGATTCGATTGAAAAACGCGAAAAAATTTAATACTCAATTAAAATAATAAAAATATTTAAGGATTGAATTAGAAAAGCGTAATAAGGTTTCGAACTTTTTAGACAATTTACCATACCAAGGCGCGACTAAATTGTCGGCAACCCTCCTTCACCTCTTGTGTCTGTGTAATCAAAGGCACTTGCGGTGGATAGATGACGTCGCTACCACCACCATCATCACGGCCACCCTACCTCTCCCCATCTCTCCGATTCGTGATTTCCAATCGTCTCCATTGTTTTATGTCGCGTCGGCAATGAGTCCACTCGGTATTGATGTGCACCGACATGAAGCCACGGGACTGATCGAAACAGCCGACACAAACGAAAGTGAATTTAATTTAAACACCCAATAAGAAAACTTTCGAAGACGTCATTAAACAATACGCAAAAGCTCGAGATGAGTCTAAGAACTTAAAGGGGATGTATCCTAAAAGAAGGAGGCCAGCATTGCTCGTTTCCTTTGGGACTTTGTCCGCCCGCCCTTGCTCTCCGGAGAGCTTCCCTTTAAGGCGGAGACGGGGCGGGCCGGAGCGGAGCGGAGCTTAAATTCTTACGTGCATCTTAAATCACTCTAAATTCGTCCAATTATGGTTTTGGAGGATTAGAGAGGGCTTGTATGAATTTGTTTTTTTTTTCCTTTCTCACTCATACCCTTGTTTTATATTTTATTGACAAACACGTAAAAGGAATTTTTCAAGTCGTGATGTATTCATTTCGTATCTTTTTCCTCACTAACATTCAAACCACATCGCAACTCCTACCCTTCAAAATCTTTTTTTTTATATCATGACCCAAAAAAAAATCATTTTTCTTCTTTTTCTGTAATAATTATTAACATGGGATTGAAGATACCATTGCACGTGATGCCACGAGCTTTGCGAACGTGAGAACATGGTGCAACAGATGGATAAGGCCCTCGCCGTCTTTAGAGCAGTAATCTCTCGCAAGTTCCCAACACACGTGTACACTCTCTCGCTCTCCCCGACCATCGATACGCCAAAATCATGTTGCTCCTATCTCCGACGCCGGCCCAACCCATCCCACCATCACAACGCCGCCGTTTCCGCTCCGCCACTGCCACAAAGACCCGCATTCCTACTCCATTCAGGGCGCTCTCCATGGCCAAGGATACCAGCGATCCGGACTCGGACGTGGGCCTCGCCGGCAAGGCCGCCATCGCCGGGGGCCTGGTCTCGACCCCGGTGATCGCGTGGTCCCTCTACACCCTCAAGACGACGGGATGCGGCCTCCCGCCAGGCCCGGGCGGCTCCATCGGTGCGCTGGAGGGCGTGAGCTACCTGGCGGTGTTGGGAATCGTGGGCTGGTCGGCCTTCACCAAGTCCAAGACCGGGTCGGGCCTGCCCAGCGGGCCCTTCGGCCTTCTGGGCGCCGTGGAAGGGCTGTCGTACTTGGCGCTGCTTGGGATCGCCGTCGTCTTCGCGCTGCAGTTCTTCGAGAAGGGGTACATCCCCGGGCCGTTGCCGGCGGATCAGTGCTTCGGATGAGGCTGAGCTCCCTGTCTCTCTCTCTCTCTCTCTCTCTCTCTCTCTAAGAGCGTGGATGGTGTGGACATGAGCCATTTCGACGTTATCGTGTCTTTGTGGTGGGGATTGGCCCTTGGACGAAGCCTTACATCCGCAGTTTCCATTGCTTTTGTTGGTGACTATTGTTCTATTTCTTGATTGGTAACCCGCATTTTGTACATTGTTTATTAAGGATCGTGTCAACGAATGCGGTCAAATGATAACCGGTAATTTGTGGGGGAATTCGAGTCGATTGGGCCAATTCAAAATCATCGAACAAAGCATACACTCATATAATAGGCAGATCGGGCGGGTGCGCCTAGCGACCTAGCTTATAGTGATGTCTATTTTTCCAATCGGCTTACTCTGGTAAGTATGATATTGGGAAGAGTTGCCTCACTTCTTTGGCACATTTATTAAGGATCGTGGCAATAAATACCCGACAGTAAGGGTGAGCAATTCCCAATCCGATCCTGGTTCCTCTGCAAGAACTGGGAACCGAACTAAGTAGTCTCGATTCTCATATCCCTATAATTGGGAATCGGATCAACCAATTTAGTCCGCTTCCCAGGCGGTCCAATTTTAGTCCACTAACCATTGCATGGTTGTTAGCCTTTGCTTCTCGCTATCCCACGTCCCTTCTTTCCTCCTGTCTTCACCATCAATCCTCCCACATGTAAACTCGTTACTCTGTATCTGCTCTCTTGGGCATCCTTTTTCCGTTTAAGTTCTGCTTCCATGGCGTGAATTAGCGCCACCACAGGGCCTCCAACGACCTCGTACAGGTGAGAGGCGAGGGCTGCGGCAGTCGGGCTACTGGGGCTCTCTGCTGGGACTTAGAGAGACGTGAGACTGAGAGAAGTAGAGGAAAAAAAAAGGCTGCAAAAGAAAGAAGCAATCCTAAAAATTACTTTTAGGGTTCCAATTTAAAAAACCTATAAAAGAAAAGATGACCGATTCGATCCGGGACGTCCGGTCCGGTCTTATGACCTTGGAATCGGGAATTGGACCATCCGGTCACTAGTTCCAATTTTAAGAACCAAAAATTAGACCGTCACACTCTAGACCTAGGAACCGGACTATCATCGGTCAATTTACTCATCCCCTGCCCGGTTAACAACACTTACTAACAGTATCATTTTTCAACTAATTCTATATGCATCTCTCACATGGGATTGGGTATTATAATTGTAACCATACAACATTCTTTTCAGAACCATTGCACTAAATTATGGTGATAAGACTTGACGGCCTTGGATCAGCTGAAAAGGTCAAGCCCTCAATCATGCCCAAAATCACTCATCCAAGTCCGCTCATAGTCTAATCATCAAGTTAGTATAAGTACAGATGATTGGACAAGAGAGCGAGCCGATCTCAAGAAGACGACGGCATCTAGGTAATATAACCGATAGTTTGTGATTGGGGGTGTCCGACTCAATTGGGCCAATCCAAAATCATCGTCCAAGCACACACTCATGCGATAAGTAGATCGGGCAGGCCGACTAGCTCATAGTGATGTCTATTTTTCCGGATCGACTTGCTTCAATAGGTAACGGCATTAGGAAGAGTCGCCTCCCTTCTACGGCACATTTACTCTAGAAGGTCAATCGTTTGGACCCTTCCAAAGTCCATTGTTTACGATTGAGCATGGTAATCGGGCTTGATGGGCTTGGACGAACGAAGATGGTCAAGCCCATTATAAGGCCTGCAAGGCCATACCTCATCCAAGTCTTCTCCTTGTCCAATTATCAACGGAATCGCGTCTGGACAGTGGATATCATACATGACAATTCGTGGGGGGATCCGAAGTGATCGGACCAGTTTAAAGCCGTTGCCCAACCACACTCGCTTGATGGGCAGGTGGGGCGGGTGGCCCAACTGATGATACCAACGGCAAAATGGATCTAGAATCCATATTTTAACCCGTATACAACGATGCACACCATAGATGGGTGTCTTAAGTTTACTTAAGTTTAAAAAACAAACTTAAGTAGATTAAAATGTGGTTTACCTAACAACTTAATGGATATTAAATGGGTCATAAATACTTGACAAAAGAAAAAATGGGCTATAAATAGGTTAATTATCAAACTTAGGCGGATCATAAATAGCTAATTTTTTATTATTGTAAATTTTCTAGTCTTTTTTTTTTTTCTTTGTTCATTTTTTTTTTTTTTTTTTGCACGAAATTCAGAGAGGGGCGCTGGTCCGCCCTTGCCGATCTTAGAAAAAAAAAAGGAAAATAAATTTAAAAATAAAATAATTCAATTTTTTATTATAAAAAATTGTTTATAGTATTTCAGCGATAATTGTTTATATAAAAATTCTATATTTAGTTAAATATGAAAGTATTTAAGTAATACGCGTCGAATCGATCATGTGATACTACATTTGTATTGCATGAAAATAGTCAACACATATTAAATGAGTCAATTTGAATTAAATTATTTTTTATCAATGTATCAAGGGCGTTCTCGGTAAGCACGAGACTAGGAAGAGTTGGGCGTATTCATGTTAGAATTGTCAATTATTTACACCATGACCCGATTCAAAACTCCGTACCCCTAAATCCGATTGCAGCAACCCGACCACGCAATCTTTATTTGGCATCAATGTCGGGAATCCATATCGGCGAAGTCGCGTGGAGATTGCGCAGAAACTGCTCAAGGACAAGCGACTGGTCAAAAAGGATGGTACGAGGAAAATTAGGGAGCCAAGGGCACGTGGCCGCACGTGATTGACTCGTGGGAAACGATCGGCGTATCCACCGTGATGATGTTCCAATCACGGCAAAACCCGCTGATTAATCAAACCACCCATGATTTGATTCACGAGAAGGAAAATGGTGGAAATCGCCCGCCCTTTTTCGTTGGTCAGAAAATGATGAAGTTTGCTTTACGCGGCGCTAATCCTTCGTGGAATTTTATAATAAAAAAACCCTTTCGGGTCAACGGTCTAAGAGTGACCTGTTCAATGATAATATTTTAGTTTTCAGAAGAACTCTTAACAGATCAATGAAGGGTAGAAACGACGCCGCAGTGTTAACACGGTATAATAAATACGGGAAAAAGATGGGTCTTTTTCGAGATTTTTTTTTAATATTTTACTATAATCATGAAGTAACTTCACTTATATATTTCGTTTGACTTCCATATAACATTTAAAATAAGAAATGCTTTGAACTTGTTTTTTTAAAAAATATTTTGATTCGCTAAGTAAGCCATTTTAGAGAACAGATTATTTAGCTTCGAATTAATCTTCTTCTTAATTGTAATTGATGCAATTTTTCTAACTTTGGAAATGTTATAGTGGGAATACTCTCCTTTTTTTTTTTCTAGTTTCCAAAACCTAAACTGGCGAAAGACAAAATCTTCGGACAACAGATTAAATTTTATCCGTTGAATAATGTATTTGAAAACACTTTCTCTTTCTCGCTTTTTACGAACCAAACTCGGTAAAAGATAGATCTTTCGGTCGAATGTAAACCACATCGCAATCTTTTCTCTTCTCGTATATCCTTAATTACTTAATTTTATAAATATTGAATCTATAGACAAATACGTAGATGTAAACGTAATGAGGTTGATATTTCCACACTTCAAATTGTAAAAATTCTATCTTTTAGTAAAAAAATGTTGTTGTGTTTTTACTTTCAGACTTGAATTCAGCTTCAAATCAAATATAATGGATACTTTCGTAGTTATTTCCAAATGGAACATAGTCGTTGATTGCTTGCGTGCAGCCCAAGTTTATATCTCAATGCAAAATATGATAAAATTGCTTTAAAATTTTAAGAGGGAGGTAAAACCAAAAGTGAGTGAAAACGGCCATGACTAGGCAATTTTTATGGACGATTTAACAGTGAGAAAAATAATTTGAGAAAATAATTCTGGGAGGGGTCTTTTTTTTTTTTAATTACTTATCTGGAGAAATCTATTTTGAAAGGAAAAAAAATCTGTGCGAATAGGTAAGATCAATGTGTGGTCCATTATACATGGATCGCTCAATCAATCGAATCATTATCTTTCAAAATCTTATATGACATTACATTTGGCGATTTCAATACCATCTGTCAAGACCCCTTTATGTCCCAAGGAATTCAAGGTCACATCTTCTAATTCTAATCTAATCCGAAGAAGTTCAATTATTCTCATACGTCCGAACAAGAAAAACGAAGCCCAAATCGAGTGATGAACTTCTCCATGCGCCGATGAAAATGTAATATAACATGACGAGAGATATGCCTCGCGGCAAAAAAGAAGGCAGCGAAACATACATCGTATCAATTGGCGACCGATGCCCAAAAAAAAAAGGTTGAGAATAATGTTAGTTTCGCGCATTTATCACGCATTGGGGGAAATATAAATAGATGGTATTAATATATACTAAAAATTTTGAAAATATAAGAAATTCTTTGAGGTCTGCCGGGCCAATTACATAAATACATCTTTTCCACCTTATTTGTGGATCATTCGCAATTTGTAAAATAAATGCACGTGCGAAGATTTTTTGGGTTTTCTTCTTTTAACTTTTTCTACACCTTCAATATATATATATATATATATATATATATATATATATATATATATATGTATGTATGTATGTATGTATGGAAACAACCCACCAACACAAGCATTTCATGCACAAAGACTTGGGTCTTTTCCTATGCAGCTTGGTTTGCACGTTACCGAAAGTCTCGGTTGACTTATACCATCGGCTTCATCGCTAAGAAACATTCTCTGCCCCGTCCTCCTCCTCCTCTCGTTCCCTTCTCTCCCTCTCACTCACTCCCTCGCTTATAGTCTGCTTCTCCACTCGGTTTCTGTGTTGACTCGGGTCGTCCCTGAACTCTCTCCTCCGCCACAACCACAACAGAACCTGATCGTGATCTCCGCTTGTCTCGCGATTTGAGGTACTCGAAAATCTCTCTGCCGTCTCTGTTCTTCCCTTTGCGGTTTTTTCCATCGTTCTTAGTTTGTTCTTGATCGCTTTTTTCTCGTCGTTTTCGAGCTGTTTCTTCTTCTTTTTTTTTCTGGGTTTTCGTTGGTCGGTGGTTCTCTCTCGAATTTCAAGTTCATTTGTTTGTCCGAGATGATGGATGGACTCTAATGGGGGATTGAATCAATTTGTTCATAATCGGAAAAAAAAAAAAAAAACCTTTTGATTCTGACTGGTGGTGGGTACGAGGTAAGTTGTCCGCTCGGAGTGGCCATGTATGTGTCTTGTGTCCTGTGAGATGACTGGTAATCTGATGGAAAAGGCAAGCATATATAACTTCCAAACCGCAATTTGCTTATGGGTTGCGAGTCATGGCGCATGGCTCTGATGTGATCTCCCTTCCATTTGCAGTGAGATTTCTCCTCTGCCTTGTTTCCCTACCACTCTTCTTACATCCCCTTTTGATCATCCCCTCTAGTGCTTTTCCCGACTGACTAAAGGAACGTCTTTTAAATCAACTGGCTATGTACTCTGCTTTCACTTGCATTAGTCCGAATCGAAGAAGAGGAGATCACTTCAAAGAAAAGGGCATTGTCCAGACTCTAAGGGTAGGGGTGCTTCGACCCAGTCCCACTAGTATTTGACGATCGCCATCCAACAATCCCAGGGTTTCTCCTCGTTTTCGAGTGGCTTTTCTGGGTTTTTGTTGGTTGACGGTTCTTTCTCGAATTTCAAGTTCGTTTCTTTGGGCGAGGTTCGATGGATCGACCCTAATGCGGTATTACATGATGAGATGGGGGATGATTTCCTTGGGACTAGTGACTAGGTTTTACTGGGAAGGTTGATCAAGATGGCACCTTTTTTCGTTAACATTTATGGCTTGCGAAATTTATCAGTTTTGAATTGTGGAGGAATTGCTTAGGTTTGGCTTGAGTATTTTTTTTTTTCAGTCGAAGGTTTGGATTGAGTCAAGAATGCCTGAAAAAAAGAGATTTTTGCTATGTGGGTTGAGTGGAAGTTGAGCTTGAAAATTATTGGGAGTTTAACGCAGAATACCTCTGACTAATCAACCTTTTCAATGTGTGTAAAGTCCTTCAATTTGTCTTGCATTCACCTTCTCAAGGCAGCTAAGTTGGAAATTTCATGTAGACACCTCCTTTTTGGCGGTTATTTTTCTTTCTTCGAATTGTTTGGTGGTGAAATAATTACTGTTGAAATGGGAAATGTAATTAACATGCAGCTTTTCATAAAGCTTCAAACAAGTAGGCAATGACGGACTCGGAATCGGATAGCATGATGCAGGACGTTGACTTCTTGAGCGATATGGAAGACTTTTCTGACCAGAGTGGTGAATGGGTCATAGTCAAACAAGAAATGGAGTCCTTGGACCTGAATGGCGGGGTATGTCCCGATAACTGTACAATCCTATGCTTTTGTTATGCCTAATACATAGTATATCTATTGATTAGATACAGAGAGATGTCATTTTCTTGTAAGCATCATTCCCTGGTACTTGACAATGTAGCCCAATTTTCACTTCTTTTAAATCATTCACTTTCTTGTCTGAATGCAAAGTAATTGATTTGGACACTATTTTGAATTATTCCATGGTCCTTGACAATGTAGCCCAATCGTCACTTCTTTTAAATCATTCGCTTTCTTGTATGAATGCAAAGTAATTGATTTGGATACTCTTTACTGCTGTTGATACAGAGGAGTGATTGGGAATGCTCCTCTCCTGAGAGTGATTCCATCAAAGAAGAAATGCAGTCCTTGCATCTCAATGATGAGGTTTGTTTCAACTGTACTTAAATTTCTTAACTGTAATTTGCGGAGGTATTTGAACTATAACTTCTGTTGATTGGTTCTTATACAGAGACAGATGTAGTACTGTTCAAAATATTTTTATTCTCTGTAAGCTGATCTCTATGGGATTTTGAAATCACTTGCTCTCGTGAAATCGTCCACCCTATGTTAACTATGAAGCATATCTGTCTTTGAGATTCATTCACCACATTTGAAATCAAGTGATTTCACTCTATGGGATTTTGAAATAACTTGCTCTCTTGAAATCATCCAGTGTATGCTGACTACGAAGCATATCTGTCTTTGAGATTCATTTGCTGTCTTGTATGAATATATAAGAAATAAATTTGGTTTCTCTTACTACTATCATCAAAAGGTCATATGTTAGTCTGTCCTCACCATCTGAAGTGATAACCAACGAGGGAAGAGGAGACGGCTTTGGAGTTTAGTATGCTGGCTTCTGTTTGCTGTTGTAGCTGAATCAAATTTTGGCAGATTAATTCAATAAAATGAGGGGTGGGTTAGTCTTGGCTTTCATGTGGTTTTGTATGAGGACAAAACTAATGCACTACATCACTAATTTAAATGCGACACTAAGCACTTCCTTTTGAAGCTTTATGGTAAGGAGGGAGAGTTTGAGCGTCTGAATAACTTTTATCATTGAATCTCCTAGCTGTGCCTTTTCCCTAACTTTTTCATTTGGCTTGCAGCTAGAAATTGTTCATCAAAAGTCTAATCCTGTTGGAGAATTCATTAGAAGGATAACGCAGACCAGGGGAACTTGCATTGAAGAGGTCGTTAGGGAGCATGTTCTCCCTTTGCTTCCCGCCAAATCGCTGTGCAGATTCAAAGCTGTTTGTCGAGGATGGAATCAATGGATTTCAAGTCCCTTTTTAGCCCACAAGCAAACTATGCTGTTCCAACGCATCTCTGGCTTCTTTTGCCAAAAACCTGGTTATGATTGTCACTTCATTCCTCTGGACCCAAAAACACATGGCATGCCAGATCCATATCTTACATTCATGCCCGGACCTGTCAATATCCGCTCCATTTGCAGTGGCTTGCTTTGTGTCCAAGGAGTTGATGACACCTATTATATTTGCAACCCCGTAACTAAGTATTGGAAAATGCTTCCGAATCCGCGTTGCTATCATGGGCCTGGAACAGCGGTTTCTCTCACCTTCGAGCCCTCGATGTTCAACTTCTCTGAAAATTTTGAGCTAGTTTGTGCAGTTCCAGTTACTGATGGGGGACTTATATATTTTGAGATTTTCTCATCAAGGTCGAGGACTTGGAGGACCTCGGACGACATCTGCTTTGAGCTGGAAAATGCAACATTCATCGGTGATGCATGCTATCGTGATGGATCTGCTTATTGGGTGGTTGACTGCGGGGTAATACTCGTCTTCAATTTGAAGATTGAGCATTACAGTATCATACAATTACCTGATGGAAGCAGTACTAATGGTATTCTGACTGAGATGCATGGGGAGTTGTGTTATATGGTGGCCCTCAGAGAAGGCTGTGATCTTGCTATACACATCTACGGTGGAATGGATATGAACTTGAGACATAGGATCTGTATCCCACGGGCATGTCCAGGAAACGTTCCGAGGCAAGTTCGCCTTATGGGTTGTGTTGACGGGGATGTCCTCCTGGTGTGTATAGGAGAGGCCGTGATATCACATCATGTCTCCACAGGAGAAACTCGGATGTTGGGTGCGGACCGGATGCGCAGAGGATGCACCATGATGAGGTATCTGCCGTACGTGAGCAGCCTGGTAGATGTGAATGAGCTCCCCGAGCTCTGTGACAATCTGGAGAGCATGGAATTCTAGGGACACGTCCTTTTTTCACGTTTTCTCTTCCATAACAGTGTCACGGGCCGAGGCTCGAGAATTCGGACCATGATATGAGCTGGTACTGGTTTCTGGTGCTTTCCAACCTGTTTGAATTTTATGTAGAGTTTGGTTTCGGGGATTCCACTTGGGATTGTGTGAAGATTTTGAATTTCGTCAATGTGTCTGCGGATAACTTTAGAGTCCTCTGGTACATGTTTCAGGGAATAATCGTAATGGTTGATACGATCTTTCTGTGTAACTTGTTAGGTCGTCTTTCGGAGCAATGCGTCGGTTGGCTTTATGAACATGGGTTTATTGATAGGGTTCTTACAACTAAAGATGGGGCATCCGGTCACTAGATAATTTCAGCTGATGGGCAAATTGTTTACTTTGAATACATATATGTTACTTGTAGGATAAATGTGCATTGGTTCAGATTATTCCACAATGGCTAAAGGTCTCGAGTTATATCGTCTTTCCATTGCTTATCAGAGAAGATCTGGCAATTTGGGGTAGTTCATAAGAAACCAGAAACCTTCATGTGCAGACACGTGGGGGGGCGGCCTCAACTTTGGTAGGGGTCTGTGAAAGTAGGGTTGTGTAATATGCACATAACGTATATAGTATGGCTTGTATAATAGGATATGTTGGGATGTGATCAAAAAAAAAAAAAAAAAGTTCCATCTTTCTATCCGTTCAATTGTTTTTTTTTACAGTTCATTTTGTTCTTCCAATGGACTTAATGGAAGAGATTGGCAGAATCACCATTTTGATTGATTCTGATAAAAAGGACATAAGGTAGGCTTTGCCCATTCAAAGAGAAAGAGGAACCGCGAATCATATGAAAAAGGAAATTTTTTTAGTAAGAGTCTGAAATGTACTCATTTTCTCAAATCAAGACTTTTGGCTGGCCGGTGAGTATGTGACTATTAATGCTGTGTCAAAGAAGGGTATTTTAGTCAAAAGAATTATGAATGTTTTTTTATTTTTAGTTTTTATTTTATTTTTTTTTATTTTTCCCTCTTCTCTTCCTCAACCATCGCCGGCGTCGGGTGAGGATCTCCCTCGCCCGGGCTGGCGAGGGCAAGGTCAACCCTCGTCCTCGCCTAGGGCCGGGCACGCAAGGGCGACCCTCACCGGATCCGAGGAGGGCAGATGTCCACCGCCTAGGCCAGGGCCGACGGAGGAAAGAGGGAAAAAGAAAGAAGAAAATGAAAAGAAATGAAGAAAAAAAAAAGTAAAGGAAGAAAATGCTTTTAGACCGACGAGATCTGACCTTTCTTTGAATATTTGAAATCTTCTAAAAATAAGATGCATCACGAAAAACGAAGCTATAGTCGTTTGGCCCGCGCTTCTCCATCCCATTCAACCACATCACGATCACCTATTTCGGGACTAGCCGTTGCGGAAACAGACGCTCTAGACTAAGATTTCAGATTGCCTTCAAATCATTAGAAAAATGATACATGGCGGAAAAAGAAATTTGTTTCTTGGCCCGCGCTTTGCCGCCCGATTCAACCCGATCAAAGACTGCCTGTTTCATGACTTTCCGTCGTCGAAATGAACGAACACCCTACGCTCATCGATTTCATCTTTGCCTTCTGTTTCACGGGACTCACTTCAAGTGGCAAGCGATCCACTTCTAAGTGACGAGTGGAGAGCGTGCTTGTCGGAGCAACAATTCAAGGGCTGTATCATCTTAGGTGGCGTGGAGCAATGTCGGCAACAGGGTTGGTGGTCGACGCCGCGGCGGTGGCCGAGGGTGGTGGAGAATTGGCTTGAGGCCTTAAGCAGAGCTCGCATGCGGATGACGGTTTTTATTTTTATTTTTATTGTGTGTGTGTGTTCGGAACACCACGGTGTTTACGAGAGCTTCGAGGGCTTTTTCTCCATGTAATGGTAGTCTAGACAAGTATAGACGCGTTAAAAAGCGATCAGAAAATACTGATCAAAAAACCAAATGAAGACGATGTTCAATGCATTATTTAAGTTTTATTACGTGTTATCAGTGCTTTGGGGAAATCCTAACATAAACAAGTAAGTAAAGGCTACGTTCGTTTAACGAAAAAATAACTTTCAAGGCTCTGTTCTTTTAACGGAAAATAACTTTTTGAAAGTTATTTTTCGGATATTTCGATGTTCGTTTCACAGAAAATAAACTAATTGAGGTCTATCATGAAAAGCATACCTCTAAAAGTGAAGAAAATGATTTCCTCTTTAATAGGAGAGAAAAACATTTTTCCGCATATTTCTTTTATCAACTCCTTCGCTATTTTTTTAATTATTTTTTTGATTTGCTTTTCCTATCTCTTTTGTTTTTTTTTATTTTTTCTCTAATCTTCTTCTCTATTTTTCCCCTTCTTCTTCGGCAGGTCGCAAGCGAGCGAGGCTCGGCCTCAGCACAAGCCGATGAGATTAAGCCTCGGCTGGGTGGTTGAAGAAGAAGGGAAAAGGAAAAATAAAAGAAAAATAAAAGAGAAAAAATTAAACAAAATAAAATTTTCAATTTTTCTAATAAAAATAAAACTAATTAAAAGAAGTAGACGAAAGAAAATCAAATCCAAATTTTCAAACCGAATGACGAAACTTTTTTCTAGTTCATTTTCAAGTTTCAGCTAAACACTAAAAAAGCTGTCATTTTCTGAAAAATGGCTTCTTAGAAAACAATTTTTAGAAATGCTCATTTTTCGCGGAACGAATGGAGCCAAAACTTCCTTAAAAAGTGTCTTGCGATAACCGTGCAAAATATCATTTTTTTTCGAAAAAGTTCAAAGAAAAACACACGCGCCATGTTTCAAAAAATTTTGTCGGGTAAAACGATAGATAGTATTTGAAGATTTTTTATTTGTCTCGGAAAAACTTCACCTAACTTGTAAGGCAATAACATTTCATTTTTATTTCAAATTAATGACAGATAGAACTCTTTTTCTTTGTGAAAAATAGAGATATTGGAGTTAAATTAATGTAGAGTACAATAGAATGTAAAGATTTCGATCCCTCTTACAAACATTCTTTCCATTGTCGTATAAGGGAATACCTGATGATTATTTTTAATCCACAATTTAGAAGGGTAAAGATTCATAGGTTGTTTGTCAATAATCTTAAATATTGTAGATTACGACTGCCACCTAGAGTTACATGTAATTGTAGATTCGTAGGGCATAGTTAATACGTACATAGGTTTTTAACGACTTAATTTCTATATATATATATATAATGCGAGATTGAAGTCAAGATCGGATTTTTTTACCAAAAAAAAAAAACAGTCATGATCGGTGCATTCAAAAAAGGTGCGACCAATTTAAGAGATTTCTTTGTAATTATCTCGACACTTTTTAAATTACAAATTCCTCTCACTCTTTTTCGACATATGATCTCTGCTCAATTTGAGGATAGAAATTGACATTTTTCGAAGCACTAAGGCTGCGTTTGATCATCCGTATAAAACTCGGGATAGGATATGTTTTATCCTATCCCATGTTTGGTAAGTGTCCCGAATAGTATAATGTCGGATATAGAGGGGATATAACCCGGATAAAAAATTTCGAGGGGAGGGAGTAGGATAAGGTCGGATAGGATTTCTCTTATCCTTCATATAAAAGCTAATTTTTAGAAACCTTACCCCTTCATTCACACACTCCTCCACCCACGCTACGCTTGCTTCGCAATTTTTTTTTTTACGTTTACAGCTTCCTTCGCAATTTGTGAATGTATGTATTCATCCATGATCGTCTCTGCTTGCTTCGCAATTTTTTTTCCCGTTTACAGCTTGCTTTTGCAATTTGTGAAGGTATATATTCATCCATGATCGTCTACGGTTTGCTTCTGCATTTTTTTTTTTTTTGCTCAATTCTTTTTCTTTATGCTCGTTCGCCACTTGTCTTCCTAAGCAAGATATTCGGCGGTGAAAGTCGGTATAGATTGGAGAGGATCCGCTCGCTAAGATAATGCCAAGAAAAACTTGTTCATTATTCTAAAGGACCTTGTCTTTGTTACACATTAAAAGGTTTCCTTCGGGTGGGCGCTCTATTTTTCATAGATTGCAACTTCGCTTGATTATGTATGGAAAAGGCTTCAAGTTTATGGGGCAAACATGAAGACGATGAAGACAACTTTCTTGTCTCATTTGTTTCTATTTTCATTTTATTTATTTTTTTGCAAAGAGGTTTGAAAATCTAATAAAATGTGCATATTTTCAAGTTTATTTGTGTATGAGAATGTTATTTTTATAGTAATAAGATCGAAATATTTCATGAGCATCACGTAGGGGCATATATGTCCTTTATATTGATATACGTTTTTACCAAACGCATGATAAGATAGGATATGAGAATATTCGACTTTAAATTCGCAGTTCATCAAACAGTGGATAGAATATGGCCAAATCCTTAGATTTTTTATCATATCCTATCCAATCCTATCCTCACCGGAAATCCTAACGACCAAACGTAGCCTAAGAGGATTAAAACAAAGATTAATATCATGAAACATTCAAAACTGGTATATCTATGATAAATTTATCTTCCGTTAGTTTTCGTTAAATTTTACCGTCAAATTGCTAAGTTAAATGACACGCGACGGTTAATGGACATACTAATTTGGGATTTTTACCCTCATTTTGTCATAAATATAATAATTTAGAGATTTTCGTGATATTAACCCAATTTAAAATAAATTAATGAAAGGTAAATTTGTCATAAGTATACCGATTTGAGTATTAAAAAATTAATTTGCAATAAATTTATCGAGAGATGTACCGATTTGAAATTTTTTGTGATAAAAAAAATTAAAACTGCGTTTATTTTGTGGAAAGCGTTTTCCTAATTTTCCAAGCATTTGGGGAGCGAAAAATAAGGTTGGTCCTAGAAAGCCTTTTCCTCTACGGAAAAAACTTTTTCAAAAGTGGGAAAATGTTTTTCTCATCTTTCATTTCTCCTCTCTTTTACATCTTCTTTCTTTTTAATTATTTTGTAACTTTTTTTAAATTTTTTATTTTTCGTATAATTTTTATTTGCTTTTTTTAAAATTTTTCTTTTTTTTTTTTAATTTCATGGTCTTGCCCATGGGCGAGGCTTGGCCTTGCCGGATCCGGCTTAGCCAAGCTTAGCCTCGCTCAAGGCCGGCAACGTCGAGGCTTGCTTCTAGACTCCGGTGAGGGCTGATGGCGGGGAGCTCCAGGCCTATATACTTGTCTAGCTACGCTACCAAGACAACCCACATCATCCCCTTCTCATCTTGGCGAGGGGAGAGGGGGGGAGAGAGAGGGGGGGGGGGGGAGAGAGAGAGAGAGAGAGAGAGAGCTTCTAAAAAATCGAAGGGGAAATTTTTGGTAGTGAATACAAGAGGCAAATTATTGCGTGCCACGGCCGTACAGTTTTGAGTATGTTCTTTCTTTCCTCCTCTGTTTCGCTTTGATCGAATTAGGAGTCATCAAGTTTCGCAGGACTTATTCACGACAGGATCGTTCCCAATTTCGTGCTTTTGCCTTCGACCCAATGAAAAATTCATGACATGTATTATTGGCATTTAATGATTTTTTATTATAAAAAAATCAAATTCTTACCAAACGACGGGAATCATTTTTCTATTCATTTTAAATCTCAGCCAAACAATAAAAAATATAGTCATTTTATTTTCGACAAATATTTTCCAAAAACATCAGATTTGTTGTGAAACAAATGAATTGGAATAAGTATCGGTTTATGATTTTTCATGTTATTATCTATTACAACAATTCAAAAGTTTCAATTGAATATAACAGGAACGGAAGTAGAGAGAATAAAAAAATTAATCACTCCAAAAAAAAAATAGTGATGATGTGACGTGGCGAGGGGTCTAGTTGTCAACTCAACTTACGAGGGCGACAGTGTAATTAACGGGCATCTCCAGGGGCACTTCTTCAAACTCAACTTTCCCGCCTAATGTCCCTTCGCTCTGTACCCCAAAAAACACAACACAGGCAACAAAAGTAAGAAAAAAAAAATTTTTTTTTTTTTTTAGTATTTTAGCGCTTCGCTTTATGGCGTGACACCCACCTCCACCCTTCTTCTTCTTCACCCTCCTGAAGCAGCGCAACTTTCCACCCCTCGCGCCCGTTCGCCGCTCGCCTCTTGAGGGAACTCTCCATTGAAGCGCTGTGAGCTTCCTCTCTCTCTCTCTCTCTCTCTCTCGCTTGTCGGTTTTCTCTCTCTCGGTCATCCGCGAGCTCTTTCGTCCTCGCGCTCGAGATTCGAGTGCCGTTCGGCGCGTGGGGTCTCTGAATCCCCTCGGGCGAATTTCTGGGTCTCCGCTTGTGCGCTTGTTGCCGCCGGTGTTTTCTGCGATCTCTGCTGACTTTGGCCGTTTCCCGTTGTCCTGTAGGGTTCATCTTTCTTTTCTGGTGTGGGGAGATTCGTGCTCGGAGGGCGAAAATGAAGGTCGAAGCCTCGGCGGAGTCGCCGACGTCGGTGCTCGGGGAAGACGTATGGTTTTCTTCTCTTGTTCTGAGTTGCCTGCTGTTTTTCTTGTCGTTCCTCTTGGAAAATGGCCAAATGCCATAGGATGCTTTACTTTCCTTGTTAAGAATAAAAAAAATTTTTTTATTTTATTTTATGGCTCTCGCTCTTCGCATCAATCGTTTCTTTCTGAGAGCTTGAAGTTCTTCATGTACTTTAGAGGTGTCCCTCAGGTATTTAGCTTCTTTCTATGAGTATGAGGGGCCCTGTTTACTTTTAAATGCTTGATGTATAGTGGTTGTGAGGTCAATCTTCATATTTTGTTCATAGTTTGGTTTTTCCGTGCGCGTGGTTGATGGGTAACTGCCACTCTACTTGTATTGTAGCTATGGTAATACGGCATTTTTTTTTTTTTTTGACACCGCTGTTCTTTACCCAGATTTCCTATGGAAAATTGTTTATTGGGCTCAAATGGCCTAACAAAAATAAGGAAATCCAACTGAACCTACAAAATGATGTGAGAGACTGTATATCACATGTTGCTTACTTGCTAGCTAAGTGCCATGGCACGTGAAGCTGGGTTTTCGATTTTCTGTTGCTTACGCGACGGTCAATGTGTGGTCAGCGGTTCTCGTGAACCATGTCATATCACGTTTGGTTTGTCCATTTGAGTGAAAACTTCACTGCTTTGGATAAAAAGAAACAGAGCGATGAATGTTAAAATTTTCTGTATGGCGGTTGCTATGATGCAGATGGCAGGTCAGTGGTGAAAATTCTGATGAGCTAAAGTTGGATGATCACCTGTGATTTTAACCAAAGGGATTAAATATTTTGGCGTACCATGCACTTATTTAACACTGCTGGTGCTTTTTAACTTACTGCTGCCGATCGTACTTAACTTTGTTAATGTTGTTACTAAAGAATCTGTATAGACACGTAGATATTCATATCCATCGCTGGATGTACTGGTAGACATTAGATAGGGCTATTATTTGGTGCAACTTCGCCGTTATGTTTGAGGAAGTATGTGTTATTCCGTACTTAATGCGTTTCATGTTGGGAACTTGAAGGGAAATTGCACGGAAGAATTGGTCCCTAAGCTGGAGGAAGAAATACTTTTGACTGCGAAGAATGGAGATTCTTCTCTTATTTCAAAAGCCATGACTGAGGAGGAAGAAAAGTTGCTGGACGCACGTGCGAAAGAAGATGTAGAACAAGAAAATAATTCTGAAGAGGCACCGGAACTGGATGACAACCAGTTTACTAAACTTGACGAGCTTCTAACACAAACCCAGCTGTACACTGAGTTTTTGCTGGAGAAAATGGATGACATCACATTTGTATAGTCTTTTACTTCTTTTTACCCTGGTCACTTTTCCTTGGGATTTTCTATTTCTTTTGGCTGAGATCATAATACATTTAATTTGCACGTGCAGAATGAAGTGGACCAAGAGAGTGAAAGCACTGAAAAAAAGAAAGGACGTGGTCGGAAAAGAAAAGCGGCACCTAAGTACAATCAAGTGAGCATTATATTGTTTCTTAAGCGAAGTGGATGCAGAATTTCCAGACATATTGCATTTTATAATTGTCTGGGAAGCTCTTTAAGTAAATGGTGTTTTTTTTCATTCTCTAAATTCTATTCATGCAAGTTTTGGTGTAGTAATTCTAATAATGAACCAATCAAAGAAGGTTAGCCAGGAGTTAGGTGATTTATGTAGGACACTTGTGATTGAAGTGAAATAGCCCTTATCTTTGGTTTTTCAATTTGTGTAGAGGATATGATATTAGGTGCAACAATTTTTCTTCTTTAAGGTGTATTTGGATAGACTTCTATTTTTTTGCTTAATCTAGATTTTGCGATAGGCCTACTTTGATATTTTGTTCAACTGACATATAAATGCCAACAAGTAGATTTAAATATAATTTTTTCGCAATTTAGCTTTTGATGGGAGAGCATAATTATACTTTTTGCTTTTACTTAATCTTAAACAAACATAAGTGAATACCTATTATTCTTGCGCTAATCTATTGATGAGTGTTGATGCTTTTAGAGTTGGGCTTCTATTCTTCTATTTACTTGCTATGCATGAACATTTTTCTGTTTCCAGACTTCTATACTTTGTTTCTTTTTCTTTTTTCAGTTGAGTCACTATCCACTCTTTTTATTTCAGGGAACCATTTCTTACGTAATCAACTTTCGGCCAATCAATAATGAATATTCACTGTTGCATGTACTTTCTAAAGAGTTGGCTAATACAAGACACTTTAATGAATATTGCTTTGGATGTGGTGGTTCGCTTTTCAGAGAAAGGCCAAGAGGGCGGTTGCTGTGATGTTGACAAGATCACAAGAGGGTCCAAATGAAGAAGATGTAAATCTGACAGAGGGAGAAATATTTGAAAAAGAGCAGCAAAAACTTGTACCGCTTTTGACCGGTGGAAAGTTGAAGCCTTATCAAGTCAAAGGTGTGAAGTGGTTAATCTCATTGTGGCAAAATGGATTGAATGGAATCCTGGCGGATCAGATGGGACTTGGGAAGACTATCCAGACCATCGGTTTCCTCGCACATTTAAAAGGGAAGGGGTTGGATGGACCATATCTAGTAATTGCTCCTCTCTCTACTTTATCCAACTGGGTCAATGAGATTCAAAGGTAATATGCTTCACTTTTGGACACTGGGACTGGATCCACATGATTACTTTCCGGGTGCATAACATTGCTTTAATTGAGTATGTTCATTTAGGTTTGCTCCCTCTATGCATTCTATCATATACCATGGTGACAAGAAACAAAGGGATGAGTTGCGGCGCAAGTATATGCCTCGAGTAGTTGGACCCAATTTCCCGATTATTGTCACTTCCTATGAGGTTGCAATGAATGACGCAAAAAGATGTTTGAGACACTACAGTTGGAAATACATTGTTGTGGATGAGGTAAAAACGTGATTAGTTGTTTGTATTGCTGCTTTCACCACTGGACTCATGAAATGTAATTATGCAGCTGGACTTTCCTTTTCTTTGCTAATCCATTTTGCTATCTTTTAGGGGCACCGGTTGAAAAACTCACAGTGCAAGCTGCTGAAGCAGTTGAAGTTGTTGAGCTCTGAAAATAGACTCTTATTAACTGGGACGCCTTTGCAGAACAATTTGGCTGAGCTATGGTCATTACTCAACTTTATTCTACCTGATATTTTCTCGTCCCATGAAGAATTTGAATCCTGGTAAGTACCTTTTGTTTGTTCTCGTTTACCTGCGTCACTCTCTATCCAACAGAAAAAATGCCTGTCTGAAACTGGCGAGCTGAATCGTGTCCTTGAACTTATTCATTTTTTCCAGTAAGTGCCAGATATAGGTCGTAGGAGTTTGAACTTTAGTGTTATGGTTATCCATATCATTTAAGCAAAGTATGAAGAATTCCATATTGGAATGAACTGGATGCGAAAATTCATGTGATGCGGAAACCAATTATGGGTGCATTTAGTCTAATTGCAGTTTTAGTTTTTATAGTTGGGTGATGGTATTTCTATTATTGACTTATGGCTCATGCATTTCATGAATCAACTAGGTTTGATCTGTCAGGAAAGTATAGCAATGCAGCAACGAAGGAAGAATTAGAGGACAAAAGAAGGGCTCAAGTGGGTATTTTTGCAGAAAGCATGAATCTACTTCAGGGAATTTTTTCATAATTGTTGCGATTATTTCTTGTCACATGTAGGTGGTGGCAAAACTTCATGCTATTTTGCGTCCATTTCTTCTCCGGAGAATGAAAGCTGATGTTGAGCAGATGCTTCCTCGGAAAAAGGAGATTATCTTATATGCCACTATGACTGAGCATCAAAGGAACTTCCAGGGTCATTTGATAAGTAGGACTTTGGAGAATCACTTGCTGGAGACCGTTGCCATTGGTATTTTGGAGAAACCTTGTGTTGCCTTTGTTTTTAATGATTGTTACGTTATTCTTGTGGAAAAAAAAATATGAATAGCGGCCTAATTCTGTTCTACCAATTTCACTAGGTCTTGTGTCAGTGATGTGGGGCAGTGTTTTTTTCTCCTGAAATTTTCCTTGAATCAGTATGTGTTAGCCTTTCATTTTACTGGCACTTGGTGGCCAGCATTAATCTATTTTCACCTTATTAGTTATCCTTGGTATGGTTATTTATTTTTTCTTGACACTTTGCTGATAATTAGAGTCACCTCTCAAGAAGTGTTTGCTTTGGTTCCACCTCATTAGCTCTTGTCAGATGATTTACAATTGCTCTTCCTTCTTAAGTTCTGTTAATAAGGTGTAAGAGCCTGAATGTTGTCCAGTAGTTTGGGGAGTGACTTCTGTTAATGTCTAGAAAACCTTGGCATTTAAATTACTATGCCCTTTGGGTCATTGTTTTCCTTATTGATTAAAGTTTCTTGACTTGCAGGATGTGGGATGAAGGGAAAACTTAATAACCTGATGATCCAGCTTCGCAAGAACTGCAACCATCCTGATCTTTTAGAGTCAGCTTTTAGTGGATCATGTATATTTCTTTCCTTTTGCCTTTGGATAAAAATAGGTAATTCTTCGCTTTGCTTGACAAATCTTTCGTTCTTGCTCTTGTAACAGACTTTTATCCGCCCGTCGAAAAGATTGTTGAACAGTGTGGCAAATTCCGTTTGCTAGATAAATTGCTGGGAAAGCTGTTTGAACGCAAGCATAAAGTATGGTCTACATTTTGTTTCATTTTATATGATTTGATAATAAGCTGGGCAACTTATGTTGCATTTGCCTTTAGGTTCTGGTCTTCTCTCAGTGGACAAAAATTCTCGATATAATGGATTACTATTTCAGTGAAAAGGGATATGAAGTCTGTCGAATAGACGGCAATGTCAAGTTAGATGAGAGAAAAAGACAGGTTTGCCTCTTATGCACTTTTACTATATGAATTTATTTCACTCAGGACACGGCAAGTGACCCTATCCAAACTTCTCAACTGTTCAGTCTGCCATTTGTGTGGTGGATTGGCACGAAGTTTTAGTGGATTCAATGGGTGTGATTTCCCCACTTACAGTAACAAATAGCTTTATTTAATAGCAAGTTATACTGTAATTTGTATTAGCTGTTCTACCTTCATCCTCATATAATTTTGATAAATAAAACTAGAATGTAAAAAATCTTTCTCCAATCCTAAGGTTGGTTGAAATGGAGATAGGTAAGCAGCAGTTTATAGTCTTTAATGTGGTTAGCTTCTGAACAAAAATCTCAGAGGGATTTGTCAAATGAATAGAATCTCTTTATTTGACAGAGTAGGATGAACTACTTTGCTGAGAATGGTTTTGATTTTTTGAGGCAGTTTTTAATTCACTTTCAGGTGATATTAATGGAACTCATGGTTAAGAACCAGGATAATGTCATACCAAATCAATCAATTAGTATTCCATGGCCGTATCCAGCATAAATGAAAAGAAGTAAATTGACTTTAATGTTAACCTGATCATGGTCCAATTATTGAGCTGGTTAGTTGCCTTGCTCCAACTGGATTGTGCTTTTCTAGCAAATGGCTGGCCATGGCCTTGGTGTAAATATCAAGAAATTAATGTCTATACTCTGCAACTGGACCCCATATCATCTCCAGCTAGTCTGCTATTTGTTTTTCTTTATTTACAAGCAAAACATGTACTTTTGTTAAAGCAATCTACAAAGTGATTGTAGAAAGGCCGTGATTAAGCTGGCCCGAGGTTATCCAAAACCTGATCTGACTTCCTCCATTTAAGATATTTGATTAGCTGGCCAGACTAATTGAATGTTGATGGTATATAAGGTGCGAATTCAGTACATTTATCTCAAACTTTTAATATGATTAGCATCTTCTGATTTGGTTGGTTCGCCATCTGCCTACCTGGTCTGGGTTTCTTGCATACTTAAACTGTTGTTATAGCTAGCAACAGCTTTGGTACTTGTGGTTTGAACGATTATGGCATTTTTCTGTTTTACTTGGTGATGTCCAGATGCAGTGTCAATTATTAATAGCTTTAAACCGCTCAATTCGCAGATTCAGGAGTTTAATGATGTGAATAGCATCTACAGAGTATTTCTTCTCAGCACTAGGGCAGGTGGACTGGGTATAAACCTCACTGCCGCTGACACTTGCATTCTATATGATAGCGACTGGGTATTTCTCTTGCTGTTATTAGTTTTGCCCCTTTCTTGCTCACTTCTTAGTTAATTCGACACTCAGGATGTTGCTATTTGTGAAAGTAACATGAAATGTGTTATCTCCACACTCCAGAACCCTCAAATGGACTTGCAGGCTATGGACAGATGTCACAGAATAGGTCAAACCAAGCCTGTTCATGTTTACAGGCTAGTGACAGCTCAATCAGTTGAGGTTAGACATCAGTAGCCCGTCAATGATCTTTTTTTATTAGCAGTAGACCAATTCTGTTTGATGTTGAGAACTAAAGATATTGTATCCATTTCCAGGGCCGCATCTTGAAGAGGGCTTTTAGTAAGTTGAAGTTGGAGCATGTGGTGATTGTGAAAGGACAATTTCACCAAGAAAGAAACAAGCCTAATACCTTGGAGGTATGTTATATCTGCTAAATTAGAAAGTTGTATTATGGTGGGAGGAGAAAAAGTTGTGGATCTTCTTTGTGCCTCAGAATGTTTTGTGACTTTACTCGTGCTCTGCTTGAATTTTGGTTTTTTATTAAAGTGCAGTTGGCTGCATCACACTGGGTCTATTTAATATCTGTGCGGGTTAACAGTTGCCTTGGCAATTTGCTGATCTAGTTTTGTGGAAACTATAGGAAGAGGATCTACTGGCATTGCTCCGAGACGAAGAGACCGCCGAAGATAAGATGATACAAACAGATATCAGCGATGAGGATCTGGAGAGGATCTTGAACCGCAGTGATCTGATTGCTGGTCCGCTTGGCAATGATGAGAAATCTGATGCTGCTGCAGCAAGTACAACGCCTCTCAAGGGACCCGGGTGGGAGGTGGTGATACCAACTGCATCTGGAGGCATGCTTTCGACACTCAACAGCTGAAGCGTACCGAGTGAGACCTAGTCCTATCTCAATTATTCGGCACATTGGGGGTTCTTTTTTGTGTTTTTGGGATATCATTAGAAGATTTATGACTATACAGGCAGTTCCCTTTTGCTTGGGCCTTAACTGGCGAATGGAGAAAAAAGGGCAAAGCTCTCTTTCATTTTGTAAATGTCTTTCATGGACTACTTTTCAGAGAGGGAGCTGAATTTTGTAAATTGCTTCTGATGGGGTCGGTTTTCCATTGTGCACCAACCCTTCTATGAGCTCGAGGTACTATATGGTGCCGAGACATTGTTTATCTTGGGACTGTGCCTAAGTATTAATTCTGGTCTGCTGACCTTCCCAAGATCTGTATTGCTTTGTCTTTGTTAATTTGTATTATCGACTTCCTGCACCTGCGTTTGATATGGCTTGCAAAGTCATCAAATTTCCATTTCCTGACTCAAAATTGTGTTTTCTTGATTGCTTGAAGAAGTCATACTCCAAGCTCTACTGGTCTACTTTTCGTTGTTGAACCGGGATTCGGCTGCCCATCTTTGTGATGAAGACATGAGGTAATGGTGTCGGTACTCGGTAGTTAGCTCGTCGCAAGGAACTTGCTTCTTGACTCGCGGCCTGGAGAAATTTGTAGTTCCGGATGGATTGCTTGTAAATAGCATTGAGTAGTGAATATATTTATACTTTCGGCTTCTATACTTGTAATGTGAAGCCTGTCTATTTCTCTAAAAAGGTTTAAAATGAGATACCCCTTGGCGGGACTCATTTTGTCGGAAAAATTTACCGTCGAACATGATAACTCGGCAGTGGAGGAATCAGTCTCTCTTGAGATCGCAAGTCCGAGTCATTTTGTGAACGAACCTATGAACGATTCGCGTCTTTGGAAAGACCGCCGATATTAGCCTCGATCGATGAGCTGCTCAGGATGGGCCGACCGTTTGTTGACTGGGGTTGGTCGGGTCTCAGGCCCGCCGAGGCCCGAATGTCGGCCGTATTCCAAAGCCCACGCCCGCCCAACTAATGAAAATTAAAGCTCAGTTAAGGTCTATAAACTTTTAATTTATTTAATATTATCTTTAAATATTATTTTTAAATTTTTAATTTGTTCAATATAAATTTATAAATTTTTGATATTAATGTTCAATTTAATCTTCGAATTATATGAAAATATTCGAGGTGATCCTGAACTTAAATTGATGAGAGGGCGTTATTGAACATTTTCATATAGTTTGGAGATGATATTGAATATGTATTAAAAGTTTAAAGATTATATTGAGCAAATATAAAATTTAGGGATTGGATTGCATATTAATCTAAAGGTCATGGTTTACTTGTATCATTCTTCCTTGTTTTAATGAGGAAAAATCAATCTATAAATCCTGAAAAATCACGTGGAAAACACAGGTACAGTCGTCGAGTCGTAAAATATCCGATCGAGTCCTGAACTTTCTGTTTCTTGCGATCAGGCCCTAAAACTTAGTTGGAAAATGTAATTACGTCCTAAACCCGAAGAGCCTGGCCTCCGGTTTCCGGTTCCGGTTTGGAGGACAGGGAAGAAGAAGAAGAAGAGGAGGAAGAAGATCGAAACGGTCGAGTCGGATCTACTCAATCGGACGTCGACATCGGTGATCGGTGCCGTTGTCGGAGCATTGATCGGAGCTGAGCAAATCGAGGTTATCTCGCGCTTCGAGAGATGATAACTCGCTCGAAACTCGTCGAGCAACCCAGAGACTACCAGGTCCGGTCTCAGCGCAGTTGCCCTGCCCTCGCTCTCTTCTCTCCCAAACCCCACATCACCACCCGGTACCCTCTCTCTCTCTCTCCCTCTCAGTCTCTCTCTGCGAGCATCAGACGTTTGTGGTGCATGCAGCGTCATTGGTTCTGTTGCTTCAGCTGGTTCGGTGAGTGCATTGGGCGATTGGCATCGTTCGCGACGGTGAAAATATTTTATGTGTCTCGGGGTCAATGGTCGCTACTTGGATGAGATTGCTAATGAGACATAGGATGCAGAAATCACCTGAATGAACTTAATCTTTGTGAATTCCCTGATCAAAAGCTAGTCTGAAGTGTGGCTTTCGCCATTTGATATGATTCTGAATCAATTTTATGTGATCTTGATCTAGTCTAGACTAGTTGTTTGCTCTTGGACTTTGCTTTCCTATGATAGCTTGAGGATTCCGATTTATTTGTGTGACCCTGTTTAGTTTTTATCGATTGGGGTTTGCCACGGCTATCTGTGATCGGATGTTTGTTGCCGCTTCGTTGTCTGTCTGGAAATAGTTTGAGAATTGTCAGATGTGTTCCAGGTTATTGAAGCTAAAATCTTGTGTGAAATTTCATGCAGGGCTGATGTTGCTGTGGCTATATTTTGGGCTGTGGTGTTTGGCATGCTTGTCGGACTGACATATCTGACGTTTCGTTACGGTCATTTCTGGCTGTCCTTTTTGACTGCATGCCTTGGTAGCTTTCTACTTGTATGCCTCCGAAAATCTAGGCATGAGCTGGCCAGGAAAAAGGAGACGAGATTACCTCTGTCCCTGTGAGCATAGAATTCTCGATGGGAAAACACTGAGACAAAGGGCTGATCTTTGAATAGGAAAAAGAGTGGATCTCCAAGGTCCCAAATGAATTGGCTCATTCGAAAAAAGCCTTGTTCTTTGGAAGATCTATCTCGTGTTTGGTACTGCATGGTTCCACTTTGCAAGAACTTTGAATCATTATCTTGGAACTCCTCCTAGATAAATATTTGACATGAAGGTCAAGGAGTTTTGGTTGCCCACCATCAACTTGAGCAAATTGGCGAATGTCCTCGAAGCACATAATAATTGCGAACCAGAGTTTTGCCTGCCGCTTTGAGATAGATGGTACCATTTCACGTATCATTCTTTGTAACCCATATTCATCCCAAAGTTTTGATGCATTCTGATCTTATTTTATTCATCATGCTTCCTTTTCATGTAAATACCATATACAGGCAAACTGACGGACGAGATCCTGTTAATCTTCTCTTAGTGCTTTTATGAATTGTAAGTTACATCTCCTAGGACTTCATGCATGAGTCATCTCTCAATGAAGTTGGCGTAACACGCTCTTGCATGTATCTTACCCATGGAAGGCTTGCTACTAAGAGGAACACATAAGTTAAAGACTATCCTATATGACAATTGACATGTAAGTTGCCTAGGCTGCTTTAGTTAACATGTATGATATTAAGCTTCACTGTATCACCTTTCCATTTTTATTCTTCTCCTTTGTACGATCCCTCCATGGTCTCTTCACTAAATGGAATTACTTATGACCTGGAAAGAAGGAAGAACAATCCTACTTTATGCAATCCCCTCGTCAGACTACGATCTTATTATCGATTGTTCTTGTACCTCTTGTACCCATAGGCTATTCATATTAGCAAGCGTAGGAAGCTGAGGATGTGGAGATGACTTGATGGCTCGAGAATTCTTTGAAGATAATTTGCACAAGTATTTGATCTGGGTAGTTGAATTAGCTTATTATATCCTGAGAGACTTCACCAAGGGGGCAGATTTAGTACCAATAAGCCATGTGCTGCTGGATGTTCTGCCAAGCCTTCTTATGAAAGACTAATCAATGACATGTGCAGGAACTATTTCTTGGCAACTTGGACAAACATGCTTACGGCGACATCTAGTCATTCTAAGACCAATTTCTAATCCGGTCATTTATTTATTATTGGTTTGAATGTCTATTTTTACTTTTCTCCTCCCACTGTTGGTAGTCAGAGATTTGTATGCCTGGGAATATGTTTGCTATTTTTACCTTTCTCTCTTCTGGAAAAACAAGTTCCACCTTCCATTCTACTTTGGACTTTCTACTGGTAATGTTTTGCTCTCATGTTTTTGAGGCAATGATTGGGCTAATTCCTTTTGGAGTAAGGTCCTTGCTAGCCATACTTGGGATTATTAATGCTTAATCCACTGGATACTTCGCTCGTTTGCTGCATCATGCTTGTTCATACTTGGATCGGTTCACAAACCCTCTGGCGCTGCGCCCTACACATGCTTTTTTTGTTCTTAGAACGCATGAATTGCATCTATTTTGGTCCATCTCTTACTGCCCTAATACTGCAGATGTATAGGGTTGTTGTTTCAATCAATTCGGTTAGCTCATTTGATTGCAGAATGTTTTACATGCTTTTCAACTAAAAAAAGTGAGTTTTATTTTATCAAATGGTCACAATCGTTGTAGAGGAGTTCGCTCACTAAACATATGTTGAAAGCAAATCATGGACCTGAAATTTGTAGTCCAATGATGGAAGCATCTTCCTTAAACCAGTGGAACGTGCAGCTCTCATCACGTGGTAGCCCTAGATCAAATTGGACACTGGCTACATTTTATACTGCAAATTTGTTCAGTCAGTATTTGAGTGGATTAATGATGCCCTTGTGGCTGTAGATAGTTCTGCCTTTTACCAGTCATGTACAATATAGTCAATGTTGCTGTGTTATTGCAGATTGAGCTTTGTGAATTGTTTACTTCCCTATCCTGGTCTTCTTTTGTAGCTGTTATGTGTATGTCCAATCACATGGCTGTTGCTGTCATGTGACCTGTCTTGAATTACTGCTGGATGTTTGGTTAGTTTTCATGTACGTCTTTTGTTCCTACAGCTATATTTTGGGCTGTAATGTCTGCCACGTGTCATCATCATCAACGTTTAGGTGTTTCTTTCAATTCTTTCTATTGGTGCCTTGGAACCTTGCTGCTTGTATAAACTCAGTCTCTAGGCACATGATACCATTTCTTCTATTCGTCTTTGTGATTTGTTTTTTTTTTTTTGGTGTGTTTTTTTGGGGAAGCAATTAACAGCTAAAGTTGAAGCCATTTAACTTGGCCTCGGTGTCGCTATAGCAAGGAAGTTCCTTGGCTCACTGATCAAAGTGAGAGAACTTTACCTGCCTCTCTGAGCTAGATTTGAAAATTTTCATGTATAATCTCATATAGTCCATCAGAGTTTGGTCACCTTGGTTTTCTCTTCATTATTGTACTTCCCTCAGAATAATACCATACGTCTAGTGAAGTCTACTCGGCAATGTCCTGTTATCTTTGAATCAGTATTTTTGTGGGGATTTTGTAAGTACTCTCTTAATGGAGTTGGCGTAACATTTACCTGCAAAGTTGTGTCTGGAGATCCTGCCAATTTGTAAGGCTTAACATTCACCCTTTGCTATTCGTCAAGGTAGAAGAGGACTAAGATGCAAGTATAAAGCTGATTAAAGTTATCCCCCAATTAAGAAATATGATCTCTGCTGTCAGATTTTCTCAGTTGTAGAGCTTGTTTGCATACAAGGAAGCAAAATATTAGCATGCACGGTAGCTTAGGTTGCAAAGATGATCAGCGCTGAAGTCGCTATGCGGATAATAATAATTTATGTCGCGCATAATTGATGTTGAATAGCTGTGTATGAGATACAGAGAAGGTAGTATGCCTCTTGAAGGCTAATGTTGTTCTGGCCTTTTGGTGGGTCATCCAGTGAACTCTTGTACTGGCTGAAGGCAACATATCTGTTCCTTCTCCGGGCAGATATAAAAGATAGATGCTGGCAGAAACACCGAGTCATTGGAAGATCGGCTTGCAGTAGCTTTTATTAGATCTGTTATTCGCCTTAAGTCTTTGAAGACTTTTGTGTATGCAGTACACATTCGCTACCCCTTCTTGGATGTGCATGTCGCATTCAGTCTATTTCTGTGGTTTATTTGCAGATAATGATCTTTATGTTGTTGAGGCACAGGAATGGACCAACAACTTCGGATATGGTCATACTGCTTGCTACTTTCTGGATCAGTAACCTTGTCATTTAGATCTCTCTCTCAGCATGCAAATATCAACGAATTCAGCGGTTTGAAGACCAGAAAAATTCCTATAACAGTTCATTATGGTTTGCAGACCCCGTGGGTTGTCATGGTCCCCTTTTGGACCATTTCCTTCGTCTTCCTTTACATATCATGCAACAGCTGAGCTACAATTGTTTGCACAAATATAAATTTCACTGAAAAATGGCTACCACACATAATGGGACATGTGGCCCTCTGGTCAGACAAGCTCTTTTGTGCTGGTTCATGGACAAGTGTGCTGATGATTGTCTGAACATGTTCGCCTCGTGACACTCTAATTCCAGCTTTCTTGGTAATATTAAGTCTTGTAATGTCGAATGGTATTGAATATTTGATGTGTTAGTTTTGAAGTAATCACCAGCTGTGTTGGTCTGGGTATTGCTCCATGATTGCTCTCTTAGGCTCTCCTGTCTTTTTGGTCGTTTTATATCTTTGCTTGGCTTGTTTAGTTTTTCCTTTTGGTCACGGATGGAGTCCCTTTCATTACTTCAAGGGGAACGTATGAGAAGACACAGTTGCTTCTAAAGCGGTCGCTTCGTCTATAAAATGGAGTTCAGGCTGTTGTCATACCAGTGTTAAACAAGGAATCTGATAATCCAAATCAAACCAATACAAGCCGAACCGACGAGTTTCTTTTTATCGGGTTATGGTTTGTTTATGGGTTGTGTTTGGGTCATCAATGTATCCCTTCTTTCTCGATCAACCAGTCGAACCGAACCAAATCACAACCTTTTTCTTATTAAACCAATATGCCTAGAAACCAAGATTTTTGCACGTCGTTTTTAAGTATGAAGGTTATACTCTCGGCATTCGCGACTCTTCTTACGGTTCACAAGTTAACATTAGTCCAATTACGTGGTCAAGCTTTGTGTCACTGTTCAAACCGAGCCGAAGTAATCACACCCGAAGATATCTAACTGATTTTTACTGGGTTTTGCTTGTTAAGTCCTTCTTGTTTCGTTTAACATGGGTTCTGGTCCAAATCGTTTTCGAAGACGTCTCTCTATCCCATCGAACCTGCTGGTTTCGCCACCCCCAATTAGAAAAAAAAAAATTGCGAAAAATCAAAGGAGGCTCGAGGTCGTCCCACGGAGTCTGTACCTCTAAACAAGCAATCGTTCCGACCAAAAAAAAAAAAAAAAAAAGCAATCGTTTCGTTGTGGCTGAGATGCTAGAGGTGCCCCTTAGGGCCCAGCAGTGCGTACAGCATCTATAGGCATGTGTACGTGCATGTGAAGGAAAAAGGCGGGGGTGGGTCTCATCTTATGTCGAAAGGTGCTTTTTCCCGAACGGATTCTCTGAGTGCAAGTTGGATTTTGGCACCTAACACGAGATTTGAGGGGGTGAACTAAATGCTTCAAGGCATATCTGAAAGCATCAAAACCATTTTATATGCGCTTAAGCCGACTAAAACAGAGGTGGAGAAACAAAAGCACTCGCCTCGTGTTGCTTAAACCGTCGTCCCGTCATTTTAAATACTCGACGAGTCATAAATATAATACGGGCAATGAGCAAAACTTGCAATAGAAGGAGAAAGGAATTAGTTTAGGAACGATGCTTGTTCGAATTTATGTTGCTACTACTTTCACGATAGCTACTTTAGCAAAGCAACGGAAGAATTCAAGCGGGGCATCATACAAGTCTTGTATGAGAAATGATTTAAATATAAAGAGTTAAATCTTAGTCCCATATGAAAGAATTTGAACGTGAATTGATCGCACGCACAATTAATGTGGCGACTTGTATTATATTTATAATATGTACAAAAGGTTTTACAAAAGGTAAAAATATACAATATCATCACATATCATGGAAGATTTGCTCTATCAATGGAATCAACGTAAATCATAGAAGATTGCCTTAATTAATGAAATCATCACAAATCACGGAGGATTTGCTTTATCACACTCCCTTAAGTGAAACGGTGGCAGTGTCACTATGAGCTTGTCGCACATAATAAGAAATCTAGATATTGATAGAGGCTTTGTCATTACATTAGCCGTTTATACTGTGTATGAATGAAGCGAACTTCCAACTTCTTTTTACCGATTAAATCGCGAACAAAATGATAATCGGTTTCCATGTGCTTAGTCCGTGCATGGAAGATGGGGTTTGCGGCTAGATATATTGCCCCGACATTATCACAAAGAACAAGTGGTGATCGATGAAGAGTGTATCAAAGATCTCGAAGGAGTTGTAATAGCTATAACATTTCGTAGGCTGCATTAGCCACCCCTTTGTATTCCGATTCAGTACTAAATCGAGCAAGAGTTGGTTGCTTTTTAGAACTCCAAGAGACCAAGTTGGGACCAAAATAAATACAATAGCCACTTGTGGACTTTTGGTCATCGGGACAGTGGCCCGATCATATGTAAATGCAGTGAGAGTCGGTTGATGCAAAGAGGTAATCCCATGATGAATAGTAGCTTTGAGATAGCGTAAAATTCGTTTGACGGCTGACCAATGATCCACAGGTTGGACAATGCATAAATTCGCACACTTTATTGATAGCAAATGATAGATCGGCTTGGGTTCGGAGCATGATGCATTCGTTACCTTAGTTACATCTCGTCTTGATCCACTACTTATTGATGACTTCCTTGGCCTTCTTTACAATCGAAAGTTATTCTTCAAAGCCACACCACTGAATCTCTAATAGAGTCTTCTCCAATTATGAATGTTGCGATCAAATCATTCGATGCTCGGAATACTCCCTCCAATGGTAGAGGTCGTAGGCGAGGACGAGGACGAGGTCGAGGCAGAGGCCATGGTCTTAATTTTTATGATGGAACTTATTCTAATTCTCGAATCATCAAAAGGTATATGGTTGTGCAAGTGACTCGGCTCTCTCCAATGCTACCATCGGTTTAATCCCGGCTATGAAGCCAATACTAGCTCTCCATCTGCAATGTATGCCTCTTCAACCGGTGAGTCATTTGACCCATAGCGATACCTAGACTCGGTGCCACTCATCATCTTACGGTTGACATGGCAAATTTGAATATTCGGAATGACTATTCCGCACTCGATCAAATCTACATTACAAATGGGTCGGGTTTGCCAATATCACATATTTGTTCTTCCATCTTACATTCTCCTACCAGTTCTTTTAATCTACGGAATGTTTATCATGTTCCATCTATCGGGAAGAACCTACTATATGTTTCTCAATTTACTAAGGACAATGATGTGGTATTTGAATTTCATCCTATTTTCTCGTTGTGTTAAGGATCGATCCTCGGTGAACCTCCCGCTCAAAGGCCGGAGTAAAAATGGACTCTATCATCTTAATAATGCACATACCATTAATAAGGTACCTCGAAGTCAAATAAATCACTTGCCACTTCATCGTGCTTCAATCGTCATCATTATCACCAAGTATTGTTTCCATTGGTTATTCCTCTATTAAGCCCTCGCAGCTTCAGGGGGTTGTTCTCTACTTTATCAATTCCATTAAGTCCATCGAATATTCAACTCCTCATCACAACTTCAACCACCATCTACTCCCACAATTCCTTGTGGATCCTCTTCTCTAGAAGCTTCACACTTACCATCTTCCAAGTCTCAACCATCAACTTCTACCCATCTAATGGTGACTCGTCTTAAAAATAACATCCGCAAACTAAAGGTTTCTAAAAAAAATTGAGAAGCACTCATACCATGAAAGAATTTAAGCGATTTGTATTATATTTATAACAAGTACAAAAGATTTTACAGAAGGTAAGAATATACAATATCATCGCAAATCATGAAAGATTTGCTCTATCAATTGAATCAACGTAAATCATGGAAGACTGCTTCAATTAATGAAATCAGCACAAATCACGGAGGATTTGCTTTATCACCATATAGCCCCAATTGCTAATAGGGTCCTAGGAAAAAAGACAACAATCTAAAATTTAGACAAAGCGGTTTTCCGTCGAAGTTGTACAAAAAGCAGTTCTTTGTCAAGTTTTCCGACACGACGCATCCTAACCTTTTGATTCGGTTATAGTTTTTCACGTATGTATGCAAACTGGATGACCCACATAACTGGGTAAGGCTTTATTTACATGGCCATCGGCATAGGTCCCAAGGTTAATATGAGCGGAGATACTGTAAATTCAAAAAGTCACTTTAGAAGGAAAACGCAGTTAGAAATGTCAACACTTAATTGAAGCATACATGGATAGTTTGCACAAGAGAAAATTACCAAAATAATCTTAAAATTACAATTGTGTCAATTCAGTATTAAATCTTTTGCATTTGTGCCTATTTAGTCATTCTGTTAATTTTGATTGAAAATTACTGATGTGATAATTTTTAATGCCACTTTAATCTTTTTTGATTGATTGATTTATTTTTTCTTTACTTTTCTTTCTCTTTTCTTCCCTTCTTCCTCTAGCCGATCGCCGGACATCGGTGGCTGTCGTGAGGTTGGCCTCCTCTTTAGGACTGAATTGGTAAAAATGCAAATCAATTTATGACTGAATTGGTAAAAAAAAATAATTTAGGATTGAATTGGAAAAATTGAAATAGATTTGAGACTTTTTTTTTTGACAATTATCTCGATTGCATAAAGTACCTCAATGGAAATGTGTGTAAAAGTGGGTTCTTCATCCAACATCAACCGCACCTATGAGAAAGATGTGGCGAAACTGGTTTACTATTTAACAAACTTGTGCACAGGACCTATCACATCTAGGGTTAAAGGAGAGGGAACATAACATGGAAGCAACAGATGAAGAAGGTCAAAAGTCGTGCTAGGGTTTCTTAGGACCCCAACTTCACCACTTTGATCTAGTTTAGAAGGCGCAATACATCTTGAATAATACCGAAAGTCATCTTTGTAGGATTCCAAGGGAACAACTCAAAAGATTACAATGACATCCAATAAAAATGTCGAATAAATCTATTAGTGTTAGTGTAGAATCTAGATAGCCATGACATCAAATCCAATCCAACATAAAGTACTCTCCAAGAAGGAGGAGGAAGAAGAAGAAAATATAAGTGCATCTTTTTTTTCCCCCATCATTATTAAAGCATTAGAATAGTAGATGAACTGTGAATTATCCACTAACCCAAGAAGGCAGAATCTTCCGATAGGAGAAGCTCGTAGGCCTATAGTTGTCACGCCGCTAGTAGCCAATGGTTGATTTCTTTTGAGATGATAAGACATGGGGAATCCTCAATGTACTCAGTCTAGCAAAAAAGCCGAAATTCTTGGCCAATCAATTGCACTTTTGGCTAACATTAGGCTAATGAACTCAATTATTCCTTTTGTCCTGTGGGTTTTATTAGCTTTACCGTCATCATGAAGCCTTTAATCAGTGTCTAAATTATTGACTAAAGTTGATATGAAGGCTGAAACCAATCACGTTGAGCTGTAGCATCCCTAATGCTCGACCTTATTAGCTAAAGTAAGCCACCACACCAAGTCATGTGGGCCGATGGGTCGAAGAAACCCTAGCATCGTGTTTCATTCATGCTGTGAAATGAGAGAAATCTTGCACAAGGGACATTTGAGGGGATTAAAATGATATGTAGATGCAATCCGCACAACAATCCAGTTGTAAAATTATTCTAGATACACTACTCTCAAGCGAGCGTCCGCACTTATAAAAATACATGTTCTACCTCGAATGATCAAATTGGAGCAAATAATAAGACGTTTAAAAAACATTGCCGAAAAAAACAAAGCTTGAATATGGAGTTGGCGAGAAAGGTAAAAGTAAAAGGTGCAAGTACAAAGGTTGAATGAAACAAGTTGATGTAATGTGCAAAAATATACATGGAAAATTTAAATCTATGGATTTACATGGAAAATCTATCCCTCTTAACCAAGAGCATGAACTAAAATGTATCTTCATAAAATATATTGTCGATCCTGTCTTTGGGGAAGAGGGGCGGGGGCTAAGGGTGGCTTTAAATAGGACTAAAGTTTTTCTAATTGAGTTGGAGATTGAGGATCAACAAGGGTTTCGTACAAGGTAGGTACAAGGTGGTATGACCCCTAGAACCTCTCTTGTACTTAGCAAACTCCGAAATTTTTGAACTTGAAATCTACGCTTTACTTATCGATCTTGAAATTTGGAATTTAAAACCTATCGTGTAAGCTCTATCACCCATCCTAAAATATGCTTGATTCACCATGGGTTCGCCATCCCACAAAAAAAAAAAAAAGGGTTCCCTTTTTTTGACAAACAAAGACTCTACGTAAGTTTCTAACTTTAGATGCAAGCTTCCAAAAACAGTAAATTTTTTACATTTTATCTTATCAATAGTACGATTGGTCAATTTCAAGTGATTATTTAAGACAAATATATTCGTTGAGAATGTCTAGAATATTATGGTTCCACCCATTTTTTACGGTCAGCCCTTCAGACATCCATCATGCCCAAATAAAATCTCGATTAAGTACTTTGCTTCCGCTACCTTAGTTATTTCTCCTCAAGGGTCATAGTCCTTCTGTCACCAAATAAAGGATTATAGTCACGGATAGAATTGGATAGCTTCTTACTCAAGTTAAGACCAAGCACATTTATTCATTATTCCTTTTTTTTCTTTTAGAATTTTTGGTTCTTTATTCAATATAACTATAAGATAGACATGTAACTGTGAAGTAGTCTACCTTTTTTTTTTTTTTTGGGGTCAATGTAGTAGTCTACTTTCTCTGAACACAAATTGGAACAAGACGAGGTGACATTTTGTCTCGAGTCCTCAACTAACCCTCAGTGATCCATGCATGCAAATTGCCTTGTTCACATTATTAAATAGGGCTCTGCTGACAGAGCGAAGGATGTGGCCCCACAGAAATTACCCCAAGCGGGAGACGTCGTGATTTGAATGCGATATGTGCCGGATCCATGCCAAACACTTGACTGCTATCGATTAGCTCTTGAGTAGTTAAATCCCGTTAAGGATTGTAAATTACAAGCGATAATCATGTGTATGTATCCTTACATTCGATAATTGGGTCTGGACATCATTTCAACAAGAGAAAATTTTATAAATGATATCAACTTTTTATTTAACTATTAGATTACTTCCTGAGTTTTGAAAACCTACAATTTGCATCTCCAAACAAAATATCCAAAAAGAAAAGACTAGTCTACCCCTTAAACCATTTCGCCCTTCCCTCTTTCGTAGGGGTGAGCATAATTCCAGGGTAGAAATGAGAACCAAAAAATCGAACTTGTGGTTCGAGTCCGATTTCGGGTTCTAGTGATATAGGGTTCGGTTCCCGATTCTCGATTTTTGAGGAATCGCCGGTTTCGATTTTCGGTTCTCAATAGAACCGAATCGGAACATGTATTTTTAAACTATGTAGGCATCTCCTAGTACAGTCATACTCTTAAGGATAAGTACCAACTATGTAGGCATCTACTTCAATATTCAAGTATCAAATACATCTCATTGTAATGCACAAAATGCTCATGGGTCAAAGAGCGGTTTGCATCGGATAAATTTAAATGATTATATTTGGTGAATGCACACTCTATATTAATGTCTTTTGTTTTGATGCAAAGGGAGTTGTTTTGGAGTTCTTGAGTACTCTAAAACATGACCCGAAACCCGTGACAAGGTAGGTTCTAGGTTTCGGGGTATACGGGGTATGTTCTAGGTTCCGAAAAAATGAGGAATCTGTACTAACGGGTAGGTTTCCGGTGGAATCTATCTAGAACTTGAAACCGCTCACCCCTACTCTCTCTCTCTCTCTCTCTCTCTCTCGATCGATCGATCGACCATGACTAGGCTTGACCAAGGGTCGAGCTCCATCGACGAGCCAGCTCACCCAAATTTTGTCATGTTCGATTGTTAGAACATATAGGCTTCTCTTGTCCCATATCGAAAGAGTATTAAACCCTTCACCTCTTTCAAGTCTATATAAAAGCTTCTCTTGTATATTGTTATATACACCGTTCATTAGATAACAAATATCATTCTCTCTTAATCATTCTTTCTTATCATGGTATTAGAGCCAAGTTCATTGTCTTGAAAGTACACTAAGCGGTTTCCATAAATTGGATCTTCCAAATCAAGACAACGAGCTCATTGTTTTGTAAGTATGTTCTGCGGTTTCCATAAATTGGATGTTTCACATAAAAAATTCAGACAATGAGTTGTGGGCTAGATTGTCGGTTGTAGGGCTATGGAGTCGCTACTCTTGCTTGCCTTAGTCAAGCTTCCGCGTATTCATACCTCTAATCCGTGCTTCCTGCATTTGGATCCATCGGTCGACCTGCGCACCTCGACCCGCACTTCAAGTTTCTCTGGTGATTTGTATGGTCGGTTCATACCTGTATATTGTCGGGGTGCACAACGATCATAATGGGCGATTCTAGTGAGCGCATCAACGTCAAGCTCAATGGTTCCAACTATTCACTTTGGAAACCATCGGCCACGGTTGCATTTATTTATCGCGATTTATCCGAGCATGTTGAGGGTTTCCGTCCTTATCTTATCACTCTTACGGACGATGACTTGTCCAAACCATCTCTTGAGGTGGTCATGGACGTCGGCCCGTCCAAACCATCTCCTAAGGTGGTTCAATACGTGCCGTTGAAATTCCGGCATAGACGATTCTTGATCGGAAGGCGTGGCCTAGTCTTTTTTATTCTATTGATCTTGCTCTTCGCCCGCAATTTTCTCAAATTGTGTGCGAAGCGTTGTGGGATCAGCTCGACGAGATATCAAACTAAGGATATTTGGATCTACCAATTGGAGCAAGACATTTATTGTATTACCCGGGGGTTTTGCTCCATTCCGGACTTTCATAATTACATGTAGTCCCTCTAGAGTCAAGTGGATATTCTTGCTTCGTTTTTTGCCCGACGTGCTTGTGTTGTACTTAATGCCCATGTACTCGGCTTCGGATTCAAGATAAGCACCGTTTACATACTTTCCCTATGAAGCTTAGCTCTCGTTATGAAGGTATTTGCGATCAGCTTCTCCATCGCTCTCCTAGATCGTTTCTCCTTGACGCTATCAAATGAATTGCATTATGAGGAAACTTGTCCGGGTTTGCTTTACTCTTCTATAGTTTTTTATTCCACTTCTTTGTTTTGGCTGCTCCACCACATGCTACGCTTGCTCGTGGCTCTCGCCACCCTCCATGTACTTATTACCACTATTCTGGTCAAATGAGTCACACTTTGTTGGCGGAAGAAGAAGGATGTTTCGCTCCTTCTTGAGCCACCGCGTCCTATTTAGCACTCTACCTTGTCTCCACTGGCTCGGTATGTTACTTTGGCTTTTTCCTCTAAGGATGATAGTGTTGCTTGCTCTTGAGGCCCAGCTTGCCGGGTTGAGTCTTTCTCTCCTCAATTCTTTTCGACTCCGGTACTCCCGCAACTATTTTGTCTTTTGGCAAAGACTTGTTGGCTACTCCCTCTTCAAGTGACACTTCGCTACTTGGATACTTGACTAAGGATCCGCTAGGCATATGTTTGCTTCCGGTGCTTGTCTCACTCAACTCTCTAAGCTCAAGCATTTAGCGCATTTCTTTACGAGTTGATGGTTCTCCTCTTCTAGCTACTCGGTGGGGTACTCTCATTGTTTCTCGAAATTTTAGGGTCCCTAATGCACTACATGTTCCTTCCTTGGCTTGTAACTTATTATCTATTGGATTGTTTACCGATGTCGGATGTACTCGTGAGCTTTGCGACAGCTTTTGCTTTGTGCGGGATCGCTTGGGCAATCTACGGGATAAACTCTACACTATGCAGCATCTCCATCTTCTGCCTTCCTCCTTCATGTTCCTGTGTTGGCTACCATCGATCTTGCTCGATGGCATCAACATCTCGGGCATTTTCCTTCTTCCTGTCTTACCGCCCTTCATCAACATAGTGCTTTGGGTCCTGTTTCTTCTAGTATTCTTCCCCTTATTCTATCTGTCCTTTGGCCAAGCAATATGCTAAGCCTTTTCCTAGCAAGTAACTCTAGATCCAGGTCTTGTTTTCAATCTTATTCATTCGATGTGTAGGACCCTGTCTCGACTCTTTTCTAAGAGTGGTTTCAAATATTACGTCTCTTTTATTAATGATTATTCTCGCTATACATGGGTTTATCTTAGCACAATAATTTCTTTTTCATTTATCAGTCTTAAACTAAAATAGTTTCCACCCAACTTAAAATGAAAATCAAAGTTTTTTTGGTCTAACTCGGGGGACAATATCTCTACGGTGTTTTTCGTTCTCTCTTGGCCGACGATGGCACGCTTCCTTAGCTATTTTGTCTTGGGGTTCCAGCTCGGAATGGGATTGTTGAACCCAAGCCCATCATATTTTGGAGACCACTTGCGCTCTCTTACTATCCATCTCTATTCCTATTGAGTTTTGGGCCGAGGCCATTCTCCATGACTATTCATCTCATTAATCGCATACCATCGTCTATTCTCTATCAAGACACCATTTTCGGTGTCTTCATTCTTGGTCTTCGATCTATGCTCATCCGTGAGTTTTGAAGCGCACTTGTTTTGTCATTCTTCCACCCATTGAACGTACGAAGCTCACTACTCGCTCTATCCTGTGTGCGTTCTTGGGTTACAACACCGAGTATAAGGGTTATCATTGTTATGGCCAAAATGCGTATCTCTCGCAATGTTATGTTTCATGAGCATATCCCTTTCTTCCCTACAAATGTCACACCCCATGCGTCGTATCATGTTCTATTTATGGACTTCCCCGCTAATCCATTCCCCGATCCTCCTCCTCCCATTTCCTCTCCGGATCCAATCATCTTTACACCTTCATTATCTCCATCGGTTCCTATTTCCACTCCGGATCCAGATATATCCACATCTTCTCCATTTCGCATTTCCTTCGTTGAATTTCCTGCTCCGCCCGCCCTTAATGATTCCGCACCTCTAGAGCCACGTTGTAATCCTTCTCAAGATTAGCGCTTGCCTACTTGGTATGTTGCTATTACTTCTTATTCTCGCCGAGGTTTGTTCATTTTTTACCGATGTTCATGCTATACGAGGAACTCACTAGTTATTACAAGGCAATTCAATATGCTTTGAAGAGCGTAAGACTATGTTTGAGAAACTCTCGGCTTTGCAGAGTATTGGTACCGAGGAGCTTATACCTCTTCTTCCGGGTCGATCCTTGGTATCCCGCCAATGGATATATAAGGTGAAGACCTATTCTAAGCCGCTTCGGTTGCCTGGGATTTCTTGCGGGAGTATGGTATTGATTATGAGAAGACGTTTACTCCCATAGCAAAGATGACATATATCCATGCTTTACTTGTTGTTTCTTCAATTTGCAGCCTGGCCTCTCTTTCGGCTTGATGTGAAGAATGCATTCCTTCACGGGGATCTTCAAGAGGAGATCTTTATGCAGCCTTTGCACGATCTTGCCCATATCTCTCGGACAGGTTTTCCATCTCCGGAGGGCTCTTTTATGTCCTCGAACAGGCCCCTCATGCTTGGTTTGAGAAGTTCGGTGATGCTATTCGGTCTACTAGTTTTGCTCAAAGTAAGGCTGATCATGCTATGTTCCTTCATACTTCTTATGCTGGTTGCACTATTTTTCTTGTTTATGTGAATGATATGATCATCATCGGAGATGATCGTGCTCATATTGAGCATACCAAGAGGCACCTCCAAAGCAGCATTTTGCCATGAAGGATCTTGGACCATTGCGTTATTTTCTCGGCCTTGAGATTGCTCATGATTCGCATGGCATCTTTCTTTCTCGGAAGAAGTATACCATTGATATTCTCTCCAAGTCTCGCTCTATCTTGTTCACGCACCGCTACTACTCCTATTCAATTGAATCGAAGCTTTGTCAAGACGATGGGAACCTCTTTTCGATGTGCCCCGCTATCGAACTTTTATTGGTAGTCTTGTATATCTTACTATCTACCGACCCGACATTGCCTATGCTATTCATGTTGTTAGTTAATTCGTTTCGCTCCTTGTACTTTTTATTATGCTATTGCTCTACGGATCATGCGCTATCTTTGGGGCACTTTGACGTGTTCCTTGTTTATGCCACTTCTTCTAGTCTTGAGTTGCGTGTCTATTCTAATGATAATTGGGCTTCCAATGTGACTGATTCATGTGTCGTCACGAGCTATTGTATTTGTTGATGATTCTCTCATTTCTTAGCATGCCAAGAAACAACAGATTGTCTCACACTCCTCTACGTGAGTTTGAGTAACGTGTTATGGCCAAAACTACTGTCGAGATTGTTTAACTTTGTCGCTTTCTTGCTAACATCGATGTTTCACTCTTGACTCCTACTCCTCCGCACTTGTGACAATAAGAGTACCATCCATATTGGCATGAATCTAATCTTTCATGAGCATATCAAACACATTAATATCGAGTGTCATCTAACTCGTCATCTTCTCCAGGCTCGCATTATTTCTCTTCTCTCTGTTGGAATTGAGCATCAGCTTGCAGATTATTTTACGAAGGCTCTTACATCACAACGCTTTCTATTTCTTCTTTCCAAACTATCATTATTTGATCCACCTTCGGTTTGAGGGGGTGTTAGAACATATAGGCTTTGATAACTCTAGAAAATAGAGTTATTTTACCTATTTAGGCAATAAATAATATAATACCTTTGAGAAAATATTTGAATTTCCTTCTATTTATCCAAATTTTCCTTTTTTCCGCGGGATAATGATATATGGAGAAGATAAAGAAACAATAAAGAAAAAAATCAAGATGCCACCAGCAGAATCGTTAGAAGATATGGACACAATCGTCGGAAGATTGTCTTGTTTTTAGGATATCTTAGTGTTATCTTTAAAGATTTAGTTGTGTTTTAGGATATCTTCATGTTATCTTTAAGATTTTATTTGTTTTTAGAAATCTCGAGTGTTATTCGAAAAGAGAATAACATGGAGCGCTAGAGAGATGTCTAGGTTATTTTTTTACTTTTCGCTTCGTTTTTTCATTGTTCTTAGAGTTTTTCAAGTAGTTTGAAGAGAAGACAAAGTGGTGACTGAATTCTTGTTCTTTGACTCAATATGTTTGATTTAATTTATATTTTTGTTTCATCTTCTATTATGTTCTAATTTTCTTTCGTTAGGGCTACGATGTAGCCTAACCACGACGATATGAATTTCATGATGTTTATGTTTTACAAGTGATTTTGTTCATGTGAGTTATATATTATTGTGCTTAATGCTTTTAAGTGACTGGCCACCATTTGAATGATCCGATGTGCATGTTTGAGGCGAAAAGTGATAATATGCAATTGCTCATTATAATATATAAGCATGAATTACAATATGGATAGAAATAGACCATGTTATTTGTGTAGCTTTTGGTGATAAAGTGATCCAAAAGACTCATTATAAATCAGGAATATTCATAGATTTTAATGCACTTATGTTTATTTAAATTCACATAGAGATGTAGTGGATTGATAAATCGAGTAGGTTTACTATACCTCGAGATAGGATAGTAAATAGCAGAGGAAATTCCGTTATCAAATGTTTGATGTCGTTCTTGTATGAATAAAGATATGAAATTCATGTTTAGTGGTTATGGTGAAATCGGATGCTCTAACGTATATTTTTTGATTGATTTACCGTATCTAGTTCTAAACCTTTACCTTTAAGATTGTTAATTTTATTTTACTCTCAATTTTATTTTTAATTGTTAGATAAATTTTAGAATTAGTCCATTTTTAGAATTTAATTAGTTTATTAATCATCAATCTCGTGGGACGATATCTTTTCTCATCATTATATTACTTGTTCGCCACGTACACTTGCGTTGAGAATTTTGTGAAAAAGTTTGTGGCGCTGTTTTTGGGGATTGATTGTTTAATACTAATTACTATTGATACCGGATAATTCTAAGTTTAATCTATTTTTTTTTCTTTTTGCAGATGCACATTGGTGTATGACACGTAGCTAACACGGAAAGCTTGTTGAGTTTGATCTAGAAATTGAATGTACATTCAAGAGGCGACTAAGAGAACGGAGAAATCACACTTGAAAAGATGGGAGATGTCAAGATCCATGTAGACTCTTGAGAGATGATGCTACGCCAACAGTTCAGTGGCACCGCATCAAGCATGAGGAGACCTGTAATTCAAGCAAATAACTTTCGGATCAAGCCATCACTCGTTCGGATGCTTCAAGAATCGGTGCAATTTAGTGGGCTATCAATCGATGATCCAAACGCTCACATTGATGCTTTTCTTGAAATCTGTCACACAATTAAATATAATGGGGTTACATATGATGCTATTAGATTAAGATTATTTCCATTTTTCCTTAGAGACAAAGCTAAGAGCTGGCTCTCTTCTCTCCCTACGGGATCAATCGCTACATGGAATGATATGACCCAAACATTTCTTGGTAAGTTCTTTACACTTGCAAAATCTGCAAAAATGCGTAACGATATTACTAATTTTATGCAGATGGATAATGAATCATTGTATGAATCATGAAAAAGATTCAAGGAGTTTCTTAGGAGATGCCCACATCATGGACTTCCTGTATGGATGTAGGTGCAAACTTTTTATAATGGGTCTAGTGCAAATATTTGTTCTATGATTGATGCACTGCAAGGGGAACTCCGAATAATAAAAATACTAGAAGAAGCCTACAACCTGTTAGGGGAAATGGCATCTAATAGTTATTAGTGGCCTATTGAGAGGCTACCGGTGCGAAAATCTAGCGGACTTCATGAAGTGGATTTTGTCACCGCAATTCTTTGCGCAACTTGAAGTACTCAATAGAAAGATAGATAACACGAGTGTTTTCGTCATGTCAATTCGGAATATGACATGAGATTTTTATGGTGGAGGAGATATTAGCGCAAAGTGTGTCAAGTAAGTAACATTTTTTCACAACCTAGCGAAAATGTTAACTATATTGGTAATTTCAACAGTTGCGGAATAATCCTTATTTCAACACATACAAATCGGGGTGGCGCAATCATTCAAATTTTCCATGGAGTAATCGAATGTGACGAAACCATCATCGAAATTTAAACAATCGGAAGAGGTAAAGTCTAATCTAGAAGATATAGTCACCAAACTTGCTAGCACCACTCATGACTTCATCCAGAGCATAAATGTGAGATTTTAGAACTAAGAGGCTTCAATTAGAAATCTGGAGATGCAAGTGGGTCAATTAGCAAACATGATATCGGGGACAATACTATGGTTCTTTGCCTAGCAACATAGAAAAAAATCCAATTGAAGATGCAAAAGTTATAACCTTGAGAAGTGGCAAGCAAGTGGGAGAAGAAGATGTCGAACAAGAGACTTCCAAAAGTAAAGAAGAGGAAGTCAAGAGACAACCAAAGGAGGCAAGCAAAAGTAAACTTTTTTCGGATAATCCAAAGCCATATGTGCCGAGTCCCATTCCCTCGGCGATTTCAACAGCATAAAATAGATAAGCAATTCTCTAAAATTCTTGATGTATTTAAAAAACTGCACATTAACATCCCTTTTGCGAGATGCGTTAGCGCAAATGCCTAGCTATGCGAAATTTTTGAAGGAGATTCGGCAAACAAAAGGAAATTAGAGGATTATCAAACTGTGAAGTTGAATGAAGAGTGCTCAGCCATCTTGCAAAATAAATTACTTCCGAAGTTGAAAGATCCAAGGAGTTTTACAATTCCTTGCACTATTGGGGATTCTTACTTTGAAAAGGCATTGTGTGTTTAGGTGCAAGTATTAATTTGATGCCTTTTTCTGTTTTCGGAAATTAGGATTGAGTGAAGTAAAAGCAACCACAATGTCGCTTTAATCGGCTGATCGATCAATTAAATATCCCAAAGGTATTGTGGAAGATGTATTGGTAAAGGTTGACAAGTTTATCTTTCCGACGTGATTTCATAGTTCTTGACAAGGAGGAAGATTTTGAGGTGCCACTTATCTTAGGTCGACCTTTTCTAGCAACAGGAAGAGCTCTTATTGATGTACAACAAGGGAAGTTGATTCTTAGAGTTCAAGATGATGTTGTTACCTTTAATATTTTTAAAGCCATGAAATATCCCTCTAATGATAATTCTTGTTTTAGAGGTGAGGCAGTTGACAAGTTGGTGAATAAGGTTTTTCCAGGAAAATATTTTTAAAGATCTACTTGAAGCCGTCTGGTTCAATCAAGGGACAAAGAAATTGAGAATGAGGAGATAAAGGAATACGCAAATTTTATGGAGGCAAATCAACCATATAGAAGGCAAAAGGCAACAAAATTTGAGGGGTTGGGACAACACTCAACAAAGCCTAAACCATCAATTGAAGAACCTCCAATTCTTGAACTCAAACCCTTACCTACTCATTTAAAATATGCTTATTTAGATGGAGTTTCTTCTTTGCCAGTAATTATATCTTCTTCTTTAACAAATTTGATGGAGGCGAAACTACTCGGAGCATTGAAAGAGCATAAAGATGCAATTGGATGGAAAATAGCCGACATCAAGGGAATTAGCCCTTCACTTTGCATGCACAAAATTTTGATGGAGGAACAATACAAATCCACTATCCAACCTTAGAGGTATTTGAATCCGAAAATGCAAGAAGTAGTAAAAACGGAGGCAATTAAGTTACTTAATGCGGGGATCATCTATCATATATCTAATAGTTCCTGGGTAAGCCCTGTGCAAGTGGTGCTAAAGAAAGTAGGTATGATTGTTCGGAAAAATGACAACAATGAGTTGATTCCAACTAGGACGATTCTTGGGTGGCGCGTGTGTATGGATTACGGGAAAATTGAATGATGCTATTAGAAAAGATCACTTTCCTTTACCATTTATTGATCGGATGTTGGAAAGACTTGCGGGGCATGAGTTTTACTGTTTTCTTGATGCATATTCAGGGTATAATCAGATTCATGTTGCACCGGAAGATCAAGAGAAAAATACTTTCACTTGTCCCTATGGTACCTTTGCTTTTAGAAGAATGCCTTTGGTCTTTGTAATGCACCAGCTACATTTTAGAGATGCATAATGGCCATTTTTTCTGATATGGTTGAAAAATATATTGAGATTTTCATGGATGATTTTTCTATTTTTGGCTCATCATTTGATTCTTGTTTAAATAATTTGGCTTTGGTCTTACAAAGATGTGAGGAGACTAACCTTATTTTGAATTGAGAGAAGTGTCATTTTATGGTGCGAGGAAGGAATAGTGCTCGGGCATAAGATCTCCAAAAATGGAATTGAAGTCGATCGCGCCAAAGTGGAGGTTATTGCAAAATTGCCTCCATCGACATCTGTGAAACTTGTTAGTGAATTTTTAGGGCATGCAGGATTCTACAGGCAATTTATAAAAGATTTTTTAAAAATTGCTAAACCACTATCTAATCTTTTGATAAAAGATGCACCATTTAATTTTTCTAATGAATGCGTGCAAGCTTTTAATGCTTTAAAGAAAAGTTAGTGTCGGCACCAATCATCGCAACACCGGAATGGGATTTACCTTTTGAGCTGATGTCGATGCTAGCAATTCTGCAGTGGGAGTGTCTTGGGACAAAGGAAGAATGGAGTTTTTCAAACCATTTACTATGCCAGTTGAACTTTATCGAGTGCGCAATTGAATTATTCAACAACGAGAATAAGAAATTTTTGCGGTAGTTTTTGCTTTTGATAAATTTTGTTCTTATTTAATTGGCTCGAAAGTTATAGTTTATTCTGACCACTCTACTCTAAAATATCCACTTTGGAAAAGAAAGAATCAAAACCCTAGTTGATTAGGTGGATTCTATTACTACAAGAATTTGATTTGGAAATCAAAGATGAGAAGGGGATTGAAAATCTAGTTGTAGATCACCGATCCAGTAATCCCAAATTCAAAGAAAGAGGTAAGCCTAATTTTGGAAGAGTTCCCCGATGAGAAACTTTTTTCCATCAAATCCACAAACATTTCTTGGTACGCTGACTTTGTGAATTATTAGGTAAGTAATGTTCTTCCTCATGAATTGTCATATCAACGGAAGAAAAAATTATTTTCAGATGTTAACAATTATTTTTTAGAAAAGCATTTCTTGTTTAAAGTATGTCTTGACCAAATCATAAGGAGATGTGTTCCGGACGAAGAGAGGACAAGCATTTTACGTCATTATCATGACGGAGAGGTAAGTGATTATTTTGGTGCCACCAAAACTACATCTAAGGTTTTACGATCTGGATTTTATTGGCCTACACTTTTTAAAGACGCATACTCTTATGTTGCTTCATTGATCGATGTCGAGAATGGGAAATATTTCTAGGAAAAATGAGATGCCTTTAAACGACATTATTGTATGTGAATTATTTGATGTTTGGGGTATTGATTTCATGGGACCTTTTACACCTTCTTATGTGAATTTATACATTTTAGTTGCTATGGAATATGTATCTAAGTGGGTAGAAGCTGTAGCATTACCAACAAATGATGCTAAGGTTGTGGTTAAATTTTTGAAGAAAAATGTTTTTACTCGATTTGGCACACCTAGGGCAATCATAAGTGATATGGGGACACATTTTTGCAATAAATAGTTTGAATCACTTTTAAGTAAGTACGGAGTCACCCATAAGGTTGCAACACTTTATCATCCTCGGACTAGTGGTCAAGTAGAGGTTTCAAATAGGGAAATTAAGAGAATTTTAGAAAAAACAGTAAATGCCTCTAGGAAAGATTGGTCAATGAAACTTGATGATGCACTTTGGGCCTATAGAACAGCTTTCAAAACCCCAATCGGGATGTCTCCTTTGAGGCTATATTTGGGAAAGTTTGTCATTTACTAGTGGAATTAGAGCATAGAGCATATTGAGCTTTGAGATTTCTAAATTTTGATATGCGATGCTGAGATGAAAGAAGATTGTTGCAACCGAATGAATTGGAGGAATTTCGCAATGAGGCTAATGAAAATGCTAAGATGTACAAGGAGCGTACAAAAAGATGGCATGACAAGCAAATATTCGGAAGATAGTTCGAAATTGGGCAAAAAGTTTTACTTTTTAACTCTCGTCTTAAACTTTTTCCAAGAAAGTTACGATTTCGATGGTTTGGTCCTTTCACAGCCACATAGGTTTTTCCGTACATGAATAGTTGAAGTTGCGAGATGACACCAAGAGTACATTTAAGGTGAATGGTCAATGTCTGAAGCCCTACTTTAAAGGTGAATACAATAAGCAAAAGACCACCATTGAACTTCATCCTTCGAATAGCGATATCCGAGATAGTTTGGTTGAAAACTATAAAGCAAGCGCTTCTTGGGAGGCAACCCAAGCGTTTTCATTATGTTTCTTAGTTAAGGTTTTAAATTCATTTTTTTCGCAAAAAAAATGCAGAAAGCAAAAATTTTTTTCTCTATTTTATGCAAGTTAATTTTCTTTTGAGAGATCATCTAGTTGGAGTTCTCTTTATCAAGGCCATTAGTGGACACATCTTAAAGCAATAGGAGTTTTCTTGTTCCTATTTTTATTTTTTTCATTCACATTGAGGACAATGTTTATTCAAGTTTGGGGGGAAGACAAAAATCAAATCTGATTTTTTTTTTCATCATGATTCATGCTTTCTTTCATGGTTGCATTCCTTATTGGGAATTTTTGTGATTCTTAGGAAATTTAAATTTTGTTCAAACTATGTGAGTTAATTTTGATTCTGAGTATGTTGATCCACTTATTGACCATTAAAGTCCTTAATTTTTTTAGTTATGTGTGCATCAAGAGAAAATTCTTGTGAAGTGTGTGATTTTCTTAGATCTCACCCAAAATCTTAGAATTTGTTTGATTTTCTCTTGAGGTGAAATCCTAAGCTACATCTAACCGAAAAAATGATTTAGGCAATTTTTTGGATCAATCGAGCCTTTCATGCCAACCTTATTTATTTATCTCTAGTCACCTTGTTGAGCCTTAATTCTTATCCAATTTTTCATTGACACCCACATGATTTTAGCTCAGCTTTTGCCAAATTATGTCATTATCCCACGCCCATGAATATGTCGACGTTTAGAATAAAAGTTTATTTGAGCATCATAGCAAGTTGGGAGGAAGGGTGGAGTATGAAAAAAAATTTGGTTGCTATTGTTGTTTGGGGTGTATCATTAAAAAAAAATTGTTTTTATGGTTCCCTATCCAACTTTCAATTGAGTGAGCCTTTTGGATACTCAATCGGTTGGGAATGTTCATATTATATCGGGAGGGACTTAGGAAGGAACTCCGCCATAAAGTAAAGAAAAACGAAAAGAAAAAAGAGAAGGAAAAAAAAAAGAATGAATGGATGATGATAAGAGGTGGCATAGAGATTATATTCAAATGGTGAAATTGGAGATAGTGGCATTGACTCTAATTATATCTTAGAAATCAATGTGTTGATGGGTGATCCGAGCTTAAATTTACATTTATCTCACCATTAGCCTAGCCTCACATTACAACCTGAGAAAGTCCTATTGATTTTTGGTTGGATGATTAACTTACATTAGTGGAGAGAGGAATAAAAAGCAAACTTATGAGATTTGGTCATACTGTAGAGAGTTTTTGAGAAGTTGCATATTAATATGAATTTATCTGGACTGCATATGATTTGAAAACATGGGGAGACACACACAATTGGATTGCACAGTTAGAATTAGTCTTAACTTATTTTTAATGTTTGGATGGAATTTTTATTTTTCTTCGAATTGTGAATACAAACAATTATGGAAGAATACCATGGAAGAATTTGATATGTGTTATCTCTTGCTTTTGCTCGGGACTAGCAAAATATTAAGTATGGGGGATTGATAACTCTAGACAATAGAGTTATTTTACCTATTTTAGGCAACAAATAATATAATATCTTTGAGAAAATATTTGAATTTCCTTCTATTTATTCAAATTTTTTTTATTTGTGCAAGATAATGACATATAGAGAAGATAAGAAAAAAAAAAGAATGAAATGAAGATGCCACCAGCAGAATCGTTAGAAGATATACACAAAATCGTTAGAAGATTGCCTTGCTTTTATCATATCTTAGTGTTATTTTTAGAGATTTAGTTGTGTTTTAGGGTCTTCATGTTATCTTTACGATTTTATTTGTTTTTATGAATCTTGAATGTTGTTCAAAAAGAGAATAACATGGAGCGCTAGAGAGATGTCTAGGTTTTTTTTTTACTTGTCGCTTCGTTCTTTCATTGTTCTTAGAGTTTTTCAAGTAGTTTGAAGAGAAGGCAAAGTAGAGACAGAATTCTTGTTCTTTGACTCAAGATGTTTGATTTAATTTATATTTTTGTTTCATCTTCTATTAAGTTCTAATTTTTTTTCGTTAGGGCTACGATGTAGCCCGACCATGATGATAAGAATTTCATGATATTTATGTTTTGCAAGTGATTTCGTTCATGTGAGTTATATATTCTTGTGCTTAATGCTTTTAAGTGACTGGCCATGATTTGAATGATCTAATGTGCATGTTTGAGATCGAGAAGTGATAATATGCAATTGCTCATTATAATATATAACCATGAATTACAATGTGGATAGAAATAGACTATGTTATTTTTGTAGCTTTCGGTGATAAAGTGATCCAAAAGACTCATTATAAATCGGGAATATTCATAGATTTTAATGCACTTATGTTTATTTAAATTCACATAGAAATATGGTAGATTAATAAACCGAGTAGGTTTACCATACCTAGAGATAGGATAGTAAATAGTAGAGGAAATTCCGCTATCACATGTTTGATGTCGTTCTTGTATGAACAACGATATGAAATTCATCTTTAGTGGTTATGGTGAAATCGGATGCTCTAACGTACTTATTTGATTGATTTACCGCACCTAGTTATGAACTTTTACCTTTAAGATTGTCAATTTTATTTTATTCTCAATTTTATTTTTAATTGTTAGATAAATTTTAGAATTAGTCCATTTTTAGTATTTGATTAATTTATTAATCATCAATCTCTGTGGGACGATATCTTTTCTCATTATTAAATTACTTGTTCACCACGTACACTTGCATTGAGAATTTTGTGAACATGCTTCTCTTGTCTACATTGGAAGAGTACTAAATCCTTTACCGCTTCAAGTCCGTATAAAGGCTTCTCTTATACATTCTTGCATACACCATTCATGAGAGAACAAATACTATTTTCTCTCAATCATTCTTTCTTATCACCGATGACATTAAGCTCAAATATAGCTCCGCGTTTGTCAACCTCGACGGATTTGGGTCGAGCTCTACTAAATTTAGGTTTAGCTTGATGATGGCTCAGTCAACGAGTTGCGGCTCAGTTAGGGGTGACGGCTGGTCGCAATGGGGGTGGCGAGCATTAATGGCGTTAGGGCAAAGAGGGACTAAGTAATGGGTGGGTTGGTGGATTAGGGTTTTTAGGCAATTGGGTTTTCATTGTGGTAGATTTGAAATGGTGGGTGGAGCGAAGTAGGAAGGAAAATGGCAAATTTGTAGGTAGGACCAAATGATTATGTGTAACAAGGGATGCTAATAATAGGTTTTCAAATTTCAAGATGCCAACTGATATGGGAGAATTGTGCAAATACCTTTCCCTCAAACTTATAATTCGATTATCAGCCCATTTCACAATCGATATGGAATAAACTCCAACAATCTCTCCCTCATACATTGATTCTTGGGTTGGAGCTATAATAACCCGTATCTCTCCCGTGTATCCGTTAGATTCGGACATGTTGATCTTGGATCCGAGCTGCAACAATCAGTATCTCTCCGTATGTCCGTTAGATTCAGACTTGGTGGTAACTTGGATTTTGATACCAGTGTTGGGTGGTCTTGAGCATCTCTTATCCCAAAAGCTAGTTTAAAGGGTAAAACTATCCCTCACGCCAATAAACCGATCACCAACCACTTCCACAACTTATCCGAGATAAACCCTAACGGTTTCATTTCCTTCACAAGAAAATTAATTATTAACTCCACAAAAGGAAAAAAAAAGCCTTTTTTCCACGAGGTCCATCAATTTACCTATGCTAAAGTTCTCCTCAATTCAGTGACTTGCACGTGAAGTAAAGTACGAAAGTAGCAAGGTATCTCTCCTGCATTCTCATCTCAAGCGACTTGTCACAATGACATCATGATCTCTCGTGCATGAAATCAAGTGCTTGGTTTTGACATGCAATGTCTAGCCGCTATACAAATGCGAACCAGCTAAAGGAGTGCGGACCGATGAGCTTGATGTTAACCTAGCCGAAAGCACAAAAAGGAAAAGAAGGAAACAAAAGAAAAGGAGTGAGCCCTACTTGGTTTCTTCTTTCTGATTCTAACAGGGGAAAGAAAACTTTAAGTTGTATATTTTCCTTTTGAGCTCGGGATTCTCAATTGGATTCTGCTTTTGAGGCTCGTGGAAAGATTAAGCACAAAAGCGCCCCAAAAGCAAGGTTACATACACGTGTGTACTACAGTGACCAATCTAAGAAAAAGTGTAATTGAATTGTAAAACTTACCATAAAAATATAATTAAGTAATAAAATTTGTATCAAAATACAATTGGGTCATACAACTTTGAAAAAGTGCAATAAAATCTTAAAATTTTTCAAATCGATCGAATCAAGTCCTTCCGTGAATTGCCTTTTTATAAGTTTTAGGACTAAATTACACTTTGATAACAAGTTTTAGGATTTTATTGCACTTTTTGAAAGTTTTGGGACTCGAGTACGCTGTCATGACAAGTTTTAAGACTTGATTGCATTTTTTTAAAAGTTCTCGGACTTAATTATACTTTCATAATAAATTTTAAGACTTTCAATGCATTTATCCCTTTTTCTTTTTCGTTGTTTGCTAGTCTGCTGAAATTATTGTAGGCCTGTGTTGCCTTGATGATGGCTCGCAGATGGGCTCCTTGTGCGGTATCCAAAATTGTGATTCTTCGCGTCCGTGTTTCTCCACCCTTGGCACTTGATAATGTTAAAGATTAATGAATTGATGTTTAAAGTACGTAAGATTGTAAGTGTTTGTTTAATGACCGTGGCATTTATAATAATTTCATTAAAAAGGGGAAATTTCCATGAAGAAGGTGGAGAAGCTACCTTCAAGGTGTCCGATCGTTTTGCCGATTAATTTCCATGAATGCATGCGAATTGTTTGATTCTTCTAAGGTTTCACAATGCAAGACCAAATGTGTCTATAGGGAACCACCAATATGCTCTCTTTTTTAACTAGCGAAACGTAATTTTATTTTTTTTACTTTTCCATCGAACTTCCAAATATAATTACAAACAAATCATAAAAATATCTACGCGCAGGACAAATCTAAGTATTAACGATTACAAAAGGCCAAAATTTTATGTCCTCTAAGATTTAGTAGAACCGAAAAGTCCTCGCACAACCTCTAAAATGTGAGGTTGAAAATGAGGTTCAGGTTTCTTTCATTCTATTCAAGATGGATGGAACCTGCCAAAATTTGCTTGTAAAGATAATATCCATACATCTATCTCGATAGACATCAAGTTGATTTTAAGATACTATGTAAAGCACAAGTCGACGACGCAGAAATGAAAGTTTTAATAACTCACTCCAAGCATTAAAAATTATTATATCTGTCTACATGATCGTAATCAATCAAATTTGACGTGAAATCTATTTTTCTTATCGATATTTTTCTAAGTTAAAAAAAAATATTTTTTTATTCATCTTAAAAATTACCTTCGAATTTGACGTCTTAAAGGTTAGACGAAATAATTTTAAAATTTACTTACGTCCCAAAACCTACCAAAATTTGCTTGTAGAGATACTTACCATTCATCAATCTTGATATACATCAAGCTCCCAAACCCCCAGAAGAAAAAAGAAGAAGATCTGCAGGAAAAAAAGGGATTCAGCAGTGATGGGCAATGGTCAAAGATCGTGACTGAAGTGACTCTGAAAACGGGGGCCAGAAATCATCATTCGGTCTGCAACAATCTTTAGCTCTCTGAAAACACCAAACAAAAAAATTTACACTTTTTTTTCAATCTTTAACTTTCTGAACCGGGCGTGAGCAATGATTGAAATTCCTGAGGCCAACTCCCCCTTTACTTCGTTCTCAAGTCATGGGTGGAGAGCGGGACCAAAAACGCTTCTGTTCTCGAACGTTGACATCTCATTCTGCTGCCAACTTGATTCCATTCCTAGTATTTTTAGTAGATTTTTCCTCCCATAATCCACCAATAGATTAGGGTTTAGTCTCCCGACATTGGTGGTTGGGTTAGGGTTCGGAGAGTCGTGTATTTTTTAATTTGCTGGGTCTTATCGGTCTCTATATAGATATTGCGTGCATGGAGAGCATGGCTCGTATTAAAAAAAAAAAAAAGAGGAAGAGAGAGAATTATTGTTTGGTGGGTGGTGGGGAAGATCGAAGGGAGACAAATGATTCGTTATCGACGACTTCGAAACCGCATGTGATTACAACTAAGCCAGCCGTCGTCCGCGACAAAATCCTAGTTAAAACTAGGAGATCCAGAACTGATACCGCACGAGTACACCGCCCAGATGGAACTGCAAACAGGATTTTGTGAACAAGAATCTAGAAAATACTCACTAATATCTAATTCAGAAAAAATTTGTCATTGATCGGTGTACTTAAAAGAGAAACAGTCACTAGAAATCCTAAATCGTACTCGCTATGATATATTTATTGCAAATTCTTTTTTGTGACATAAAAAATTTCTGACTTGTATTCATAGAACACATCTTCGAATTATATCAATGTGGCATATGTATCCAAGACTTTTTCTTGTGATCCAAAACATCATAAATTTATACCCGTGATAAATTTATCTCAAAATTTAAATATACATGTCACATGTCTACAAATTTTGATGTCACAAAAAATTAATTTGCGATAAATATGTCGCACATGTATAAGTTTGAGATTTTTGATCTCACAAAAAAATTTGAAATAAATGTGTCACATGTATATAAGTTTGGAGTCTTTGGTTTCACATAAAAAAAATCAAAAGTTTGAAAAAAATATGTCGCAGTAATCATTTAGGAATTTTAATGATTTTTTCTCTATTTAAAAAGTAAATATTTCTTAATGGGTATGGTGAAGAAATGTTCGGAAATCGCTCGTTAATAGCAGCCCACGAAATAGTTTTTAAAATTTTTAACTTGATGTTTGGAGTAGATGTCTTCTGCCTGGAAACGATTGGCAACCCTAACGAATCGAATCATCGCCAACTTTTGGGTCAACTTGGTTTTTTTTTTTTTTGGGTAAAGAGGTCGACTTGGTCTTCATCTCTTGTTTTACTAAAATTTTGTTAATGAGTGCCTAAGGAGGGACGCCAATTAAGTGACTAATTAAGAAGCGTTGCAGTTTTCAAAACATCGGCTATCTAGTATTTTGCAAAATCACTGCTTTGTAAAGTGAAATTTTCCTTATTTAATGTGTTGAACACGTCGCAAATTGGATCAAAATTCAACAAAGATGATATCCATACATTTTGCTCACCTATTAGATTTATGATTAGAGAAAAAAACACTCTTTCCAAGACGACATTCGCAGTGGACTCCATAGCCAAGAAAGACCAGTCCCAATATAGGAAAAACCTCGGAAAAACATGGTTCTCGTATTATCAGAAAACCTAGTTAATCTCAAAAAACGTAAATAACTATTCCCTCTTTCCTTACTAAGAGAGAGAATGAGAAAGAGAAAATGGACATGTTTGGTAAGAGGGAGAGTAATGAACATATTTGGGAGCAAGGGAGTATTGAGTTTAAGAAGTGAACGAGAAGACGTTAAGAAAGGTGCTTTGAAAATTTAAATTAGTGTGGAAATCTATAATTATAATTATATCGTTCGTTACAGTATTATCGGGAAATATTTTCTTTCGAATAAAGAGACAAAGGTAGAGGATGGAAAAGAAAGAAAACAAAAATTGAAGTCGTGGATGGAGATTGCACGCTCACGTGCCTCACCAGAGTAATGATGATCTGACTTCACGCTATCCAGTGGCCTTCCCCATTATCACGACTGCTGTACTAAATGCCTTTGACCGACGAACTCCAATGGATCTCTGCGATAAAGAGATAGAGAGAGAAGAGAGAGAGAGAGAGAGCAATAATTGGGGGACCAAACCCTCAACTTGGACAGGAGTCAATGTCACTGTTGTTTTTTAGGGTTTATGGAGGGTCGCTCTCCCAAGACACGAAAGAAGAAAAAAAGTTCGAGAGGTATTAGGTATACCGACCTCACTAATATCCACTTACAAAATCTCCTCACTTTTTTTTTTTCAATTTCGCAGGAGTCTCCATCTTTCTCCATCTCCATCTCCAGACGTTGTCCTAACGAATAATTCGCTCAACATCGTTTCAAACAATGCTGAGGTAATGTAAATTCAAAGGGCTCATAGGAAGAAGGAACATATAAATCCCAATGGCAAGTTTCATTTGGACATCGAGTGTTGGTTGCGAGGCATGTGCGGGGATGGAAGCGGCGGATGCTATAATCGGATGCCCGTCCTGCCAAACTCTGGAAAGTAGGTTTCGGGTGTAATACGGGTTTGGGATGTCTCGCCGGTGTGAAACCTAAGCCCCGGCTCATATAACTTAGCAAAGTATCCTTATCTTACTAGAATGTTTAGGTTAACTTTAGAGATCGAAAATGGGTAGTTTTCGCCGCCTTCGCTCGGAAGTCTGGAATCATCTTTCTCCCTTCTCCACCTCGGCCCTTCTCCCCCGCCGTCGTCTGTCTTCGCCTGAGAAGGAGAAGGAGGAGAAGGAATTAGGATCTTAAAAGCAACGAAGAGGAAAGGTAGGACGTCCAAGTTAAGAGAACTGAGGGCTGGACTCAAAAGGCTGTGGTGTATGAATGCACACCTCCTCCATGGCCCCCCCAAAGCTCAGCTCACTATTTGTCTCATTAAGAGACAGACGATCCTCAAGCTCAGCCCTGTGCTTGTATCCATCCATCAATCAATCAATCCAAATCGAAAATCGATTTGCACCAAAATTCCAGTCTCATCAGAATCCAGTTGTTAAAAAGCACTCTCCTCTGTGTCTCTGTCATTTCCAAGCCTCGTTAACGATAAAGTCGAAAGGATTTGGTGCGCAATTAATTTGTTCCCCCTCTCCTCTCCATACTGTTTGCCCACCACCATCCTGTCCACCCACCCGCACGTGTGGCTCCTGCCCTCGTGGGGGCAATCATTTGCAGGGGTTGGCCACCCGCACGGGTGGGTTACGTAGGTCATCCCGCACTCCCCCGCTTTGTTCCCCCTTTGGTTTATGCCTTAACTCTCCCCCGCACGGGTGGTTATGTCATCACCCTTCTTTATTCCCTCTCTCTAGTCATGGCTAAGAAAGCACCGATATTCATCAAAGGCTTCCGTATCATATCGTGTTACATATGATATTTCGACATTTTTTGACACGAGATTAACACATGATCAACTCACCAAACATATTAAAAACACGCAAATTTAACATTTCGATACCCCATTTCGATACGCATGGAGTCAATTTTAAGAAATTTCAATAAATTAAAAATTAAAATGTAAATTTATCTAAAATACATATGCTTAAATTATATTTCAAATTAATCTAAAATACATTGCTTAGTTATGTTCCCTTCTTTATTCCTCTTAGTTGGCTCAAAGACCGATATTCATAAGGCTTTTCTTGGTTACATATGATATTTCGACATTTTTGACACGGATTAACACATGATCAACTCACAAACGTATTAAAAACACGCAAATTTAGCATTTCGATACCCCATTTCGTATGCATGGAGTCAATTTTAAGAAATTTCAATAAATTAAAATTAAAATGTAAATTTATCTAAAATACATATGCTTAAATTATATATCCAAATACCTCAAAATTAATATATCCAGTCAATAAAAAAAAAAACTAACCATGAATCCCTAACGGAAGAAGAAAAGAAGAAGAAGAAGAAGAACCTCACTCGCGAATATTTTTATGTATACATATATCATGTATATATAAAAATTTACATTTAATATATGACATATCGAAATTTTCTATTTTTTTAAAAAATGACGTGTCGTGTCATGTCGTATCGCGTGTTAGTGCTATTTAGGCTATGACTCCATTCTCTTTCTCTCCCCAAACTTTAGAAAACCCCATATTACTTTCCTTAACTTTATCATTGTCATAAAATAGCTCCCGCCCTTTCAAATGCTATGAATCATCGCTCTTCGACTTTGATATTCGTTGCTATTGCTAATGTTTTTCGATGTCTATAGCCTGTTAAATGTCAAACGAAAATGGACTAAGCTCATTTTCTTGATAAAATTGCTTGATAGAGGGATTTGTTTTGATCGAAAATCGTTAATGTGGACGCTGGCCGTCTACTAAAACATAACCCGGTCTTGACGTGGATAAATTTTAATAGTATTATAATAATATTTTAAAATTTTTAATGATTTTTTGGTTTTATCTTTTTTTTTTTGTGCTTTACATTCTTTTTTGGTTATTGATTGGTGAGGGTTTTGTTATTGGCCGGCAATGGCCGTCAATTGACCCTTGCCGACCCAAAGTGAGGCCGCAACACCTAGGTCGGCGGCGAGGACTTTACAGCCATTGCCCAAATCTAGTGGGGGCCGAGACTCTCTTGCCGACCACATGTAAGGGCATCCCTGATCCTCGCTCATGGCCGGTGAGGGTCGGCCGGCGGCCCTTACCGGTTAACGGTAAAAACAAAAAAGGTCTAGTAAAGAAAAAAAAAAAAAAAAAAATAGAAATGGGGCCATCTTTGCCGAGAGAGGCCCCCTTCTCTCAAGCCAACAATCTTCTTCTTCTAGTCGATTGCTCTATCACGGGCTTCCCTCTTTTCGGGCTCTACTCGTTTGTCTACGCTCCGACCTACTCAAAACTAAGAGGGAATGCCACCTACTACTAAAATCTCGATTTTTGATGAGAGTGAAGGGTCAATCTCATCTCATAGTGCTAGGATGAAGAAAGGAACAAAGGGCTAATCTTTCTATGCGAAGATCTAACCCTAGGCCAACGGGAGATAGAAAGACTATCCGATTACAAGAGAGAGTATACTAGATGGTAAGAGCTATATGAGCCCTACTTAAGGCTTCTAGAGTAAAGGATATGATATTCGAGAAGAAAGGGGAAGCAAGGGAAAGAACCTTTGGTTAAAATTGACCGGATGAAAACTCAATTAGTATCAACACAAAAGGTTTAGAATTGAATTGATCCAATAAAAACGTTTGAGACAAAAATTCAAAGTTTAGGAGATAATATGAGATATTTCAAGAATTAACTCGCTCGAGATATTATTCGTTTTCAACATGTCATGTGATACATTTGAATTAACTCACTCGAGATTTATTCGTTTTGCCCGTCGATTTTTTTCTTTGGCGTATGTGTGGGCATTTTTCTAAAAAAGTTACCAATCTTGATAGTACTCTCACTTGAGCATGCTTTATTTCCAATTAAAAACATTGTTGTTATGTTAAAAGACATTTCTAGCAACTAGTTCTAGTTTCACTTATATAATTTAGGAACACTACCCCTTTGTCGGTGTGCGATTTGGTTTATTGCTTCCCACTTCCCCATACTAGAAGCTTCTAAGAGCCGCTCCTTATTTGGGCTCTCTTGCCCCAGCGAACACTTTTGCTCTCTTTAGAACGGATTGTTATAGGGCCACAAGTTTTTGCTTAATTCATTCTAAAACGTACATTTAGTGTAGGAGGTCTTGCTTTGATGCCATCTATGACACCCTTCTATTAACTTACTCGGGTATTGTTTCTTTTAAATCATCCCAACTTAGACCTTACAATTTTGTCATCTAGCATACAGTTAGGTCATCAGTCATGGTAGTGCTCTCGCCTGAAGGTGTTTAATGTTAGAGATCTAATGTTAAACGTTGCCATCATATCAAAAGACCCAATTGTGAGTTAATTATAGTTTCACGTATATAATTCGATAACATCATCCCCTTATTCGGCCTGCGATTGAGTTCACTTTTTCCCCAATTCGTTATCCTAAAAGTAAGTTAGGAGCCACACCATGTCTAGATATTCTTGCTCTGGTGTTCACTCCATGCTCTCGTCGGATCGGATTATTACACGTGGCATAAACTTTTCTTCGGTAGGTGCAATAAGTAGAGATGGCTTTGTGACCGCAAAACTATACAAAGGGAGGGCCACTTGTTATTATTATCGACCGCTCATTGAGAATAGAAAATGGGGGTCAATCTTTGAATTTTAACGGCTCAAATTCGCGGAGCACGCTCTTTGGGCGCACGAGGGGATTACGAGGAGACGGATATCGTTCTTTTCTTTTCTTTTTTATAGACAAAAATCTATATCCAAATATTTTAAATATTCAGACAATCTCTCGAAAAATAATATCTTAGTTATTTTTTGGCGTCATACATGTCATATGCATAGAACAAGACATGTCCCACCAACTTCGACAATTGGATACACATAGAATTGGGTCGAAATTCTATGTACATGCTACGATTTAAGCGCATGATAAAAATATAGAGGATCCGAGTCCACATGGAGGAGGTGGTGGGGTTTAATGCGGCGTTCTCGTGTTGGTGACTCTCTCTCTCTCTTTCGATGAGAAAGATTAGGCTTTTGGCCAAAAGCAAATGTTGCATTTTGGTAAAAGTGTTATGGGGGAAAGAGGACAAGTTGGCAGATTGAGCGCGCACATGAAGAGCAATAATGTCAAGACGTGGAAGGAAAAAAGGAAGAGAGTTGAGACCTACGAATAGACGTGACCACGGGTCGGTTTGGGTCCAAAATCGGCCCGTGGAATAATCGGAATTGGCCCGTTGACCGGGACCGGTGGTTTCAAACCGGAACCGGCCCGGCCTCTCACAGGCCGGTTACGGTTTTAAAAAATTCGAACAGTCCAAAAAAATAAGAATAAAGGAAAGAGCCGTGGCTCTTTTCCCCCAAACCGGAACCGGTCCTTGAACCGGCCCGGAATAGGCGGTTCCGAACCGGAACCTGAACGGCCCCTTCAAGGGCCGGTTCCAGTTCAAGCATGGCCACGAACTGGAATCTGCCGATTCATGAACCGAAATCGACGGTTCACGGCCTGTGGTCATGTCTAACTACGAAGATGAAGGCTCCCGGAGGAGCCAAGTGATTAGCTAACCCTACAAGCATTAGGCTATGAATTACTTAGTCAATCACCTGAGTCGATGCATTATTGAGACCATGTTTCGGGATCTAAGTGAGGTGAAAGTAGAGAATAGTTTTTCGTTTTATTATGCTGATTTATGCGAAATAGGGTTTTGAATTGCAAATAAATCAGGAAACTCTATCTCTTGATCTAATAAAAGATGTAACTACAAGAAAAACAAATTATATCCCTAATATTCCAACAACAAAAAAAGAATCAAAGACAAGGCGAACGAATAAAATCTCGATTATCGAAATGATTTGGTCCCGTGACATCTCGGTCTATGACTACGAGTCACAATGAGCATCAAACTGTATAGTTTTCTCTTTCACTTGAAGGGAAGTGAAGAGCTGTATCTCTTTTTTTGTTCTGTTCGCAGATGTTTGCATCTTCCCTACCTACTCAAGTGGGACATGCGCCAATAATGGAGATGATAGAGGCCACCACTGAGATTATTATGTAATTTTTTTTTATGTGAGCTACATTAATTGAAATTGTAATTTATCATTTTGCAAGATTGATATAATAATGTAAGATATAAAGATTTTTAATTATTTTAATATAATGCTAACTGGTGAAGGCCGAGTAAAGTCCTACCTGTGATGAAAGGGTTTATAGCTAAGAACTCTATAAATAGTGTTCAAGTCTCTCCTCTAGCCATGATGTACCATTAACCTCACACGAGGAGTAGTTCTGAAAGCGATTCGTGAAGGGTAATCTCATTAAGCCGGTGATACGAGAGGGTAATAAATGAAAAGCACTTAAGTCTTGGATTGCGCAAATCCCTTTTTCTCAATTATCGTGTTCTACATTCTAATTGTTGTGATTTTGGGGTGTCATTTTTGCAAGTTACATGTATAGTTCTTCTCATTCACTTGAAGGGAAGTGAAGAGTTCTTTCTTGATTTTTGCTCTCTTTGTAGATGTTTGTGTTGCCGGTTGGTTGTTCGAACCACGACTGTGCTGCGACTCGGGGCTGTTTGAGTGATGTTGCACATGAGTCAAGCTTAGGCCCGAGAATCGTTCACTCACTCACAATGCTCGAACGTAGAGGGACGAGAGGGAATCGAGGGAGAGTAAGTTGTGGGAGAGAATTGATGTTCTATTGTGTGATGATATGTATACCAGGTGATTTACAAAGCGGGAGTTCACCCCTAGTTATAATACAAGACAGATTTTCAGATGGCTCCTTGGGCTGCTTCGTTTCGTCATTTTTTGCTTGTCCTCTTCCCTTTGTTTTGCTCGTTTGAGTTCCTCATGCTTTATCCTACATGGGTTGTTCCTTTGTGAGTCTTTTCGGTTCCCCCGTGGCAGAATCGTTGTGTCGACAACCCCATGGGCGTTTTGTTGAGAAAACCTTCCTTTTGAAGATTTTGATTCTGAGAAAAATATCCTTATTTGGAAAGAATCTATTTAAAGTAAATAAACTTGTTATTGCAAAATGATCACGTGAATAAAAGCTTATATTGTTCCAAACTTAACGTTCGGACTCAAAGTAAAGTTGTTACGTATCTACTTCATAGTTAAAATCTTTTATTTAGATAAAGGAAGATGTTGCCTCTAAAGACTTGATCTCGAGAAGATTTATGTGACACGTCGGCAATGACTTTATTAGAGTTCGAGTCACTTGTTTTAGTCTGTTTATATTCAAAGAGTTTCTTCTTCTTAAAACTCGCTTCTAAATTATGTTCAAGTTCTACAATATCTTTTCGATAGATTTTAGAGACCCACGTTTGGCAAGTTTTTTATTTTGATGTGTTATTTATAGAAGTCTCGTAATATTTGATTGACGAGATTATTTTCTAATAAGATCATGAGAATATCTTCGATTGGATATTACCTTTTAGGAATAAATTTTGCTGAAGATTTGAATTAACTCTACTTATGAAAATTGAGAATTTGGTTGTATGGATAACTGAATCTAAAGAGTTCGGGTTATGTTCCAATGGCTACTACATTTTCCCGGATATAATCTCGTTCAATCATGATTAATGACGTCCAATCGGTGATTGAAGAGTGATCCTTTGGTGACTTGCCCAACGGCTAGTTTTGAGGTAAATGAGTATAAAAGGAAGATCCATGATGACCAATCGAGTGAGATTAGAATGTACAATTTCATGGTGCCTAAGTTATTCGGGTTCACATTCTTATTCCAAAGAACCATTCAATTGGTTTATCTTTGAGAGGTCTTTGTAAGAGTAATCGAGTGATACATCTCTTGTAATTTTTCAACGATTCATATAGTGGAATCCAGCCAATCGGCTATCGGCATGGGAAAGTGGATGTAGGCTTGCTACAACCAAATCACTATAAACTTTGCGTGCATTTTGTCTTTCTCTAAACTCTCTTACTGTATTTAGTTTTATGCACATCTTTCTACTGAACTTATTTAATCTGAGTTTTGAATTTGTGTAAATTCTGCATTAAGTTTCAAAGTAATTCGGAATTACCTATTTGCCCTCCTTTTAAGTGATATTACTATATACAATACATTCTAGAAGCTCGTGGGAGGCGAGAGGTCTTGTGACTCTTCGTCCGCTTGCTTGCTTACTAGGTCGGTCATTGCATGAATCGTGGCATTGTGTCGCATGAGTCCCGCATCGTATGCTGATTTGAGTCGGGCTATACGATCCATGCATCGTTCATTGATCTATTCCATTCGTCCGTTATATCATCCATCGACTCATGCACCGATGATTTCATTGATTCGCCCACTCAACCGTCTTGGCTGATGCTCGGTTGAGTTGGATTGATGGTGGTTGATTCATACGCCCTACCATGAATTCATTTATTGAATGCATCATGACATGACCAGTTTATCGTGTCATTGTTTATCATCGATAGAGGATTTTGTCATACTGTGATATTTGCATCTTCCCGAATTGCTCAAACCGGACATGCACCAATAATGGAGCTGATAGAGGCGACTGTTCGGATTATTGCTGTATTAAACAGAGAAGATGGTTTGTCTTTTTGAGCATGGATGATACAAAAGATCACCTTACGCACCTAGCGATCTTGCGGCATCTAGATGGCTATGAACCGTACGAGATCGCCAGAACTGTTTGGACACAAGAAATTCTCGCGCACTACCTTCGATGTTGAGATCTGCATGAAAGATGGGCAGATGGTCTCTGACCTAATGGCCTAGGGAAGGACGGGGGAGGTCTTGCGGCTACGAAAAAGAGAGGATCTCTTGTCTTCATTGGACAGAGAGAGACTCCGTTCTCGATGGGGAATGGAGACCTCTATCCTCTACGACTTACTAGGCCGTCACCGACCACTCCTCAAAGCTCTCAAAAGTCCTCCTCACGGCCGAAAAAAAGAGAACACGAGATTATTCTCCCCACCATTGCCGGGGAACTGTTGATGTTGTTACGGTGAGCAAACTAAAACCCTAGAGGAAGGAAGACGAAAGAGAGAAAGACGTTTATGTTGAACAAATTCCATGCACGAGTACCATAAAAGACATGCGACTGAGCTTGAATAAATGAGTTGGGTCGTGAGATAATTATAAAAAAAAATCTAAACATATTTATAATATATTAATTCAGTTCTAAACTTTTTGAATTTGCGTCAATTTAGTCTATTTAGCTGGCCGACACTAATGGAATGCTACCGATGCCGACATCGACTTTTTTTTTGTTCAAATCTAATTTTGAACGTAAAATTTATTTGAATTAAATTAAAAAAATAAGGTAGAATTAAAAGAAAAAGAAGAGATAACCAAGTGTGATGTTCCATACGGTTATCGTCCCATGGAAGATTTTCCAAAACCTCACTATCTTCTTTATTTAATCTTTTCTTTCATTAATCAAAATAACTGGTACATGTGAAAGCTCTAAGTAAAAAATAATCAAGGGGCCATATGGGCACAAGTGCATCAAAATACAAAACAACCAATGACAGGCACTCCTATACAAAGGATATGGCCTTGCATGGTTTCACTAACCGGATAACACTCATGCCAAAAAATAGCCTTTTATTCACATTTGAACTAATCCATTTACAATACTCTTTAAAACACAAAGACTATCTTGGAGTATTTATAAAGGAAAGGTAATCTACTCGGGATTTCGAGCATCATCATCCACATCCTCCGGTTATCTTGCTCATTTGAAAAATAGTTAATTAACGGGAGTAAGCCGAAACTCCTCTCGCAAGTAGGATCCCTAGGCCAAATGGCTAAATCAACTACAACATCACAATGGATTGATGATCGTCCAAACAACCAAACACATTTCATATCAACGGCAAACATCGAATCCTTCCAAAGCAAACATGATCCTCATAGATAATAGATCTCGGAATGATATCCAAATCCTCTATCACAATTCATCAATCAACAAAATTTAACACTCGTATCCGTAATCATAGAAAGCATAGTAGTAAGGATAGAGATTTACTTGCCTCAACTAAGCGAGAATTCAAACGGATGAACGGACGGAACGAATGAAACCCCGGCATGACCCAAAGACGGTCGTGGCTTGAGGCGATGCTAAGGTGGTCGGACCACTGGGGCGGTCGAACAGCAACGGCGTGGCAACGGCCCCGGTCACGGCGATTCACGGCGATGGCGGTCATCTAGTGCGTCGGTGGTTGGTCGACATTCCAAAGCAAAGTAACAACAGAATTTTCGACCGATTGAATGAACTGATGGTGATTTCTATTTATAATGGTCCGATCAAGCAGCTTACAAGCATCTTGCAAGAGAGTCGGCTTATGACGTGTTGTGCTTAATTAGGCGCTTGCATGAGAGTCAACTTGTGACGTGTCGTGCTTCGATCGCTTTGTCATACTTACATTGGCCGGATTTCAATTTTTGTGCCAAATGATCTTAAAGCTATCAAGCACTAAACCTGCTCCTACTTTAAGCGGGTAAAATTTTCATATCGTGTTCCTAAAAATAGTACAAGATCCATAAAAATTCCTTAAAAGTATCCGGAAGTTCGGATAAAAATCATTATAGCTTATCCAATAATTCGAACTTATTAAATACTAATTCACCCATATGTAAGTGAGGGTTTTCGGGTCATCATACCAAGAACCCTTGTCGCCACCACCTTACCATCACCGGGAAGGGCCTACGAGGGTGGGGATGACCGGTAGTAGTAATTGGGCACAACCGTGACCCTTGGCCTAGTCTCGACGAGGGATAGTGGCGCCTGGCGCCCCCGTCGGCCATCCCCTATCCTCATAGGCCCTTCTTGAGGATGGTGGGGCGGCGGCGACGACCGGGACTTGCAACCCTCGCCACTTGCTCCTCCTCCTCCTCCTTAAATTTTTTTACCATATTTTCTGTATTTAATTTAACTAAAATTGATATTAAAAATCAGACTTTAAAAAAAAAAAAAAGACCATAGCCACGCCGACTGGCCAAATAGACTGAATTGATACAAATATAAAAGGTTCGAGACTGAATTCGCAAAAAAAAAAAAAATTTAAGACTTAATTGGCATAATTGCTATAGGTTTAGGAACTTTTTGATAATTGTCCCATTGAGTTGCTTACTAAGCCTGACTTCGTGGTTCTGAAGGCCGATCATTTTGAAATCGTGTGATGAACACCATGTAATCGCATGTTGGGTTGGATGGAATGAGAATGGAACGACGGTCCCGATTTTTTTTTTCCGTTCAACCCATGTTTGGTTGGTGTCCAAGCGTTGGAACGACCATTTCATATCTTGATAGTTATTTCTTCCCTTATTCCTGAAATAAATAATACTAACACATAAATATATGATTATTTTAATATATATGATTAAGGAATATTATTTACAAATTATTAACAATGTTCAAAAATGTAAACACGGAAATCATTAATATCAAATGATGATTTGCTATTTTAAACTTATACTATTCGACATTTATTTTTTCAATGATTATAGATTATAGTGACTAACTCATTAGATGCTTCTAATATTAAATGATAACAATAATTGGTAATTTACTAATTTGAAATGATACTTAGTGCGTATAATTAGCGAATAATAGGATTAATGTCAAATAAAATGAACAATTTAAAACTATTGTATGGAGGGTGTTTCTGAACATCCAAACACGAACATAACCGAACCAATAGCTTTGGTTTACACTATTCTGCTTCCACGATAATATAAAGATGTGAGATTGCAATTTGCAGCAAACATAGCTAATCACAGATGCAGATATTGTTTTTGCCTCCATGAAGCAACGTTGTAATGGTAATATAAGCATGTCCTTCTAATCATCTGCCTATAAATGTTGCACGAGGCTTATAATCTCGAGTTCGATTCATCGACAAAATCAAAACTCATAGGACGAGGATAACTCATGAGAACTTGCTCATATTCACTCGAAGGATAATACAGTATGTCAGTTTTTTTTCTCCATATGACGAGGAAATGCACTTCGTCGGTTCATATACGCATCTCGGGCGGTTGAAGTGTCTTACTAACCTTAACGACCAGGCGATCCTACACCACAATCGGGTGGAAGCGCCACATATGATGTTGTTTTGCATTTGGTAGCGTGGGAAGGACGGAGAGAATTCGTGTCATCTCATTCAATCGGTGTCATCATTGCTATTAACTAACTCCCTTCTTGGTAATTCAAACATAGCTATTGGTTGTCATCCCAGTTATGTTTAAAATCTCTTTGATTCCAAGATTCTGTGTTCAAAATAATGGAGAGATGGTGACTAACTTGAGAATGGAGAGAAAGTCTTCATAGAGACCTTAAAAAAATAACTTGATTAGAGAGAGAACATCATCGATTGGTTGGTTGTTCAAGTTAGGTCGGAATGAGAGCAACCGGCTTTCCTAATAATCTTCACCAGTGACATGTTTATCTCGTGCTTGGGACAAAAAGTAGCAGACATAGTAATGACAGATAAATAAATGATGAACGTAGTAAGTCATTCAAGATTGAGTCTCTGACTGCAATTTCTTTTTTATCCTTTTTGTGCTCAAGCCATATCCGGTGAGTCATTTTGGTGATGCAGATATTTGTAACTCACGGATTAAGAAGGTTGGCAGCACAGTTGCTTGATCGAGATTCGTATTAAGTCAAAATATCTAAAAGTGGTATTTTGTATCATCGACATTTATATATGAATTGTATGAATAACACTATAGATAGGAGATGACGATTGAGATTGAAATCTATGTACTAAGAAATCATGATTTCCAGGATGGATAATAACATAAATGGTTCATGAACTTTGGTCCAACGTGCAATATGATCCATGAACTTTTAATTTGTTCAATGTGGCCATTGGATTTTTTATACGTGTTCAAGTTAGATCCTGAATTATGTGAAAATATTCAATGTTGTTATTGAATTTGAATTAATGGAAGGGTAATATTGGACATTTTCACATAGTTCAGGGAATTAATTTGAATATGTACCCAAAGTCTAGATATCACATTGAGCAAATTAAAAATTCGGGAACCACATTGAAGCAAATTAAAAGTTTAAAAAATATATTGTACATTAGGCCAAAATTCGAAGACTACTTGTATCATTTTTCCGTTTGAGTACATATGATATGTCCCATGCGTAAGGACATATAACATAACAAACCATTATTTAGCCCAAGCCATTTTGGTTTTCATAACATTTTGCTTTCGGTCAATCATTTTTGTAACTATCAAAACATAACTAACATCATAGAATATAATAAAATACCTCGTCGGATAGACATCTTTTAATATTGACGCTCCGTTTGTTTCTAAATGAACGATGTGGAAAATATTTTCTAAAATAATCGCTAAATAATTAGTAATTGGATATTTTCATTGTTGGATTTATGTATAAACAATTCTGAATGATATAGTATTTTCTGTTTATTCGTTTTAAGCGTCAGAGGTTTTATTTTTTCATGCAAATAAACGAAGCCTCAATCAAATCTTTCCTGTGTTTTGCACTTCGAACATGCTGCAACCTGATGTCGTGTGAAGCTAATGTGACCTAGTTCATTTCTTTTCCATTTCCCACTAGCCCGTCATCCTAAAATGATAGTTGTTTGGTGACATGGCAATTGATTTTCAATATCAGTCAACATTCGACGAAAGAAATGGATGTTGAAACGTGGCGGGTGCAGCGGTTGAAGACTTCCTAGATTTGGACAGGCTAAAACTAAAGGTAGGTGGGACGAGCTTGCTCTGGCATTGTGACTCTTTTAATGTCCGAAACAATTCAAATTCCTCCAAACGCACGTTGATATGTAAATTCAATATAAATTCCGTTTTGTAATTTATATTTTTAGGGTTTGTTTGGTAACGTTTTTTATTCTCTATTTTTCTGTTCTTTTGTTCTCCGAACGAAAAAGAAGTAAAACCCGTTTGTGTACGTTATTTGATTCCTTGTTCTCGAAAATAGAAACAAGAAGTATAAAAAAGTAATTTCTTTGCTCTCGGGAGCAAAAAGAGTCCGCCGCCAAGCTGGTCCCCTTCGTCTCCACTGACATTTTTATAATTAAATAAAAAATAGGGAATAGAAATTTTTAGGATCATATCAAATGCATTTCTTCTCTTTTCTATTTTGGGAATAGAAATTTTGTCTTGCTATCAAACGCGTTCTTACGTTCGTAAACTGTTCTCGGGAACAGAATTGCAAAAAACCATTTTTGCTCGGAAATTATTCCTACCATACGCATCCTAAATTAGTGACTAATTTGCAAGTGCTTTTGTCTAAAGTGCGTGAAAGAAGAGGGGCCTTCATCAGCCTAACTTGGCTGCAAACGCTTTCACTGGTGATGTTAATCTGAAGGACCAAACAAGCGGCTGGCCTTTGATTTCCACGATACATTAAAGCATTATGCCCTTATAATTTGAAAAATAAAGTTCTTTTTACCCTGACAATTTGTTCACTTAGATGTTATTAACAAGTGTCTCGAGCATTTATTAATCATATTTAACAAAAAAAAAATTCCAATTTCATAGCATGAAGAAACTCGTCAACATGACCCTATCTTCAGACAGAGTTTCCTAGAGAAATTCTTCACATGTCCCAATTACGATGCGGCATAATGAGCTATTTACGATATGTTGTATATGCTTGTCGAATACAAAAATTAGATAGAATGCTTATCAAAACTTCAACTTGTTTGTTGTATATGCTTGTAATAAATTAGATAGAATGCTTATCAAAACTTCAACTTGTTTGAGCCGCCGTAACATATCCACGTCAAGGACAAGTAGGATGGAGACGGATGTAAATGTTGGCTACTTAAGCGTCCAATAACAAAAGGAGCGTATGCAATGTCTTTCTGTTACCGATCGGATTAAACCTCGAATCCATTTGTTTTTTTTATACCCAGCTAGATTGCAATATGTAACATCATAATAATGCTACAAAAAAGAATCACTTTGAATTAATTCACGAACACACACACATGTGCGCAATTTCTCACATGCAAAATTTCGGAGAAAACTCTCTTAATGTATTCTGAAAATTACCGCAAAGTTTTTCTGAGACCTTGCAGTAAAAAAAAAACCCGTAAATCCTACATAACCCAAAATCATAATCAATAAAAAAAATGTGAAAAACAGACAACTGGATTAAAATAATGGTAGAATCTAAAAATAGAAAAGTTGCCCAAAACCATGAAAAGGTTGGATTTTAAGGTCCGGAACAGTGGCAAGCGAGGACCCACGTTTAAGCATGGGACACTCTGGATTAGTACTATGGGTGTCGGGATTCCCTCTCGTATCAAAATTCATGGCCTATTTACTAAAACATTGCACAAATTCTTGGTCCTGACCCGCCTCTTGATTTTCTAGCCTATCCGGACGGTCCAAAAAGTTATCGACGATCGTGTCCGTGTCACCAACACTTATTTTGCCCTCCCATCTCGAGTCTTTCTTTCTATTTTTTTTTAATGCGAACGATGCGATTTACCAAATCAAACGTAATTGAAATTCTTATCTGAACTCGTTTCAGGAAAGATCAAATGATTAGAGTCGCGGGATTTGACGGATCCCCGTGTGAAGGCCAAGCATATCTAACAGCTCAGCTCGATCTATCATGTCGATTCACGACGGTAACTGGTCTAGGTCAATAGATTTACCGGAATCAGCTTGGCGTACGTACCTCACAGCACGAAGAAGAAGCATATAAAGGCCAAATGCTAAAATGTGTTTATTCTCAAAAGACAGCTTTGGTTTCCTCGAGGGCTCCCAAGCTTTTACTTTAGGACACAAAATGGAAGTTTCTTTTGAACAGATGTACAACCTCCGGAAAGCTCATATCCGATCTCATCTCTCCTCCCCCTCTCTCTCTCTCTCTCTCTCGCTCCCCCAACAACAGCTCAGCAGAATTCCACAAAAACCAGACAACATCAGAGAGAGAGAGAGAGAGAGAAAGAGAGATAGAGAGAGAGAGGGGAAGAGAGTCAGTCATCCATGTCTGACTTGGAGCTAATAACCCTCTGCCTCCTTCCCTCAGTCTTGGCTCTGCTTCTCGTCTCCATCCTCATCCAGAGGAAGCACCAGACCCGGTTCAAGTTCAACCTCCCGCCCGGCCACGCCGGCTGGCCTTTCCTCGGCGAGACCATTGCCTACCTCAAGCCTTACTCCGCCACTTCCATCGGAGCTTTCATGGAACAACACATCTCCAGGTAAATCAGTCGATGACCCGCCCCGTCGTCAGAGAACCAACATCGAGAAAACTCACGGAAACAGAGTACCCTGTTTTGTGTTCCGTCTTTTGGCTTTCAGGTTTGGGAAGATATACAGGTCAAATCTGTTCGGGGAGCCGACGATCGTGTCGGCCGACGCGGAGCTGAACCGGTTCATCCTGCAGAACGAGGGGAGGCTGTTCGAGTGTAGCTATCCGAGGAGCATCGGGGGAATCCTCGGCAAGTGGTCGATGCTGGTCCTGGTCGGGGACATGCACAGGGACATGCGGATCATCTCCCTCAACTTCCTCAGCCACGCCCGGCTGAGGACTGTCCTGCTCAGGGAAGTCGAGCAGAGCACTCTGCTCGGATTGAGCTCTTGGAAGGAGAGCTGCACTTTCTCTGCTCAAGATGAAGCCAAGAAGGTAACCCCAAACACAGAACGAAAGAAAAAGAGAGAAACAGAGATTGATTGATTTAAAAACAACTCTTCTTGTGTGATAAATTTCGCTACACATTGACGGGGGGCTTCGAGAAAAAGATGATGGAAGCAATGACGGATCTCAGGAGGCCGGTGGGGTCGTGTCCCCTTCTCCCTTATATGCGCCCGTGCAATTTTCAGTTAATTTTTGTCGCAGTACATGAAAGTTCCTGTAAAGTTTCGCCGAATTTCTGTCGGTTCTAAAGCTTCTGCGTCCGCCGCTGATGCAGTTCACGTTCAATCTGATGGCGAAGCATATAATGAGCTTGGACCCCGGAGAGGCGGAGACAGAGCAGCTGAAGAAGGAGTACGTCACTTTCATGAAAGGCGTGGTGTCTCCGCCGCTGAATTTCCCCGGAACCGCCTATCGAAAGGCTTTGCGGGTAACGGAAAAAGCCCTCATTCCTTTAACGATTGGTTTCTTCATTTGACTGATCTTTAGCTCACGTGAAAATCCCAGAACCATTTTAAAAGCAAATCAGGGCGACTCGGGATTTCCATTTTCTTTTCGCGCACAGATTCTTCCAAAGACACCACTCTGTGTTTTTCCCTTTTAACCAAGTTCTTGTTTTCTCAGTCGAGATCGACGATTCTGAAGTTCATAGAGAGGAAGATGGAGGGGAGGGTCCGGAGGATGAAGGAAGGAGGAGGAGGAGGAGGGGAAGACAGCTCGAGAGAGGACGACGATCTGCTGGGGTGGGTGCTGAAGCACTCGAACCTGTCGACGGAGCAGATCTTGGACCTGATACTGAGCCTGCTCTTCGCCGGCCACGAGACCTCCTCCGTCGCCATTACTCTGGCCATCTTCTTCTTGCAGGCGTGCCCCAGAGCAATCGACCAGCTGAGGGTATGCAAATTGCGTGAAGCTGAGTCCAACAAAATTGTCGATGTTCTGCTCTTCTTTTTCACTGTATATTTACTCGTCCAGGAAGAGCATCTCGAGATAGCGAGAGGCAAGAAGAAAGCTGGAGAGACGGAGCTGAACTGGGAGGACTACAAGAAGATGGAGTTCACCCAGTGTGTAAGCTCCCCTCCCCTCTTCCAGAGCATGAATGTCCTGTATACTTTGACTCGACACACGACTCGTCGTTTGACTTCAGTTTCCTACTTTTAAGGTTAAGAACAATAGGGGATTGGTGCTGATTTTAACTTTTGTTTTGTTGGGTGATGTTGGAAGGTGATTAGCGAGACGCTCCGGCTGGGAAACGTGGTGAGGTTTCTGCACAGAAAGGCGCTCCGAGATGTCAGATACAAAGGTGAGGACGATCGACCATCCGTTTTTCATTTGGGGGGGATTGCCGGGTCATCGGGTTGGCTCTAATATAATCTTCTAAGAACATTGTCACGACGATGGTCGGACGTGTGTCGAACACCCTTAATTAAGAAACCGATCACTCCGTCGGTCGCGGCGACGACGGTCCAATACCCCTTTTTCGCGAACCCAAGTTACGGAAAAATAAAATAGAGCATGTTTGTTATTGTTATTATTGGTATTTTTTTTCTGTTCCATGTGTGTTTATGTTGTGTAATAATTTATGGTGGTGGTGTGCAAAAAGGGTATGACATTCCATGTGGATGGAAAGTGCTGCCGGTGATAGCAGCCGTGCACTTGGATCCTCTGCTTTTTGACCACCCTCACCACTTCAACCCTTGGCGATGGCAGGTCAGTAGTTCCGCTCGATTCACCATATTTTCTCCCCTTCCCTTTCCTTTTCCCTCTGCCTCCAAAGACATGTTTTATTTCACCGAAAATTTCGTGATAAAAAGGAAAATTTTTTTTTTTATGAAAGTAATTTTTGAAAAGAGTAGTTTTTTTTTTTTTATTTGTAAAAATAAAGTGTTTTCGGATCAATTAGTTATGGGAAAGGTGGAAAAAAAAAATAACTTTGTAATTTCCCTTTAAATTATTCGATTGTGATGATGATGATCGAGACCCCTTGTGTTACAAACCCTAGAAACCTTGGCGCCGCCGCCTGCTGTGTTTAAGGGTCAAATAAGATTTTTAGACTGTGACCAGAAAATGAGAAGACACAAACTTATGTAAAGACGAATGAAAAAAAAAATCATGCATGGGTGGGGGACACGCCCGCATGAGTTAAAACCCTCGGGCGGCTCGGCTTCTTCTTCAATCCGATCGTTGGAGCTAAAGACACAAATTTTGACTGGACGGGCTTTCCTTATTCCACACGAAGTCCTAATTGGAAGGAAACCCCGTGGTCCGTTCTCCTCGGTCAAATCGAGGGTTGTGGGTTAAAGTCAATGAGTGAAGAGACGAACGTGATCCATCCGTCTTTTTGTGTCCGCTTTGCTATCCTCCAATCATCGAGCTCTTAAATTTCTTCCTTCCTTAGAATCTTGCATTTGATGGGGGGTTTCCTTGTGTTTTTCGGTTTGACCCTTTTCCTATTTTCATATAGAGATATGTTTTCATGATACCGACAAAGATTGTTTGTTATTTTTTATCGTAAATATAGGCATTATCACGCGTTTTGTATAAAATACTCATTAATTGAAAGGTCGTAGGATAAAAAAATAACGATAGTAAAACCTTCCTTCCAACAATTATGTGAAGTAGGTGGCTATAAACTTTTCTTCCACCCATCTCTACACGGCAGTTAATTATTGTCTCCTTATCTTAAAATTCGAAAGTCTTATTTGTACCCAAAATTCATATATTAACAATAACAACAATAATAGTAATTTAAAAAAATTGGACTTAAGGGAATCCAACATGAAGGATTTATAAAAAAGAAAATTCACGGACCATTTTAAATCTTCTCCCTTCTTTGAAGAATCAGAACAAAGGGAGAAATTACCATATCATTATATGACCGCATGTTAAAACGGTCGAGACGGTTGGTAAGACACGGTGACCTGCGATGGTGAGCCATGCTGTGAACCCAACCCAACCCCCGAACGGGAGGGCTGGGGGGCCCTGCGTCGACGTTGATCGATCATGTCGCACGTGCGTGTGGACTGTGTGCGGGGGAAGGGGGGATTCGATGGGGTTGGATAGATAGTGAAGCCCATGTGAGTCGTGGGCCTCACACGTGCACGTGCGCCTCACTGCTCTTTTTATCTCTTCCTCTCTTTCCGTCTTCCCGTGGTGGGGCCCACCTCGCGAGCTGGTCCAAAAGAGGGCAAAATGCCATTCGTGCCTTGGGGAGAAAAGGTGGTTTAAGAAAAGTCTTACGTGACGACCGTCTACATACGGAGAAATTTCTAGGTGTTTGTCTGGAACACCAAGGCCTTTCTCGTCTACACAAATCAATCGATACCCGTCGTTGTCGTAGGAAGTTCTGTTTTTGTTCAAATGGTGAAGTTTCTCTTCGACCAAAAAAAAAAAAAATTTGTAAAGTTTCGTTGTGCTAACGGTTGATTTAGATGGACGACAATATCGATCCGTCGCTTGTCGTTAACCGATCGACGATTAGATCTTTTTCTTTTTCTTTTTTGCTTTGGGAGAGTGATAAATTGACCGATAGTAATCAGTTTCTTGGGGCTGCCTACGTTAGGATGTGGTTAGATATTTCACTAGATGAGAGGTTGCCATTTACCTTGATTGCCAATTAATCCCAACCGTTCATTTCGAATGGGATAATATCATCCGTTAGAGGTGTTACGAGTTACAACTCCATGACCATGAAAGACTAGTTCTAAGAAATCCGCCCTAGAGACGAGCAAAAACAACTCCAACATGGCATGATTGGATTGGAGTTGACATGATTCATCTCGTTTTGATGAGGAGTTGCCATTTACCTTGGTTGCCAATTAAGCCCAACCGTTCGTTTCGCATGGGATAATATCATCCGTTAGAGGTGTTACGAGTTACAAATCCATGACCATAAAAGACTAGTTCTAAGAAATCCACCCTAGAGGAGCAAAAACAAATCCAACATGCCATGATTGGATTGGAGTCGACACGATTCAGCTCGTTTCGACTCGGCGATCATAAGAACTAGATCTGTATTGTTTAAGGCGAAATCCCAAGCGACGGCACCAATCATTGTAACACGATGATTGACCTGCCTTCTTCAACCGTCCTCAATACCATTTCTCTTGGGAATTTTGTGTTCATGCGTTGCCAATTTGTTTTCTATTGCAACCCACTATTGGTCAAGATTCCTTCACCTTCGTGATCTGCTGCTCTTTTTTTCATAAGGAGAGGTAAAATGTAGACCATGATTCTTAATGTGATGTTCGTGTCGTATCAAACCTTTTTCTTGCTTGTTAGCTTTTCGGCTTCGTATGTGTCGTGCCCTAATGACCATGTTAATAATTCTTGTTATACTCTTTCTCTCGCACGTTTGAAGGAAGTCTGCAGATATTTTCCTTATATCCTCCCATGATATGTGTTAAGACTAGGGCTTCCTAGGTTATTTGGGCAAAAGATCTAGGCACTCTCCTTGTTTATGACGTATTTCATTATGAATGTACTTTGGCTTGATTATGCAGAACAAATGTACTTCTAACCCTCGAGGACAGTCGTCGCAAGAATCATCGTCCTCGACATCGTCATCTTCGACGTGCCCGGGTGCAAACTATTTCATGCCATTCGGTGGAGGACCACGGCTCTGCGCGGGATCCGAGCTGGCTAAGCTCGAGATGGCGGTCTTCATCCACCACTTGGTCCTCAACTTCAGCTGGGAGCTAGCTGAGCCTGACGAGGCTTTCGCCTTCCCATTTGTGGACTTCCCTAGAGGCTTGCCCATCCGAGTTCAACGCCACACTTTGCTATAAACCCTAGAAAAGACAGGAATTCATTCAAGGACCATTTCGAAAAAGACTTCTCTCTCTCTCTCTCTCTCTCTCTCTCTCTCTGTGAGTAACATCCTCAGCCTCTGGATCTGTGGGTGGCGCGTTGATTCCACATTCACGTGCTGGACATAGAAGAAAGGAAGGAAGAAGAGAACAAAAGTGCTTCACGTTTGTGTGTGGGGGTCGCTCTTGACTCTACATGGGAAAGCTCACATGATGAAAGGGAAGACACACAAGTCCTGCGGTGGTTGATGATGCATCTTGGACCACATCGTCCGACACATAATCCCCAAAACCCACCACACACTTATTCTTCTTCCCCTCTCTCTCTTTCTCTCTGTCTCTCTCTCCATTGCTCTGTAAATGTTATTATAAGATGGGTAACTCCATGTAGAGGTTGATCATTCATTTGTATGTGATATGAGCTTTTTGTTTTCTTCTTTTGCTTTTCTTGTCTCTCTTTTTGTCCATCTTCGAATTCAAAACTTGGTGCTTGTGCCCTGGACTTTGTGGACGAGTATATGCACGCAAAGAAATGGATGCTGAGTAAAGAAATTGTGATCGAAGTCGTTTGCAATTTTGTGCTGCTCTTGTGCATTCCCCTTTCAGTGTTCTTGCTTGTACATGAGTGGAAAGCTAGGGAGGTCTGTCTCGAATCTGACCCCGTTTTTAAAATGATCCGACTCAGACGTGTGGGCCGCTTGCGTGCATATGGAATCCGGAAGGAAACGGGCCATGCCTGGTGGATGGAACCCGGGTGCCCAGGGGAAGACTAGGATTGCCATGGGCAAGACACCAGTGCCCTGATGCCTCTAGCGAGCTTGTGCAGGGCGGACGGTAGCCTGGACGGGGCGGATTAGGATTTTCGGGTCTTTTTTGATGATTATGGAGGATCTCGGAAGGCGGGGTTGGGCCAACAGTGCATAAGTTGGTGTGGAGCTAATGTTGCTCGTTAAATGATGGCCACAATAGGCTAAAACCAGCTTCGCGGCTGAAGTATTTGAAGATGCGATTCACCGAAACTTGTATTGTAGACGAGCTACTGAAGGAAGGCTAGCACGGTGTCTCAACCCATTAGGCTTCGCACGTGCTTGGAAAGTTTTGGCCCGTGACAATTAGCATTAGAGCAGGTTTCGCCAGACTCTATGCGTGGATGCCATGAGAAGATTGGTTGCCCCGTTTCCAATCGAAAGTGAAAAACATACGTCGGTGTGCTGCGATGGAGAAAAGCCCAGTAGGTAACAGGAAGTACTATCGAGGGAGCACAGTTGGCCCTAGGTGCCACACTTATTAAATGAAGTTGAAGTGATGGGAGATACGTGAACAAACATATCAAGGGAAGTAACCAATGGGGTGAAGAGGGGCGATGACGGATGAGGAACGCATGGGCGGCATATAGTTTGCAACGAGGGCGTTGAGTGGAATCGGGTAGGGAAACATGTTACGTCAGGTTTTTCTCATATTCATGTAGGCCGAAAGTGGGGTGAAGTATGAGAAACGCATAAGGGTCAGTACAATCGAGTCGTGAGAGTGACATCGAAGTATTTGTGCTAGGAATTCGGGTTACAGATAATGATAATCTTGGATCGGGGTTCACCATCCGTGCTAGGGACTGATCGAAGTTAACGCCACTCTCTTAATAATGGACATGGTAGGCCGAAAAATAGTTGTTGTGCTGAAATGATCTGCATGTCTCACTTTAGAAACTCAACACCCTAGTCAAATGGGGCTTGGTAGGATCGATAATAATGATGTGATTCGCCAAAATGTTATTAGAAGGGATTTATCGAAAGAAGGTTGGCATGTGGTTTCAATTCATAAAAGGGAAATGCTTATCTTAGGGATTGTACAATCTTAACCGTAGATCCACACATCATTACCTCGTGTTTTGCATAAATCACTCATTAATTGGAAGATCGTATGGCTAGAAATAATTGACATGCAGCTTCCTTTATAAAACATCAGCATGGACTTGCCACGGTTAAGAAAAATGTGATCCTCAATAGCTTGGAAAGAACTCACCTCCATTGAACCATGTAAATCTATTGTTCATTCTTTTTGTATTTTTTGCATATTGTATTCAATTGGCCTGTTGCCGCGCCTCCTCCTTGCTTCCGCTCTCGTGACTTGAGGATATGAGGTCTCCTAGGCCTAGAACCTCCGAGCATTATGACCTTCTTCCAAGCGAACAACTCGCATGATTGTTGCAAATCAACGCTGTGGAGGCATGCGTTGAGCTCTCGAAATCGCACCCCACACACACAAATGCAAAAAAGATCAGCGAGCGGGCGATGCCGAGGTGCATAACGGTTCTTGACGGCAAGAGAGAGAGAGAGCGGTAGTGTGAAATATTTCTAAACTGTTCATGTTGATGAACCCATGACAAGTGAGTAATATGCTTAACCAACTACTTGGTGTGCAAATAATATGAAGAGGGAAACAACATGTAACTTTATCCCTTCTCAATTTTGAAAGATGCCTTATTCTATTGCTCTTGCGCCAAATCAGTGGAATCGACAGAACTCAAAGCTTCCTTGCAAGTGGCAATCAAACAGGAAAAATAAAAAAAGGAGGACAATGAACTAAGGCTGTTTTGTTCTTTTCAGAGTCGAGTCCTCCTTGTCTTTACTGGCCATTTCCAAACAATTTTGCAGAATCCTTCGTTTGGTACAACCGATAGATATCTTCCCTAGGATTCCGGGCCCCGTTGCAATGAATTCCCCATGTCCCATGCACAGCACCTGTACAACATGGAAGGACACCTCTGCATACCATTTCAGTAACAAGTCAATAGATCTGTGGTTCCAAATGTGGAAGAGACACAAGGCAAGGTTAAGTTGCTTGAGAAGAGATAATGTTCTTGTATCTTTCTTCTGTCGGAATTTAGAGAGGGGTCCGAGCATTCATCGCTGTTTTTCCGACTCTCTTTCCGTGGCCTCGGACCCTCCTCTTTCGAACGCCGGTCATTTGAAGGGGCGATCTCTCAAATTAGCCGTAAGTTCATGTTCTCATCATCATTATACACGCGATAAAGGTTGTCAAAATCAATAACTCCGCATGACATCCCGCGGCGTGAACTCTTGGAGCATGCTATGTCGTGATATCCGATGCGAGATTTCAAACTTTCTGACCTCGGAACCTGTCGTGACGTTATAACGAAGCCACCGATTGGTTGGGTCCTCTCTCTTCGCAACATCTCTTTTTTCCGGGACGGCTCAGAATGAGAACAAAAGCTTGGACCTCCAACTTGTTCAACACACGTGACGGTCTCCGGCTCAGCAGCCACTCACAATCCATGCAGACTCCACAGAAAGAAAAACCCAACAAGACAAAATCTATGTGTTCTTGGTTGGTTTTGAATTGGTGGGCTGCGTCTTTTGGAGTTTCTCTTCTGCCCAGTAGCCGAACGAGTGTATAAGTCCTCAAATTTTAAAATTGGAGTGGTTTCGAGGCAAGGATGATAACCATTCTACAATAATTTTTAGATAGAAATAGATTTTTCTAACTCTATTCTTGAACGATTTTCTGAGCAAAGAAACGTCTTTGACAACAATATGAAATTTCTGTGTTCGAAACAAGAATTTTGTTTGATAACAATGTTGATATCTGATTGTTGATCATTTTTATTTTTTAAAAGATACCAAAAAATTCATAAAATTAAAAAATCAACTTTGGAAGCCTTGATCCACCCTTAGGAATCAATTTTGAATAAAAAGTATTTTTTGTAATTTTTTAAATATTTTTTTGAATTTCTTTTTATTGAAAAAAAATCCAAAAATCAAGAAAAATAGTATTCATGGTCACAAAAATATGAAAAGAAATTAATATTTTTATTTTAATTCCCTTTTCAATGTCTGCAATTTAAAATTTTGAAAATTCAGTTCAGGGTCACATGATTCTTCATAAACATGACCCCAAATTGAGCAAAAAAAAATTACGTTTCGAATCCTTTTAATTTTTATTTTTCACATTTTTCGAGTCATGACATTTGTCTATAATATTTCATATCACAGTTTGGCTAAATTATTCGCGAAATTGCTCAATTTTAACCAAAAGGTCCTATTGCACTTTTCATTTTCAATTTAGTCCTCGGTTTAGTTTAAAGTGCAATAAATCATTTTCTAGGGGTGCCCCGGAAAATCTAAGACCACTATCCTATACTTTTCATCATTCTGAATCCATTGGTGGGTGTAGTTTAGTTTGATTTCGCCGTTTAGACTTTGGTTTTTGCAAAAACCATTTTCGGGTCAAACTTTGAATTTGGGGATTTCGCGTCAACTTAAGCCAAGTCAACTCAAAGACCCCATTTTTACATGAATGGCATACTCTAGAATCCAATTTTGACATTATTTTTGAAAAAATTTAAACGAATTGAGGTCTAATTTGAGGTTTTTAGCCAAACCGGATCAACCGGGCGGGTTAAACCTAGCCCGATTGACCTGAGCCAGCCCATCCAACAGCAGGAGGCAGAACGCAGGAGCAGAAGCAGAAAGCAATGCCTGCTTTCTTCCCCCTTGATGCAAACAGAAGGGAACCAGCCCAAAAGTGTTGAATTTTTTGGCCATTTTTGAGACACCCCAGACCACATCTTCCCTCAGACTGGTGTCAGGATCTCCTCCCGCCCTCCAGTCACACTTTGACCACAAATGAGACAAAAAAAATACTGGAAAAACACAGCTAGAAGGGAGATCAAAAACTGATTATTTTTAGAGTTAGGAGAGGACAATGATATCCCCTCCGATCCCCACACACTCGGCATAAAGGGGGAGGTCAAGGTCTAGTTGGGGAACTTTCGGACCAAGACCAGGGAGATAGAGAGAAGAATGTTTTGAAAAAAGCCGAGAGAGAAAGAGAAGGAGAAAAGAGAAGGAGAACGAAGAGAGAGTTTTTGAGAGGTCCTTAGTCCCGGCGAAACAACACCACCATTCACAATAACCATCATACCACCACCAAGTCCCTCACGTCCCCGGCATTTGCTAAAAAAGTAGGTCGAAACAATTGCGTCCTATACATGCCTCTATGCTTATTACATCCCCTTTGAGTGATTACATGCCTTGGTTTCACCCGTAGTGTCTCGGTTTCGCGTTTTGATTGCAGTACACCAAATGTTTGTGGAAATACTTCGGTGGTTCAAATCCTCGACTTTGGATCTATTTTTTGTGGCCATTTTGCATGCTTTACCGATGATTCTTCGTTTAAGCATATTCTATGTGCATAGTGCTTCGCGTTTATGCTTTGTTTCATGGTTGGTTGTGCTTGGATGTAGAGTTTTGAAGTCGGGAATGTGTCCCATTAGTCTTGAGTTATGCTCTGTTTTTGTCGAAAACGGTTCAAATCCCCCCCACTTTGGGGTCGATTTTCTCTTTGGTCTTACATGATTTAAGGGTCGTTTTCGGATCACTTTCTCATGTGAAGCTTTTTGTGCTGGTGTATTGTTTGGACGTTGGTTTTGATCGAGGTGTGAGTTATGTATCTCCCTCTAAAATAGCCTCTGTGAATTGTGCATTTCGACTTGAAAAATTTTTGAGGTCTTTGGAATAGCAAATAGTCCAAACCATCCACTTTGAACTTGTTTTTGGTGGTCTTCCCGTGCTTATTTTTTGTTATTCTTGGGTTTCTTGCGTTTTGTGTGTGAAGTAAAATGTGCGATGGGTATTGTTGCTCTTGGTTGTGCTTGTGGAGTGAGATATTGGGTCGAGAATACCATATTGGTCCGATTGTGGAGTGAAAATAGTGCAAATTCCTGACTTTCGAGGTGTTTTTCTCCTTCATCTTATGTGATTAAGGGTCATTTTTTATTTCATGTTGTTCCTCATATGTAGCTCTTCGTGTTGATATATGGTTTTCTTGTCGGTTATGATTAGAGTGCGGAAAATCATCCACAAACATGCCTCTCGTGAACCATTTTTAGGCAGCTAAATATTTTCGAAGTGTTAAAACCCTTTGGAACAAGTGCAAACCCGATACTTTTTTTTTTTGTCGGAAAATCCGCTACTTTGAAGTCACTTTTCTTGTTGATTTTTCAAGCTTTTGAGGCCGTTCTTTGGTCAAACTTACTCTCTGTGTGCAACACTTCACATTGATACCTTGGTTTTGGTTTGATTGCCTCTATGGATTAAGTTGCGAGCCTCTACATTTGTTTCAAAGTGAACAGCAAAGTGAAAGGTCTGAATTTTTTTTCAAGTCCGGAGTTGTGAGTGTCACGCCTCGAGCCCGCAACAACTCTTCCAAAACCCCTTAGGTCAAAATGGACAACGTCTCGGATATGTCATCGACCCATTATTTTTATATTATTAATAAGCACATACGGAATGTGCAACTCCCAAACAAATATAAAATCTACGGGATAGAAAAGCAAGTCGTCAAATAAACAAATACATCACTCAACATCGCCTACGATCATTTTTATTTATTATTTACTATTAACCCTAGGAAGTATGTAAAAATAAGCCCTACCTCAGGCCACTTCCTATAACCCTCAAGAACACCAAATAAAGGGGCGAAGCAAGAACTTAATCGAAACAGATATGCTATCCCACACGGGCTCTCGGCCACTCAAGGGACCGCTTGTTAGTTTTCGTGTCTCGCCCTTGGAACTAATTCTTTGAGATATCAAAATTTCTAATCCACAGGATCCACTATCCATTACCACCATAGGTTTATCCCGATCAAGTATTGGATTGAATCCAGCGCTCACTTGCGAAGTTAATCAACAAGTGGAGAGAGGCCCCGCCGGACTCTACACGCGCTTTAACCCAATAAAACAGATCGATAAACTTTCGAGTGATTACTGATTTCGTGGCAAGTGGAGAGCATACTTAACCAATCACCGTAATAGAGAAGTAGAAACATTTTAGTGTAGAAGAGTCGCTTGAAGAGAAGAGAGGATTTTAGAAACTCATTCTAGAAGTAAACGTTACTTGGATTTCACGGAGGAAGCCAAGTCCGGCTTTTACAATGAACAAGCATGCCTTATATAGGCGAGGTTACACAAAGGATTCTCTATAATAGAGATCCGACAGATTCGTACAATAATTAACAAACTCACAACAAACTTTGACTTCTAAGGGAGTCATTATTTAGTGACAAACGCACACTTCTTGTCTTGCGCTTTCTTGACTTTTCACATAATTGGCATAGGCTGGTGGAGTAGACACGAACGGTGGCATAGGCTGGTGGAGTAGACACGAGCGGGTGGCTATAGCTGGTGGAGTAGACACGAGCATGAGCTTATCTTCTTCTATCGGGTCGGGATGATAATTGGGATCATCTAAGTCGGAACTATGCGGTCCATCATGGCCGTCTTTTTGACTTTTGTATGCTCGCAATAATTGTTCTTTTTCATAATCGGAGATAAGCTAGTCAAGACCCGGATCATCCCGGGATTCCATGTGAGCTGGATGGTGCATCTTGTGACGAGGATGGGGACGTCGGGGATGACTGGTTGTGGATAATCTGAATGGATCTTGTGACAGTTGACCTCCCCCATGGATCAAAGGTTCAAGTAGGCGAGTGTCCGTGTCCATAGAGGAACTTGCTTGGTTGCTTTGTTGAACTCCTGAAGGGCTTCGAACACATGAGGATGTGTTCGGGAGTATCCCACGAGTAGCTTCTTTGTGGTATAAGGCCATACCTCGGGTGGTATTACCTTATTTTCTTGATAGAGAATACGCTGGAGTTTCCTGTACTCATGAGGGATGTCGAATATGGTTTGGAGTACGTCTTGTGGATTTTGAACACTTGATCTTGGATATTCGGCTTGAAGGAGGTAGTACCGATTTACGCTACATTAGATCTTTTGTCTCCTGTTGGTCCAGTGAATGACCAAGGATGATGAAAGATGACGACGGTGTGTCTGCGAGGCTCTGGTCTCCCTACTTGTCTCTGGAGTACGGACAAGTGTTTCCATGCTTGGAGAGGTTGGAACCAAGTGAGAATGTCAAGGAAATATCTCTGGTCATGATTTCTATAATTTTCGAAAAGGGATTGAGACAAAACCTTAATGATTTCATCTAAAAGAAATTCGATAGCAATCGATAGAGATGAAGCATGTACCGAACATCCATTTTAGATCGGAAGGGAAAGAGACGGTAGAAGACCATCTCAATGGATGTATGAACGGGTATTCATAATTGAGACTGATTTCAACAATAGTCCGCCATAATTTTTGAAGACTATGTGATGATAATTCCAAAATAATCTGTGAAAATGATATGAGAGGAAATTCTTTTTGAGATATTGAGGAATGTCGGGTGGATATTGGTGAGATGGCCATTGGTGTTCTATCATTTTACGTGTTTTGAAGGTTCCTGAAAACTCTTTACGAATAAACATATTTATGGGTGAAAAGGTTCCTTTGGCTATGAAAGGAAATCAGCAAAAATATTTTTCTTTCCGAAATGTGTTTTGCTTCAAAAGAGTATTTTGAAAATCATTACGCCCAACGTAAAAGTTGGGGATGAGGAACTTGTTTTGTTTGAACTTAAGCATATGGGGAAGGATGACATGTCCATTTCTACTAAAAAGTGGTGGCCAATGAGATGAAATTCAAATTTTTTATACCATTTTTTACGGCAAGAATTTCTTTGAAAGTGGAATGATAATGCATTTACGCATTTGAAAACTTTCCGCTTTTGTAAGCATGATTATTCGCTTACCTTTGTCTTCTTTAAGGAGGATGGCTGCCCAAGATTTGTCACGGCATCTGCATGCGGAGAATCCTCATTCTATTGGAAGGGATTCGAAGGGGTGGTAAATTCTGCAATTGGTCTTTCGAATTTTGATGGCATTGGTCTTTTTTCGACCAAAGAGGGGGATTTTTCTTCAGCATTTTTTGCAAAGGATGGAGGATCCGAGAAATCTTTGGAAAGAAATCTCTAAGATAATTAACAATTCCTAAAAATGATTGAATTTGCTTGGACGAGAGAGATTTTCATCCGGGAATTTCGGAGATCTTACGCAATGTGGGGTCCTGGGCAATAATTTCCATTTTTCAAATGCATGCCGAGAAATTCAATTTCTCTCTAGGCTATGACCATTTTCTTCTAGGAAAGCATGATGCCATAGGTATGCACAATTTCAGCAAATTCTTTGGAGGAGTTTTGCATGAGATTCTTCATCATGGGAAAAGAGAAGAATGTCATCAATGTAGATCTGTGCATTGGCAAGAATGGGCTGAAAGATCTTGCACATAGCCTTTTGGAACAAAGACAGAGCAGTTTTAAGTCCAAAGGGAAGGACTTTCCCTTGGAAATGCTGATTAGGAATGTAAAATCCAGTTTTGAATCATGCGAAGGATGTATTCCTATTTGCCAAAAACCTGCCTTGAGATAAAACTTGGAATAGATCTTTGCTTGAGCAAGGTTGGAGAATAAAGAGTTTTTATGTGGCAAAGGAAATTTATCATCTTGAATGAACAGATTGAGGGGCTGATAGTTTATGACTAATCTCAACTTTCCTCGACTTTGTTCCGCTCTTTTGTTGACATAGAAGGCTTCACATGCCCATGAGGAATCGAGGGCTCAATGAGTCCTTGGGAGAGGAGGCCGAGCACATTCTACTTGTGCGAGTGCAAGGTGCTCTGGATTCATGCTTGAATGGCAAGCTTTGGTAGGATTAATTTCTCCATTTTTCTTGAAAGGGATTTTGACAAAAAAGTGAGAATTCTTCTAAAGGGGATTGGAACAAGTCTGGATGAAGCTGGCGATAGGATTCGAGCAATGGGAAAGAAGGGATTGAGTGATTGGATCAAGGATTTACGGCTAAATAACAAACGGTCTTTGGATTTCCACAAACTCTTGGAAACTTTCTTGAAATTGTAACCCCTTAGGGTTAATTTCGAGTTTGGAAAATTTGGACAATAAGTCCCAGCCAATAATGAGATCTTTGTCATGAGATGGACATCCAAGAATTCTGGTTGTAATTTCGCATCTAGAAAAGATAAGGATGGAAATGGGTTTATGCTTGACTTAGTGGAAAAAGTTTCTCCGAGGTGGTGGAAGTACCTGGTGTATGGTGTCCGGTATTCTTCCGGGAGAATCTTGTTATCAAGGAGAGATGCGGCTGCGCCGAGTATTAATGAGGGCTATGACTTGGATTGGTTTGGTCTTTGTCGAGAAATGGATTTATCTTGGGAAGTATGGGGGATGAAATGTGGTTGAGTGCATTACGAGCAGTCGGAAAAAGGGAAGAAAGAGAGAATATCTCCGGAGAAAAGTCGAATCGAGGAATAAGTTTGTATGGCACACGAGTGTCTAGTGAAGGTTCTTCTTCGATGGAAAAGACAGTTCTACGTCTTCATCACTAAGAGATCCCAGTGTTACGAGAAATTTTGTGGATCATGTAGTGCCCTGTTTCTTTGCCTGGGGGCATTTTTTTGCAAAGTGACCCTTCTTGTTGTAGATATAGCATCGTCGGACTTGGGTCTTTTTTGTTGCTTTGTGGAATGATCGCGAGACTTTTTTCTCGGGAATTTCCATTTGCTTCGCCTTTCGGCCTTCTTGCAAAGGAAAACTTCTTGAAGTGAACTTTCTTCTTATGACTGAGCAAGGTGGATCATTACGATCTTGAGAACATTTTATCTTCCATTACGGCCTTTCACAATTTTTGTCATATCGCCGGTTGTCTTTGTGGTCAAATTGTTGTAATAATCGTCTGCATCTTTATTCATTGGCAATATGGACGGTTTATTGGATTTCTCCAAGAGTGGATTCTAGGAGTGGCCTTTTGAGATTTTTATTGACTTCATCTGCAATCTCTTTAGGAATGGAGGCTAAAAAGATTGGTTTAAGATTGATGTACGCTCCGAGATGATAGAAAAGTCTAATCATCTCCTTGAAATGTCTGTCTAAATCTTTTTCGGAAGTAGAGCAGCATTTTCTTTGAAAAAATTCTTTTCTTTGGAGTTCTTTTTCACTAGTTGGTCGGCCAATGAAATACAGGTGAACGACCTGTATGGCTTGATCGAAAGACATCAAAATGACCTTCCCGTATCGGATGATGCTCTTATCATCTCAATAGATCAAGACCAGACTTCTTTCGTTCATGTCCCTAGACGGATACCCAGCAGACCAACTTGTCAAACTTCTCCCTAAAGCAAGACCAAATTGCTTTCCTTTTGATGTCTTTCGATCAAGCCATACATGGTCATTCATCTGTATTTCATTGGCAGCCAACCCAAGTGAAAAAGAACTCCAAAGAAAAGAATTCTTTGAAAGAAAATGCTGCTCTACTTTCGTAAAAGACTTAGACAGACATTTCAAGGAGATGATTAGACTTTTCTATCATCTCAAGGCAGACATTAATCTTAAATCAATCTTTTTAGCCTCCATTCCTAAAGAGATTGCAGATGAAGTCGATAAAAATCTCAAAAGGCCACTCCTAGAATCCACTCTTGGAGAAATCCAACAAACTGTCCATATTGCCAATGAATAAAGATGCAGACGACGACAACAATTTGACCAGTTCACAAAGACAACCGGCGATATGACAAAAATTGTGAAAGGCCGTAATGGAAGATAAAATGTTCTCGAGATCGCAATGATCCAACTTGCTCGGGTCATAAGAAGAAAGTTCACTTCAAGAAGTTTTCCTTTGCAAGAAGGCCGAAAGGCGAAGCAAATGGAAATTCCTAAGAAAAAAGCCTCAATCATTCCAAAAGCAACAAAGAAGACCCAAATCCGATGATGCTATATCTCGCAACAAGAAGGGTCACTTTGCAAAGAAATTACCCAGTGCAAAGAAACAGGCAGCTACATGATTCAGAAAATTTCTCGTAACACCGGGATCTCTCTCGGTGATGAAGACGTAGAACTCGTCATCTCCATCGAAGAAGAACCTTCACTAGACACTCGTGTGCCATACGGACTTATTCCTCGATTCGACTTTTCTCCAGGAGATATTCTCTCTTTCTTTCCTCTTTCCGACTGCTCGTAATGCACTCAACCACATTTCATCCCCCATACTTCCCAAGACAAATCCATCTCTCGACAAAGACCAAACAAATCCAAGTCATAGCCCTCATTGATATCGGCGCAGCCGCATCTCTCCTTGATAACAAGATTCTCCCGTAAGAATATTGGACACCATACACCAGGTACTTCCAATCACCTCAAGAGAAACTTTTTCCACCAAGTTGCACAAGAAACCCATTTCCATCCATATCTTTCCTGGATGCGAAATTACAACCAGTAATTCTTGGATGTCCATCTCATGACAAAGATCTCATTATTGGTTGGGACTTATTGTCCAAACTTTCCAAACTCGAATTAATCCTAAGGGGTTACAATTTCAAGAAAGCTTCCAAGAGTTTGTGGAAATCCAAAGACTCTTTGTTATTCAAATGTAAATCCTTGATCCAATCACTCAATCCTTTCTTTCCCATTGCTCGAATCCCATCGCCAGTTCATCCAGACTTGTTCCAATCTCCTTTGGAAGAATTCTCACTTTTTTGTCAAAATCCCTTTCAAGAAAAATGGAGAAATTAATCCTACCAAAGCTTGCCATTCAAGCATGAATCCAGAGCACATTGCACTCGCAAAGCGTAATGTGCTCGCCTCCTCTCCCAAGGACTCATTGAGCCCTCGATTCCTCATGGGCATGTGAAGCCTTCTATGTCAACAAAAGAGCGGAACAAAGTCGAGGAAAGCCGAGATTAGTCATAAACTATCGCCCCTCAATTTGTTCATTTAAGATGATAAATTCCCTTTGCCACATAAAAACTCTTTATTCTCCGGCCTTGCTCAAGCAAAGATCTATTCCAAGTTTGATCTCAAGGCAGTTTTTGGCAAATAGGAATACATCTTTCGCATGCATTCAAAACTGGATTTTGCATTCCTAATCAGCATTTCCAATGGAAAGTCCTTCCCTTTGGACTTAAAACCGCTCCGTCTTTTTCCAAAAGGCTATGTGCAAGATCTTTCAGCCCATTCTTGCCAATGCAAGATCTAGATTGATGACATTCTTCTCTTTTCCCATGATGAAGAATCTCATGCAAAACTCCTCCAACAATTTGTTGAAATTGTGCACACCTATGGCATCATGCTTTCCCGGAAGAAAATGGTCCTAGCCTAGAGAGAAATTGAATTTCTCGGCATGCATTTGAAAAATGGAAATCATTACTCGGGACCCCACATTGCGTAAGATCTCCGAAATTCCCGGATGAAAATCTCTTTGTCCAAGCAAATTCAATCCTTTTTAGGAATTGTTAATTATCTTAGAGATTTCGTCCCAAATATTTCTCGGATCCTCCATCCTCTCGCAAAAAAAATGCTGAAGAAAAATCCTCCTCTTTGGTCGAAAAATGACCAATGCCATCAAAACTCGAAAGCCAATTGCGAATTTACCATCCCTTCGAATCCCTTCCAATGGAATGAGGATTCTCCAGGCAGCATGCCGGTGACAAATATTTCGGGCACCATCTTCCTTAAAGAAGACAAAGGTAAGCGAAGAATGTGCTTACAAAAGCGGAAAGTTTTCAAATGCGTAAATGCATTATCATTCCACTTTCAAAGAAATTCTTGCCGTAAAAAATGGCATAAAAAATTTAAATTTCATCTCATTGGCCACCACTTTTTAGTAGAAATGGACATGTCATCCTTCCCCGGATGCTTAAGTTCAAACAGAAAGAAGTTCCTCATCCCCGCCTTTTACGTTGGGCGTAATGATTTTCAAAATACTCTTTTGAAGCAAAACACATTTCTCGGAAAGAAAAATATTTTGGCTGATTTCCTTTCATAGCCAAAGGAACCTTTTCATCCATAAATATGTTTATTCGTAAAGAGTTTTCGAGAACCTTCAAAACACGTAAAATGAGAGAACACCGGTGGCCATCTCACCAATATCCACCGACATTCCTCAATATCTCAAAAAGAATTTCCTCTCGATCATTTTCACGGATTATTTTGGAATTATCATCACATAGTCTTCAAAGATTATGGCGGATCGATGTTGAAACCAGGTCTCAATTATGAATACCAGTTCATACATCCATTGAGATGGTCTTCTACCGTCTCTTTCCCTTATGATCTAAAATGGATGTTTTGGTACATCCTTAATCTCTATCGGATTGCTATCGAATTTCTTTTAGACGAAATCATTAAGGTTTTGTCTCAATCCCTTTTCGAAATTATAGAAATCATGACCAGAGATATTTCCTTGACATTTTCACTTTGTTCCAACCTCTCCAAGCATGGAAACACTTGTCCGCACTCCGAGACAAGTAGGGAGACCGAGAGCCTCGCAGACACACCGTCGTCATCTTTCATCATCCTTGGTCATTCACTGGACCAACAGGAGACAAAAGATCCAATGCAGCAGAAATCGGCACTACCTCCTTCAAGCCGAATCTCCAAGATCAAGTGTTCAAAATCCACAAGACGTACTCCGGAACCATATTCGACATCCGTCGTGAGTACATGGAACTCCAGCCGTATTCTTTGTCAAGAAAATAAGGTAATACCACCCGAGGTATGGCCTTATACCACACAGCAAGCTACTTGTAGGATACTCCCGTAACACATCCTCATGTGTTCGAAACCCTTCAGGAGTTCAACAAAGAACCAAGCAAGTTCCTCTATGGACACGGACACTCGCCACTTGAACCGTTTGATCCATGGGGAGGTCAACCGTCACAAGACCCATTCAGTTATCCACAGCCCGTCATCCCCGACGCCCCATCCTTGTCACAAGATGCACCATCCAGCTCACATGGAATCTCGGATGATCCAGGTCTTGACCAGCTCATCTCCGATTATGAAAAAGAACAATTATTGCGAGCATACAAAAGTCAAAAAGACGGCCATGATGGACCAAACAGGTTCGACTCGGATGATCCCAATTATCATCCCGACCCCGATAGAAGAAGATAAGCTCATGCTCGTGTCTACTCCACCGCCTATGCCACCCGCTCGTGTCTACTCCACCAGTTATGCCAATTATGTGAAAAGTCAAGAAAGGTAGCAAAAGAAGTGTGCGTTTGTCAAGCAATAATGACTCCCTTAGAAGTCAAAGTTTGTTGTGAGTTTGTTAATTATTGTATCTAATCTGTCGGATCTCTATTATAGAGAATCCTTTGTGTAACCTCGCCTATATAAGGCATGCTTGTTCATTGTAAAAGCCGGACTTGGCTTCCTCTCGTGAAATCCAAGTAACGTTTACTTCCGAATTAGTTTCTAAAATCCTCTCTTCTCTTCAAGCGTACTCTTCGCACTAAAATGTTTCTACTTCTCTATTACGGTGATTGGTTAAGTATGCTCTCCACTTGCCACGAAATCAGTAATCACTCGTAAGTTTATCGATCTGTTTTATTGGGTTAAAGCGCGTGTAGAGTCCGGCGGGGCCTCTCTCCACTTGTTGATTAACTTCGCAAAGTGAGCGCTGGATTCAATCTAATACTTGATCGGGATAAACCTATGGTGGTAATGGATAGTGGATCCTGTGGATCGAAATTTTGATATCTCAAAGGATTAGTTCCAAGGGCAAGATCTCGAAAGTATGAGGTCCCTTGAGTGGCCGGAGAGCCTATGTGGGATAAAGCATATCCGTTTCGATTAAGTTCTTGCTTCGCCCCTTTATGGTATTAATACTACGCCGTACTACTCAATAGGGATCCACGCCCACTTCTAGCTCTCCATAACTAAAGGCTTGAAAATGGTTAACAATAATGGGGTGAGATGTAAAATCTCCGTGAGTCAACGCTTAAGTCCGGGTAGGGCATTGACTTGCTCAAGGCAACCTAAATTTGCGGGACAATGTCGATGGCAAATCAATAGCGTGCGACTCTAGCCACGCTCTAACTATCATATGATCGCCCACAACCTCTCAATATAACAATAATCACATACATGCTTACCCCGCTTTGGTCCACACAAAGAACAATATAAGACATGCAATCAACTGCACATAGTCCACATATTCATAATAGCTTGCATGTACAGTATACTACACGTGTTACGGTTGTTAATGGCCAATCGGCCTGGCACACTAGTTAGTTGGTGCCTGGCACACTAGTCGGTTGATGTTCTTCCTGGTAGGATCAAGCATCGCTCCATTTCTTCGGCAATGGAAACTGTTAGCCGTGTGATTCTGGTCATCATGACACGCCTAACATAAAAGGTGTTCTTGCAGGAGCATCGGTTAATTACAAGTCGCGACCGGTATCCAATCGCCCAGCGTCACGGATCGTCGTGCATCCAATAAGTCGTGTAATTTCGGCCGTCACGACACGTACATATCGAGTATCCATTATATGACCACATAAGTATACCGGGATGTTGACATTCGATTTTTAATCAATTTTTCTTTAGAAAAATCTTTTAGAAATCCATAAAAATCCATAAAATTGTAAAATCAACTTTGGGAGCCTTGGCCAAGCATAATGAACCAATTTTGAACAAAACATAATTTTTCATTTTTCCCATTTTTTAATATTTTTCAAAAATATAAAAACACCCAAAAAGCACAAAAACAATAGCATTTGTGGAAAAAAAATATGGAAAAATAGCCAATATTTTTATTTTAATTCCCTCTTCATTTTGGTATTTTAAAATTTGGAAAATTAAATCTGGGATTACATGAGGCTTCACAAATGTGAACCCAAATTGAGCAAAACAATTCATTTGAGGCCCTTCTAGTCTTTTCCTCACTAGGTCCAAGTTTTGACATTTTATTATTACACCTTTAATTGCATTTTGGTCCAATAAATTGCAATTTTTGAGCATATTACAAAATGGACTTTTTTGCATTTCCAATTTGGTCCCCGATTTTAAGTTAGGGGTCAAATTGATCATTTTAAAGGCGAACCCATGCGTAGAAAAACCGTGACCCACAAGTTTTTTGACATTCTAAATACATTGGTGAGGTTAGATTGGCACTAATTGATGATTAAGGGCCCTGATTGATCAAATTTTACATTATGGTTAAGCTTGAGATTTGGGGTTTTTACATAAAAGTGAACCAATCGGACCCAAACTTGTCATTTTTAGATGATGTTCTTGTTCTAGAGACTAATGTTGAGGTTCAACTTCACAGAAAAGGGTCACATTGGTGTTGAATTAGGGCATACACATAAAATTAATGAAATAAAGGGCCAAGTCAACTAATTGACCAGGGGCACGCCCAGAACCATGGTTGGTTCTCTTTCCACTGGGCATACCAGCTCTGTTCTCTTGCTCTTTACGCACGGATCGCAGCAAAAAATAAAAATGGCCAAATCAAAAACCCTCAGTCGACGATGCCAAGCTACCAAAGCGAGTGCACGGTGTTGCTGGTTGAACCTTGAGGCCGACGGGCCACTTCGCACGTGACGGTAGGTGTGCAGAAGGATCAACCTTCTATTTTTTTTGGGCGTGTTCAAGGACACAGAGGTACGAGCCTATAGAACAAATCCTGTTCAAGTAAGGCCGTTATTAGCTCCCATCACTCCATCGCCTAAATACCCGTTTTGCTTTGGGCGAGATTCCGATGTGGGAGTTTTCGGAGGGTCGCACGCAACGAGCGCGCTCGAATATGGGTGGAATATATAATTAAATATATCTCCAATAAAAAGACGAAAATAAAGCGAATTAAAAAATTGAATAAAGAAGTATTACACAACTCTCTCGACTACTTTAAAATGCGATAGGAAATTATATGTGATCACGTCGCCAGAGAGCGTGCGGCTGTAGAAATTTTCATTGATTTTGGGATACGCGTCCATGTTCGGAGCTTGTTGAACACGCCGTCCATCTTCGCTACGCCAAAAAAAAAAAGAAAAGAAGAAAAAATCCTTCGTCTTCTATTGTGATTTTCTCTCGAAATTTCCCGTCGATTACGTTGTATGTTGATCTGGATTCACTCAAGAGTAGATCGGAATGAAAATCGCAAAGTTTTAGGCTAGTTTTGACGTCGGAAATGGAATTCCCGCGAGGCGCCGGTGAGGCGCTGGCGCTGGTTGTCTTCTCAAGTTGACTGGTCACCAGTCAACACTGACCAGGCAGCCACGTCAGCAGGTCATTGCAACAGAATTTGAAAACGGACAAAAGCTTGAATCGGCGGTGGTAGAAATGTCACGTGTCACGATCTTGTATTTTGAAAAATAAAAAATAGTTTTTCAAAAATATCCTAATTTTTCGAAAATCAAACAATTTTTATTTTGTGATCGCACGGCCCAGGTTTGGCCGCGTGTCACATTTCGATCGTTGGATCGAGTTTTTTTTTATTTAAAAAATCATTTTCGAATAATAAAAAGCCTTCGATTGGACGGCTCTCGATTAGCCACGTCGTCCGACCTTGACCATAGATCGATCGAAAGATCAAGCGGCCGTGGATTAGCCACGTGCCCTAATCCCGACGATAGATTCGTTCACAGATCGGAGCATCCGTAATGCGCCACTTGGCATAGTCTTAGCCGTAGATCCCAAGTCTGAGATCGGAGGGCCGTGGACTAGCCACGTGGCCAAATCTTGTCCGTAGATCTCAATGCTCGATCAAAGCGCCCGGAAAGCGGCCGTGTGGCGAAATCTAAGGTGTAGATTTCTTCTTTTCGGTTGGAAAATTTGAAAATTGATAAAAAATTTGAAAATTCAAGCGTAATTAGCGAAAGCCATGCCGTTTCGGCAAGGCCGATTCGACCACGCGGGTTGGGCCGGCCACCTTTGAGTCACGGGCGGGGTCACCCAACCAGGCCGGGATAATTTCGCTTTAATAAAAAAAATTAGAAAAATCATAGAAAATTTTAAAAAAAATTGGAAAAAATTCGAGAAAAATTCCAACAAAAATTCCATAAAATCTCAAAAATTAGGAATTGGCTACATTCGACTGGCCAACCCTATTTTTGGGATTTTGCGTCCCGATCTCTTTACAAAATGACGATTTTACCCCTTAAGGGTAAATTATCCCCGAAAATTCCCGTGAGTTGCGAAAAATGCCAAAAATTAGGAGATAGGTCGGTTTAGATTTCCAATCCTATTTTTGGGTTTTCGTGTTCGATCTCTTCTAAAAATGATGATTTTACCCCTTAAGGTTAAATCGTCTCCGAAAATTCTAGAAAATTCAAAAAAAATGTAGAAAATTAGAAGATTGGTCACTTTTCCATCCTATTTTCGACGCTTTTCACTCCGAATTCCTTCCAAAATGATGATTTTCCCCTTTTGGCAAATTATCTCCCTATCTTTATCAAAATTACGATTTTGCCCTCATGGGTGAATCTCTTCCAAACCATTCATGTTTTCTCTCTTATTGCTATGTTTGACTATTCTCTAAGCTAATAGGGCTCTATTAGGAATGCCATGATTGATTTGATATGTTTTATCCGCATGTTATGGATTTCTTAATTTGCACATTTATTTCATTGATTGTGATTGCTACAATAATCATTCCCGTCTCGCATGAATTCTTAGATTTAGGATTCGTACCCTACTCATCTACATGAAATCCAAGGCTAGAAAATTTATTCAACTTAGGTACCGAGAGGGCGTCAATTACGATTATTGGCGTAACTAAGTCCCCCGATCCCACTTCTCTGGTTTTTGTAGAATCGAATAGAAACACCCGACTATTCGATAGGGTTTTCCAATCATACCCTCCAAGAAATTATTGGTGGCGACTCCGAAGCATGCATACGTATACACATATCACTAGAGACTAGCTTGTAGTGTTCACGTGGTGAAGGTTGAACTTGGGCCCACACCGAAAGGTCGACCTCGTTTCAAACTTCTCCCTCGTTGAGGTTTGGGTAATGGGCATTGGGAGGAGCCCGGTCCGAAATCAACGGAACTGGATTGAAGGGCGACCCATTAGCCCTGCATTGGAGCATGGCGAGCACATCGCGACACAAGGCAATTAGCCAATTCTTATTTTTGCCTTAAATTTCAATGCACATACGGTCTTGCTCAAACTTTGGCTCAAGGCCATTTTCATGCTTAAAATTCGGTCCACACGCGACCACATGAAGCACACTTATTATCTACCGGACTTTATATCTATAAACAATCGATCAATCACATCTGTCAAGGCACTAAACAATCATCGACAATCACCCGTAAATATGATACTCATCCAATAATTAATTAATTAATTAATTAATTAATTAATTAATATGACTCGGGTTAATTAAAATAACTATAACTAATGAATCTCATTATAATTAATCAAGTCCACCTTAATTAATTAACCTAGGACCTTAACTAGTCGGCTCGTTTCATTTCGTTTATCCGATCATAGACATTTGGCACCACAATAATAAGTCAACTCGGCTTATGTCACTTAACCCGACTACGAACATTATCCCGATTAATTAACCCAGGCTCCGATTAATTGTCACAAAAATAATTAACTAGCCCGACTTCGTGCAATTAATCCGATCACAATTTAAACAAATATGTATAGCGCAGTTAATTATTCCAATCAGCAATTAACAATAATTATTCTAATCCTTAAACGCAGCTTAACGTCATATTCGTAGTTTAGAGGGTTAACTCACCAACTAAACGAGTTTGTTGGCGACTCGAGCGTGTCGGCGATGACCACGACGATGCGCGGGCTCGATCATGAAAACGGCTCGCGGCGACACCAACTCACACACACCGAATGGTTTGGGTCGAGTTCGAGTCACGGTTCCGGTCGGGTCGGCGCTTCGGGGTGGGGCCGATCGGGTTATCTGTTTCAAGTGGGTTCGGGTCGGGGTTGTGCCGGTTCGAGTCTAGTCGGGGTCGGTTCGGGTCGGTCACAAGCTTTCGGGAAGGGTCGGGTCCATGGTTTCAAGTCACGTCGATTCGAGTCGTGGGTATCTCGGGTCCGGAGGGTTTCATGGTTCAATAGGCGGCGGTCGGGATGGCAAAGGACGGCGACGAAGAATTGGATGGGTGAGGGTGGGCGCTTTGGTCCAATCGGGTTCACAATGGGGGCTAGGATCTCGGCTGGAGAGGCTGCGGATCTCGATTTTTGGGGGGTCGAAGGCTGGATGAGGCCGTGGTGGTCGGGTTTTGGGGTTTCCAAGAACGGCTCGGTTGGAATGAAGACCGAATAATGGCTGGGATGGCTGGAAGTGGGTCGAGCGGTTCGGGTTGGTTAGATCGGCAACCGGCAAGGCCTCGGTTGTGGCTCAAGGTCGTCGTAACCGAGGGTGGGGTAAGCGGCTAGGGTGATGGGGCTAGGGTCCCGGGCAACGGGGCTATTGGGGTTGCCAAGTCATGGATCTACGCAAGCTCATGGGTTCGGCTCGCGGGTGGCGGTGAGGTAGATCGGGCGACGACAATAGAGGAAGGGATGGCGTGGCGGAAGGCGGGGTGAGCGATTGGGTGGCGGTATCGTTGGTGGTGATTGAGTGGTGGTGGTGGTGCGTCGGGTGAAGGTTGTTGAGAAAACCAAAGAATAAAAGAACGAGGAGGAAGAAGAAGAACGTGGGAAGGGGGGAAACTTAGGGAATGAGTGAGTGATATTAGCATGGGACCACGGATCGGATAGGAAAAGGAGAAAGATGGGGCTCATTAATAATTCAAAACTTTGTCTTGTGTAAATAACTCTGGGTGTATTTTGGTAAATTAACAAAATAGGTACCTATAGTTATTTGGCTCAACCGATTGAGGGTAAAATTGAGATTTTCACATTTAGGGTTTAATCAAGACTAAATTTGCACGCGATGGGTTTCGACACTACGAGTCAACGTTTGACTATTGAAATTTGACTTTTTCTAATAGACGTCCTAGAACAACCAATCATCGTCTCTTAAATCCTCAAAATCCAAATTTTATTTTCTACGCTGGAATTTATAATTTTTCTTACGGACGTCAAAATTCCATGGCGTCACATGTGAGTTTGTATGTTCGCGGCCTTGGTACGATCCGCTCGTTTGGAATTTTTACGAGCCGCCAAGTGCGTCGAAAACCTTGTTTAATCTAGCTTCATGTGATGTTAATATCCTTTGCTAATTATTTTTGTGCACCGAGATATTTACCTTGAAAATTGCCTCAATGAACTGCAAAGTGAGGGGTTTGTTTTCCGGCAAAGTGTTGGGCTTGTGATTAGCCTTCTTCTTGACACCATTACGACATGCTCGGTTGGTTATTTCCCAGGCTGCCGATCATTTTGGAAATTAGATCACACCTAGTGTAAATGGTATGATATGTTTTCCTTGGTTTGATTTGAGTTTTAAGAAAATTGCCGTAAAAAACTCTTCGATGAGCTGCCACGTTAGACGTTGAAATTTTTTTTTCCATGTGTTGGCCATCAAGTGGGAGTATTTGTGACGTCATTACGAACTATCCGGTCAAGCTTTTTTCGAGCTGTTGATTATTGTGAAAACCCCTTTCTTCCTAATTTCCTGTAACGTGATCGATTTTTGTTAATTGTGTTCAAGGGTTGAGATATTTGCTCGACATAACGCTTCGTTGGTTGAGCAAAATATATTAAAATTTTGAAATTCAAAAATTTTTTACCTAAAAAGGTGTCGTTTAGGCCAACTCGGAGCCCTTGTGGTTTGGGTCAAGCGCTCATGAGGCACGGGTCGGGTCAACCCGATCATGACAATTTTCAAAAATAAAAAAATCTAAAAATCTAAAAATTTCGAAAACTCATAAAAATAGAAAATCATTAAAAATCATATAAAATAAAAAAACCTAAAATTCCCAAAAATTCCCAAAAAAAAAAGAAGAAGAAATGGCCACAACCGTATGGCCAAACCTAATTTGGGTGATCTTGACCTCCAATCCTTCCAAAGTGATTATTTTTCCCTCGTTGGCAAATTGTCTCCAAACTTATCTCAATCCTTAATCACACTTTTTCTAAGCCTTTAAGGCTTTACTAGGGATGCCATAACTTATCTTGATGTGCTTTATCTACATTCTCGATCGCACATTTACTTTATTGATTGTCATCGATAAGACTAGTTTTCTCGACATGCGTGAAACCTAGATTGATTTAGACTTGCCTCATCCGAAAGCTACGCCTACATGAAATCTTAGTTAGAATAATCACTCGACGTTAGGTACCGAAAGAGCCTTAGTAGAAATACCGACGTAACCAAGTCCCCAAAAGCAAAATCTCCGATTCGCAGAGCCAAATGATCTCTCCCAATCGTTTAGTGAGGTATCTTGCCAACCTTCCAAAAATGACCAGTAGCGGCTCCTTTTGCATGCACATTTTACACATGTCACTCGACCACGCTAAGGTCAAATTCGATTGATAATTAATCGATAAATTTTCATAAGCTCTCGTTGCGATTTGGTATGGGCTTGGGAGAGCACATGCCAAGAAAGCCCGTATTCATAAAAGGGCTGCCTTAGCAATCCATTAATCCGATGTACCGACATCCTTTCGAGGTTCGGGTCATGACAAACAATAAAAAATTTCTACGGTTGTCATGTTGAATCTCGGAAGAGCCGACAACCGGCCAATAGCGACCGGAGGCCGATGAAAGGGATGCGGGAGACCGCAGGTAAGAGAGAAGGAGTGAACGATAAGAAGAATTCTCATTTCTGTTCTAGACCTATTTCTAGACTAAAAAATTGTTCCAGGAATAGAAAAATGAAATTGTGTTATCAAATTGATTTTGTTCCAAACCTCTTCCAAAAAGAGAAACAAAAAAATAGAATGGTTATTATACGCATTCTCGGTAGCAAATTTTGAGTGGTCTTGTCAAGGGGGATGGGATCTCACGACCATCATGAAGTTTTGTCTATTTTTAAGTCATCGATCCACTAAACACACTACCTTAGTGTAGACATTAATAGCGGCTCGCCCTTGATGCTAAAGTAATTGTGAACCCGAAGCGAGGTAACTTAAGGATTTTTGAGCTTTGACTAATACAATGACGAACTTCTCTTATTTCTCTACCAATTTGTATGTACGTGTTTATTTCTTGGAAGATGGGTACTTTATTTCCTAATTCGAGCTGTGGGTCTCGACTATGTAATCTATCAATTATTGAGGTGCATTTGGTTCAACATTTTGTGAGCCTATTGGGGCCCGAAACCCCTTGGAGAAAATTTGGGGTGTTTGGCGACCATTCTCAAGAGGCTTTGGAGGAAAAGTTGACATTGGGAATACTCGAAAGCTTAGTATTATTTGAAAAAACGTATATCCAAATAAAGTTTTTCTATGGAGTGGTGGTTAGCTTGACAAAAGTATTCATTTCCCTAAGGATAATGTTTTCCTCCATCGCCGGTTAAAGGAAATTTCCTCCAACCTTACCTCCGATTAGAGACTTACAAAATATAGATGTCACCCACTTTAATTTTGGTTCGATTTCCATTTGAGTGATGTCCATTTACCGATGATTCACCGACTAGAGACTCGGTTAGATGAAATGTCCTTCGATCATAAATGGAGGAAAATTTGACCAAAAAAAGAAAAAGAAATGGAGGAAAGCATAATCCTCGACAAAATTGTGTGCAGGCTCGATAAGCCCATCAATCACTTTTGCAATGCGACTAGTGCTAACTACCAAGGTCAACTAAACTTGCTTTGTGGGAGGTTTCATGAAATATTTAGAGAAAAATTTCGAATTTTACCCTAATGAAAATCTATTGATGTAGCACAATGACGTAAATATATTGTGACATTTTGATAGTAAAAGAAAATAAAATTATAATTTTTTTGTAATTTAATTTCTCAAACTAGATGGTTGGTATGAATATGAGAAAGTCTTTGCATTTCATTAACTCCTATCATGGGAGTACTAAAGACTAGCTTCAAAGCATAAGAAATCTCAAAGGCTGTGTTTGGTGGGATAGAAAAAATTCCGGCTAGAATAACTTTTATCTAAAGCGGAATTCGAATAGGACCGGATATAGCCCAAGATATAGTTTGGATGAAAAAAAATCTCACCTAAAGGGTAGGTTAGACTTGAATATGATATATGAAATCGAAAAACGATACAAGAAAATCGACGAAAAACACCGGGAGTTTTAATATTTGTGTACGACGCTCACTTTGATGCCATTTTTTTTTCAAAAGGATCACTTCAAGTGCCAAATTTTTCAACAAACGATTATTTTAGTGCTAAGTTCAGCAAAGCTTATCGGAAATCGTACGTGGCAATTTTTTTTATCATTTAAGCAATCCTACATGGATCGCTGGAGATCCATGTCGCCTTTCAAAGGCATAAACGACATGGTTAGCAAATTTCCCCCAAATAAGAACCCTAGAAGACCTAAAATCGTTCAATTGATAGAAAAGACCCTAATTTGAAAACCCTACCGGTGATTGGAGCCCTAATTTCGCTTGGAGCCATAATTTTGCCCCCTCATTCGGCTTGTTCCCAAAATCTAGAGATGTTGCCGCTAGATCCGAAGTGGTGGTTCAATCCTCTCTTTCGTTGGTTCAATCGTCTCTTCCGCCGGATTGGAGGTGTTGGTTGCACCCAAATATGGGATGCTTGTGTTCTTCGCCATAGATTTCCTTCCATTTTAATGATGTTAGTCTCATTTAGGAAGCTTGTGTGCTTCATATCCTAAAGGAGGCTATTCGAATTCATGATTGATTGAAGTTCTTTGAGGAAGAGGAGCCGATTGTACGCCTACGAAGGTTAATCAAGGACGCAATCGCCGACGAGAGGTTTGAGGTACTTGAATTCTATTTCCTAAGCTTAATTTTTATCTTCATTTTTTTGCTTGCATTGTTTGCTTTTTTATGGAGGGCAGGAGGCGACCAATGGAGGGCAAGAGCTTCAACGGTGGCTGTAATTCTTTTCAACAAAGTGAAGAAGAAGCTCGGTGTTACTATTTTTGTGGGTTCCCAAGTCAGACATCTTGGACTCGGTTGAAACCCGATCGAAGATTCCATGGATGTGGTCATTATAGAGAAGGGTTGAAGTGCAACTATTTCAAATGGATCGATGTGAAAATCTCTAGTTGAGCAAGAGATGTAATATTGGAACTACTTGAAGGACGGCATCAACCTCCACCTACGTTAAAGGACGAGTTAGAGGATGTCGACTCAATGTAAGCCGAAATGAAGGGTTTAGCTTCTCGGCCAACCATTTGAAGAAGGAAAACTCAAGAATGAAATTTGAGAGAAAGTTTCACCGAGTGGTCATTGTAATGTTGTTAGCTTGTGTAGCCTATTTGGTCAAATGTAATGTTATCGATGAGAAAAAGTTTCTTAGTATACCATAGTTGACGTTTTGTGGAATATGTACCTATATGGGTGATTTGTTACCGTCATTATGTCATTGTGATGTTGGTTCACTGCAATTAAATGGAACAACGGAGTTGTTGCGATGGTTGGAAATGAAAGGTTGGACTTGAAATTCATTGATTTTGAGCAATTTCCATTTGTTTTGCTTGGTTGTATATTGTAAATCTTGGTTTCTTTGCAATGTTTGTTGGTTTGATGCTATTTTTTTTTGCAAACCATCACCCGATGGAGGAGTTCTAACAATGTCATGGAGTTACTATATGTGCCATAATTAGTAAATTATGATCATTTCGGTGTTAACATTTATTGAAAGTGATCACTTAAGTGTCATAATTTGTAAAATGTAATCATTTTAGTGCCATAAGTTATAAAAAGTGATCAATCATGGTCGAAAAGCTTTTTACAAAAGCGGTTTTGATTTCAATTTTTTTTTTCATGCAGCCTCAAGAAACTATTACACGAGTAGGCTGGTGTGCAATCGCGGCACCAGCACTTTTGCTATCGCTTGTAGGTGCATGTGCACCGGTTGCTTGCTTGGTGCTTGTGCAATCGCTCGCACCAAGACTTGCAAGTTTGCCGTAAAGTTCGCTTCACCCCCGCTCAAGCACCAGCCATACTTTGTCTATTTAAAACAACCAGGACATTACATATTTGTGAAGCACAAAAATCAAGCGGAATATCCACATCCAATATAGATGCATGAGCTACCAATAAAAAACAATAACTATAAACTCAAAACAACAACTTCCCATCGGTTTAGAACTCGGTCATTATATATCCAGGATCCACATAGGTGCACCACCTCCCAACAAAAAATAATAACTACAAACTAACACACCAAAGAACCTCCCATCAGTATAGAACTTAGCCCACATAGGTGCACCATCTCCCTACAAAAAATAATAACAAAAAACTAGCAAGTACATATTCATTATCCCACAACCCCCTTAGTTTCTTTTCCTCATTTTGATTGTCTATGTTGATTCATTTTCCTTGTACTCTTTCTAATTAGCGATACGAGTTCTTCGTTTGGCTTTTTGTCGAATATACTTTCTTCATAGTAGGCTCATTGGTGGTGCGAGGATCACTTTGCTTTCTTTGGACCTCGCTTCTTAGGAGCAACACGTGTTGTCTTCTTTATTGGAGCAATCTTCTTCGGCGCAACCGTTGACTCTTGAGTTGGCTTCTTAGGAGCAACACCCGCTGTCTTCTTCATTAGAGCGAGTCTTCTTTGTTGTCTTCTTCATTGGAGCGGTCTTCTTTGGCGCAGACCATTGACTCTTGAATTGGGCCACCTTCAAAGATAATCACCTCTATAGTAAACCCAGGCTACAACAAGATCCTAAATCCCCTTTGGAGCCCTAATTTCTCGTGACTCGTAGCAACAATCCCAAAATCGAGCCTTATTTTCGGTTCGAAACCCTAATTTCGCGGCCAATGAGCGATGGGAAAGAAGCTTACCAAGGTGAGAGCGACGGCCAACGATCAATTGACGGCCAACGATCAATTTTGGTCGAAATTTCTTGCCGTTGGCACTAAAGTGATCGTTTTTTCTTCGATTTGGCACTTAAGTGAGTCGGCGAAAGAAATTGGCACTAAAGTGAGCACCGTACACAAATATTGGTACTCCTGCTATTTTTACGCCAAAGAAAATCACACCTTCTTTCCCCATTTTTGCGCTTGTTGATAGCTCTTCCTCTCATTTGCCCCGGCGCCACCATCATCTCTCTCGTGCCGATTTCTCTCACCGTTATTCTCCCTCGAATTTGATCATCGGAAGGAAAATACATACGAGTTTCATCAAACGTAATATCCTAAGAAATAAGCATTTTTTTGGTGGAGTGATAGAAACATTTATACCCATTTTAAAACTACAATATCAAAAAAAAATGCATTTATATGCACGAGGATCTAATTTACTCATTGTTGAAGTGTGAATGTAGCACACATGACCCAATACATGAAGATATGAGAGAACAATCGACCAGCCAAGGAGCACTTCCATAAGAGATTTGTATTGCAACACTTTACTAGGAAGACAATTGATCAAATAGCAACTTGTCGAACAAAGCATCCGACAAACAATGTGGAGGTAAGTTTCTATAAAACGAAGGGATCGTGTTACCGCAAGGAGATGGCGGCTTTTCTTCTTTGCATCCCATTTTGTTAGGGCGTTTTAACACATGAAGTCCGGTATACAATAGCTAAACTATTGAGAAAAGACTCAAAGAAGTGATCGGCGTATTCAATTCCATTGTTGTCCGCAATATTTTAATCCGAGCACCATACTACGTATAGATTATTCGAGTAAACTCCATGGACTTCACTTTTAGAAGTAAGCAAATATAACCAAGTAGTTTGAGATTTGTTGTCTACAAATGTAATAACGTACTTATAATCGTCTTGAGATTCAATTGGTGCATTACTCCAAACATCATAATGAATTAACTCAAATAGTTCGGATGTGTTGTTTGTCCTATAAGAAAAAGACAAACTATGTTGTTTAGCAAAATGACAAGTTTCACAAGAGCTTGAATCTAGAGAAAAAGTAGAATCAATGAACAGCAACACCATATTTGATGGGTGCCCCACACGCCAATGCCATAGTTGAGATGTTAAACTTTTATCCTGGATAGCAACCAAAACCGTACTTGAAAAATCAACGGCTTATAGCCTCTTATGAAACCGAGATACACCAATCTTCTTCCATGTGGTCTTGTCTCTAAAGATAACCTTATCACGAGAAAATGTGACATTGTAATGTAGATCCTTGATAATTTTGCTAACAATAACAAGTTTGAAGATAATGATGGCACAAATAACCCATTAGAATAGCTAGAAAATAAATCTAGTTTCCCAAGCCCTTGAACATGGACCTTTTCACCATTGGCAACCGTAACGGGAGAGTAGAAACCAAAAGGAACCTCACGTGAGACAAGTTATCCAACAAGAACTCTAGCACACGTGGTCAATTGCTCTTGAATTAATTATAAAACAGTTCATAGAGGATGCAAATAGGGCAAAGACACCACTAGAAGTTTGAGCCATATTTCCCGAGTTAGAATTCGGCTTTGACACCTCTTTGGAGGACGTTAGTTGTTGGAGTTGCAAGGGTATTCATTCCGGAGATGTTTAAAGATCGGTAGTAGTGACCTAATCGGCAACTTTAGGATCCGTAGTCTTATCTCGTAACCTTGTCTCGCAAATGAGGATGTGTATGTCTATGTTTGCTACAATGGGGACAATGAAACTTGGTATTACGGTCATAGCTTTTCCCTTTGCCGCCATTAAAGGCGAGTGCCATTACCATGTTGGTTGCCAACGTTAGCTGCATTAACCGATCTCTCTTCCAGTTCTCCCCTTGGTTTGGGTACAATATTCATTACCCTTTGACGAGTTCCTCTAGCTTAATAGTGACACGGACATTAGCAAATGACGACAGGGTAGCACTCATAAGAATCGGTCTCTTAATGTCTTCATATTCAAGTCGAATACTAGTAACAACTTTAACATGGGATCTTGCACTTCTTGTCGAGTATACACATCGACGGAGTAACACTCATAAGAATCAACCTCATAACATCTTCATATTCAAGTGTTTGACCAATATATATATTCAAGTCGAATACTAGCAAACAACTTTAACATGCGATCTTGTACTTCTTGGTGAGTATACACATCAATAGAGTAACACTCATAAGAATCAGCCTCTTAACATCTTCATATTCAAGTATTCGACCAAAAAAAAAATCTCCATATTCAAGTCGAATACTAACAAACAATTTAAGCATGCACGATTGTTCTTCTTGCTCGAGTTTATACATCGATAGATTGAATTGCGGGACGATACGGTCGGAGTTCATCCCACTTCCGTTTGAGATTGCCAAGATGTTCAATGAAGTATTGGCCAGAGGACAATACAAGCAATCTCTTGGTGCAACTCAAAATTACGGGAAGCATCATCTCAATATCCGTAAAAAAAGTCTCATAGACTTCGCAGTCTCAAAATATGCAAAAACCTCATAGATCCGAGGATCCATTGAGTCAATAACCCACGACATAACAAGATTATCGAGTATCTTGTCACTCTGCATATTTAGGATCGGTGATAGGAAGGGGTTTGATCAAGCCATGAACATGGCCTAACTTTAATCTCGCCTCCGAAAGCGATTGCAATTGCTCGAGGCCGGGGAGATACTTGCGACCATTAAAGAGGATGGGGGTGAGTCGATTGCTCATTTATAATCAAGCCATAACGACTCAAATCGGTGGTAATGAAGTGCTGGTCATTGTGCGGAACGAACAAAAACGAGAGAATTTAACCGATTATAAAGATTCGACCAAAAAAGCTGATTACAAAGAAGCATAGAAGCTTGAGATCGGATTGGCATTTTTCGTGATAAAATTGCGACGCAACACGACACGATGAATTATAGAACTCGAACCCGGACCATCGTTCCCCCAATAACGTGACACGAGCAATTTAGCGGGAGGAGTGATTAACTACCGTTTAGTCATGGTCGAAGCAGGTCCTAGAGAGGACTCTCTTTTTTTGGGGGGTTAGCTAGCGGTAACGACAAAGGCCACGTGGCCAAGTCCTCCATCCGAAAACTATGTCGTGGCTACGAAAGCATCAACGTCTTTCGTTAGACCAGCGTCCCTCGCTTTCGTTGGACGACCATCGCTGTTCTATTAGCCCTGAGCTTCGTGTCTTGATTTGCGCCTTTAGAATCTCTTTGTTACGAGAATGATAACTCCCATGGAGACTAAGGGAAAAAAAAATTCAAAAGCACTTTGGATTTTCCGGTGGTCCACTCTCAAAAAGCAATTAAATTCAATGCCATGGCCAACACAAATGTCACATATATTTTTTTTTAAACGTCACAAATTGAATCTCAATATTATAGTAGCAACCGTACGAAACTCCGAATACTCATAAGTACTGCATGTGTGAAGTTCACTATTTTCCACGAAAGCGTGGCATGAGAAATTCTAATCTCATATGTACGGACTCAGTAGGAGCTAAGAATCGATAATATTTTTCGCCATCGACCCGAGTCTTGAAATGATCGAGTTTATGGGAAATAAGAGCCAGCGTTGATCGATCGATTTCAATTAGAGTTAGTTATTAGTCCTCTTGTATATTATTACACGATCGAAAAACGGCACTAACGATCCTTAAACTCGACCCATTCTTTTTACTTCTAATTTTTTTAAATGTAATTTTTGAATTATTCCTAAAATATCCTATACACCCAATATTTTCTTCTTCTTTTTTTCTTTACATTTCCATTTTCTTCGATGAATTCTCTGCCGCTCTCATTCCAGCTCAACATTTTATTTTTGGCCAAAGTAGCAACTCAAATTGGTATTTTCTTCCTTTCTTTCGTATCCTACGGTTTTGCCCCCTAAAATTAGAACAAAAGCCATAAAAATATTTACTCGCTTCTCTTCTCCAGATCGCCTCTATTTTTCCGCGAAAATCCCAGTCGCATCTGTAGCAGTAGCACAGCGAAAACTCAGGTACGTCCATCCTAAAGAGCCCGCACCGAAATCCTCGTCGCCTGCCAGCCCAAAGACCACACCGGAGTGAGGTGGATTCGACACCGCAGCGGACGAGATGTGGCGGTGCATTGCTCGCGGCCTCCGCGCTCCTTCCGCTTCCCCGCGATCCCGCCAACGGCGAATCTATCCGATCTCACATTTCCAGATTGTTCTCCACCGAATCGGTAATCTGCTTCCCTCCCCACCCCCGCCCCAATCCCAACCCTTTCTTCGCAGCTCTCCCGCTTCATTTCTCGGATTCCTGGTGTTGCTTCTGGCAATCCGGTGGTCGTGGAAGCTGGATTGCGCTTATATGGTTTGGTTTGGGATTGACCCTGTGTGATTTGATTTGATTGGTTTTGAGCTGATTTTAGAGCTTTGCGCTGCTTCACCTGGAGATGTTGACCGTTGTCCGAGTTTGGTCGCTGGAGAAGCTGTAGGAGTGGGTAACAGTGGTTCTTGGTGTTAGGGTTTTGGGTTTTTCTGAAGGACCTGGTTTCGTTTTGGATTTAGCTAATTGGGAGCAGTTGGATATCTTTTCGAGTTTCGAGTTTCGAGTATCTTCCTGAGTGGTTAATGCGGTTCGTCAGGAGCAGCATGGAATCCGATTTGAGGATTTTTCTCGTTCCTTGGTGTCATCTACCCTTTCAAGAGTTATAGATTGCTACTTTTTAGGTTTTAAATACAATAACAAACAAAGGCTCTAGCTTTTTGCCGTTTTGGGTTTTCAAGGAGAATGAATTTCTCCCTCTTAAGTATTGAGTTGAAATTTTCCTCTTTTCATGCTTTATTTTCTGTTGCCGAAGTTAATCAATTGCAGCATAATCTTGATTGTCTCTGGGCGGTAAGAATAGTCTTTCACTTTTTGTTGCAGACAACTGGTCGATCGCCGTACACCATAGTCGACCATACATACGATGCCATCGTTGTAGGAGCAGGAGGTGCAGGGTTGAGAGCAGCCATTGGACTCTCTGAACATGGTTTTAACACTGCTTGTATCACCAAGCTCTTTCCAACCCGGTCACATACCGTTGCTGCTCAGGTGCGAGGAACTCTAGCTTTCATTATGTTGCTGATTATACATGACAATGGGCAGATATTATCAACAATGCTCTGTAATGCTTTTAACATCAAGTTGCTTAATTGTTTCTTTTAACCTTTTGACAACATAATAGCATCATTCTTGCTGATGCCATGCGTTAGAATGAATAGATTGAGAATCTTAGGTCCTACTATGTGATGAAAATCGATAATGCATGAACCATGAAAACTTGTAACGCTCGGCAAGTATCCTAGAAACCATGGATGCGGAAGAACTAGGTAAGACGTTGATAATATAACGTCATTTGCTTTTGGCTTGGCTCATGGCTCTTAGTTCAAAAAACTATAAAACATTTAAATGACTAAATGCCATGACTTAGATGTTCTTAAAAATTTGATGTTTTAAGATTTAGGTCATATCTGATTTGGCTTTGCATTTTGCTTAACCAAAATATTGCGACTCACACACTTAGACTTTTTTTAATCCAAGACATCTGAAAATTTCATAATAGAAACTGGCCACACGTAAATTCACATATACATATTTAATAACTTGTGGAAGTTTAGATGATGTTTTAAATTTTGGCTGCAACTTTTTGCTTTTGGTTAATACCACCAAAGAAGCCCTATTGTTAATTATAAGCCACAGTCTATAATGAAATGAAGCGAGATTCCAAATGCCAAAAATTATGTCAATATCCAAGGTTTACAGCCAAATTTGAAAGTCTTAACCACTCCCCAACTTACTTAAAGAGTCTGTGAGATGTCGGTCGCGTGTGATAATTTGTGTGGTACAATTAACTATTCTAATAGGTGCTTTCTATGTCTTAGCTGTCATCCTAATAAAGATCTGTTTTAGGGGTTGTGTAAACTCAATGGATCCTTCCAACCTAATTGATGAGCACTTTTATACTTTTCAGCTCTGTCAATTTGGATTTTTTTTTTCTATTTTCAAATTTTTTTCTTAGCCTATGCATTTTCTTTGTTTTGTTTTTCTCTCTATGGTCCTCATGAACCTTTATGTTGATTTTTCTCGCATCTCCTTTTTCTTACCTTCTTTAATTGTTTGGATAGCTTGAACTTTCCTTGGTACCTAAAGGGAAAACTCTTTGCAGGGTGGTATAAATGCTGCACTGGGAAACATGACTGAAGATGACTGGAGGTGGCACATGTATGACACTGTTAAGGGGAGTGACTGGTTAGGTAGGCTTTTCACGGTCAGGTTTTAGTTTATTTAGGTTATTACTGTTCAGTTGACGATGGACCACAGAGTCATGAATACCTTATGATTTGTCTTCAGTGGTGCTTTTGACAATCTCGAGATAAACACCTGTCTTATCAAAAATTGCACTCGTGGCTATTCTCCTCTATTTGTCTGCAACAGGAGGGTAGGCATGGTTTTAAACTGGCGAAGATCCCTTTATACACCACAGACATGGGGGCAGTGTCCTAACACTTGACCATTTTAGGGTCCTTTTGTTCTGGCCTTTTAAGTTATTTATTAACTTTTTTGCCAAAGTCCCTGTGTCAAGGTCTTTAACAGTTGGGGGTGTTAGGTTTGAAGGAAGTCAAGTCTTAAATGCCATGGAAAAAGATAAAATTAAATGGCGCTTCAAACGGACTATAGACTCTTGTGAAAGCTACTGTACTATTAGATACTTAGTGTTTATGTTTCGCAGTATTTAATCAATGTTGAGTCCGTGTAGGTGATCAAGATGCAATTCAATACATGTGTAGAGAGGCACCAAAAGCAGTGATTGAGCTTGAGAATTATGGCCTACCATTTTCTCGAACTGAAGATGGAAAAATATATCAGCGTGCATTTGGCGGCCAAAGCCTTAATTTTGGAAAAGGTAAGGGATAAATGCAGAATGGAAGTAGTTGCAATTAATGCAAAATATAACCCACCTCAAACTCTATTTTGCCTTTTACCACAGGTGGACAGGCTTACCGTTGTGCATGTGCAGCTGACAGAACTGGGCATGCATTGTTGCACACCCTTTATGGCCAAGCTATGAAACATAATACGCAGTTCTTCGTGGAATATTTTGCCTTGGATCTAATTATGAATAGTGATGGTGAGTCAATGCATTATGGGACCTTCGTCAGGTTACAATCTGAAGCTTAGTGAAAATTAGATGAAGTAGCTTGGAGTTATGAGCGTGATTAGCTTGGAATGATCTGGAGATTCATTGAGCTACTGCATCATTTTCAAGAAAGATGTTAGAGGAGGTGGTAATAAAGTTGCGTATCAAATGTTGTTAATCGAAATGTTAGCCAGCAGTTTTGCATTTTATATGAATGGGTTTCAGCCGTTAATAAGAAACAAAAGTGACTAAGGTTTTGGTTTTTGACTTTTGAAATAGGTTAGATCTGCTTGAAAATGAAAGATCTGATAATTTCATTGGGTGAACCTATTACTTGAATTTTTCAGTTAATAGGATTTTGGTTTCTCCTCTGTTGTTCTTTGTGTTAAAAGGGCTGCAGTAGTTTATAGGCTTTCTCATCCATTGCTGTGTACCTGTTGTTTTGCTATTTGCATGTCTTGTTGTGAAATTGTGAAGACGGTAACTTTGAAAGGATGAGCCGAGTGGATTTGTTCTTGAAATTCTTATTCAGGCAGTTGTCAAGGAGTGATTGCTCTGAATATGGAAGATGGGACAATACATCGGTTCCAGGCCGCTTCAACGATTCTGGCCACAGGGGTACCATGTCAAACTTATGATCTCTTTTTGATAGGGAAGCATGTAGATTTCTTCACCTCTTATTCTGATTCTTCAGGGCTATGGTAGAACCTACTTTTCTGCAACATCAGCTCATACGTGCACGGGTGATGGCAATGCTATGGTTGCAAGGGCTGGACTTCCCCTTGAAGTCTGTTTTCTGCCTTCCCTACCTGAGATTAGTCTTCCATACAACCTCTCTGCTTCTTTGTTATTAACATTATCTTTTTACAGGATTTAGAGTTTGTGCAATTTCACCCCACTGGAATATATGGTGCTGGATGCCTCATAACTGAAGGTTTCTTGCCATTTATGCGAATTTGAGTGGCATAAATTTCACATAAAATGCTTTTTTCAGCTTTACCGATTAGCTTGTGTTTTCTTTTTCATTCCTTATTGTGATGTAGGTTCACGAGGAGAGGGCGGTATCCTTCGAAATAGTGAGGGTGAAAGGTTCATGGAACGGTATGCCCCTACAGCCAAGGATCTTGCGTCAAGAGATGTTGTCTCACGATCAATGACCATGGAGATACGTGAAGGACGTGGTGTAGGTATGTTATGCTTTGATTAAATTGGCTCAAGAATTTTAATTAAGACTGTCAATACTCTGGTTTTCGTTGTTCTTTAATTTTTTTACTTTGCCGTGAAGATCCTTATGTTCATATATTTCAGAGCCCTTTTAGACCTTTTGCAATGAACATGTACGTTAATAATAGTCCCATGTGCTATGAAAATTGCTGTTAATTTTTCAGGACCTCATAAGGACCATATATATCTTCATCTGAATCATTTGCCTCCTGAAGTATTGAAGGAGAGACTTCCCGGTATCTCTGAAACTGCTGCTATCTTTGCTGGAGTGGACGTGACAAAAGAGCCCATCCCTGTCTTACCCACCGTGCATTACAATATGGGTGGTATACCCACTAATTACCATGGAGAGGCAAGTGATATCTCATATAGATGAGAGACCCTCTGTGGATTACTTGATTACTGATCAGTGATATCCTAATGATATCATAGAAAAGCTCTTGCCGTTGCACTGTCTTCGGTGAGTTTGACAGTTGAAGTCAAAAACAGCGTTTTAGGAGGTCATTCTGAAAGCTCTGATAATTTTTTGGGCTATTTAATGAGCAGGACTGTTTCGATTATAAAGTATTTGAAGTGGTCCTTAGTCAATCAGAGTTTTATGCAAACTAGTATTATCAAACATTTTGATATTTCATGCATTCAAAGAGCAAAAATACAAGGATATGAACAGCTTTTTGATGGGATAGGCTGTCAGGCAAACAACGAATGACTCCAGACATAATATGTTGTTTAGGAGAAGTCACTGTCTTACGTTCAGGTTTAAAGTGGATGAATAATGACTTTCGATAACTGATGGGAGTAAAGAGGTAATTGACTTCCTTTTTGCTCCCGCCAGTTGTTAATTTTCCACAACTATGTGAACTTATATTACTGTAATGCTGTTGCTGTTTGCTTATTTGCACTCTTTGAACCCTAGGTTGTCACAATCAAAGCTGACGATCCAGATGCAGTTGTTCCTGGACTCATGGCTGCTGGAGAGGCAGCCTGTGCATCTGTTCATGGTGCTAATCGGCTTGGTGCAAATTCTCTTCTTGATATTGTTGTATTTGGGAGAGCTTGTGCTAACAGAGTTGCCGAAATATGTAGGCCAGGCAAGTTTAATCTTCAGCTTATGTGAGAGAACATGCTAAATATGTTAGACAAATAACCTGACTATGAACTTGCAGGGGAGAAACAAAAACCTTTGGAAAAGGATGCTGCTGAGAAGACTATTGCATGGCTGGATAAGATCAGAAATTCAAATGGCTCACTGCCGACGTCTAAAATTCGTTTGAATATGCAACGAGTTATGCAAAATAATGCTGCTGTCTTCCGTACTCAAGAAACTTTGGAAGAAGGTAAGCAAATTCTTTTTGGAGATAAAAGCATAGTATCCAAACCGTGCTCTCTTTTATCATGCTATTCTAAGATTTGCTGGGAAAGGGCTTTAGAACTTCAAAGTTTTCTCTTGTTGGCTGTGCTGAGATAGCCAACATTAATGTACCATTGGTTTTATGGGCATTGTCTTTGAATGCTTATGAAGAGGAGATAATTTCAGGATCCAATTAGCTATGTTCTACTTAAAATTGGAATATAAGCTGGAAATAAGGTTCTTGCGTGGGCCCTTTGATTGTGCTGCCTCTGCAGTCTATTTCTTAGGCTACATTCTCTAATCTATGAATCTGTAATTGTCGCATTAATGGTATGCTTTCTGATTGTTCCAGGTTGTCAATTAATTGACAAGGCGTGGGAAAGTTTCCATGATGTGCAATTGAAAGACCGTAGTATGATATGGTAGAGATTACCTATCATCATTTCGTGAACAAATGTTTCTTGTGGTTCTACCTTTTGGAATAATCTTGAGGCTAAATTCTTTTATAGGAACTCAGACTTGATTGAGACTCTGGAGTTGGAAAACCTTCTGATAAATGCCTGTATCACCATGCATTCTGCTGAAGCCAGGAAAGAGAGCAGAGGGGCCCATGCCCGTGAAGACTTTACGGTGAGTTGTCTCTTTCGATTTTCTACGGGATGCTCATCTTCTCCTCCCAATGTGTTCTTTTTTTTCCAAATAAAGTGAGCTCAACTGCTTTTGCAGAAAAGAGATGATGAAAACTGGATGAAGCACACTTTGGGGTAAGTCATCTTTTTTCATCTTGGAAAATTATTTTCCTCATTATATAGCATTTTATTTCTCTCAGTTAATGTGTTACTGCATCTGTCCTAAAGATTGGGTTTGAATGAAACTGTGGACATTGGATCATTGAGCTATTGAGTTGACCACCGGCACCTTAAGTGTGGTGACTTTATCCACACACTTAGTTTAGTGAAATAGTTCTCTTTGCAATTTACCGTAATTTATATCTATTTTGGCCTCTCTTTTTTCTCCCTTCGTCATTTCAATTCGTATAGGGTGGAATCTAGGCGTCAAAGGCTGGTTGACCAACTTTCATCTGTTTACTTAAACAACATAATTCAACTCTAGTAAAATGGATGGAATTACCTGTCATGGAGCTTCTTGTTTCTTTCGACTGATAATCTAACCTTTGGCTGGATGCTTTTTCCATCTCCTTATAATCATGAGTTGTTGGGCAAAAAGAACAGAATAATCTACTGGTGCTAGTCTCTCTTGATGCACCTTTGCTGTGCCCTCCTGATTGCAGCCTCTTCATATTTAACTTGCAGGTTCTGGGAAAACGAGAAGGTCCGGCTAGATTACAGACCAGTTCATATGAATACGTTGGACGACGAGATCGAGCCATTCCCACCTAAAGCTCGAGTGTACTGATACAGGCAACAGAGATTTGGGTGGTGGTTGGTGGTGGGTGGTGGCCAGAGAATGCTCATATGGACGAATAACATGCAAGGACATTAGTAGATGGCAATAAATTGCTTCTGATTCAGCATTTCTGCAACAACTGTCGCATTTCTTCAGTTTTGCCAGATTAAGTTCTGCATCTGCACAAGGAGGCAAATATTTATCTTTGGTGATGGTCTGACATGGGTTGTTTCTCCGTAGCCATCTTTACCCCTTCTAATGTTGTTGGTGCAAGTTTGAAATTGTAGGCCCATGAAAATAAGCATTTGTTTTTGGTAAGTTAAGAATGTCAATTTTCGTTTGGTTAAAGGTGATGTTGATGTTGATGTTGAAGAATGTCAATTTTCGTAGTTATTTGGATGTTTACTATCTACGCTGGAATGGCCGTAAATTCAAGTAAGAAGGTGCACTTTGGGATTTGTTGCGCTATCGGAAGTTGGCGATTCCTTTCTGTGGCGCGCATAGGGTGTTTGCTGGCAGTGAGATATTATGATCGCTCTCGTAAAACTCTTGCATGTTTCCTCACCCATGATGGATGCATCCTATTGTGTTCTGAGACGCTTCATTTTGCGAAAGCTTTTGCACGGAGGTTCTATTTTATCAAGCACTATAGAGGACAGAAATTTCCTCTTTCGGACCCTCCTTGTGATCGAGCCAAATCAATGAAGTTTTCTATTCACCTCAAATATGACTCGAATTCAAGAAAACCCGAATTCGCGTACTCCAGGTGTTTATAAAGCCCGAATTCGACTCAAAAGAGACTGTTGAGAGGTAAAAGTTAGTTGAAACTCTAGTTCAAGTTGAGTTTCCGCCTGCCCTCCCTTTCGTTTTGTTCTTCTGATGATTCTTTAAAGCTGCCTGAGGCTCTCCACAGATAGCTCTTTTCTGGCTCGTCTTCTCTAGTTCACGGATTGCAACCGGCCCAAAGATTGTGATTACAGAGATGTCGATTTATCAGGAGTTGATCTGTTCCATGCCATTGATGTACATTTTGCAACATGCCAACTTTTGTCTAGGGTCTTAGTTAACCAAATCACATGGCTATGGTAGGGTTAACCTCGTTCTTTCATTTCGATTGCCAAGTTCTTAATACCAAAAGTAAAAGAGTTTGAAAGAGAAAAATCCGAGTGAGTCCGTGCCTGCCAAGTACCCTTTTGGCCTATTAGTATTGAGAGTTCATAGCATCGCAATTACAGCTGTGTTCGTTTAGAAGAATCTAATTTTTCATTTTTGATCCCACGGAAAATTTTAAAAATCGTTTGATTACTGAAAAATGATAAAGTAGGTATATATATATATTCTCTCTGGAATTAACAATCTTTTTAAATTACCCTTGCTATGACATCCCCCTATCTACTTTCGTGAAGGGCAAACAGCCGAATTCGGAAGGGAATCCGACGGAAATTCCTCCTGACGAACCATGGCAAAAGATCCAAGACACAAGCAAAATGAAAGTCGAAATATCAGGTGTTGTCCTAATAGAATTAAAAAAAGAGGCCAAAGTTCATTTCGTAGGTGCAGGGAAAAAACATAAAACATACATCTCTCTCGGTGCAGTAAAATATGAGATTTGACAAGACGACAGTATTATGAATTATAAAAAATATATAAAAATAATAATAGGACTCACCAATGATCTTATTATGCCTAACATAATCCATCGTAATATTATTATGCTGTCGTGCTAGCTGTAAGCTTAAAACATTCTAGTCTGACAGGGGACAAGAATGGAAACACCAAGATCAGAAGCGCACGAGGAATCAAACTGGCCGATGATCGTCCTCATGACTGGTGACCACGTCCTTACTGTAAGAAAACAGTCACGTTGAAAACCCCCCAGGAAAGAGAGAGAGAGAGAGAGATGAAATTTTGAGGAGGAGGGGATGTGGATGGGATACCACGTACAGCTTCCACCACCGAAGTAACGTCTTTTCTCCAACGGAGGAACGTCCAAAGTTCCCCCGCTGCTGTCGCTGTTGCCTTTTTCCTTCTTTGGTTTTGCTGCTCTCTTTTCGTCCGCGGTCAATGGTATAATACTTGCGCCCATGGACTATCGCTGCCGCCTCGCACTCGATTGCAATGCTTGACCCCCGACCAGCCGCTGCTGTTGTTGTTCGTCCCTCATAACGCATGGCCCTTTTCGATTGGCAACGACAAAGTCCCGCTTCACATTATACGTATTTCGAGTGATTTAGACGTCAAATTCGGTGTGCGCTCGATCGCAACATGCCGTGCTTTCGTTGTCTGCCAGCTCGCTCTCGAGATCCTCCCTAAATTTGGAGTGAACAAAAAGAATCGACCAGATCGAAAACTGCCCGGATTGAGACATTCGATCGGATCTCGAGGGCACCAATCCGATTTCCAGTTCCATAAAATTGAAACCAGCGACTTTCACCCCGGTTCCCGATTCCAATGGTGGAATCGCCCTGACCGGATGCATTGTTATTTTTAATTCTAATTTTATTTCTTAATTATTATGGATACTTCTATATCGGATCGTGGAACGAAAGTGACTCGATTCAGTGCCTTCTCAAGTAGTGAAACCATGCAAAGATGGTGGACTGAGCAAGCGCGGTCATGCTCTCACGATTTTAGAAGCTCTCTTTTGAAGCAATTTGATTTTTTTTTGCAGGTAAGTAGAAGTGACATCCAACCTTGCCTTGATTGACAAAAGGGTGTGTTCAGTGTTCACTTTAATTGCAGCAAACATGAAGAATATGTGAATATGTGTTTCAAGCAAATGTGACCGATTTCGGGCACCTTCGGTCCAGTCCTCGTTTCGGGTGGGAATTGAATCGCTCGGGAATCGATCGATCACCCCTAACCCCAGCTCCCTTTTCTTTTTGGTCTTTACTAGCATAATAAATTTTTGAAAGAGTTGACCCCATAATAATTCCTAATCAATTCTTTTACGATTAATCTCACGGCGGATTGAAGATAACCATATCGGGCTCGGTGTGTTCGGGGTCATTTTTTGTTAATCGGTTTTGGGTATGTATAAGATTGCATTATCAAGAATCTGAGATTGTCTTACCCCGAGCAAGGAGGCGTAGATAGATGAGAAGACCCCATAATCATATTCCACATAAAAGAGATAGCTTATGTTGTCTACTTTGATGAATTTCATTATTTTTCCTCGCACAAATAGGGTTGCATAACGAAGGCAACTCGGTGGCCCCCGAAAAATTCGAACCGAGACCCTTTGCTCTAATATCGTATAAATTATTTGTGAGATCACCGTCGTCTATTGAGAAAATTCAAATCGTTACATGAATGCATAATATCTAGTGGCTCGAACATTGAGCTCGTTCGCACTCGTTTAAACCCGATGTCTGCTCTAACTATTAATGTAGTCAACAACAGAGCCGACGAAGCTTTAGTCCCTTGTTTTGGCCATGTCTTAATCTATTTGGAATCATCGGCTGCATTAAGTGCGATATAAGTTTGTCTTTCCTTTCAGAATTATACGGCGGTAGATCTTACGAATTGATAGAGAAATGGGGATTGACCGATAGACTAATCGTGGTTTGGTTTTAACTCTACTACAGTTGAAAAGGATGTGATGGCAGACAAGACTCTCGCTCGTGTCTCTTGCATGTCCAAACTTGTCCTGAACTTGCATAACATTAAAGGACAAATGGCAAAGATAATCTTGTTAAAATGCCTTACTGCCCCGAAGGAAATAGAGGAATTTTATTTGACGTTTCTCAAGGTAGAGCAAAGTTTTTCCGTGATAACCGCATCCAACGTCAAGTAGTCAAAGAGGCAACGGACACCGTCAGCTGGCTCCTTCCGGTTCATCAATTGGAAGGAGCTTAAGCGATGCGCAAAATCTCCTCTTCATGGAAGGCAAATGAATCCTTCCTCGTTCCATGGACAGATACAAAACTTTTGCAATGTGTATCCCACCAAGAGGGAATAAGGAAACGATGATTCGACACTTGGAAATTTCAGACCCATTTGAGAGAGAGAGAGAGGGAAAGGTATGTTTAGACAAAAAGGTAAGGATAAGGTCTATGTTGTTGCCGGAGGAGGGCCTTTAGACCAAAAAAAAAAAAAAAAAGAGGAGAGAATCAGCATGAAGTGGAGCCCCACCTGTCTCTTGTAATTTCCTAGTCAAACCTCCCCTTCTTCACTTGGCTTTGTGATTAAGACCCTTAATTTTGTCCACTTAGCTCAACCTTAGGGATCAAGTTGGACACAAGGAAAGGGACATCCACAGCCCCCATTGTCACCATGAGATTTGCTGCTAATCTTAAAATCTTATCTTCCTTGGAGTGATTACAGATCACCTCTGGCTCTCTCTCCATCCATTCACACTTCTACACATATCTTTTTTTTTTTTGTTTACTTCTTTTTTTTTTGTAGTTCTATTCTAGGCAATGCTTGAATATCTCCCTTTTCAATTTGCTTTCATTGGAAGCTTTCTTATTACCTAATTTGCAGACCAAGACTTGCAGTCTGCCTTGGCCACTGTTTCTCCACGCGGTGGCGGATTGATTTTATTTTAAGGACTCAGAGCGTATCCTCATCTTATTTCTTTTCGCCAATAGGCATGCGGCCCTACTTGGTAAAGAGGAGGTGGAGACGTCAAGATCGACTCCCGCACTCCGGAAAGAGCAGAAAGCAAAAATCGGAGAGTTAGAGAATAGGACAGATCAATAAAAAATATGTTTTAACCCTACATCAACAAATTGCGCACATCCTTTGAGACCTTTTCTTTGATGTTGTCGTGCTTCTGTGTGGCGGATGACGTCATTCGCTCTACCAGAACTTGATGTTGCACGATAATTTCTCTCGAAAATCGTTAAATTAGTATTAAAAACCCCAATCAAGTCGTAATATGTGACGTCCCTGGTTTAGTCCTTTGAGGTATTATCCGCTTTGGCCTGACCCGTTTCACAACGAACCTCACAATTTTCTCCTTTGGCATATAGGTGGGTACTTTTCCAGGAGGTCACCATAGAGTTCCAAAACTAAGTAATGTCGTTAATCCAAAATGTGTCTCCATTAGTTAATTCTAATTTTCACGTCACTCAATGTTCGATGTACGGTTCGGTTCATTCTCATCCTCATCGCCATCCTAAAAGCCTGCTAGGGGTCACTTCTAGTCCAGGGCCCTCTAAAGCACCAACAACCACTCTTTGCTCTCGTCGGACCGGATCGTTACACACCACGACGTCTTTTTATTGAGAAATTGACCTAGCACACAACCATACAAAAGGCGAAGGGCGTGTTTATAGTTTGACAGCACCTCTCTTTTTTTTTTCTGGACGCTATGGGCTCGGTTCGTCAAATTGGAACGTGAAGAGCTGGATTGACTAACGGCAAAAACACGAAGGGTCCAACCGGCAAAACCGAAATCGGAAGTATCGAAAACTTAATTCGACTAACGGTCCGAACATTAATTATGGACAAAAGCCGAGCTTACACGTTGCAGGTTCATGCGATGCTTTTTTCGTCGGGTTGACCCGGGGAGACCACCTCCGTCACCGCCAAGTTGCGCCACCGTCGTAGTGGCCGTTGCTTTCGCAGCCGCCCCCGGTCAAGATATCGTGCACCGCCCCCCAACCTTTTTCCCCTGTTTCGGCCGCTTGTTGGGCCTTGATTGGACCATTATCACTCCCTGTGGGCCCCACTCCACCCGCTTCCCTTCCCTCTGATTGGTCCCGGCCTACCGGGGCCCACAACCGCCCAAAAAGAACGTGATCAAAGTCTACTCTGCCACGTCATCGGACCTTCGCTTTCTCGCCTTTTAAATCATCTCTTCTCATCTCATCTTACCCTTGTGCCCTTTCTTACCACGTCCGCTCCGCGAAAACGACAAACGGGTCAAACGTAAGCAAATGAGCGAGTTCACCAACCCGGACCATGTTTTAGCGTCCGTCAATCAAGCAGGACTCGAGGGTGCACGACGGTGTTTCAGCGGCCGATCGATGTGGTCGTATTCGTTCGTCGTAGCTGAAAATGCAAGATGTTTTAGCGACCGATAGATGTTGGATTTGTTCCTCGAAGCCTAAAATGCATATAGGCTTAGAAAAGATAAAAGCCCGGTACAAAGACGGTCTTTACATATCGAAGCTTTTTTAGCACGTTCATTCCATTGTGAATCGGTGTGGTCCTAAGAGCTTGAGACATTAAAAAAAAAAAACCCTTGAGCTAGCACAAAGCTATTATCAACAACTTAAGTATTTTGACATGTGCTCTTGAATACTCTAATATTAAACTATTGTATGAAAGCATAATTAAATATTTAAATATTATATTATTTTTCCTCACGCTTAATTTAGTTTTTTTGTTTAATATTAAGCGTGAAAATATTTCATTGGAGATTTTAAAAATTTAAATCGTTAGATAAAAACGTAAGAGGATGAAATACTGCATTTAACACAAGAGAGATAACAAAATCAACATAACTTTAGCTAAGTGAATAAATGTAACTTATTACTGTTCCCCCGGAAAAAAAATGTTGAACGAAAATTGAAAACAAAAAAGGACTGTATCGATTTACCTATTTCGCTTATTCAAACATAAAATCTGAATTTTAGTTTGGTCAAAACTGAAAATCAATCTCATCTTGACAGGGCAAAAAAAAAAAGAGAGAGAGAGAAAAAGAAGCCGCGGGTCAAATCCGCGAGTAAAAGTAAAACCCAGCTTTTACCGTTGGGTGCAGTGTCCAAGGTCCCCCAGTTGCCAAGCACCTCGCAGGCGTCCGTGGGCCCCCGAAAATGGACGGTCGTGATTTCTCGTTGCCACTGCCCAGATTGACTGTGGTACGTGTAACAGCGACATGACGTCAGATTGACGGCGACATCGACTCTGACGTCTCGTTTTCGTTCCCGGTGAGAGCGGGACCCACCCAGCGTTCGAGGTCCCCGCATAGTGCGGGAGATAAAGCTGGTCCACGTAGACTTCTACGCCCGCCGATGGCCTTTTCGGGAAGCCTCCTGGGGCCTACGGCTACGGCGGTGTAGGCGCCACGTAAGCTCCTAATTAAATTTGTGTAAACAATTTTTTTTTGAATTATGGAAGAGTTCCATATAACATTCTCGCTTTATTTTATGCTCGAGCGGAACCTTGAAATCATTCATCGACGGATTGCAATCTAGTCGAGCATGAACAAATTTTTGACAGGGGCCGGAGCACTCGAGTTTTGAGCTTGGAGAATGCAAGTCAAGTCGAGTTCAAGTTCGGCACTAGGTTAATTCCGATCAACTGGATTATACCGCTGAATATGTGAATTAAATTATTTCTATACCGTGAAGTCGGATTTCTTCGCCCGTCAAAAGTCTTTTTCATAAGCCTCTTGAGACTCGGGGGCTTGTAGGCGCCAAGTCAGCTTCTAGTTAAATTTGTACTTTATTTTGAAATATTGAAGATCTTACGGAATATAGTCACATTATTCAATCTTTTTTGCTCTAACCTTGAGGCGAACCTTGGAATCATTGGATTAATGGATGCAACCAAGTGGCGTTTGAGCAAGATTTTAATAGGCGTACGAGGACTCAAGTTTTGAGCTTTGAGCATGCGAGTCAAGTCGAGTTTGAGCTTAGCACCAGGGCATTTTGACTCGACTTGATTTCATCCTTACGTACATGTGTTAAGATATGTTTATACCGTCTCGTCAGGTCAAGTGTGACACACCCCTTTTATAGGTGAGACCATCATATTCAATAGTCAAAGCAATTTTCAAGTATGTGTACCATACTCACTAGAAATTTCTCACCTTAGAGAGAGGGAGAGTCTCTAACAATAAAGACTAATGTGGGGCAACGGATTTCCACCATGCATCCAAGGAAATAGCCCTAGAAATAAGATTGCAAAAACCAACGATACCAAATGAAAACGCTTGACCAAATTGTACCATTACATGGCGAAGGACCACCTTATGATGAGATGTATTTCTCTTCCTACTTTACAAACAGTAGTGGAAAATTTTCATTATAATAATCAAATGATATAATGAAAAATTACAAAATACACTCGAATTGTTCAAATATTTTGGTGTTTTTCGGCTCTAATTACATCCATTAGACTCGCAAAGCAACCCAATCAACAATACTCCTGCAACTATGACTGAAAATCTTGAAAACCCTATCATGGAAGCCTTTCCCAAGAGATGGAGAATGTTGGAGATCGCTCGGGTGTCTATTTGGTTAATCCAAGCGCCTACCTGGAAGTAGGGTTGGCAATTCTGTGTTATTTATCTCCTATTTGTATTTTTAATTCATGTCAATTTGTGTCGTCTAAAATACACTAATGTCGATTTTTATGCTGAAGAATCGGACTACGAACAAAACATGTCAATTATTGTCGATTTGTGTGCTTGATTATGCATAACTTTTCAAGAGAAATGTCATGGAAAACACAAAGTTCCTCGAAAATTGGAGAAACAGTGCTATTAGAACATTTCTCCAGTCATTCGTCCTGTTGCATTCTGTTGGAGAGGGTACATCTTCCGAACAACGTAACTCATCTTTCCGATAACTTTTTAAGCGAAATTTGTTTTGATGAAATGTGCAATATTGTCTTAAATGTGAATTTTGTCGTGTTTTACCTCATGTCATGTAAATAAGTTGTGCCTAATATTACTTAACCCTACCTATGGGCCTTCTAACCTCCCTGATTTCACTCTTGGCACCCCTCCATGTCCTAACTTTGTAATATAATATTTTGTACACATATTTAAGTCAATCATTTCAAATAAGTTCAAACTCAAGACATTCGAATAGTACATAATTTAGGACTTTAAATTGAATTAATTAAAAGTTTGGAGGGGACATTTAGAATTGAAAAAAATTCGAACATTGATAAATCTTCATAAATTGACATTTAGCATCTATGTTGAATCGGTTTTTTTTCTAGTAAGTTCGTATTCGAGATAACTCCATGGCTCAAAAAATATTTAAGAAGCATAAATCGAATGGATTGCGAGTTTAGAAATGACATTCGACACCGAACGATATTCCGAATAAGTAGGGTCATTCTTCCTTGATAAATTTCTTTGTCCTTCTTTCATTTGCTTTGGAAAATTGCCAATCGCGTGGCTTACCTTTCACTCAAGGAGCACTTACATACAATTGGTTTTAACCATTCTAAACACGTTCCTGGATTTTACCTTTAAAAACAACCCTGGATTCACCGATTATTCTCGTGTCCCTATTTAGGAAAAAGCCACTTAATTTTTGAAACATTCAAACCGCTCCGCTTGGTTCGCGAAAAATGCGACATTTCTGAAATATGTTTACGACAAGTCATTTTTTCGAAAAATGACAATATTTTTTTGGTGTTTGGTTGCGACTAGAAAATGAACTAAATAATATTTTTCTTCGTTTGGTTAGGAATTGTCTTTTCTAAATGGACATATACTACTCGAACGCTAGTACTTGGGCATAGCTAAGCCAAGATACCTAGCACGGGCACTGGGGTCTCAAGCAAATCCCTAACTCTCGAGCACGAGCATGGGCGTAGTTTTGGATTCACCAAAATCGAGCCCAAGAGCTCGGTGCATGTGCCCGGCTCCCTAGTGCCCTGGCCCAGTCTATAGAAGTTGGGCTCGAGTTCCCGACCCCCCGGGCCCACCAAGGATGGGCCCCGGACCCCAACGCTAGGGACGTGGATGTGGCGCCCGGCCTAGGTCAATCAAAGGCAGGTCCGAGACTGCGGTATTGCTGCCCATGTTCGAGTAATCGAGGCCGAGTCCTAAGCCCAATGCCCGCGACCTAATCCCCTACTCCTATACTCGGGTCCATCAAGGTCATACTAGGGACCTTGACACCCATGCTCGAGTCTATCGAGACCATGCCCCATCCTCTATACCGAAGCCTGGGTCCATCGAGGCCGGGCCTTAGTCCTCGATGCCCGAGCTTGCATCTATCCACGTTGGACCCTAGATCCCAACGCCTTCAATTGGGTCCATTGAGGCCAAGCCCGGGACCATAGCGCCTAGGCAAGTCTATTGAGAGTTACCCAAGACTCGGTATCGGTCTCGGCGTCGGCGCCTTAGCCCATCGAGGCCGAGCTCATGCCCATGCCCATAAAGGCCAGGCCGACACTTATGACCCTAGCACCGGGGCTCGAGTCTATTAAGGTCGAGCCTTAATGCCCGTGCTCGGGTTCGTTGCGGTTGGGCCCAAGTCCCCGGTGCCCGTACCCGAGTCCAAAGAAAGTTGGACCAATGTCCCTCGTGCTTAATCCCGGGTTCTCAATATCCAGGGCCAAGCATAAACACTTGGATCCCAAGCTTGGCCTTTGTAGACTCGTGCTTGAGTGTCGCCAAGGTCCCCGGACTTGGCCTCAATGTCTCGATAGAACGCAGGGCTTGGCATCTTGGGTACGGGCACCAACGGCGGGGTCTAAGCTCGGCCTTAAGACTCGAGCATGGGTGCTTGGGGACCTCGGCCCACCTCAATGGACCCAAACACCGGCACTAAGGACTTGGACAATAGCGTTGGAGTCCGGACCCGGCCTCAATAGACCCAGGTACAATTGTCGAGGTTATGGCTCGGCCTTGTTGGACCCAAGTCCGAGCATTAGGGACTTTATCTCGAGCACTCGGGTCTGTCCTCAATGGACCCAAGCATCGGTGGCTTGAGTCATGGGCATGGGTCAAACTTCAATGGACATAGGCCCCCGAATCGGGGATCCGAGCATGGGTGCCGAGGTCCCCAAACACGATCTCGATGGACCCGAGCTTGGGTGTCGGGGTCATGAGCACAATGGACCCGTGCTCGAAAGTCAAGGACCTCAACATGGTTACCAGGTGTAGGGCCCAACCTCGATGGACCCGGGTATGGGATCCGAGGACCCGAGTGTGACCTTGATGTTATCGAGCCCGTGACCTAAGCATGAGACCTATGTACCGAGCCTAGCCTCGGGGTGTCGGGATCCCCACCTTGCTACCTAGGACACGGGAATGAGCGTTGGGTTCTTGCCCTAAAGCAGAGTTCTTGATCCAAGCACCAATATCTAGTCATATTTTAAACAATGATTTCGATTTTTTAAAACATAAAATCATTTTCATGAATTTAAATTTTGGTAGGAAAACCTTTTTGATTTGACTTATTTTCCCAAGCGATCCAAAAGCCGAAAAACTAGGAAAATATTTTTCGCGAAACAAACAGAACATTTTTCGCGAAAGAAACATTTTCCAAAAATGTCCCTTTTACCCTAAGAAGCCCCAACATGCTAAGGGGGTATGTGGTCAACGTGGTCAACACGCTCAACACATGTGTCGGGCATCTTGAAGAGTTTTTCCACTAAAAATTTAAGTACACTTCATCTTAGCTAAATAGCCGAAATAAGTAAACCTCTACATCTCATCCATGGCATCTTAAATAGCCATCTTACTTGTTATTCTCACTAAATAACTAATGTGTAACTCCTTCCTACATCTTGTAAATCTCCAAGTCTCATCTTTGACTTCTTAAATAGACTTCCTCTTTGTCTCTCTCCCTCACCATCAATGGGGGACCAATTCCAAGCTTTTTTCTAATTATTTATTAACGAGTTTGAATCAAATTAATTTGATTAAATAATAAAAAATGATTATTTGTCATACATATGTATACAACGTGTTAGAATTCTATATTTTTGAGAAATGACGTATCGGCATATTGTGTTATGTCGTATATCACGTATCGTTCTACTTAGCTTTTACCAAATATTATTCACTTATTGCTAAAAAAAATTCTATATTTGAAAAGACCGAAGTTCCTCTCCTTATACGGGCGATTTCGGAATCTACTCCCGAATTAGGCTCTGTTTGTTTCATGAAAAATAAGACATTTTTGAAAAATTATTTTCTAAAAAAGTTATTTTTTAAGAAAATAACGAGTCCTAGTGGTCGAGCCCGGGCTCCATCGAGGTCGAGCCTAGACCCCAAACCTTGGCACTCAAGCCTACGTCAATCAAGGCTAGTCTCCGAACTTGATGCCCGAACCCGGATCCCTCAAGGTTGGGCCTGGGACCTTGGCTCTCATGCCCAAATCCTTCGAGGCAAAAGTTGGGCCTTGGTCCTTGGAGATCGGGCCTGGGATCTTTGCGCCCATGCCTAGGTCCTTGACGTTCATGCCTAGGTCCATCGATGTTGTTGGCTCCGGGACCCTAGTGTCGGGGGGTCCATTAAGACCGAGGGTGGTGCTGGTGTTCGAGTATTCGGTCTGCCCTAGATCATCGAGCTCGAGCTCGAGTCCCCAGTGCCTAAGCAAGTCCATCAAGGTGGGGCAAGTGACCAACTTCGGCCGACACGAGCCCGTGCATGGACCGAGGCCTTGAGAAAGGTCATGACGGGCTCGAGCTCAGGTGGCGGCATGGCGAGCATAGCCTTGATGGAAATAGGCGTCGGGGTCTAAGGCCCAAAATCAATGGACTAAGTGCTAGCGTAAGGGACTTGAGCTGTGAAGTTGGGGACCTAGGCACGGGCGCCAAAGGTCTGGGGCTTGGCCTCAATGGACACTAGCGCCGAGGGCCCGAGCTCGACCTCGATATTATTGGGCGGGGAGGTCGTAATCTTAGAAATGATTTCAAATTTTTTAAATAAAAAATTTATTTGCCTGAATGTCCAAGCCCGATATTAGTCATGTTTTTAAAAATAATTTTTTAAATAATTTTTTCCCTGAATTTAAATTTTAGATAATCTTTTTTTTTAATCGTTGATTAGGAAAATAAGTTATGTCGACTCATTTCGCCCTTTTCTTTTCTTCTCTTTATTTTTTCCGAAACTAATGCAACTTCCCGTTACAGTCGACCGAATTGTCATAAAGCGACCAGCTACGGACCAGCGTAAAACAACATAAAAATTAATTTTTTCTCGTCCACTTTTTTTTTTTTTTTTCCGAAAACCCACATTTAAAAAAAAAAAAAACACCGTCTGTCAAAGAAAAGAGGAGCATGAAGTGGGGCCCAAGGTCCGTTCGGGAACTTTGGATGGACTCGCTCGCTCGCCGTCTCTCTTCCGTTTCCTCTCACCGGGCTCCCGTTCATTCACTCGCTCGCCAAACCTACACACTCTCTCTCTAGCTGCAGTAAAATCAGAGCTCATCCCCACTTCCTCCTGCTCACTCCTCTCTCTCTCTCTCTCTCTCTCTACTTAAAGCTAAAATCTTGCTTCTGACCGTTTGCACATCACTCACTCACTAACACTCTCTCTCTGCGGACTGACGTCGTCGTCGTCCTCTTCCTCTGCTGCTTCTTGCACTGTGATGTGAGTGCACCTCCGCCAACGCTCGGCCGGCGAAGAAGAGAATGGCATACATGTGCGCCGACAGCGGGAACCTCATGGCCATCGCTCAGCAAGTCATCAAGCAAAAGCAGCAGCAAGAACAGCAGCAGCAGCAGCAGCAGAACCACCCCCCACCAACACCTCCTCTTGGGCATCAACTCCTTCTCTCTCAGCCCATGGACCACCACCACCTCCTCCTCCTCCGCCGCCGCCGCCCCCTCCAACGCCAACTCCCCCAATTTCGCCCCCGCCTTCCCCGACCCCTTCCAGGTCGCCTCCGCCTCCGATCCCGCCTTCCCCTTCCCGACCCTTGACCACCACCACCCCTCCGGCGGCGGCGAGTTCCGCTTCGGCGGCTTTGGTGGCGGCGAGTTCGACTCCGACGAGTGGATGGAGAGCTTGATGGGGAGCGGGGATTCCACGCCGGTTAGCTCCAACCTGCCCTCCGCCTGCGACTCGTGGCAGAGTGCCGCGGCTGATTTCGGGCTCTATTCGGCTGATCCCTTCGTCGCCTGCCCGAGCCGGCTCGGAAACTCAGACCTCAACCGGGTCGTTAGCCCCACTTAGGCTGCGCCGCCGCCTCCTCCGCCGGCGGCTTCAGAGGACTCCAAGCCGGCGAGGGTCTCGGTGTCGCCGCCGAGACAGCACAAGGGCGACGTGGCCACGGCCACGGTCGGGGGTCTTCTGCTTCCACCACGCTGGAGACCGAGCCGTCGCAGCCGCTGCTGAGGGCCCTTCTCGACTGCGCCCGGGTCAGCGAGTCCGACCCGGAGCTGGCCGCCAAAACGTTGGCTCGACTAAGGGAATCGGCGTCTGAGCGTGGAGATCCGGCGGAGAGAGTGGCGTTCTACTTCTCCGAGGCCCTCCACAGTCGGCTCTCGCTCGAAGGAAGCCCAATCACGTCATCAACGTCGCCGGAAGAGTTCACACTCTCGTACAAGGCCTTCAACGACGCTTGCCCGTACTCGAAGTTCGCCCACTTGACCGCGAACCAAGCAATCCTCGAAGCCACCGAGAAGGCCAGCAAGATCCACATCGTCGACTTCGGGATAGTCCAGGGAGTCCAGTGGGCGGCTCTCTTGCAAGCCCTCGCCACCCGCTCCACCGGAAAGCCCGACCGAATCCGGATCTCGGGCATCCCTGCCCGGGCCCTTGGGGAGAACCCGGCGTCTTCGCTCCTTGCCACGGGCAATCGCCTCCGCGAGTTCGCGAAGCTCCTCGATCTTAACTTCGAGTTCGACCCGATTCTAGCTCCAAACGATTCGCTGGACGCCTCCAGCTTCCGGGTCGACCCAGACGAGGACCTGGCCGTCAATTTCATGCTCCAATTGTACAATCTCCTGGGCGAGACCTCCGCGGCCGTCGAGGGCGCTCTCCGGCTGGCGAAGTCGCTGGGCCCAAAGATTGTCACACTGGGCGAGTACGAGGCGTCGCTGAACAGGGCCGCGTACCCGGCCCGGTTCAAGAACGCGCTGGGCTACTACGCTGCTGTGTTCGAGTCGCTCGAGCCGATGAGCCGCGAGTCCCCGGAGAGGCAGGAGGTCGAGAGGCTATTGCTGGGGCGGAGGATCGCAAGCTCGGTCGGGCCGGAGGGGCCGCGGACGGAGAGGGAGCGGATGGAGGACAAGGAGCAATGGAGGGTTCTGATGGAGGGCGCTGGCTTCGAGGCGGTGCGGCTCAGCCACTACTCGGTGAGTCAGGCGACGATACTGCTGTGGAACTACAAGTCCAGCTTGTACTCGCTGGTGGATTCTCCACCTGGGTTTCTCTCTCTAGCTTGGAACGAGGTGCCTTTGCTTACCGTCTCTTCATGGCGTTAATGGAGGTCTATTCCATTTTTCCTTCTTCTTCTTTTTTTCCCTCTTGGGAGGGGTCTTTAATGGGTATATAGCGACGTCTTTTCAAATGGGTAATTCTTCTTCTTCCTACAATTTCTATGTAATTAATCTTTTGGGTAATGGTTTGATGATCCGTAATTTGATTAGCGGTGACTAGTTTCAGAGCCTTACAGTCAGATCAGACATGGAACCTAATCAGAGCCTTACAGTCAGATCAGACATGGAACCTAATCGTCTGGGTGTGAAATCGAAGCTGTTTCATTTGGATTTTACCTTAGTCCTTGGTTAGTTCCAGAAGCTGTTCTTCCTTGGCTTTGAGTTTACTTCTCTTCTTTCTTGCCCATGAACTCTACTAGTTTGCCCTCCTCCTCCTTCTCCTTTGGGATTTTGGGTTAATGTAGGTGAAGAAGCAAATGTAAAAACGGGGACTTTGTGTACCCAAGAATTGAATTAGTTTTTTCTTTTTGGCTCAGACATGTATAACTCTCTGTACATTGGCTTTTGTTTCTCTCCTCGCTCAATTCCTGTAGATTGAACACTGAAACTCAGCAGATGGTGAATACTAATTGATAACAGGTCTATGGTTGCTAAGAAGGAAGAAGTCCAGAGTTCTTGATACATGTAAAATTTGAGGCCTCTTGCAGGGAATTGCCATGTCTCGAAGTTTTTCTCTTCAGGGCCTGTTGGTTTCAGTTGGGTGGGGTGGGTTTCGGGTCGTCATGCCATGCGACATTGAGTTTTTTCTCAGGAATTCCGAAAGGGTATTTAATTCATGTGCAGAGCGGGAGCGTTGGATGTTCGCCAAGCTCTGTTACTCAAATCATATTGTTGATTGATAAGGCTTTTTGCGACCAATTTCCTCTGAAACTGTGAATGGAAAAGGGGAATTGGAACTGCCATATGGTTCTTGTTCTTGGTTTACTCTCGCCAAATCTCCCTGCCAAATGCAGGAGCCACTTTCTATTTCTTGGTCGTGAATCGGTTCCTAATGCTTGTCCCTTTCACGCTGCATTCTCTCTGATCGTCGGCCATCTGTGGGATGAATTTGTCTGGTGGACCGGCCTCGAGGGACCGTAAAACATCCTGGTAAGTTCCGTATCCACGTCGTAGCTTCGCTAAATCTCTTTCAAAAGCGCATTGGTGATGAACCATCGGAGCTTGAAAAGAAAGATATAGTCGGTTCAATGTACAAGACTGCGTCCGGGGAAATCTCACTGAGCAACAACATTCTCCACCTCTCATCGGATCGAGAGAAAACCAGATTGAGGTTGATGCTCTACTGTAACTTCTCAAACCGATCGCTTCCTGGGGCAGATCGGACTCAGGATGTCTAACTCCTTGTCTGATCGCCTTTGAAAGGCCTCAGAGGTATAAAATTCACCGGTGCAAATGAAGTGCCATGAGAAGAGAGAGAGAGAGAGAGAGAGAGAGAGAGAGAGAGAGAGAGAGAGAGGGAGAACAGAGTCCCAAGCGAGGTGCAAAACAGAGTAGGTAGGTAAGTGGACTACCCTGTATTTTGGGTCCTCTGGTCCTAGTGATGGGTCACTGCAAAATGGTCACACAAAAAAAAACGAGCAAAATCTCTCTAGGTTTGGACTTTGGGCCGCTTTGAATTTTTGTATTCAATAGGCCCCTTCTCCTTCCATTATTGGCACTCGTGAATTAGGTACAAGGGTCCACATTTCAGCCCTCTTTCCCAAAATTTCAATATGCTGTTACCCACGGCGGTCCTCCCACTAGAGCTTGCCACATCACTTAGTAAATCAATTTTGTGATCGGCTTTAGCATTAGTAAGCGTCATCTACGGTTATGAGCCCCTTACAGTAGCGGAGTGTGCCCAATTTGACGCCCTAACTAATTAGGATGTGATCAAATTTCACTCGACGTGGACCGTAGGATGCGTTCAAACAATTCCAAACCGGAAGGCTAATTTTTCTTCGGGTGGTCAAAAATATGGCTTTCATTGACATCGATATGCAGTTCATACCGAACAATGGGTACGTTGGGATATGCAAATATCCGATTTTATAATTGCGGCACGCCAACCAGTGAACATGACATAACAAAATCCCTGGATAATTTATTTTATCTTATTTAATCATATCTTAATTAAAAATTCATATGACCAATCGCAGCTAAAGGAGTCGATAAAAAGGCAAGAGGTCCGGTTGTTAGGTGAGGTCAATTTTGATGGGTAGTCAAATTGGGCAGAGGGGGCTGGAGAGACTGGCTGGAGTCCACAAGCTTTAGCCACTATTTCTGGGGGATTTCCGAGTCATTTCTCCTTTGTCTCGAAAGAGAAAGGGAAAATCCCCGACATGGGACTTGGTGTCTTAAAATTGCCGAGACAACGGTTTTGATTTGTAGGGGAGGTGTCTGGCCCTTTCCGATCAAAATTCGCAAACTCTACTCAAATTGGTTTGTATGGAGTGGCCCATTTTGAGTGCTTTTGGAATTGTTAGGAGGCCTCTTGGATCCCCCAATTCTATAGTGTCTTAAGTCTAATGGGGGTGGTGGACTATAGAGTAGGTTGATTTCTAGCCAAGATTTGGGAATCGATCTTGTGGTCACTGGTTCCAAAAGATTGGCACTAGAATCGAATCAGTCAATTCCGAAACCGCGGGTTCTTGAATCGGTCGGTTCCGACCCGATCCATGATTCTATCCGGGAATTAGTCCATTTTATGTTTCTGGTATTGAAAAAAAAGAAAAGAATATTGTAATAAGCTATGATAGTTGCAACATCTTACTGAAAAAAAACATTTGTTAGTCTAGTGGTTTAAGATGTTGTTTCTTAATGTTTTGGAGATTATGGATCAGTTCTTAATGGCTGCAAAGGTAATTTTATCGTAAAAGAGACTACAAAATCACTTTAGAACCAATTCCGACCTTGAAACTCGGTTTATGGGTCAAACAGGACCCGATTTTGGATTCTTTGAATCCAACAAAATGGAATCGTAACCTAAAACAGGACATTAGGTTGAATGGGTTTCAAAGGTCTGGGACTTAGTCGGGGCAATTGGTTCCGGGTGGTCCAATTCCTTGGCGGTCCAATTCCCTGGTAGTCCAGCGGAAACGGTCGCATGTGCTTCAAACAAAAGAGGCTTCCTTGAGGGTAGTTGATGCATTCGATCAACAAAACCATGGTGCAGTACCTCAATACACTGATAAAATCCACAGTCGAGACAAGAATGGCTTCCATGATGCGATCAGTGTCAAGGTTGAGGAGGAAACACTTCAAACCATGAAGGCATTTTGGCTGCCTACAGCTATTCCATAAGCTCCTCTTAAGGTAGAGGCACCATCCAGCAGCACAGTCTGCCCTGAAGGCATGGAGAAACTAAAGCTGAAGACCCTTTTTCCTACTTGCTTTGTAGAAGACACCAGTGAGAAGAAGAAATCTAACTCCTTAGACAAGACAAAAGAGTTCAAATGGTTTCTAAGAGCTTTTTAAGAAAGAAAATTGAAATAAAAAAAATAGTTGATCTAGTCTGGCGGTCCAAGTGGGCGGGTCCACCCCCCGCATTCAGGAACTAGACCAAAAATTACCAGTTCTAATCTTATGGCACCGGATCAGCGCGTTGGAAATCAAGTCGTTCGGGCGGTTCCGGTCGGATCGATTCTTTTTGCTAGCCCTTAGTAGTTAGTAGAGTAACTTGAATATGAGCATTGATTGAGGAAACAAACTCTGGTTGCTTGCAGAGTCTTTTAAAATGAATATTGGTTGATAAAACCCCAAAGGACATCTCATCTCGAATTGTATCCAAAAACTTTTACTAATTCGATTATGGGAGAGAGAAGCTCTTCCAGAGAGATTAACCCGCCAAACAGAAAGAGCACGGGTGCGAACATTTTTTGGGCTGCAGATGAATGTGAAGATGGTGTGGGTGCGAGTACCCAGTTCCGGAATCAATCGAATCGGGAACCGCCTCTTACGATTGGCCCGGTTCCCAGTTTGGGACAACTCGACTAAATAATATTTTTTTAAAAAATTCAGAAGGTAAACTTAAATCTAAACTTGAAATGCTTAGGATGCCAAGAATGACTTTCAAATTTAGCGACAACGCGATACAATTAAAGACAGTTGGTTCGATAAATATGTCATTAACGACAAAAATTTAAAGATAAATAAAAGAAAATGTGAGTAGTCTAATGATTAGACAGCCCGAGAACCAGATCGATTTGGTCCCAAAGCACCATTCAATTTGGTTCCCGATTTTAGGGTGGACGGCAAAATATTATTATTATTATTATTGTTGTTGTTGTCGTCATTAATATCATTAGATTCCGTGCATAATCTCAAAACACTTCGTTAATCACATCTAATAAAAATTCTTTCGTTTATGCTGCTCTAACAGCAACTCGTAATTATTAACGCTAGATACTCTATTTAGCATCAAAACGATCAATTAATTTCATGTGACTGCAAAAGTCTTTTACATTGAAATGCACGAGAAGAGACTCAGTCCAAGAGTGACTCCAGAAGAATTATCTTTGTTAGGGTTTGGACTTGTTACCATGTTTTGTATAGTACTAGAATATCGACTAGCACGATGTCGCGGAACAAAACAAAAAATTAATCGGCACAACATTATCAACCTTTTCGTCATATCAGAAATTTGACCTTGTGGATTGCTTAATCTTCTTTTTTTTTTTTTAACATTCATAACACTCCAGTTATGTATCTCCATTTATCTAAGTGTCTTCACATTCATCTCTATGTATATCCCACACCATCTTCACATTCATCTCCAGTCCATGTATATGATATCGTACTAAGAACTCCCTTTCATATATATGATATAGCCTTTTACCGTTCTTGTGAAGGTATTGTAGCGAGAGGTCTTGAGTAATAAAATTATAGTCAAATTCATAACAAAAAAACTATCCATTTTCTAGAGGTTATTTCAGAACTTCATGATTCATTTGCGTTGGTCTTGCTTTAGTAGGAATATTTTTTCAGAAAACTCCTGGCTCGTATGGTAGGTTGACAATATGTTTCTTTCTGGACCAGAATGCATTTGGCATAGTGGAACATAGGTTATTTTTTTATATGAGATTCTAATGAAGTAATTTTATTTTGAATATCAAATAAAGAAGATTCCACAACATAATTGAATAAAATAACCTGGAAAGAACGTATGATCAAATTTACAAAGAATCAAGATTTAAAATTTTCAAAAAATCAAATTACATAATCTCAACAGAAGAAGGAGATGTACCTCTCTCTTCTTCTTGTGAGAAGATTCAACTTTTAAATCCAGGATTTTTTAAGAAACATAAACAAAGCTAGAACAACCACTATGGATGATATCCAACATGAAATTAACCAACAAAAAATATAAATTTCTAACCTTAAAAAGGCTCATGCTGAATTACAAAAGGAAGTTTTAGAAATCAAATCTCAACTTTTAAAAGAAAAAGAAATTGAGCAAGAGTTTCCTAATCCTAAAACGTCGGATATAAGAAGGTTTTAAGCTACCAACTTCCTTTTGATACTTTCTGAAATAACCTCTAGAAAATAGTCGATATTTCTATGCAAATTAACGATGAATTTATCTTAAATACAACTGCCCTTTTTGAAATAGGAGCATATCTAAAATGCATAAAAGAAGGCCTCATATCCACAAAATATTTTAGTAAAACTATTGAATCCTTAAAATCAGCGTATGACAATAAGCTTAGGATAGAATATAAATTACCACAAGCTCTGGTCATCAAAGATAATGTTTCCTTAAAAACATCTCTCCTACTAGTAAAGAATATTAAACAAAATTTCATATTAGGAACTCCTTTCATATCTCTCGATACAACCTTTTACGGTTACCGAAGAAGGTATTGTAGCAGAGGTCTTGATTAATAAAATTATATACAAATTTATAACAAAACCCCAAACAGGAAATTCAAACACCTTGCAAGAGCATTCAATAGCAGAATTAAATTGTCTTATACAAGATAAAAAGAACCATCTCAGACATTTAAAAGAAGATTTGGAGCACAAAAGAATAGTACATAATCTATTCACTTCTAATACTCAAAAGAAAATTGCTTCATTAGAATTTCATATAAAAAATAACATATGTTCCACTGTCCCAAATCCCAAATGCATTCTGGTCTAGAAAGAGACATATTGTCAACGTACCATATGAACCAGGATTTTCTAAAAAAAATATTCCTACTAAAGCAAGACCAACACAAATGAATCATGAAGTTTTAAATTTTTCTAAAAAAGAAATTCAAGATCTTTTAGATAAAAAGTTAATACAAAAAAGCCAATTGCCATGGAGTTGTTGTTCTGCTTTGTATGTTAATAAAAAGGCTAAATTAGAAAGAGGAGTGCCCAGATTAGTTATTATTTATAAGCCTTTAAATAGTGCCCTAAAATGGATAAGACACCCAATTCAAAATAAAAAGGATCTTCTTAATAGGTTACATAATTTAAAAAAATTTCTCCAAATTTGATATGAAGTGAGGATTTTGGCAAATCTAAATAAGTGAAAGAGATAGGTACAAAACGGCTTTCACTGTTCCTTTTCGTCAGTATGAATGGAAGGTAATGCCATTTAGATATACATACATAATGATGAAAGAACATTCGACTAAATTTAACTCAAGTGACTTGCACAAAGAAAGAAAATGAATTCATCAACTTCACACTTTTTCCAAGTCGGTATCATCAATGACCTCTACCTTATGGGAAAATTATCCAAAAAGTCATAGACCTATTCCATTTTTGCCAATTCAATCATAAATCTTTTAATTTTGCTAGTTAAGTCCTAAACCTTTTCACATTTTGTCAATTGAGTCAATCCGGATAATTTTGACTAGAAATAGCTCATGTAGTTGACAAATGTCCTATGTGGACGGCTAGTGCTTGACGTGGACACTTCTTAATAGTATTTTTAATATATTTTTTATTTACCTTATATTTTTGTTTTAAAATAAAAAAATAAAAACAAAAAATCCTAAAAAATAGAGATATTATTAAAAAGTGTCAACATCGCGTCGTCGATCATGCCACATAGGACGATCCGCATTCATATAAGCAATTCTGGGCTATTAAGCGCATGTACTCAATGACAAAATGTCGAAAATTTTAAGACTCAATTGATAAAATTAAAAAATTTATGACTAAATTGGCAAAAATGCATTAAATTTACGATCTTTTGAACAATTTTCCCTCAGCTTACATCAGTAGTATCTCGATGCCATTATATCTGTTCACCTGTCTTAGCCTATGGACCTTTTTCCTTGTATTCATCTAAAATCTTCCTGCACATCGAGGAAATAACATAGATTTCATTCGATGCTCATCATGGTGGTGAGGGCTTTTGACAATGATGCAAGAAACTATTAATAATGTTCATTTAACTTAGGCCAAACATTAACGGGCTATTTAGTCTCTAGAACTATGGGGCGAGTCTTGCTGATGTAACGTTGGGTTGGAGTTGAAAAGTTATCGAATGATGATAATGATGGCACGTGAGACTATTTTGAAGAATCGAGAGGGCACATAGAAATGCGAATGAGCGCATGTGGCAACGGAGTAGTTTCAGTCAATCGATAGAGGCGGATCGGGTTTTGATTAAAGGTCGGACCTAACTTTGCTATCGAAGGTCGTTTGTTATCCGGAAACGTTAGTTTTTAGCCTGGTCTGGACCGGGTCGGAGCCGGGCCTGGCATGTTGTAGTTTGTAAACCCGGTCCAAGTTCAGGCCCTTTTAGACCGGTCGTTGGCCTATATCAGACTATTAGTTTGAAAATCCGGTCCACGTGCAGGCCCGTTTAGACCGGTCGCTGCGTGATCGACACGGAGTCTCCACGTCGCACGTGCCGCGGGACGACGGGAGCAAAGACGTACACCGACTCTCTGAGTGTCTGTCGCCAATCCATTGTTGCGAATAAACAACGGCAAACAATCCTCCACGTGGCCTCGCTCTGCACCGTCCATATTTTCTCCACTTTTGATCCTGCCCGTTCATCGGCTGAGCAGCTCTATATGAGAAAGTGGACCTCGCCCCTTTCGGGAATCATTCGTTGCCTGTGCCATTGCTGCCGTTGATGCTCTTGTGATTCCATTTGATCTCTATCTCTCATCGATCGATCGATCGATGTCGATTTCGCCATCTGAAGCGCGTGGATCGCTTCGCGATCTTCGGTCCCATGGCGGTTTTGGCCGCTCGAAGCAGCTGGTTGTGAAGATCGAGGCCAATCAGCCTGTCTGAGGTGAGGTTTTAGTTTCTTTTTAAGCTGTCTCGTCAGATTACGTTATTCTCTCTCTACTGTCTGTGTTCTCGTCCGATTTGAGGCTCAGGTTGGTGTAGTCGCTGTCTGGTTCAGGTATGTTGGTTGTGGGATATGCGTTCGGATGAGTTTAGCTCGATCACGTGGATTCCGCAGGCGGTCTCGCTTCTCGATGGCCGCTGTTGACGCCGGAACGATCTCCTGCTAGATGAATTCATGATGTCATGGTGGCTATCACGACTGGAGTTTCTCGAGGCCGTGCCCAATGAAAAGCACTGTGTGGCGAGGTCAGCCGGGGAATTTGCCGAGCATCAATAGGTTCATCAGAGGGTGAAGTGAACTACTTGTCCGTGTCATGACGCGTTGGAACGTTGTTGAGGTTGTGGGAATGTTTTTTAAGACGAGGATGTATGAGAAAGGTCGGGGACGAGAGCTTCCCTGATTTTACAGGGGGGACTGAGTCTCTGATTGTTCTTTTTGTCATCCAGGCCTTTGCCATGACGGGTGCGCTCGCATGGCGGGTCAAAAAAGTCAATAAAAGTTCACTTTTGGGGGGTTTTGGAGGGGAGATCGCACGGGGGTTGCCCGGGTTCTCCTCTCTCCTGTGCCGTTTTCCTTTTTTTACTTTTGCGCTCTGCGTTCGCGAGCCCGATTTGCCCTTCTTCACTATCCTTCGGCTATGGTCGCAAAATTGCATCAGAAGACTCCGAAACTTCATCAGCAGGCAAGCGTTTATCCTCAATTCCACACCGCGGAAGCTGATGCTCTAATTTGAGGTACTAAGGCCATCTTAATTCAAATTTTGAATTATTCAATTCAAATATAGAATTAGCGTATGCAAGTTTCAGAATTGGTAATGCCTCTATTCTTGTAAGATGATGATACATACTAGCCAACAGTCTACCGGGTGTGGTTTACTGTCTTTGGAGATACTATGAGAAATGCTCTAGGGTTTTCAAGAAGAGTTGCCACTATTGGAAATAGGCCAGACAACTATAAGAGCTACCTCCATGTTCTGATTAACAAAAGGTCAAACTTATTTGCTTACTATGATGCGCTTGTAATTTCCACTGATAGTTGGTTTAGTGAGGTTCATGAACTGCCCCTTTATCTCTAGTTAGGTCAACTGCGTATTTTACTTTTGCGTTAATTAAACAAATAGTCAAGTTTGTTCAATAGGGCTCTTGGTCATCATACCAGAATTGGCATAATTATTCTGATTTTACAAGATAAAAGAGCAACTAATATTTGTTGTATCACTGGCTTAAATCTTAGCTACATCAATAGTATCATGATTCTCCGTTTTGATTTATGTATACCACTATTGAATTCATTATTATGTTGATAACATGGCGGCAAGCAAATAGGATTGACAATATATATGTTAATTACCGGAAAGTACTATTTGATTTTTGCGCCTCGTTGCTTTGGCTTCTGTGTTGACCTTGCATGTCCTCCGAGGTTATATCAAATTAAAATATTGCCCTACCTTTCTGAAACTAGTTTTTCCACTTGCGTGCCTCATTAGTGTCAGCAAGTGCATTGTTAATTGGTGGGCGGTCCGTACCTTAGATCGAGCAACACCAATTTTTGTTTCATGTTTTGAGTTATTACTGGTGAAGTTCTGTACCTTGGGCCACTGCATGAAGAGTATGTTTGTTTAGCAGTCATGTAATCATCTATAGCAGATGTACTGGTTCTTTTTGGGTTATGAAGACCGTGGTGTTTGTATTGTCTCGGTTTCCTTAGCAAGTTGCCAATGCACCAGAGCTTTGAAACCAAATTGGTTAGCGGGTATTGGATATTAGCAATCTCCTTGAAGTGGGGAAATGGACAGCTTGATTCTCCCTGTTGCTGATTAGAAGAATGAGGAAGCGGAAGTACCCCCTGCTGCTTGCTGGCTGTCTGGCTGTCCGTGCAATCAACATTATGGTGGCTGCCCTGATGCTGAATTATCCCTTGCTGCTGGATGACTCTCACTATGTTCAACTTTATGCTGGAATTCTTATTGTTTTTGATGACTGATAACGTTTAGTTCAAGTTGTATGTTGGAAATAGCCATGGTACTTTTCTATGATTTGCACATTCATAACTTGACTGGAGGCTTCCAAGTTGTAAATAATCTGCTCGTGTTATCCTCTTTACTTCAGTTAGGGATTTGTCTTCTATTTGATGTAGTTTGTCGTCTGAAGTGAACTGTTTTTATGAGACATAGTCTGTTCGAGCCCGAGTTAATCGTTAAGTTTGCTTATTCAGATGGACAAATACTTGGAAAACTTCTTTCATAATGTTTTTCCCTTCTGTGCAGTATGGCTTCTCTCTCTCTCCCTCCCTCTCTCCCCCACTATTTCATTTGACATTAGATGTATTCCTGATACTATTTGAATGGTTGGCATTATTGTTCTATGTGAATCTGATTCGTGGAAGACGTCAAGTCATTTAGCACCCTGTTGATGCTTTAATTGTTATGTGCTTTGATGTACTAAGGTACTTATTGTGTTGACGGCATTGTTGCATTATGGTCAAGTAATTTAAGGAAGAGGCGGAATGATAAACTTAGATTCCTTAACCTGGATCTCTTGCCTGTTTCTTTCTGGGCAGTGAAATTGAATATGGGTACTGTAGACCACCTCTCTGTGCTTGTCAACGGAGCATCTTAGCTACGTCGGCGCTGTAGTTGATTGCCAAGTTCAAGAAGTTTAGAGGAATCTCCTCAAGCGGAGGGCATGTTTGGTGTAAGATGGTCCGCTTCTCTGATTCATCTCTATTTGAACATGATATTCACTGATTATCATCCCTAAAATCAATGATAAATTGAGGATATGCATCCAAATTTAATGCTGGACGCATCATATAGGAACATGCTTTTGAAATTGATCTTCGCACAATCTTTTTCCACCAATTAAAGACGTTTCAAAATATAAGGGAGAACTAAACATGCTGTCTGTTTTCATTTTCACTAATGACGAAATATGAGAACAGTTTCACAAACTGAATGGTCTTTTGGTTTTGTTTGTTAAACAAAGTACACAAATTCTTGTCACTTGACCTCGTCATTGTCTCATCACGGACATGAAGTATCAATCATTGTTATCTTGGTTGGGAGCCCTCTGTAATTTTTTGGAGGTGCTTGAGTGATGATGATTGACTTAGGATGTTCCAGCAGGGAAGCCATGGGCAGCGTTTTGATGAAGCACCTGGTTTTTGTCCATTGGTTGTGGCCATTTGATGTCTTCAGATGTGCATTATTCAGTTCATAAAGGCATGGATACCTTATTTTGGATCAAGTCCTATGACTTGGTCATGTCAACTTGAGTGATGAGTAATGCAAGTGTTACTGTGTCATTATGATCCAGGCTTGTCTTAAGCAGGTTGTCACTCGGCATGGTGCTGGAGCGAGGGGCATAAGCCGGGACAATAGTGATAAATTTAATGTCTGTTGTTTGGTTCAAGTGGTTCCAAGATACTAGAGCTGCTTGGCGTGTTGGTTATGCCTAGTTGTTGTGCACCCTAATGCCATACGAAACACTCCCAACATTCTCGTGAGTGATCTTGAAAACCCTGATCTGTTTTGTGCGCATTTCTCTCCTCGTGACTTCTACGCACGATTCAGTTTTTCGGTTGTATTTGCAATGACTTTACACTAACCCTTTGCTTTTTGGAGTTGCAAATAAGCTCTACTTACTTTTTCACTTGGCAATCAGACTTCTATAGACCTATTTTCCTTTTAGCTTTTTACTTTCTTTTTGTTTCCACTATTTAGCATGTAGAAACTTGACCAGCGTAATGCAGATCCGCCCAGTTTTCCCCCCTTTTTACAAGATATTGTCATGTAAAGTAGCTAGAACTTTTTCATAATACAGAAAATTCTGGTATGGCTTACAGCATACCAAAAAATGTCTTGTGCTAGACCCAGCCTCGTCTCATCTGTTGATGCTTCTCCTGGTTAGAGGGCTCAGATGTGGAAACAGTTTCATGATCTCTCGTCTGTTGATGCTCCTCCTGGTTAGAGGGCTCAGATGTGGAAGTATGTGCTCGATAAGATTGTGAAGTCTGAATGTGCCAGCTACCTTAACAGATTCCATCTAGTCGAAATCGTGCACTGCATGCTATTTTGTTGGTTTTTTTATTTGCATAAACTATTTGTCACTAATATAACTTTAATTTGGGAAATGTCTTTACTAATTCGTACCTTTTGTTCATTTTTTATTATTAAAAATAATGTTTGCGTCCATCAATACCAGTGTGTGCGGATTTCTTTTTTCGGATAAACACCACCGGATTGCTAATTCTGCATGGTATTGGAAAACTGGTAATGTTGGGTAGAATTATTTTCCACTCTCCGGAGCACAAATTACTTTTGTTATTTTTTTTTTGAGTCTTTTTTACTAGTATTTCTTTTTAGTTTTTTAGCGTTCACTTTTCAGTGACTTCAAATTTTAATGGTTCAAATTTTTCCAGCAAGTTCTTTGATCTAATAGGAATCGTGAAGCAGGTAATATAGACTTTGTAGACAAGGATTGATGACTGTTTGCTATCAGTTTATTTTACTTGTGGGCTTGCAGCTGGGATAGAATCGAGTGTTTGTGCTTTGGGGATTCGAATAAGGTGAGCTGTTTCGGGTTTCATTTGGGATATATTTTTTGGAATAGATTTTTTATTTTTTGAAACCTATAACCTATTGACATGAACCGGTATGATCTAATATGAAAAAGGCATTCGCCTAAATGTTTTATGGAATAATGAGAAACAAGGCTGGCCTAGTGTGAATAACTCATTAGGCGCCTCACGGACTGTTTTGCGGCCACGGAAAGTGTCGGCTTGTGACACTATCATGCATATTCTGGAATATTTCTTGTCATAGGTTTCAAGTTTATTTCAAGGTATTTGGGAACAGGTCAATTTCAACTTGGTTCTTTTTTTTTTTTTTTTTCATATTTAGTCAAGTAAAATAAAAGTGAGCACAACGATAAAAATGATAGTATATTGCATCTTTCAATAGCAACTATTCATCAAATATGAACATGTAAGATAAAATAAACAATTCATGAAAATGAACAGTGTTGGTAAAATGCTTTTTATAATTCATATAAAAGTGAGCAACGATAAAAATGATAGTATATTGCATCTTTCAATAGCAACTATTCATCAAATATGAACACGTAAGATAAAATAAACAATTCATGAAAATGAACAGTGTTGGTAAAATGCTTTTTATAATTCATATAATGAAACTCGTGATTTTTTAATTTTGGTCACTAATGGATTGAAGACAATCCATGAAAATGAACAGTGTTGGTAAAAAGCTTTTTATAATTAATATCGTGGAACTTCTTGACTTTTAAATTTTGGCCACTAATGGACTAAAGTTTAGTTAAGTTCTTGTAATAAAAATTTCAGTCCTATAAAAGAATTTCTTGTCAACATTGTTTCATCGAACATGTAAAGTAAAATAAACAATAAAAAGTTCAAGATATGTGTCATAAAATTCTAAATTATAGAACTTTAGTTTTAAGTAATCCACGGAAAATAGCTCCACCTCAAACAAAACAACAAACATAATTAATCATTTAATAATAGTTTTAAATCAAAATTGCTATTAACTAAACTAAAATAATTATTAACAAGTCTTACCCATATAATAATTTCACTTCAACTCGAAACTCTATTTATCGATAATAATCTCCTAATTAAGACAATCCATATCTAAAAAGAAGAAAAGATTAAATAAAACATCAATTCAAAAATATACAAAGGAACTACAATATATAGATACATAAAAATAATCTATTGAACTCAATTTTTTTTTTTTGCATTCTTAATGCAATCTTCAATGTTAATCGCCATACGAATGGCTCTTAGTCAATCTTAAGTGCCAAGCAAAGCTTCCACAACTTTAGAGATCAAAGAACTTTGAAAGCCATCAAGCACACGATTCAATGTACTAAAAGCCAACTTTGAAGAAACAATAATCACCGGAGTAGACAAAACATCCCAAGCTATCAAAGATAAGGTTTTATATTTTGTGCTAGTAGCCTTCAACCACATCAAAAGATCAAGATCAAGAGCAGTTTCATCTTCAAGATACCGATCAAGTTTAAATTTGTTGTCATCATCACACTTTTTTCTTCGAGAGCATGAAAGTTATAAGCCAAGCTTGGATGTCATACTTGCGGTTACCTTCATTACCATAGCATTGGAACCACTACTATTAATACTTATACTTTGATCATCATAATTTTAATTACTTGAAGCAAGAGATTGTTCATAAAATTCATACAAATGCTCCAATGCGTTCATCTTATCATACATCTTAATTATTTGTTTATTCATCATCATAATTATTTTCATAATTGAAACTTACATAATGCAACTTTTTGTAGGTTTCCATGCAACCGTAATCAACACCAGCATATTCACCTTATCTAAACTCTTATATTATTTGTTAGATTTCTCTTTAACTTTCGCCACATCTTTCAAATATTTTTATAAGGGCTACTTTTCAAAATAATCATTTGAAGTAGCATATGAACTCTTCGACATTCATTTGGTGGCTTCATAAAATTGTTTTAGAAACTTGGAAAGAATAATGACATTTTTTCAATTATCATGTTTGGGAAGATTATGATTAAACTCACCTGCGAAAGGTAAATCCGTTTCTTTCATCCTTTAAAACACTTTTCAAACTTTTATGGCTTGAAATTTTATGGCGGTATTTAACATGAGGTAAGTGGAGGTCCATTTAGTTGTGACGTTATGAGCAATCGAACCCTTATAAGTGATATTTTTCCTCTCAAGGTAAGATTGAATTGTTTTGGCTCTCATGGGAGACTTCATCATATACTCAACCATGTTTCAAACACGTGTGATAGATGCGTCTATCGTAGTCAAGTCATCTCTCACAATCAAGTTTAATATACGAGCAATACATCTCATGTGTAAAATATTACCACATGAGATCAAACCCTTCTTTTGAAAGTTTATGCTTCAAATAACTAATTGCAATATCATTCGAAAAAATATCATCTATGATGATCGTGGACCCTTTTTTTTTTTTTTTTTTCTATTTCTCACTTGTAGATGCATTTCTTTACCATTTTCCCAATCTCCCTACCCTTATGATTATGCATCGCCACAAAATTGATAACTATTTTATGCAATTTTCAATTTTCATCAATAAATTGTGTGACAATGTTCAAGAAGTTATCTAGAAATATAGATAAGAAATAGAAATTCTTTGCACCACATAATGTTGTCGTGGATGGCAAGGTAAGGGGGATCCTAGCATTGGTATTGTCTTATCGATTTGAACGTTTAATCAAGATTGTTGTATGCAAAAGCTTGCTTAGTTCATCATAGTTGATGAACAACCTTTTTCCTTGGTTGAGCGTGTTTGATTTTGTGAATATGTCACCGAATCTCTTCAAACAAATACCATGATTTACAAGTGGTTAGAGATTGTATCGAATTGTATCTTAGTGAAAGAAATTGTATGAAGACTTACTTTGGTAAGTAATTCTAGGATCGCACTCACGATTAGTACATGGATTCAAAACCTGAATTATTTGAGCCTCATTGCATATTTTACTAATGAAAATTGAAAGTTACATAAAATAATCATCAATTTTGTAATGATGTCACAAGGGTAGGAGATTGGGAAAATAATAGAGAAATGCATCTACGAATGGGGAATAGTAAAAAAATGTCCACAATCACCGTTGATAGTGCTAGTTGGAATGATGTTGCAATTGGCTATTTGAAAGATAATCTTTCGAGAGGAGGGTTATTGATTTTAGGTGGTAATGTTTTACACATGAGGTGTATTGCTCGTATATTAAACTTGATTGTAAAAGATTGCTTGACTACGGTAGGTGTATTTAATGTACGTGTCCGAAACGTGGCTAAGTATGTGAGGAGTTCTTTCATGAGAGAGAAAACATTTCAATCTTGCATTGAGAGTGAAATGATTACTTATAAATGGAATTGCATTTATGTCATGTTAGGCACCGCCATAAAGTTGAAAAAAGCCTTTGAAAAGATGGAAGAAGAGAATTTCTTTTGTTGATGAGCTTAGTAATGATCTTCCTAAAGATGATCATTGGAAAAAAGCCATTATTCTTTTTAAGTTTCTAGAACATTTCTATGAAGCCACCAAACGGATGTCGAGGAGTTTAGATGTTACTTGTAAATTATTATTTCGGGGAGATAGCTCTTTTGTATAAATATTTGATAAATACGGCAAATTTATTGGATCATAAGCTTGATGCTATGGGTATGGAAATGAAAGATAAATTTGACAATTTTTATGGGAGTTTAGATAAGGTGAATATGTTGGTGTTGATTGTGGTTACGTTGGATTTTGTGAGTTTCTCTCATGGAAAAACCTATGATGATGAATCGAAAATAAAGGAGTTGTATGGTAAGGTGAAGAATGCATTAGAGCATTTGTATGAATTTTATGAGTCATCTTTTGCTTTAGGTAATCAAAATTGTGGTTGCTAAAGTCGGAGGGCTAGCGATAGTGGTTCCAATGTCAATGGTAATGAAGGTAACAACAAGTATGATATTCAAGCTTGGCGGAAAATGTTTTTGCTCTCCAAGAACAAAGTGTACGATGACAACAAATTCGAGGTTGATTGGTATCTTGAAGATGAAGATGCTATTGATCTTGACCTTTTGATGTAGTGGAATATTACTGGCTCAAAATATGACATTCTATCTTTGATAGCTTGGGATGTTTTGTCTATTCTCGTAAGTTTCGTTTTATTCCGAGTTGATTTTTTATACATCGGGTTTTGTATTTGATGGATTTGAAGTTCTTTGACTCTTAAAGTTGTGGAAACTTTAATTTGCACTCAAAACTAGGTAGGAACCTTTCATATGCCAATTAACGTTGAAAAGTTTGAATTTGGTAAGTGATATTTATATATTTAAACGTTGTAATTCATTTATATGTCTTTTGAATGAATGTTTTGTTTAATCTCTTTTTCTTTTTATATATAAATTGTCATAAAGAGGAGATTATCATCGATGAATAGAGTTTACGATTTTAAGTGAAATTACTATATGTGGTGAGACTTTTTAATATATTCTTTAGTTTACTCAATGGTAATTTCAATTTAAAATTATTATAAAGTGATTAATTATGTTTGTTTCTTTTGACTTCAAGAGGTTAGAATTTGTAGCAATTTTTCATGGATGATTGAGACCTGAAGGTTTATAATTTAGATTTTTATGTTATATGTTTTTAATTTTTTATTACTTATGTTATTTTATGTGTTCAATGAAAAGTGTTCGCAAGAAGTTCTATTATTGGACTAAAGTTTTTGTTATAGAAACTTCAATAAACTTCGATCCTTTGGTGGCCAAAATTTGAACGTCAAAAAGTTCCATGATAGGAACTATGGAAAACTTTTTGTCAATAGTGTTCATTTTATGGATTATCTATGTTATTTTATGTGTTTATCTTTCATGAATTGTTGCTTTTGAAAGATGAGATAGTTTCATTTTATTGTTGTGCTCACACTCATTTTGCTTAACTAAATATATATATAAAAGAACAAATTGAGATTGTCGGGTTCTCGGGTGCCATGCATACAGTGTACACATTGAACATGTACCAAAACATCCATTTGAGTTCTTCAAGGAATTCAAAGTCTGGGGATCCATTTCAAAGGATGAATGAAGGGGTATTGAAGATGAAGGTAATTGGGTTTCAATATTAAACCACCATAATCTTTAAAGATATGGTAATGGTAATGCCAAAAATGAATTTTAAGGTTTGGATCAAGTTGGTTAACTCGAATCGTGTCCGGAACATCTGGAGGATATTTGTGGGAGTTTTATTGGTTTTTTCTCAAATCAACCACATGGAAAGTATCACGCATAGGTTCTTTTTTTGACAAACATGTCGATTGAGGAGATTGGTTGCTTGGGTCCGGACAAGAAATCTGCAAGAATATTTTTGCTTTTTGCAAGATGTTTAGTGTCAAAGGAATACTTTGAGAACCATTCTCGCCCAACTTAGCAACCGGGGATGAGGGAGTTGTTTTTACTTGAACTTCAACATCTAAGGAAAGGAGGACATATCCATTTATACGAGAAAATGATGTCCAATAAGATGGAATTCAAACTTCTTGATGCCATACTTGACTACAAGGATCTCCTTGAATGTAGGATGATGATGGATTTCTACGGGGGTGAAACGTCTATTTTTCTAAGCACAAATGTGACTCTTACCATTGATTTCTTCAAGGAGAATGGCTGCCCAATACTTATCACTAGTATCGGTCTGCAGGATTCTTTTGCCAGGTGGAAGGAATTTACAACGGAGGAATGTGTTGCAATGTCTCTTTCAAATAGGCAATGACTTTAGTACGCTTTAGTCCTCATGGAGGTTCATTCTTTCTCGATATCCTTTGAAGAGGGTGGAGTGCTTTGGAAATTTTTGAGACAAAGTCTCGGAAATAATTGACTATCCCAAGGAATGTTTGCACCTTGTTGACCATCAAGTCCTTTGAGGGGAATTTCTGCAATTTTTCCGCAATATGGGGGCATGGATAATAGGTTTCTTTTGTCAAATGCATTACAAGGAACTCTATTTCCTTTTGGGCAATGATCATCTTCTTTTGGGAAAGCATGAAACTATGCTTTGAACAATCTCAACGAACCGAGTAAGGAGTTTGCAGTGTGATTCTTCATTAGGGCTGTAATATTGAACTAAGCATTTGCCGAAATAAGTTGCAAGACTCGCACATGGTTTTCTAGAAAAGAGAAGGGGCGTTTTGAGTCCAAAATGGACAACTATCCATTGGAAATGTTGATTAAGGATGCAAAATTCAATTTTTGGACGATCCTCAAGATGGATGCCTATTTGCCAAATCCTACTTTAAGATCAAACTTTGAATAGATTTGAGCTTGCGTAAGGCTGAGGAAAAGGAAATTTTTGTGAGGTAGGGAGAATTTATCATCCTGAAGAAACTGGTTCAAAGGTTGATAATTAATTATCAACCGAAGCTTGCCACGATTTTGTTCTCGCTCGCTTATTAACATAAAAGGCTTCACAAGCCCATTGAGAATCGAGATGGTTCTATGAGACCTTAAACAAGCAACTCAACACATTCCTTCTAAGCAAGGGCAAGATGTTTTGGATTCATGCCGGAATGACTAATTTTGGTAGGATTGATATCCTCACTTTTCTTGAAAGAAAGTTTCACAAATAAAGTTGAATTTTTTCGGAGGGGATGGGAACAAACTTGGGAAAATTGTGAGTGAGACTCGGAACAACAAGACAAAAGGCTTTGAGTGATAGGATCAAGGATTTTTGGTAGGATGATAAAAAGTCTCCGAATATCCACAAACTCTCGGAATTGATTTTTAAATTGTAAGCCAAGTAGGTACAATTGTGAGTTGTGGGATTTGAGCCAAAATATCCCAACCAATAACGAGATCCTTATAAGGAGAATTGTATCCAAGGATTTTTGTAACGTTAGAGCACTAGGGGAAGATCCGGAGGATAACCGGTTTATTGCGAAATTTGATTGTGAAAGTATTACTAGAAGCGAGAATTGAAATACCTTATGTAAGGTATCTAGAAGTTTTCTTGGAGTTCTTTGACATCCATAAGAAGGTAGGCTGCGCCAATATCTATGAGAGCTATCACTTGGATGGGTTTATCATGATTAGAGATGAAGATCTAGATGGGAACATAGGGAGAATGAAAAATCGAGGGTCGACATGAAAATAAGTTGGAAGGAGAATTAGGGAAAAATGCGAATATGTCGCCGGGGACTAATCATATGAATCAAAGGAATAGGCTTTAAAAGCAAAAAAAGCATCTGGTAGTGGCTTATCCTCAATGGAGAATACGAATTCAATATCACGATCCTTTTTAGGGGAATTCCTATGCTTTGTGCTATTTCTTGAATCATGTAACCGCTTGACCCTTTGGTTGAGGGCAATTTTTTGCAAAGTGTTTTTTCCTATTGCGGATATAACACTTGTCGATTTGGTTTTCTTCTGAGTTGAATGGGAAGGGGACCGCCTTTTAGTTTCCAAATCGGGTTCTTGGAACTAATCCTTTAAGACATCAAAATTTCGATCAACATGATCCATTGGCCATCCGATGGGAGAATACAACTGAAGTGTCTTGGTAGGAATTTTACTAACCAATCTCCGAGAAATTAATCAATCGGAGGGTAGGGCTCCCCAACGGACTACCTAATGGTTCAAGTAAAATTCATACCTATCACCGGCATTGATATCTACTTAATCAAGAGACTAATTATGGCAAGTGGAGAGCATACTTAACCAATCGTTGTGATAAACTAACAAAAATATTTTGAAACTGAAGAGTCTGCTTGAAGAGAAGAGGAGGAAATTTTAGAAACTCATATTGAAAGCACACTTGAATTTTACAATGGAGGAGGCAAAGTCTACTCCCGTCCGATTTTTACAATGGACAAACCAGCCTTATATAGGCGAAGTTCAAAGTAAAACGACAAGCAACAATAAGCCTTGGATGCTCTATAATTGAGATCCGACATGATGATAACTACTTGACTCGATTGTTGTACAATATTGACCATTAAAGGTCCATTATTGAGCACACTTGCACACATATCTAGGATGGTGGAGTGATTCACGGAGATAGTATCTATCGGGACGATTTAATGCCGACGGTGCGGGTCAAGGTGATAATTGGCGTCGCCTCGAGTCGGAGCCGTCAAGGCCATCATATCTTTTGGGTGGCCGTCCTTACGTTTCGTGTAGGCACGCAATAATTGTTCCTTTTGATAGTCAAAGATAAGGCTGTCTAGTCTTGGATCATCCGGAATTCTATGTGAACTGGATGGTATGTCTCTAGAATAGAATGGAACATCGATGTAGGCATAACTAGGCGAGGGTAGTCATACGGATCTTGTGACAATTGTCCTCTCAAGGGTCTTGTGAACCCAGTGCTTGAGTGTCCATTGAAGAACTTGCCGCTTAGTTAGCATTAAACTCTTCAAGGGCTTCAAAAGTAATCTTGGGATAGGTTTTGGGAGTATCCCATGAGTAGCTTCTTTGTGGTATAAGGCCATATTTCGGGAGGGATGACCTTATTTTCTTGGCAAAGAACTTCCATTGAAGTTCCCTATCTCATGAGGTATATAAAAAATGGTCTTGGAAAATTTTTTATGAATATTGTAGACTTGATCATGAATATTGGGATTGAAAGCAAGAGTGCCAACATGTCTTTGTATCATCCCTTCGATCTCCGATGCACCTCTAAAGAACCATGGATAGTGAAAAATAATAACCGTGTGTTTGAGAGGTTCCGGCCTTCCAACTTGTCTCTGTCTTCTGAATAAATCTCTCCATGCCTGGAGTGGTTGGAACCATGTGAAATTCTATATACCTCTGTTCATGATTTCTATAATTCCCAAAAAGTGATTCGGACATAACTTTAACAATTTTGTCCACATGAAATTCTATAGCAACATGATAGAGATGAAACATAAGCCAAAACATCCACTTCAAGTCCTATGGGAATGAGAGAGTGGAGGACCATCGTAATGGATGAATGAATGGATAATCAAAATTGAGACTCGACTCTAAGATTAATTCACCATAGTCTCGAAATACTAGGTAGTGATAATTCCAGAATAAGACCTGGGAGATTTTCAAGTAAACTAGTTCCTATGAAGGTATCCTGGAATATCTGGAGGATATTGGTGAGAGGGCCACCGGTGTTCTCTCATATTTACGGTCTTGAAAGTACCGGAGAAATCTTTTCCGATGAACATGTTTATGGAGTCAATGGGTTCTTTTGGCCGGGAAAGGAAATCAGCCAAAATATTTTTTTTCCAAAGATGTGTTTGATTTCAAAAGAATATTTCGAAAATCATTCCGCCCATCCGAGGAGCCGAGGATGATGAACTTGTTTCGTTTGAACTTGAACATTTGGGAAAACGAGAACATGTCCATTTCTATCAAAAAATGGTGGCCAATAAGATGGAATTCAAACTTTTTAATCCCATATTTGACCGCAAGGATTTCTTTGAAGGTAGAATAGTAATACATTTCGCATTTGAGAATTTACCGCTTTTGTAAGCACGGATTCTGCGCTTACCCTTATTTTCTTCTAACAATATTGCTGTCCAATACTTGTCACTTGCGTCTATCTGCAAGATCCTTTTTCTATTGGAAGGACTTTGGAGTGGTGACAAATTCTATAATGTTTGCTTCAGGATCTTAACTCACTTATGATCTGTTTTGATCCTCATGATGGTGCATTTTTCTTCAACATTTTTTTGCAAAGGGTGCAATGTTTTGGAAATTTTTGGGACAAAGTCTCCGAGATAGTTCACAATACCAAGAAAGGACTGGACTTGATTAACGGAGAAATTTTCATCCGAAAATTTTCGGAGATCTTCTGCAATATGGGGTTCTAGGCAAGTAAGTTCCATTTTTGAGATGCATTCCAAGGAACTCAATTTCCTTTTGAGCAAGAATCATCTTCTTTTGAGAGAGCATAATTCCATGGGATTTGCAATGTCGGTGAATTGTTGGAGGAGTTTTGCATGAGATTCTTCATCAAAGGAAAAGAGAAGAATATCATCAATGTAAATCCGAGCATTCGAAAGGATAGGTTGGAATATTTTGCACATAGCCTTTTGGAATAAGAATGGGGCTATTTTGAGTGCAAAAGGAAGAACCTTCCACTGAAAGTGGTGGTTCGGAATGCAAAATCATGTCTTTGGCCTATTGATTGGATCTATTCCTAATCGCTAGAATCCCGCCTTAAGATCAAACTTAGAGTAGATCTTTGCTTGAGCAAGGCCGGAAAACAAAGAATTTTTGTGTGGCAGAGGAAATTTATCATCCTGTAGAAACAGGTTGAGAGGTTGGTAGTTTATGACTAACCTCAATTTGCCTCTGTTTTGCTCGGCTCTCTTATACACATAGAAAGCTTCACATGCCCATTGAGAATCGGATGGCTCGATGAGATCTTGTGCAAGAAGTTCAAGCACATTCTTTCTAGGCTAGTGAAAGATGATCCGGGTTCATACCCGAATGACTTGCTCTTGTAGGATTAATATCCTCATTTTTCTTGAATGGAAGCTTGACAAAGTATTCAGAATTTATCCAAAGGGGTTTAGGAAAAAATTGTGAAAATTGCTCGTGAGTTTTTTTAGCAACATGAAAGAATGGTTTGAGTGATGGGGTTAAGGATTTCAGGGTTGGATTTCGGTTTGTGAACTATCTCGTAGACTTTGTCCCAAAAATTTCCAAAACATTGCACTCTCTGCAAAAGATGTTGAAGAAAGATGCACCATCATGGGGACCAAAAACAGATCGTCGATTAAGAGCCGAAGCAAATATTACAGAATTTACCACCACCTGCATTCCTTTCAATGGAAAAAGGATCTTGTAGACAAGACGCAAGTGACAAGTATTGGGCAGCAACATCGTTGGAAGAAAACAAGGGTAAGCGCCGAATCTGTGCTTACAAAAGCGGTAAATTCTCAAATGCGAAATGCATTACCATTCTACCTTCAAAAAATCCTTATGGTCAAATATGAGATTAAAAAGTTTGAATTCCATCTTATTGGCCACCACTTTTTGATAGAAATGGACATGTCCTCGTTTCCCCAAATGCTCAAGTTCAAATAGAAACAAGTTCCTCATCCTCGGCTCCTCGGATGGGCGGAATGGTTTTCGAAATATTATTTTGAAACCAAACACATCTTTGGAAAGAAAAAATGTTTTGGGTGATTTCCTTTCCCGGCCAAAAGAACCCATTGAATCCATAAACATGTTCATCGGAAAAGAGTTCTCCGGTACTTTCAAGACCGTAAATATGAGAGAACACCGGTGGCCCTCTCACCAATATCCTCCGGATATTCCAGGATACCTTCATAGGAACCGACTTACTGAAAATCTCCCAGCCTTATTCTAGAATTATCACTACTTAGTCTTTCGAGACTATGGTGGATTAATGCTAAGACCGGGTCTCAACTTTGATTATCCATTCATTTATTCATTACAATGGTCCTCCACTCTCCCATTCCCACAGGATTGGAATTGGATGTTTTGGCTTATGTTTCATCTCTATTATATTGGTATAGAATTCCTGTGGACGAAATTGTTAAAGTTCTGTCCGAATTACTTTTTGGGAATTATAGAAATCATGAATAGACGTATATGATGGATATACTCACATGGTTCCAACCATTCCAAGCATGGAAAGATTTATTCGGAAGACAGAGACGGGTTAGAAGGCCGGAACCTCTCGGGCCTTAGTTATTATTTTTCACCATCCATGGTTCTTTATAGGACCATCGGGAGATCGAAGGGATGATGCAGCACATGTTGGCACTCTCGCTTTCAAACCCAACATTCATGATCGGGTCTATAAGATTCATAAAACTTTTTCCATGACTATTTTTGATATACCTCATGAGTATATGGAACTTCAAGTGAGTTCTTTGCCAAGAAAATAATGTCATCCCTCCTAAAATATGGCCTTATACCACAACAAGCTACTCATGGGATACTCCAAGAACCCATGCCGGTACTTTGAAGCCCTTAAAGAGTTTAATGCTAACCAAGCAGCAAGTTCTTCAAAGGACATTGAAGCACAAGGTTCACAAGACCCTTGGGGAGGGCGGTTGTCATAAGATTCTTATGACTACCCTCAGCTGATCATGCCTACATCGAGATGTTCCATCCTCTTCTAGAGATATACCATCCAGTTCACATAGGATTCCGGATGATCCAGGACTAGACAGCCTTATCTCGACTATGAAAAGGAACAATTATTGCGTACCTACGAGAGAACGAGAAGGATGGCCACCCAGCGAGGATATGATGGCCTTGACGGCTCCGACTCGGACAACGCCAATTATCACCCGACCCGGACCGTCGGCACTAAATCGTCCCGATAGATGCTATCTCCGTGAATCACTCCACTATCCTAGATATGTGTGCAAGTATGCTCAATAATGGACCTTTAATGGTCAATATTGTACAATAATCGAGTCAAGTAGTTATCATCATGTCGGATCTCAATTATAGAGCATCCAAGGCTTGTTATTGCTTGTCATTTTACTTTAAACTTCACCTATATAAGGCTGGTTCTTCCATTGTAAAAATCGGACGGGAGCGAGACTTTGCCTCCTCCTTTGTAAAATTCAAGTGTGCTTTCGGTATGAGTTTCTAAAATTTCCTCCTCTTCTCTTCAAACAGACTCTTGGGTTTCAAAATATTTTTGTTAGTCTATCACAACGATTGGTTAAGTATGCTCTCCACCTGCCACATTTAGTCGCTTGATTAAGTAGATATCAACGCTAGTGTTAGGTATAAATTTTACTTGAACCATCGGGTAGTCATTGGGAGCCCTACCTCTAATTGATTAATTTCTCGGAGATTGGTTAGTAAAATTCCTACCCAGTACACTTCGGTTGTATTCTCCCATCGAGATGGCTAGTGGATCCTGTGGATCATAAATTTTGATGTCTTAAATGATTAGTTCCAAGAGTCGGATCTAGAAACTAAAAAGCGATCCCTGTGAATGGCCGCGAGCACTGTGTTAGGGATAGCATATCTCTTTCAGATTTGCATTGCTCTTTGCTGCTTTGCTCCTAATGAATTTTCATTTACTTCGCCATTTTTTTTTGTGCCCAAAGAGAACCTCTTTAAAGTGTCTTTTCTTCTTATGACTCGAATAGGAAGGGTCATTACAATCCTTAAGGCATTTAATCTTCCAACTGGATTGGCACAAATTCTATCAAGATCTCTGTTTCTTCGAAGATAAGTTTTGAAGAGATCTCTTTTGAAGGACATTTCTTCGAGAGCTACATGGACTTCTTATTGGATTTCTCCAATCGTGACATCCCGTTAAAGCCCTTTCGTCTTGATTGCAGAGATCGCTCAACCGCTAGGCTGATTTCTTTTGGAATGGAAGAAAGGAATACGGTTTTGAGATTTGGGTTTGCACCAAGCACGTAAAAGAGCTTATTCATTTCTTTGAAATGCCGATCATGATATTTCCTGGCCATGGAACAACACTTTCGTTCAAAGAACTCCTTCCATATGAGTTCCTTAACATCATTGGGTTGCCAATGAAAAATAGATGGAGAAATTGAATGGCTTCATTACGGGTCATTGTGAGGAAGCCAATTTGATCTTGTTTTGGTGCAGCTTTCCACCAATCCTTCAATGATCCAATAAATCTCTACTGGTGAATTCAAGAAGGACTTCATAAGTGTTGGATTACGTAAGATGCCTAGTAATCAACAAGGCATGGAACTCTTCAAGTCGCTTAGGTCACTTATGATGTGAAAGGTCATCAAAGTAAAATATGTCTTTAATGAGGAAGAAAATGTCTCGGTCAAATGGGCATGTGGCATGTGAAAGGCTTCTAGTTTTGAGGCCATGTCTTCTTATTTAACAACAGGATCTACCATCATTATTTCGGTCGCGGGAGATTGTGAAGACTTTTTATATGAATCGGACTTAGAAGAATCAAAATCGAATCGGAAGATTCATCTTGTTTAAGCTCGATAGCATTAACATCGAAATTGAAGGGATATGGTGCCTAAGGAAACCTTCCAAAGGATTAGACACCATGAATGATTGTCGCGGGTGAATGGGATAATGGTGATGAAGGTGGTTCTAGTGGGCCGAGGGTGCGGGGAGATAGAGGTTGAAGGTTGGGCTGGAGCCTTTCCCTTAATTTGTTTATCTTGCTCCATTTGTCTTAATTGTGCACGAAGGGTTAGGTCATTTGTCCTTGGGGTTGGTACAACTATGCTAAGGATCGCAGCAAAGGAGGATCTTGATAGAGAGGGAGATTCTATTCGAGAGAACGAGGAAGGAAATAGAAGAGATTCAAGAGAGAAGAGGTTTTTCATTATGGAGGATCTAGATTTAGCGTTTAAGCTTTTGAATCTCGGGAGTCTTATCTTCTAGATAATGGGTGGGTGGAATTTTCTTTGTTTCAAGTAAATGAAGCCTCTTTTGAAAATCTTCTAACATTTTCTTAGATACAAGCGGTGGTCCGATCCACTCGCTCTAAGCGGGGTTGCAACATTACTTAGTGCCATATTTCGAGCAAGTGCATTTTTTGTTTGCCAATTTAAAACGGTCTCGACAAGGGTCGATCCCTTACGCTTTCCATGAATGTCAACATCATTGGATGCAGGTACTTTGGGCGCATGGTAGTACCTCTGTTGTGGATCGAAAACTTTTCCAGTGGAGGAAACCGGACAGCGGAAGGGCTGGATTCTTGGCTTGAAGACTATAATGGTGGGAATTCTTCGAGGTTGAAACATACGAATCTTTGGGCAAACCGGAGGTGGTTCCGTATTTGGGGTACATGTATAAAGCTGATGGAGTTGCATGGGATATGAGTTCTTCTTAACCCATTTCTGAATGGGTTTATAGAAAAGAGAAGTGATCGAGTTCTTTAGTAACAAGTGGAGAAGAGGAGGTCTTGGTTTGAGGTGATATGGACAAGAGGGTGGTGGTGGAGTAATTTGAGAGGGCTTGGGTGTTTCATACTCAACCATGTATTGTCATCTGCCACCATCTTCGCCCAATGGTCCTACCATGGGGTCACCATTAAGGTATCTCCGATAGAGATAATCCTTCTTCTTTTTATTCTTCTTGGAAGAAAGTTTGTCTTTTTTCTTCTTCTCGTCAAGTGCACGAAAGGCAAGCACAATCAATATCCCAATAGCAATGTCCTGTGGGATCCTTGTAATAATGAACTTGGCATCTATCTCGCATTAAAGGAGTGAACAAACTCCTTAGGATCGGGACATTCAATACTTGACTGGGTCGGTTGGACAAGGGGAGAAGCATAGAATACTAGGAAAAGGAGGAAAATCAAAAGAAGTGTCTTCTTTTTCCTTGGTGAATTTGATGGTAACAGTACCATCTTTCTTTTTGGTAAATTAGGGTTCGATGACTGAATTGATATGGTGTTTTGGTAAAGCTTCTCATAGTTAGTTACCTAAGCGGCGGGAAAAAGCTTAACAAGTGGTCTCGGGAAATTTGTCTCGGGTATATGGATACATGAGGTTTGATCATGATCAACGAGAGATAAATAAAGCATCTTCGGAGCTAGGAAGATTAAGATCTATGTCATGATTTTGTGCCCTATAAATCATCCGATAATGAAGGATAGCGGTTATAGTATTAGAAGTCCGAGGAGCTCTAGTAATCAGAATTGTACTTTAAAAGCTGAAAGAAGGTTGGGATTAGCAAGGGCCATATTAAAATTAGGAAAGAAGGTCACAAAGACAGGTTCTAGCATTTAAAGTGGTTTGAATAGTACCAATACAGCCATGTTGATCGTCGAAAAAATGTGTGTCAAGTAAAGCAACTCTTGCAACATGTAAGGCTTTTCGTCCATGGAGTGAAAGGGCTCGACGAATGGCTCAAAAGTGGATATGAGTATAACCCTGTTGTGCCCATTGAAGAGGAAACTCTTGCTAGATTTGCAGAGTGATGAATTGTTCTTGACATAATGGGATACCGATCAAATTTAGAGGATTTCACATATTCCTTGACTATGCAAGGAGTATGTTTAATAAGATGCTTAATAAATTTGATGGGAGAAAAGGAAGTTGGCTTAGAGAAAGCGAATAAAAGTTCATAAGCGGGAGGTGTGTTTAAGAAATCTTGCTTCTTCGCCGGATATGATACCTCGTAGAGATAATCTATCTCGAAAGTATACTTCCGAAGCTCATGAGAAAGGGCCAAAGAGACTGGGGATTCATGAAAGACAAGAGTAGATGTAATTTTTGAAGAAGTTTCCATGAGTGCAAATTTCTTCTCATCCTATGCAGTCCTAACCTAGAATTATAATACCAAAGAAGCAAGCGGAGATAAGTTCGAACCTGAAGCAAGTATGCTATCCCCGGTTTCAGGCTCTCATGACCAATTCGGGGGACTTCCTTTTAGCTTCTAGGCTCACTCTTGAAACTCAATCTTCAAGGTGACAAATTTTTTATTCATAAGTTCCACTTATGGTGGTAAGTGAAGAGCATATTGAACCACATCGTACTATCAAATTAACAAAACAATTCGTAAGTTGGGAAACCATGCTTAGATGAGAAGAATAGGAGAATTTGGAAACTCATTGTAGAATGCAACGCCTTTGAGATCTTAGGAACAAAATCTCTAAGGTATTGAGCCATTATTCATTATGAATATGATATAAAGATTGGTGTCACAAAGGGCCAATGATTGAATATAAGAACAATCATATAATACTCATGGCCGACAAAGTGGACAAGTGGAGTGGACAACGCATTATGAGGGATAATAATTCGCATCGTCGAGTCCGAGCTGTCTAGGTCATCCTTCTCGGCATTTGAAGGCTCTTAATAATTACTTTTTTCAAACTATGATATTTTCCTATCAAGTTACGGATCATCAAGAATACCACTAGAAGCTGGATGTAATATCTCTTGAACTGGATGGAATATCCGATTGCGCATAATTGGGTGAGGAAGAACATAGGGGTCTGGGACAATGGACCACTCCATGGGTCTCGAGAACCTTGAGAATCCATATCCATTGAAGGCTCTAGTTGATTTTTTTGAAATTTTTCAAGAGCTTCAAAAGTACTAGGATGTGTACGTGGTTTATCCCATGAGAAGTTAGGCGTGTAATACGGCCAAATTTCGAGGTAATAACTTTGTTCTATTGATATAGAATTCTCTGAAGTTCTCTTGTACTTATGCGGGATTTTCAAGAATGTTCTTGAAAATGTCCTGATGAATTCGGTAAACTTGCTCATGAATATTTGGCTTGAAAGTGGTTGTGCCAACTTGAGCTGCATCGAAAACCTATGAAAAATCATGGCTTGTAGAAAATCACAACTATGTGTCTTTTTGGTTGTCTTTCAACACGCTCTTTGCATTTTGAACAAATCTCTCTTTAATATTAAACCACTATAATTTCTAAAAATCTGGTAGTGGTAATGCCAAAAATAGAAGGAGGTTTCCAAGTGGAACTGGTTGTGTCTAATTTGATCAAGGACATTAGAAAGATATTGGTGTGAAGGCTATTGATGTTCTCTCATATTAACAGTTCGAAAAGTTTCGGAAAATTCTTTTCAAACTTACATGTTAATAGAGGATGTGGGTTCTTTGGGTTTGGAGAGAAAGTACGCTAACACATTTTTCTTGCCTAAAATGTGTTTGGCAAGAAAAATGTGTTTGGCTTCAAAAGAATATTTAGAAAATCATTTGACCCATCTCGCGGTGTGGGTGAGGGATCTATTCGCTTGAATTTGAGCATTTGAGGGAAAGAGGACATGTCCATTTCGACAAGGAAATGGTGGCCGATAAGATGAAATTTAAACTTTTTTGTTCCATATTTGATAGCCAAGATCTCCTTGAAAGTGGAGTGGTAATGCATTTACGCATTGGTGAATCGTCCACTTTTGTAGGCACAAATTTTGCGCTTACCATTGAGTTCTTCGAGGAGAATAGCTACTTAATACTTATCACTGGCATCCGTTTGCAATATCCTTTTTCCTGTGGAAGGGATCTATAGAGGAGGAAGGATCTAGAGAATCTCCTTTAGATACTTAACTATCTTAGTTTGCTTAGGTCCCTGCGGTGACATTCTTTTGAAGCTCTTGAAGAATTTCGAAGAAATCAACTGGAGTCTTCAATGGATATGGATTCTCAAAGTTCCCGAGACCCGATGGGCGGTCCATTGTCCCAAGACCCTTATGATCTTCCTTAGCTAATTATGCCCACAGGATATTCCATCTAGTTCAAGAGATATTCCATCCAATTCTAGCGGTATTCTTGATGATCCGAACATGATAGGAAAATATCAAAGTTTGAAGAAAAGCAATTATTGAGAGCCTTCAAATGCCGGAAGGATGGCCCGCACAGCTCGGACTCTAATGATGCGAATTATTATCCCTCGTAATCGTTGTCCACTCCACCTGTCCACTTTGTCGGCCATGAGTGTTATATAATTGTCCTTATATTCAATAATTGACCTTTTTATAGTCAAAAGGTGTTATTAAAGTCGGTATGACTTATCGGTCATGTAATCAATTATGTGTGCCACTGTGGATCTCAATTATGTGAGTATCCAAAGTTTGTAGTCTGTTGTCGTGTTGTATGATAGTTTCGCCTATAAAAGGCCCCCTCATAACACTAAGAAAAACAAGAGGCATCGAGCTTGCTTACCCTAGAAATATTAGTGTGATTTTCTCACTATGAGTTTCTAAACCTCTCCTCTCTTCTCTTCAAAGTAGTGTTCCTTAGTGTTAGAATGATCTTGTTAACTTAATAATACGATATGGTTCGGTATGCTCTCCACTTGCCACTTTGATGCATTATTCTCCATCTTACACTTGCACAATTCGGTCGATCGGTTCGGGAGATCGTAAAATTCACACAAACATCTCTTTGTGAATGCATTTGTGGATCCTATGGATCGAAATTCTGATATTTTGAAAGATGAGTTTCAAGAACAAGTCTGGAAGCTAAAGGCGGTCCCTTGAGAAATGGCTATGAGAGCCTAGTGTTGCGGATAGTATACCTGCTTCAGTCTTGAGCTTGCTTCCACACCCCTCTTTGTATCACTTTTGGAGATACCATTTTTGGAGAAATCTAACAAGCGGTTCATATTGCAATTGAAGAAATGTGCAATAGGAGACAACTTTTCAAGCAATTCCTTCGAGAAAATTGCAACCCCGACAGAATTGCGATAGACCACACTTGAAGATCAAATGCTCCAAAGATTGCAATAACCCATCTTATTCGGATCATAAGAAGAAAAATCACTTTAGAAAGTTCTCCTTAACCAAAAAGCACAAAGGCAAGAGAAAATGGAGATTTCTTCGCAAGAAGTCTCATCGCTCTTCTAAGTCTCGGAAGAAGTCCAAATCGGACAGGTGTTACATCTATAACAAGAAAGGACATTTTGCAAAGAAATGTCATCAAGCAAAGTGTCAAGGAAATTATATGATCCAGGAGGATAATCTAGAGCATTTAAATCTCTTTCAGTGATGAAAATATTGAATCTATCTTCTCCATTGATGATGAACCTTCATATGAAACTTTGTGTGCCATCAAAGCTTATTCCTCCGATTCGAGATAGCTCTCTAGGAGATATCTTTGCCTTTTCCCTATCTCAAATTCCCTTCATATCCAACCCTCTGTTCTTCACCTCCTTATATTCCGAGTTCGGATTGTCACTTCTAAACATGAAAAACCTTTTCGAGATAATTGCACTCATTGATACCGACGCTGCAGTTTCCCTTATGGATATTAAAGTACTTCTAGAAAAATTATGGATGCCTTACACAAGTTATTTTCAATCTGCTTCTAGTGATACTTTTTCTACCAAAATACGCAGTAAATCAATTACCCTCCAGATTTTTCCCCAGTATTCTATCACCACCAAAATTCTTGGGTGTCCTTCACATGATAAAGATCTCATCATTGGTTGGGATATTTTAGCCTGACTCCCACAACTTAAAATTAATCCGGATGGATTGCATTTCAAAAGCCATTTCAAAGAGTTTGTGGACATTCAAAGGCTATTCATCATCCAACTCCGAGATTCTTGATCCTATCACCCAGACCCTTCTTTCTGTTGTGCCGAGTTACATGATCAGTTCTTTCAAAATTGCCCTCATCCTCTTTGGACAAATCCAGATTACTTTGTTCGTCTTTCATTCAAGAAAAATGAAGACATAAATCCCACAAAGGCCAGTCATTACGGAATGAATCCCGATCATCTTGCTCTAGCCTAGAAATAGTGTGATGAATTATTCTCTCGAGGTCTCATTGAACCCTCGACTCGCAGTGGGCTTGTGAACCCTTTTATGTCAATAAAAGAGCAAAGCAAAATCGAGGCAAGCCTAGGTTAGTTATAAACTACCAGCCTCTAAATCAATTTCTTTAGGATGATAAATTCCCATTGCCACATAATTTTTTTTTATTTTTCAGCCTTGCCCAAGCTAGAATTTATTTCAAGTTTGACCTAAAGGCGGGATTTTGGCAATTAGGGATTAGCTCGGAAGACATACCCAAAACTGAATTTTTCATTCCTAATTAGCATTTCTAGTGAAAAGTCCTCCCTTTGGGCTCAAAACAGCCTCCTCTCTATTTCAAAAGGCAATGTACAAAATTTTCCAATCTATCCTTTCAAATGCGAGATTTACATTGATGATATCCTCCTATACTCCCTAGATGAGGAATCTTATGGTAAACTCCTCACTCGGTTATTTGAGATTGTAAAAGAAACATGGCATCATGCTCTCTTAGAAGAAAATACTTATTGCCCGGAGAGAGATTGAATTCATTAGTATGCATCTCAAACAAAAAACTTCTTGCTAGGACCCCATATTGCAAAAGGTTTGCAGAAATTTTTTCGATGAAAACCTTACGGTAAATCGTACTGATCTTTTCTTGGTATTGTCAATTACCTTAGAGATTTTATTCCTAACATCTCAAAGGTGTTGCATCCTTTGTAAAGAATGCTCAAGAAAAATGCGCCACCATGGGGACCTAAGCAAACTAAGACGGTTAAATATCTAAAAGAGATTCTCCAGAACCTTCCTCCTCTGCAGATCCCTTCCACGGGAAAAAGGATATTGCGCAGCGGATGCTAGTGATAAGTATTGGGCAGCCATTCTCCTCAAAAAACCCAATGGTAAGCGTAGAATTTGTGCCTACACAAGTGGACGATTCACCAATGCAAAAATGTATTACCACTCCACTTTCAAGGAGATATTGGCGGTCAAATATGGAATAAAAAAGTTTGAATTCCATTTTATCGACCACCATTTCCTTATTGAAATAGACATGTCCTCTTTCCCTTAGATGTTCAAGTTCAAGCGAGAAACAGATCTCTCACCCACAGCTTACGAGATAGGCCGAATGATTTTCTAAATATTCTTTTGAAGCCAAACACATTTTAGGCAAGAAAAATGTGTTAGCGGACTTCCTCTCCGGACCCAAAGAACCCACGTCTTCTATTAACATGTACGTTCGAAAAGAATTTTCTAAAACTTTTCGAGTTGTTAATATGAGAGAACATCAATGGCCTTCACACCAATACTCTCCCTAATGTCCCCGATCAAATTAGACACAACCAGTTCACTACAAACTTCTCCCTCCGTTTTTGGCATTACCACTACCAAATTTTTAGAAATTATGGTGGTTTAATGTTAAAATCAAGTGTTAATCATGATTACCCTTTCATTCATCCACTCCAATGGAATCTAGATCTCGAGTTCCCTGAAGATCTTAAATGGATGTTCGATATATGTTTAATCTCTATTATATTTCCATAGGGTTCCCCATAGATAAGATTGTCAACGTCTTGTCTTAGGCTCTTATGGAAAATTATAGAAATCATGACCCGAGACATCTAATGGACATGCTCACATAGTTCCAACCACTTCAAGCATGAAGAGATTTGTTCAAAATGCGGTGGTGTGTTGCGCACCAAAACTAGAAAGATACGCAGTTGTGATTTTCTATAAGTCATGATTTTTCATAGGTCCTTCAAGAGACGGGAGATCGGATGCAGCTCAAGTTGGTACAACCACTTTCAAGCCAAATATTCATGAGCAAGTTTACCGAATTCATCGGACATTTTCAAGAACAATCTTAGAAATCCCGCATTAGTACGAGAGAACTCTAGAGAATTCTATGCCAAGAGAACAAAATCATTCCCTCGAAATTTGGCCATATTACAGCCTAACTTCTCATGGGATGGACCGTGTACACATCCTAGTACTTTTGAAGCTCTTGAAGAATTTCGAAGAAATCAACTAGAGTCTTCAATGGATATGGATCCTCAAAGTTCCGAGACCCATGGGATGGTCCATTATCCCAAGACCCCTATGATCTTGTTCAATCAATTATGCCAAGTCGGGATATTTCAACCAGTTCAAGAGATATTCCATCCAGTTCTAGCGGTATTTCGATGATCTAGAACTTGACAGGAAAATATCACGGTTTGAAGAAGAGAAATTATTGAGAGCCTTCAAACGCCGGAAGGATGACCCGGATAGCTCAAACTCTAACGATGCGAATTATTATCCCTCGTAATGCTTTGTCCACTCAACATGTTCACTTTTTCGGCCATTAGTGTTCTATGATTGTCCTTATATTCAATAATTGATCCTTTATAGTCAAAAGGTGTAATTAAAGTCGGTATGACCTGTCGGTTATGTAATCAATTATGTGTGCCACCTGTGGATCTCAATTATGTGAGTATCCAAAGTCTATAGTCTGTTGTCGTGTTGTATGATAGTTTCGCCTATAAAAGGCCCCCTCATATAACTAAGAAAAATAAGAGCCATCGAGCTTGCTCATCCCGTAAATATCGGTGTGGTTTTCTCACTATGAGTTTCTAAACCTCTCTTCTCTTCTCTTCAAAATAGCGTTCCTTAGTGTTAGAATGATCTTGTTAACTTAGTAGTATGATACGGTTCAAGTATGCTCTGCACTTGCTACTTTGATGTATTCTTTCCCCATCCTACACTTGCACAATTCAGTAGACCAGCCCGGAATGTCGTAAAAGTTGCACGGACATCCCCTTTACGAATGCATTTGTGGATCATGTGTATCGAAATTCGATATTTTGAAGGATGAGCTTCAAGAGCAAGTTTTGAAGCTAAAAGGCAATCCCCTGAAAAATGGCTATGAGAGCCTAGTGTTGGGGATAACATACTTGCTTCAATCTTGAGCTTGCTTCCTCACCCCTCTTGGTATTAAAGCCATTTATCGTCAATACTAAGTTAAGATTTTGATTATAGACTAGGACCGCAAAGAACGAAGAACTTCTATATACTCATGGAATCCTATGATGTTTCTTCTCCGATATTGCTCACATCTCAAGTTTCGCTAGCTCTTCCTCCCGAACTTCATAAATCTAATGTCTCTAAGATTGACTATCTCTATGAGGTAGCTTACTCCGAAGATAATAAGATTTCGGAGACCCAACTTCCACTTGTAAATCCCTACTATGCTTTTTCCAAACCCTTTTCTTTTTCACCAATCGATCCATAAAACATCTCATCGACATACTCCTCACGTTGTTAAGAAATATGTCCGATCTTCTAAATTTGACCAACATCACATTTTGGCCACACAAAGAAGAACAGATTCGTTATTCTTCAAATCCCCTAGGAGTTTCCACTTCGGTGGATCTAGCAAGGTTGTACCCATATTAATTTTGGAGCTATTCGCCTTGCTTTTTCTTTCCATGGCCGTAAAGGCTTACATGTGGTAACAAGGATTGCTCTTTTGGACACTCGTTTTCTAGACTATTAGCATGCATATATAGGAACAGTTCGAGACCACTGAATGCCGGAACAGTATTTTTCACTCTGTTTCCAAACTTCAACATGATCGCCGATCCGAGCCTTCTTTCTACCTTCAAAGCTCAGCTACATATTACGGGTGCCCTTCAAACCCCAAACTCTTTAGTTGTTACTATTCATTACTAGATGGTCTACACGGTTCGTAACCATGCTATTGATCTAAACTTTCCCACTTCGGATGAAGCTTTGATCATCTCGATAGACTATAATCGGACTTCCTATGTCCATGTTCCCAAACAAATCCCTAGAGATCAACTTGTTTAGCTTCTCCAAGACAGGTTCGGTAACCAACTATGAGAAACTTACTAGAACTCCCATCCTATTCAGTCCTCCGAACCCTAGTTTATGAAGAAGAAAGATGGTACTGTTACCATCAAGTTCGCCAAGGGAAAAGAAGATTTCGCCTCCTCTTTTCCTTCCTTTCCAACTATTTTATGCTTTACTCCATGTTCCACTCGAGACGGTAAGTATAGAATGTCTAGATCTCAAAGAACATGTCCAAATCCTTTGATGCAAAATGGTCGTTGACACCTAAATTTTGACTAGAATTTTTAGGAAAATTTTGCATAAAAAATTAGAGATTAATCTTAGTCTCGACAAAAATATTTAATTTGTTTTTGCATATCATTCATTGCATTTTATTGAACCGATGGTATGTGATTCTAAACTTAAAATTTCTGGACAAAACCAAGTGGACACGTGAAATTCGAAGGAGCCCATAATAATCGAATTAGCATATATGATTCACATTTTTGCTCAATAATTTGGTCATTAAAAAAATAGAGAGAGAGAAGAGTGGGCACGCATGCAAGGCAAAGAGAAGAAGGAAAGATATCAACCTTATCATGTCGTGGGGCAAGATTCATTCAGAAAAGGAAAAAAAAAAAAGCAAAATATAGATGGGTAATATATTTCAAATATCTCACAAGAAAAGAAGATACAGCTTCTTCCTTTGAAATCCTAAGTGATCCCCATCTATATAAAGCATGATAACACCTATGTAGCACCGACACGACATGGGATACGGGACACGATACGACACGACACGCCGATACGTGATTTCTCAAAAAATAGAAAATTTCGACACGGTGGGACACGTTATATATTAAATGTATATTTTTATATATACATCATAAATTATTATTTTTATCAACTCCAAACATCATAATATGTCTAAATGTCATAACTATTTCATATTTGACATTCAGATATAATTACTTTGTGGTAAAACTGCTCGGTGACCTCGGATAATAGTTTCAAACTTATAAGATCACAACATATTCCAGAAAAATATTAGTCAAAAACTAGAAAAAAAAAAAGGAAGAAGAAAGCATCGCACGGGTGGAGGATTGTCATCAACTGTCCAAATTTGGGGTTTTTTTGACATCACTAAAAATGTTCCCATCGTACCCCCCGGACACGCAAGTCCCTCGCGTGTCCATTGCTTTGACCAAGTGTCCATGCTCGGACACGCGTTGACCGCGTGTCCGAGCGTGTCCGGAGCGTGTCGGACACGGCGGAGTGTCCGACACGCAAAAAATCTCCCCGAAGGAGTGTCCGTGCTACATAGGATAACACGTTCAACAGGGAGGGGCAAAACCATTTTTTCTGCACACAAAGGTTCACGTGAGAATACACCAGGAACAAAAGGAGATTCGGCGAAAATCCTTTGGCGATTGTTTTTTTTTTTTTTTGTCTTCAATCCTCCAGTAGCTGCATTCACAATGGATACCTCTTGGCCGCTGCGACAAAATTATTGAGGGTCCTCTGACGTGCTTCGCTCAACCCGACACCACCACTGTTCGGCTTTAGTCAAAAATCGAAACTGCCCTTGTTTGGATCGATTTTTTTATCACAGTTTGGACCTCTTTCTCGCTGTTGTTCGCTGCCCAAATTACTGCTATTCGGGGCTCAAAACAGCCCTGCTCAGGGTTATTTTTATCACTAATCAGTGCAGGATTTTTGCTCGTCGTTCGGGATCAATTGTCGCAACTTTTGGCGATAATTGCTTGCATATTCGGTGTTGTCAAAGGTGCGATTCAGCTGCTGCAAATTGATTTTTTCGGATCCTCTTAGGTGTGCACGAGTGGCCTCCCCGCTATTTGGTCCAAGTAGCTTACTTAGAGTCCAAAATTTGGTTCGATCTCAGATTAGGTAATTTTCCAATTCATAATATTCTGAAAATGCTTAGAATTTTGCTGAATTGATGGTTATGGTTGCTTAATAATTTCCGATTTCAAGCATATCTCGAAAATACTGTGCATGCTGTGGATCACTTTGGACATATCTAGAAAAATTCTTATTAAAGCTTGCTCCAGCGAGCTATTGATAATTTTGTGATATTCTTCTATATCTTCAAGAATCATGTCGCAAAATTAAGATACCCGAAAGTCGCCTTGTTTAGAAAATTGCATTGGAAGTTCAAGATATCTTTTGCTTAAATTGAAAATATTGTGATTCATGTGATTATTTTGAAATCTTTCCGATAATCTTATGATAATTGGAAAATCTTTTTGAATATACCCAAGATATCAAAATCTTTCAAAATGTGATCGATTAGGAAAATCTCCTAATCCGCAATCAGTATACGTGGAAATAAATCTATCTATCATGCTTTAGATAGAATTATTCCCATATGGGGTATTTCGAATTTTTAGGGTCGATCTGTCAGGTTTCGGATCGAAACTTGATTCGAAAGATTTAGCATTAATTCTCTTTTCATTAAAAGATTTGCAACTTGAATTTAAATTCATTCACAAAAACTTAAAATCACAAAAAAAAACAGAAAATTCTAAAAAAATAAAAATAAAAAATAAAAATCATTCATGCCTCATTTCATGTCGGAAAATCTCGGAGAATAGAAAAAAAAGGATTAGGAAGATAGGGTTTCTTAAAAACCACGTCTTATCATTTTTTAGAAAGATAGGATTTTCTAGAAATCCTATCTCATTGATTATATTAAATAAACAAAATCTTTTGCATCCATTAGGATAGATTTTAAAAGATGTAGACTTAGAGTAAAAAGATTTTCTTAAAAATTTTGGGAATTAATGTAAATTAAATCCGAAAAATTTAAGATAATCTTAAACCAATTCATCCTCATTTTTCATTAATTTTAATTTCGAAAATAAATAAAAAATACACAAAAATTCATAAAAAAGAATAACCCAAAAAAAAACACCTTTGAACTTCAAGTCGAATTGGTCAAAATTGCCAAATTGAACATTTTTCATGAAATAGGCATCGAAAGGGAATTAATTTAAAAAATTAATGTAACCAAGTCTCGAACTTAAGATCTCCTGTTCGTAGAAATAAAATAGTTTTCTCCCGCTATTTTATTTAGGTTTCTAATCAACCTACCGAGAAATGATTAGTGGCGGCTCCAAAAAATAAAAAGCTTTTGCTAAATAATCACTTGAACCATAAGTCACGATTTGGTAGAATTTGGGAGAGTTCGAGCTAGATTAATGAATTTAATTAATTAATCTAGTAATCCATTAACCTAAAATTGAAAAAACTCGATTTTTAGGTCACGACAATGGCCAACCCATTCATTATTATAAGGACCCCTCAAGACACTTTCCGGGATGTTGATTGCACTTGCCCTTCTTGCACCAGTTTTGATGATGAAGAAGACAAGCCTTCTTCCAAGCGCAAGAAGAAGAAGAAAAATTCTTGATACCGGAGATATATTGATGGTGATCCTACTATTGGACCTCTTGGTGAAGACGGTGTACGATGGCAAGTATTTGGTTCGGTATGGTACACCTAAACCCCCTCGGATTTCTATATCACCACCTTGTACTCCCGGATGAACCAAGACCTCCACCACCACCACCAAAGAAGCCTATCACCTTACCCTTTTACAAGTCAATTCGAAATAGGTTAAGAAGAACCCATCTTGCCCTATTGATCTCCCAAAGCCATATACTTGTGTTCCTATAACAGAATTACCTCATGTTTTTCCTAGCATCCGTATGTTTCAAATCAAGACTTTCCACCCTTACAACCTAAATCGAATCCCATTCTTTTGCCCTTCGTTTCCCTCGATAGAGAAATTTTCAGACCCTCAACAAAGGTACTACCATGCATCCAAGGTACCTGCTTCAATCTTGAGCTTGCTTCCGCACCCCTCTTGGTACACCGGTATTCATAGGAAGGCGTAGTCGCGCCTAGTTACATGAATCGAAGGGCCTTAAATAGGGAAAGAAGAAGGCTAAAACACAATTATCGGATACGTAGATCCACCAACATTATTGGACAACAACAAGTACATGATAATGACTTAACAACTTTTTGGCGATCATAAGCTAATAATTACAAGCACACAAGACACATATGGTCGACATAAGCTAATACTTCTACAATTATGAAGGATAATAATTAGCATCATCTCGAGTCTGAATGTCTGGGCCATCTCTTTCTCACTTATAAGCACGTAAAAGATGTTCTTCTTCGTACTTGTCTATTTTCGCTTCTAACTCGGGTCCGGCGCACCCAATAATTGGAGCTAGATGGAATATCCCGAGAGCACGACGAAATATCCTGGGAACTTGATGCATATGGATCTTAGGAGAATGATCCTCCCCATGGATCCCGAGAATCCATATCCATTGAAGAGCTTGATTAATTTTGGTGAAAAATCTACAAAGCTTCTTGAGTCTTATCATGCATGTAAACCTGGTCTCATGGAACATATGTTGCTTCAAATGGCCATATCTCTAGGGGAATAGTGCAATTTTCTTGGCACAAAATCCTCTGGTGTTCTTGATATTTACGAGGGTTTGATGAGATAGAATTTGGCAATGTTCGTGAATACGAGCGAATTCTTGATATGCGTTGAGGCTTGTATGTGGTTGTTCCAATCTAGTCGGCATCATGTCTTACATCTCTATTGGGGGTAATGAATACCCATGGTCCGTGAAAAAGTGTAACTTGTGTCTCTCTGGTTATGGTCTTTTTTCACCTTGTTGTGACTTGAACAATTCTTTCCAAGGGTAAAGGGGTTGAAACCAAAGTAGCATGTCAATCATGTTTTTTTGGTCGAGTAGTATCCCATGAGGGCTTTGGACAAAGTTTCGATGAATTTTTTTTGCGAGAAACTCGATGGCTACGGTGTACAAATTGATCATGTACCAAAACATCCATTTGAGCTCTTCAAGGAATTCAAAGTCCGGGGTCCATTTCGAAGGGTGAATGAATGGGTATTAAAGATGAAGGCCATTGGATTTCAATATTAAACCACCATAATATTAAAGATATGGTAATGATAATGCCAAAAATGAATTTTAAAGCTTGGACCAAGTTGGTTGACTTGAATCAGTGTCCGGAACATCTGGAGGATATTTGTGGAAATTCCATTGATTTTCTCTCAAATCAACAAGAAGGAAAGTATTATGCATAGGTTCTTTTTTGACAAACATGTTGATTGAAGAAACTGGTTGCTTGGCCTGGACAAAAAATCTACAAGAATATTTTTTGTTTCCTGCAAGATATTTTGTGTCAAAGGAATACTTTGAGAATGATTACGCTCACCTTAGAAACGGGGATAAGGGATTTGTTTTTGCTTAAATTTCAACATCCGAGGAAAGGAGGATATATCCCTTTCTACGAGAAATGATATCCAATAAGATGGAATTCAAACTTCTTGATGCCATACTTGATCGCAAAGATCTCCTTGAATGTAGAATAATAATGGAGGGGCGAAACGTCCACTTTTATAAGCACGAGATGTGACGCTTACCATTGATTTCTTTAAGGAGATTGGCTACCAATACTTATCACCGGCATGCGGAGGATTTTTTTTTCCAGTGGAGGGAATTTGCAATGGAGGAATGTGTTGCTATGTTTCTTTTAAATAGGCAATGGCTTTAGTATGCTTTGGTCCCCATGGAGATGCATTCTTTTTCAACATCCTTTGAAGAGGATGGAGTGCTTTGGAAATCTTTGGGACAAAGTCTCGAAAATAATTGACTATCCCAAGGAATGTTTGCACTTGGTTGCTGTCACGTCCTTTGAGGGGAATTTCTGCAATTCTTCGCAATATGGGGGCCTGGACAATAGGTTCCTTCTTTCAAATGCATTTCAAGAAACTCTATTTCATTTTAGGCAATGATCCTCTTCTTTTGGGAAAGCATGATACCTTGCTTCGAACAATCTCGAATAGCTGCGTGAAGAGTTTATGGTGGGATTCTTCATTAGGGTTCTAATATTGATCTAAGCATTTGCCGAATAGTCCGGAAAATTCTGCATATAGTTTTTCGAAAAAGAGAATGAGCAATTTTGAGTCCAAAAGGGACAACTGTCTATTGAAAATGTTGATTAGGGATGCAAAGTCTAATTTTTGGATGATCCTCAAGATGGATGCCTATTTGCCAAAATCTTGCTTTAAGATAACACTTTCAATAGATCTTAGCCTACGCAAGGATGAGGAAAAGGGAATTTTGGTGAGGCATGAGGAATTTATCATCCGGGAGAAACCGGTTCATAGGCCGATAATTAATTACCAATCGAAACTTGCCACGGTTCTATTCTCGCTAGCTTATTAACATGAAAGGCTTCATAAGCCCATTGAGAATCAAAGGGTTCTATGAGACCTTGAGCAAGCAACTTAGCTAAGGGTGTACAAACTAGACCGGACCGGCTCGGATTGGACCGGGACCAGATCGAATCGCACGGGTTGGTCCGGTCCTTCGGGGTGCAGTCCGGTCCTCTATCCCACTAAATGGGACCGGTGACCGAGGCGGTCCGATTTCGATTTCATGGTAGATGGGACCGGACCCGATTGGACCGGATATTTGAATATGTATAAATATATATATGAAAGAAAGAGAGAAAAAATTAGAAATTTTTGAAGAAATAATTAACTTAAACGTAATCCACATCATCATCTTCGCTCAACAATCGACACTCTCCTCTCGCGAGTTGTGAGTTTACATATTTTTATCTTTGCTCAATAGTCGATACTCACTCGATGCTTTGGTCTCATCTTCGCAACGCAGCCTTTATCTCTCGCTCCTCTTGCCTTTTTCTCTCCACTCGTTCCTCATTAGCCATGCATGTATTTCAATGGTTAATTTCTATAAGAATTGTGTATTATCGGTCCCATTGAGATCGGATCGAGCGGACCGGCCTTTCGATCCTGGTCCCGTTCGGTCTCCGATCTCGAAAATTTTAGGACCGAAACCTACCGGTCCGATCCTCGTTTCATATCGGGATTGGACCATTCAAACCATGCACACCTCTAAACTCAGGACATTCCTTCCGAGCAAGGGTAAGATATTCTAGGTTCATGCCGGAATGATTAGCTTTGATAGGATTGATATCCTCACTTTTATTAAAAGGAAGTCTCATAAAGAAATATGAGTTTTTCTAGAGAGGATGTGAACAAATTTGGGAAATTGTGAGTGAGACTTATAGCAATAGGACAAAAGGCTTTAAGTGATAGGATTAAGGATTTTGGTTGGATGATAAAAAGTCTCTAAATATCCAAAAACTCTCGGAATTAGTTTTAAAATTGTGAACCAATAGGTACAAGTGCGAGTTATGGGATATGAGCCAAAAAAATCCCAACCAATAAAAAGATCCTTATCATGAGAATTGCATCCAAGGATTTTTGTAATGATAGAGCCGAGGGAAAATCCGGAAGGTAACTAGTTTATGTTGAATTAGATTGTAAAAGTATCACCATAAGCACAATTGAAATACTTTGTGTAAGGTGTCCATAAGTTTTCGGGGAGTACTTTGACATCCATAAGGGAAGCATTGCTTAGTATTTATGAGGGCTATCACTTGGATGGGTTTATCATGATCGGAGATGAAGATCCGGATGGGAACATAGGGAGAATGGAAAACGGAGGGTCGAACATAAAATAAGTCGGAAGGAGAATCGGGGAAAAGGCGAATATGTCGTCGGGATTGATCATCCGAATTAGGGGAATAGGCTTTGAGAGCAAAAAGAATATTTGGTGATGGCTCATCCTCAATAGAGAATCTGATTCAATATCATTGGATGCAAGTACTTTGGACGCATGGTAGTACCTTTCTTGTGGATCGAAAACTTTTCCAGTGAAGGAAAGCCGGATAGTGGAAAGGCTGGATTCTTGGCTTGAAAACCGTAACGATGGGAAGTCTTCAGGTTGAAATATACAAATGCTAAGCAAAACTAGAGGTGGTTCCGTCTTTAGGGCACATGTATAAAGTGAGTGAGTTGCATGGGATATGAGTTCTTCTTAACCCATTTCGAATGAGTTTATAGAAAGGAGAAGTGATGACTTCTTTGGTGACGGTGGAGAAGGAGGTCTTGGTTTGAGTTCATATAGATAAGAGGGCGGTGGTGGAGTAATTTGAGGAGGCTTGGATGAGCCATACTCAACCATGTATTACTATCTCGCCATCATCTTCGCCCAATGGTCCTACCATGGGGTCACCTTAAGGTATCTCCGATAGACGGAATCCTTCTTCTTTTTCTTCTTCTTGGAAGAAGGTCTATCTTCTTCTTCTTCTTCTTCTTCTTCTTCTTCTTCTCTTTTCTTCTTCTCGTTGAGTGCACAAAGGACTTGGACAATCAATATCCCAATGGCAATGTCCTATGGGATCCTTGTAATAATGGACTGGACGTCCACCGCATCAAAGGACCGAACAAACTACTTAGGATCAGGACATTTAATACGACTACGTCGGTTGGACAAAGGATGAAGCGTAGGATAGTAGGAAAAGAAGGGAAAACAAAAGAAGTGTTTTCTTTTTCTTAGTGAATTTGATGGCAAGAGTACCATATTTCTTTTTGTTAAACTGGGGTTCGATGAATTAATTGGCTTGGTGTTTTGGTGAAGCTTTTCATAGTTAGTTACCTAACCGTCGGGAAGAAACTTAACAAGTCTGGCTCTTGAGGAATTGGTCTAGGTACATGGATACATGAGGTTTGATTATGATCAATAGAGATAAAAAGAGCATCTTCGAAGTTTGGGAAGATTAAGATTTATGGCATGATTCTATACCCCGTAAATCATCTAATAATGAAGGGTAGCTAGAGTATTAGGAGTCCGAGGAGCTCTAGTAATTTGTAACTATACTTTAAGAGATGAAAGATTGCTAGGATCAGCAAGAGCCATATTAAAATTAGGAAAGAATGTCACAAAGACAATTCCATCATTTAAAGTGGTCCTGGATAGTACTAATCGGGCATGTTGGTAGTCCAAAAAATGAGTATCAAGTAGAGAAACTTTTGCAACAACAGATAAGCCTTTTCTTCCATGGAGTGAAAGGGCTGAATGGCTCCAAAGTGGAAATGAGTATAACCCTGTGAAGCCCACTAAAGAGGAAGCTCTTGCGGGATTTGCAGAGTGATGAACTATTCTTGCTAAGTAGACATAATGGGATGCTGATCAAATTTAGAGGATTGCTCATATTCCTTGACCGTGCGAGGAGTACGTTTAATAAGATGCTTAATAGATCCGATGGGAAAAAAGGAAGTTGGCTTAGAGAAAGCAAAGTAAGGGTTCATGAGAGAGATGTGTGTTTCGGAAATTTTGCTTTCTTCTACCAGATAGGGTACCTCATAATGATAATTCATCTTAGAAGCAGTAGACTTTATAAAGCTCGGGAGGAGGGGCCAAAGAGACCGGGGATTCATGAAGGATTGGAGAATATGTAATTTCTAAAGAAGTTTCCATGAGGGCAAATTTCTTCTCACCCTATGCGCAGTCCTAATTTAGAATTATAATCTTAACTTGGTTTTTGATGATGAATGGCTCGATACCAAGGAAGGAAGGGAGATAACCCCGAATCTAAAATAGGTATGTTATCCCCAATTCCAAGCTCTCATGGCCAATTCAAGGAACCGCCTTTAAGTTTTAGGCTCAATCTTGAAGCTCAACATTCAAGGTGTTAGAAATTTCTGATTCACGGGTTCCATTCATGGTGGCAAGTCAAGAGCATACCGATCCACATCGTACTACCAAATTAACAAAACAATTCTATAAGTTGAGGAACCATGTTTGGATGACAAGAAGAGAGAAAAATTTAGAAACTCAATATAAGAAAACTTCACTTCGGTATTCAAAGGAAGGCAGTATGCTTGGTTACATGACTTGAAGGGCCTTATATAGGCAAAGGAGAAGGCTAAAACACAATTATTGGATACACGAATCCACCAACATTCTTGGACAACAATAGTACAATATAATGACTTGACAATTTTTTGTGGTCATGGGCCAATTATTATAAGCATACAATACACATATATGGTCGACATAAGTCGACACTTCTACAATTATGAAGGATAATAATTAGCATCATCTCGAGTCTAAACTGTCTAGGCCATCTCTTTTTCTCTCGTAAGCACGTAAAAGACGTTCCTCTTTGTACTTGTCCATTTTCGCATCTAACTCGGGTCCGTTTGCCAATAATTGGAGCTAGATGGAATATCTTGAGTGGATGGAATATCCCGAGAGCACGACGAAATATCCTGGGAACCGGATGTATATGGGTCTTTGGAAAGTGGTCCTCCCCCCTGGATCCTAGGAATCCATATCCATGGAAGAGCTTGGTTGATTTTGATGAAAATCGCAAAGCTTCTCAAGTCTTGTCATGCATGTGAACCTAGTCCCATGAAACATATGTTGCTTCGAATTGCTATATCATTTGGGAGAATAGTGCGATTTTCATGGCACAAAATCCTTTGGAGTTCTCGATATTCACGAGGGTTTAATGAGATAGAACTTGGCAATGTTCCGTGAATATGAGCAAATTGCCGATTGCGTTGAGGCTTGTATGTGGTTGTTTCAATCTGGGCTGCATCGTATCTCACATCTCTAGTAGGGGTAATGAATACCCATGGTTTGTGAAAAAGCAAAACAATGTGTCTTTGTGGTTCTGGTCTTCCTTCACGCCGTTGTGATTTGAACAGGTTCTCTACATGGGTAAAGGGGCTGAAACCAAAGTAGCATGTCAATCATGTTTTTCTAATCATAGTAGTCACCCATGAGGGTTTTGGACAAAGTTTTAATAATTTTTTTCGTGGGAAACTCAATGGCTACAATGCACAAATTGAACATGTACCAAAACATCCATTTGAGTTCTTGAGAGAATTCAAAGTTTGGGGTCCATTTCAAAGGGTGAATGAAGGGGTATTGAAGATGAAGGCCATTGGGTTTCAACATTAAACCACCATAATCTTTAAATATATGGTAATGGTGATGCCAAAAAGGAATTTTAAGGTTTGGATCAAGTTGGTTGACTCGAATTAGGTCCGAAACATTTGGAGGATATTTGTGGGAATTTCATTAGTTTTCGCTCAAATCAACAACATGGAAAGTATTACGCATAGGTTCTTTTTTATAAACATGTTGATTGAAGAGACTAGTTGCTTGGGTCTTGACAAGAAAATTGCAAGAATATTTTTGCTTCATGCAGGATTTTTAGTGTCAAATGAATACTTTGAGAACCATTATGCCCACCTTAGAAATTAGGGATGAGGGATTTATTTTTGCTTGAACTTCAACCTATGAGAAAAGGAGGACATATCCATTTTTAAGAGAAAATGATGTCAAATAAGATGGAATTCAAACTTCTTAAAGCCATACTTGATTGCAAGAGAACTCCTTGAATGTAGAATGATAATGGATTTTTGTAGGGGCGAAACGTCCACTTTTATAAGCACAGATGTGACGCTTACCATTGATTTCTTCAAAGAGATTAATTGCCCAATACTTATCACTAGCATAAGTCTGGAGGATTCTTTTCCCAATGAGAGGGAATTTGCAATGGAAGAAGGTGTTCTTTGTGTTTCTTTTAAATAGGCAATGATTTTAGTCTACTTTGGTCCCCATGGAGATACATTCTTTTTCAACATCCTTTGAAAAGGATGGAGTGCTTTGGAAATCTTTGGGACAAAGTCTTAGAAATAATTGATTATCTTAAGGAATGTTTGCACTCTGGTTGATGTCAAGTCTTTTGAGGGAAATTTATACAATTCTTCCGCAATATGGGAGCTTGGATAATAAATTCCTTCTTTCAAATGCATTCCAAGGAACTATATTTTCTTTTGGGCAATGACATTTTCTTTTGGGAAAGCATGATACCGTGCTTCGAATAATCTTAGCGAAACCGAGTGAGGAGTTTATCATGTGATTCTTCATTCTAGTTGTAAAGAAGGATATTATCAATGTAGCTATGAGCATTTGCGAGAATAGGCTGGAAGATTCCGCACATGGCTTTTTAAAAAGAGAAAGTGCAGTTTTGAGTCCAAAAGGAATGACTGTCCATTGGAAATGTTGATTAGGGATACAAAATCTAGTTTTTGGACGATCCTCAAGATGGATGCTTGTTTGCCAAAATCTTGCTTTAAGATCAAACTTTGAATAGATCTTAGCTTGCGCAAGGTCGAGGAAAAGGGAATTTTTTTGAGGCAAGAGGAATTTATCATCCTAGAAATATTGGTTCAAAAGTTGATAATTAATTACCAATCGAAGCTTGCCACGGTTCTGTTTTGCTTGCTTATTAACATAAAAGGCTTTACAAGCCCATTGAGAATCATAGGGTTCTATGAGACCTTGAGCAAGCAACTCAAGACATTCCTTCCGAGCAAGGGCAAGATGTTCGGGTTCATGCTAGAATGACTAGCTTTGATAGGATTGATATCCTCATTTTTCTTGAAAGGAAGTCTCACAAAGAAATTTGAATTTTTCTAGAGAGGATGGGAACAAACTTGGGAAAATTGTGAGTGAGATTTAGAGCAACAGGACAAAAGGCTTTGAGTGATAGGATCAAAGATTTTGGTTGAATGATAAAAAGTCTTTGAATATCCACAAACTCTCGGAATTAATTTTTAAATTATAAGCTAGTAGGTACAATTGTGAATTGTGGGATTTGAGCCAAAATATCCCAACCAATAATGAGATCCTTATTAGGAGAATTGCATCCAATGATTTTTGTAATGATAGAGCACTAGGGGAAGATTTGGAGGGTAACTGGTTTACTGTGAAATTTGGTTGTGAAAGTATCGCTAGAAGCAAAATTGAAATACCTTATGTAAGGCATCCAAAAGTTTTCTATGAGTATTTTGACATCCATAAGGGAAGCGATTGGCCAGTATCTATGAGGGCTATCACTTGGATGGGTTTATCATGATCAAGGATAAAAATGCGGATGGGAACATAGGGAGAATGGAAAATAGAGGGTCGGACATTGAATAAGTTGGAAGGAGAATCAAAGTATGAATGGTAGGTTCTAGATTCTAAAAGGTAGGTTATAGGTTTCATGTGAAACTCACTCTTAATACTCATCCACGGCTTAAACTAATTTTAATGCCCGTAAGTTGGACAGGATGGTCCTCATGTAAGGGTTATATTGCCTCTAATCTTTATGAAATACAAGATTGTCATTGAATGATAAGAAAATGATCCTTATTTTGAAAGGGTCATCGTCTTATACAACTATTTTATCCACGAAGACCATATTTGTTGGCGAATGGCTCATCTTCTCTTTGGCCTCTAATAGAGAATGGTATTGATGCTGCTTTTGTGGAAGAAGTAGATGACTTGAGGAGGCTTTGCAGGTTTGAGAGACGGGGTAAATTTTCCGAGAGGCGACGCATATTTATTTGGGTGTCAAGGGGTTGAATTGCGTCGACTTGCCGATTCTTTTATTATTATTTTTTTTTTTTTGAATTTTGCAAGATCTTTTCGAATGCATTTTTTTACTCGATATTTATTTTTGGATAGTCAAAATGCCCAATTTTCTTTTCTTGTTACACAATCCATAAGAAGATTCAACCTAAAATTCAAGTTGGATCGATTCGTACCTTTTAACACCCCTAGATCCGACGAACAGTGAGACAAAAGAATCGTTGATCAAGTCATCCACACAGGCGGTATCAACTAATCACATTTTCTTCGCCTGTTAATTCATCTTACTAAATTACATGGGCAGTGTATAGCATTTTGAATGGCTTGTGGCATCCCGTGTCAATAACATTTTATGAAATATTTAACCCTTAATGGGACCATGGGTAGTTAGTTAATGTCCTTGCTTAGGCTCATCAAATTGGATTTTAGACCATTCGGTTGGGTCGCGGTCATGGCCCATCAAAACTGACCTGTGCGTTAAATTCAAAGAAAATTAGATATTTTTGGAAATTGCTTTACCGATATTTTTAAAATATGGTTTGTATGGTCTGATAAAATTTATTATTACAACAAATGGTTACACCATCGTTGTTATATCATAAAGATGGACAATTTTCTGTTAACTTGTTGTGGAGTCCCTTTCGTAAAATAAAGGAACGGGTCCCACCGACCTAACCTTGGTTGTCGTGTCGTTCCGTGTTGTTTTCCCCATGCCCCGAGGATTCCTGCGTGAGAATCAAGCATTTCGAAATGTCCAACCTGTATACAGCATCGCATGATCGTAATCCACCGCCTCACCAATTGAACAAAACGGCGGCCAGAAACGCACCACGTGCCTTCAGATCCACCCTCAACAGTGTCGTTATCTCTAATCCTGACCGTCCACCGCCTCAGCATCTCTTTATAAGGTGGCTCGCCCTACGAGCCTTCTTCTCGTCCTCCGCCTGTGATGCTTTTGTTCGTCGCTCGCGGATACGATCCGCTCCTAGAAATCTTCTCCTCCCTCCCTCCCTCCCTCTATACATGGCTACTTTGCCCTCTGAAATCAATCCATCAGATCGCTTCCGGGATCGCCGCTTCCATGGCGGTTTCGGTGGCTCGAAGCCCCTTGCTCTGAAGATCGAGGTTTGTAACCCTAACCACCTGAGGTAAGGTTCTGCTGATTTTCCTGTTTAGCTGCTCCGATCCGCGCAGTTGCGTTTGTTTTACAAAGTCGTCTTTTCCGTGTGTATTTTCCCCGATCTGGCAGGTTCCACCAGTTCCTTAGCTGTGTGGGATGACGGAAGCTGATTCTTCAAGCGTTCGTTATGATCAACAGACTCTCGAGCTCATCGGAAGCTCGGCGGTGCTTGGCGAGGACGATCTGGCCGTCATGGAGGGAAGAGAGGAGAAACTTCCGGTGTCGATTGGCTTGACAGAGGCCGTGACTGTGACTATGTATTTGCGCTGCTTGTTCGATTTATAATTGAGGTACTGTCGGTCGTTGTTTGGAGGATGTATGAGATAGATCGGAACGAGATTTGCCCCCTTAGCTCTGGGGCTGACGAGTTCCGGTCGATCTTTTGTCATCCCGGCCTTTGCCATGATGGGTGCGCTCGCATGGCAGGTCAACCAAAAGTCAATGAAAAAATCAAGCTTTTCGGGTTTTTGAGGGGAGATCGCACGGGGATTGCCCGGGTTCTCCTCTCTCTGTGTGCTTTGCGTGCGTTGGCTCTGCTCGCTCTCCCCTTTACTTTTGATCGCATCACCCGCTCCATCCATTCAAATTTAGGGTCGGACGAAGACATTCAAAGCTCCTTCAGATGGGAAAGCAATTTGTCACTTGCCTAATGAATCTGACGCAGAGAAGGTGAGACACAAGGGCTTAAAGGTCGAGCTTAACTCTAATTTCTTCAATACGAAGACAGTTATTAGCTCAATAACACTCGAGCACATTAATACTCCTGTTAATTGAAAGTATATTGCCTATATCTAGAGTTGAGCTTCATAAATTTACCATCAACCTTGTCGTTACTGTTAATTGGTGTTATATAGTATTGTCTAACTGCTGTATCGACCTTTTAAGTAGAAGAATCGTCTTCCATCTGTTGCCTCACGAGGAGGGGAAAATCAATTAACTCGGTATGTGTTCTGGATCTCTGCAGCCTCGCTTTGATATTCTCATCAGAATCACATTCGAAAATTCTACAGTAAGTCGAATCAATGGGATTTTGTCAATTCAAACACTGGAAACCGTTGTTCTGTAAATACAGATACGCTTCACACTGGAAACGAAAGATGTTGTGTTATACGGGACTTATCTGTTGCCTTGTTCCTCAATTAATCGTCGCTGACTTCTTGATGCTGCGTCTATTCTCTATTCGGGTCTCTTGTTGAATGGTGGTATGTGAATTTTCCATTTGTGGTTGATTTGCTTTATCTCAATTTTGCTTTATCAAGAAGGGTATGATATGTAAAGGGTCATCCTATTAGAAGTGCTGCTTCTTTTTGTATGTGTTCCTCGGCCTTTTTGGTCATCGGTGATTGCTGTGAGAGCCTCGTAGATGAGTTCTGGATTGTCATCGAGGCAACAAGACTGGAAAGCTTGGGAAAGCGGAAGGAAGATGGAAGATTGAGAGAAAGCTGATTGATCATTTCCTGTTATTGCGGATCGAGAGGTGACGGTCTCTGCTTGGTGTGGTGTGCGAGTATGCATGATGTTTACCCGTGCTCCAATTACCTAATCTTGGGTTGAACAGTTGTCTTGCATGTGTAAGGTCATCTTTTGCTGTTCTTGGTACATCATCTGATACTTATGTTCAGTTCTGTTAGAATAATGATGCTGGCAGTTGGATCAGTTTGAAGGATTGGTCCTCCTAATATTCTGTTGCGATCTTGGTGATTCAACCGTTTTGATGGTCCATAGCTGCGGAGCATGGGGGCAAAATTGTAGAACTATAGGTTCGCTGGATGAGAGCGTTCATTCGCATGAACAGCCAAGGGTTGTCATCTTGACTGGCTTCAAAGGGTGAAGGCTTAAGGAAGAAATACTCCATTTGAACCGAGCAGGATGCCTTTTGGTCCACCGTCCGTTCTTTCGACCTGCGACCATGCATTTTCTGGTGGCTATGGAAATACTAATTTTGCTGCGTGTTCGTAGTTCCTGTTCCAGATTTGGTTTGTGCCTTGATTCGAGGTAAAAGATGGTGGGGAATTATTGTTTAGAAGCGCCGCTTTTGTCGTCGTAATTTAGGTTCTCTTCATATTTGAAGTGTTGTCGGTATGAAGTGGCCCTGTTTTATGCGCTTTTGTGTTATGTACTTGTAGATCTATCCGTAGCTTTTCGGGAACATATTTATTTCTTTTTGCATATATGAATGAAATATATTACGACAGAAAAATATTCTCTAAATACATACAGGACAAATATATATTATTTTTTTAACGAATGAAAAATTTAGATATAAAAATATTAAAAATTTAACGACATTGAGATTATTAAATTGTAATTTGATGTGTGGAATCGTATGGTATTATTGATTTTTAACATTCGAACTATTTTGAAAAAAAATAACTTTTGGACTTCTTTACTATTTGCCAGTGGCTTTAGCAATGATTTTGACTGTAGTACTTTTGTTTCAGATGGTATGACTTCGCGTTCATATACGAAGAAAAAACGTGATTTGGGGGTATCAAAACTTAAGATTTGACCTAAAAAAATGAATGATATAAAAAAAATATTTTCTTAAATAATCGATTGTATTGTTTAAAATAACCTATTATGGAAAGATATTTTTATTACTGATAATTTGTATTTGAATATTTTGGTGAAGAATGATTTTTTAAATAATCGAATGTATCGTTTAAAATAACCTATTATCGAAAGATATTTTTATTACTGATAATTTATATTTGAATATTTTAGTTAAGAAGAAATAATTGTTCGATTGTTTTAAAAAATATTTTTTAATTATTTATTTTTTACGAAATAAATAGAGGCTTAATGAGTACAAGTTGATTTAGATTGATAAATGATCTGTTTTATATACTTATAATTGGTGGACACATTCACTGGATATTTCTGGAAAATTAGTTCGGGCGAAAACCCTATATGAGTGCGGATTTATTGGAGTGGAACTCGTACCCTATGCATGATCAGCTAGGGTTGGCTTCTAGATCCGTGAGCTCGAAAGGGCAGAGCGCTCGGGCCTGTCTCCTTGAGGAGGCTGGAGAGGTTGGTGGTTCAAGTCCACCCGGATCTACTTCTGTCGGCCTCTTTTGTATGAAAGTTGAGGCCTGGGCGGTGACTTGTGCTGGCCTGAAATCATGCAGCTTAATTTGTTATTTGGCTGTCAAAGATGTTTTCCTGTCCACTTTCGAGTGCGTAGAAGTTTGTCGCGCACTTTTCTCTGGCTTATCTCAAGAATGGGGATACTATGATTTGTTCATGAAGGGTAGTTGTTAGGCATGTTTTGTTTGGAATGATGTTATTTTCATGTTATTTATTGGTTTTTTGTCGACAGAATCCTTGCAGATGTCCTTTCGACTCAAATTCCTAACGGGAATTTTTTTCACTGAAACTTGTGCTCCGTGGATGGTTGGTCAACCCCTAATGTTGTCACCTTGCAGTTGTTATGCTACGAGGCCGCTGTGGCTGAGACTTGGTCCATCTCTCTAATCTTAGTGAAGAGGAGCATACACCCGTGAGAAATACGTGAGATGGGTGCCGGCCACTGGGAACCACAAGAGAGAGCAGGTTGAACCTCGGTTGCCCGTCGTGGCCCTTGGCGAGTCAAGTGAAGGTAGCTAAACCTTAACACGGGTCTTGTGCCCATCACAACCATCATCGGTCCGTTGGTTACTCTCTTGCTGCCTTGTTGTTCATAATTACATTGGCACGTTAGAAGTTCGAAACTTATACAGCGGATTGCAATTAAGTTTTAAGAAGCCGTAACTACCGTGCAGTCAAGTATCTCCCTCAAATACATTCTTTGCATTGGGTGGTCTCAATTCTTTCTAAAAATTAGCTGAAAGGAAAAGATTTTCTTTCATATTTATAAATAAACGATCAGTTTTGTGGGGTAATTTCAACAATTTCCTTTCACACATCGGGCCTTGTGTCGGAACCGCAACAATTTGTATTTTCATTAAATATAATCATTCCAAGTGATGTAGATATCCGATTTATCATTGTTTATTTGTTCATCTAACTGTTTATCTTAAATTGCTTGATGGCCCAATCATGAAAGCTAAGACGACAGCAACACAAAACTTGCATAGAAGATGGATGATCTCCCTCTCTCTCCATGCACAATGCAATGGGGGTAGAGAAATTAGCAGCGGCGACTCCGTGGTGGTCCCGAGGCAGTGGATCGACTTTCAGATGTAGTAATGGCGAGAATGGGTGCTACAACCACGTTAGAAATGATGAACATATGTATGTAATACACAATTTATAAGACTTGATGTGTAGTCCATTTGTTGCATAAAGGAATCGGGAGATAGAAAGAACTTGTATGTCTACTCGCCAGGTACGAAACGACATCGTGTTAAAGCGGTGATGTTAAGTTCTATAATTAAATGGACCTGCATGTCTAGGCGCATGACGGAAGAGGCCTGATTTTACTCTCGAGTGCAAGCAATCATAAGGTTTTCTTTCAACTTTTCTCAATTTCACGAAATTGGTGGATTTTTTTTTTATATTAAATGTATTTATTGAGTAATATAATAAAAAAATTTTGCGGGCAAATATTTACTTTTTTAATATCTATTTTAAGTATAAGATTTTGTAACAAAAAAAAATTATAGGGTTATCTCATGAATTTTCGAAATAAATCAATTGGTCTCTAGTTCATTCCGCTGTCCCACCTAATGAATTATTAGGATTTATTTTTCATTTTTCAATAGAATCTTACGTATTCGTTGGTTCCATCGTTCCCATCTCTTAGCAATTGAAACTTTTTCAATTTTTATTTGCTTGAGTATGTAAATAAATCATAAATAGGGTCCAAGTAATAAATGCCCAAGTTTTCTTTGGATCCCAATCCCAATATGACTCTCATGCCTCATTAGCCCATATTGATCTCGAAAGAATACCTATAGTTAAAAAGATAAATTTGAGACTAATAATACAATAACTCCACTAATCTAATTGTTGAATCAGCTGAGCCTTGTAATAATTTCGAGAAAAAAAAAGAGTGTTTCGCCAAGATCTCTTCTTTAGTAGGGGGAAGAATCTGTCCGAATCGATTCTATAACTAATCAACGAAAGCAAAAGGATAAGCACGCCACACAAAAAAATAATAATAATAAGAAAGGTTCTGTTATATGTATTCTAGTTATGTTTAAATGACAAGAAAGCTTACCTTAAAAACGTAAAACCGAAATCCATGAAATACCTCTGTCGACTGTCTTAGGTTCTCATGGAGAACCAAAACTTGGGTGGATAGGCGGGGCAATACATGAAAATTGTTTATATTTGATGGCGTGGTAAAAAAAAAAACACACGAGTTTATAAGCCCCTAGCTTTGTATACATCTAATAATAATCAAATCAATAACCACGGTTCGATCAGTTTCGGATCACACGAAAAGAACTAGAAGATTCCACCTATGGAAAGCGCTTACACCTAGTGGCTGCAGCCGTTTGTTGCCATTTCCTCGCCGACCCGTTATGCATGAGGTACGCCGTTAGAATGAGCTTGCTTTTCTAATAAAGTAGTTAAGGCTCCAAGCTTTGCCCATGTCTATCACTATTCGCATCGATCTCAGTTTTTCAACTGATCTAAATAGGTTCTTTTCATATGTCCCTCACAATACCGGCATAACTCGACTCTTAATTAAAAGTTTATGGTAATGCAAATGTTCAGTTTGGGTCTCGGCCTAAACCATATTGTGAATACAAAATGATCTTATAAGCCCTTTGGCTCCCAACTTCCTAAAAATCACACAAACAGGGGACCCTTCAATCCTCATCTGAGCATTGATTTGTTTGGGAAATTTAAAGTGAAATTCTAAAGAGTCAGAGCATATGCTGGACTTGCTAGCAGTTTTGCGATGTGCTCATTGCACTGCACAACTGATGTCACAGCTCATCATCATAATCAAGTAGAAAGATGTTGTGACACATCTATACCAATTTTACAACATGAGGATGCGTCGTTGCAATTAAGTAGAAAGCTGGGCCCGAAAAAGTCGTAAACAATTTTCCTTTAGAGTGTGTTTATTTTTCAGAAGGCGAATGATTTGTAAAATATTTATCAAAAAATATCATTTGAATCACTTTGAAAATAAATAAATGAAATATATTTTTCATTGTTAACGGAAATTTTTAGATATAAAATTGACTAATTATTTCGAGAAATATGAATATAAATGATTATTTTCTTGAAAAAATAATATTCAAATAATTTAATTCTTTTAAAATAAACGGAGCCATAACACACACGTATATACATATATATATACATATATATTTTCGATAAAACGGAGCCTTAATATTGTAAAAAGGGAAATTGTACAAATTTTTTTGGTCCCAGGGAAATTGTACAAGACAGGTATGTTTAAGAAGTTTCCGCAACGCACACGTGCGAGTGAACTGTACTCTAGCGTGTGCCCCCGCGAGGGTATTTTCGGAATCAAATGTTTCGAAGCCGGGCCCCGGCGGTGTTTCCTAATCCGGATCCCTAATCCCATTTATAAAGCAACCCCACCCTTCTCTTCTCTCTCTGTCTCTCTCTCTCTCTCTCTTTCATCCAGCAGAATCCTACGCCAGAACCGCCATGGAAGACAGCTTCAAGGTCCGGGTGGACCGCCTCTTCGGCTCCCTGTCCTCTTCCTCGGCGACGGCGCCGCAGTCTTCTGCCTCGCCCTTTAGCTCTCTCTGGTGCCTCACCGACGACGAAGTCGAGAGGAAGGAGTGGAACCGGGACAAAGGCAGCCCGGAACCCGAATTCGACCTCGGGCCGAGAGGCGGCGGGCTCGAGCTGGGGAGAAAACGGCGGGATTTCGGGGAGGAGCTCGAGAGGGATCTCGAGGACCTCGACGACGATTTGGCGGAGCAGGAGGAGGAGGAGGAGCTGCGGTCGCGCGGTTCATCGAGCCAATCTGATAAGCCGGACGATTATAACGACGAGGAGTGGGAGATTAAGTCCTCTATAGGGCGGGATTGCACTTTGGACTTTGAGGTATGATGGATTCTTATGGAGATTTTATTCGGGAAAAACTTTAAGTTGCCGGTGTGATTGGTAAATCATCTGTTTATAAGGAATTGGTTGCATCTTAGGAATAAGCGGAACGATTTGAGATGCTTATGACTGAGTTTTTGTTGGTCGGCTTTTGTTCGTGAAAATGTTTGAATCCGTGTTGTGATGGAGTGAGCGATGCACTGGAGCTGACAAAGACTAGGTTTTGTTGTAATGTTCTATTTGCCTGATTTGGAATATAGTAGTGAAGATACTCTATTTGATTATTCGAATCAGTGGCAGTGGGGAAGATCACTGTCGTCATTCCTTGCATGTACGTTGGCCCTGTAAACTATATAAAATCTTCTGTTGGGCGGTGCTTTTCTTCTTAGTCATATGTGCGGAGCATTTTCATCATATATAATGTGTTGTCATCGTGCACTCGTCTGTCAAAAGAAATGGTTTGAGCCCAAAATTATTTGCTGACACGTCGCATTTCATTACAGTAAGAATTTTGTAGAGCACAGTAAGGTAATTCAGGTGAGATAAACTGTTTCTTTTCTTCCCTCGTGGATTTAAATTTGCCTGCGCTTGCTGAAACTGAATTATTCTTGAAGTTTGCTAAACAGTGCATTGCGTCTGCAGGCGGAAGTTGTGATGACTTTGTTAAAGAAATTTATGAAAAACATTTTATGTATGCTTATCATTTTACATTAAATACAGTTCGAAAATGCCATTCTATGAATTGTTCAAGCATTTGGTGAGAATTTTGCGATTTCTGCAATTATGGGCCTATTAAAACCTGTCATTTTTTTCCCCTTCCACATTTGTTGGGTATCCTTGTAATGTTGTGTTTATACTTTGTTGATTTTTGGGTGACCCCTTTTCTATGTTAAATAATTCAAAATCGTCTCTTCGGTATGCAGGAAGAGGAGGATCGGTATGATAAATTAGCTGTTGGGAGAGAGAAGGCTGGAGACCGCTTGTATATGAAGGATGTAACCAACTATGGCATATGTATCGATCATGATAATGAGCTTCCGACTTCATTCAGCGATGCTGCTAGGGACCCACGTGCCGATCACATGGCTGCAAAAATTAGATTAAAGGAAGATGCAGAAGCAGCTGAAAAGATAGATTCTCTGCATGTCTCTGAGGAAAATGCACATTTAGTGGCTAATTCCCAAGTTCACATATCTGAAGTTGATGTCAATCTGAAATCTATTTTGAAGAGGAAGGATGGTCAAAGTGATTCAAAGACACAAAAGCGTGTTCGGTTTGATCCTGAATCGATTGAGGAAGCATCTGCTGAAGCTGAACCTGTGACAATGGATCCTTCCAGAACAGAATCATCTGTCAGCGAAGATGGAGAAATCGCTCCTTCTCAAGATTTTTCTTCTGCTGTTCCGGATTATGTGCGAAACCCTTCCAGATATACACATTATACATTTGATTCCTCGACTGACATGGACGAAAAATCTAATCGGCAAGCCTATGTGGACTTTATGAACATGTTGAGGAAGTCAAAATCCACAGAAGCATGTCCGGATGATTCTCCTGTTGATCTACCTAAATCAGTCACTTTCATCCCGAGGAAAAGAGGTAGCATGGCCACAATGTTAGACAATGGTGAGGAGCTGAAGCAAGATACTGAAGACGCAAGTAAAGATGCAATACGTAGAAAAGTAACCCCTGTTATTGCTGCTGTGGATGCCGAAGATAGTGAATTGTGTGCAATGGAGGAAGATGAAGTGGAAGAAGCAGTCGGCAAAAAGTACTCTTTGGTCCGATCAGGTCGGCAGTACCGGACAAAGGCTAGGACAGAGGATGATTTATCATGAGATTTAATTGTTCATTATTCCTCTGACATTTTAGCTTGGCTGTTACTAGTTGCCTTTGGTTTTCTTGAGCTACTTCTGTTGCATTCTATAATATGTATGAGTTTCTTGTCCTATATGTAACTTTAGCGATCTTAATATGCACACAATTATGAACACAATATGGCTGATGTCTTCTTTTTGTTCTTCACACTTTTCCGAAAAGCTAAGTCCGCTTAAAAGAGGCCAACCTACTGAGTGTGTACACCTGGGCACATATGTGATGGAGAGATAATTAGATGTTTGTGTGATATGCTGTTGGCTATAGTTGCTCCACTCGCTCCCCCAAATACTCTCGTCAGGGGACATTTGGACTATAGCAGGACAGACACCAAACTGAATACAAATTCTGCGATTGAATGTTTCTCAGACTTCAGTGAGGCTCTTTCCTGCAATGCTTTTGTCATTCTTTTATGCCAATAAACAAATTGGCAGGGCAGGTAAGGGTGTTCTCGTTTGATTATTTTTTGCCCTCACGTGTCTTTTCATACCTTGATTGCAGTTGAGTTCTGAACCCAAATTTTTGCCTTGTCAGGTTTTTGTCTCATGATGGTATCTCTTAGTGAGGTATTTCCTGATAAAGGTGTGGTATATTACATATAAGTCTATGACAGGAGGAGGAAGCTATGTCTGAAGTTGCAAACAACGTTAGCAAGCTATGATTATCATGCACTTGAGGTATCTATCAGATTATCATGAATACTTAAGAGGCTTTAGTCCTTGTTACTGACTCCTTTGCGGCTTGGTCATGCTATCACAAGTCCCAAAAATCGGTGCAGTGCAATTTTATTTTACCTAGGCCTTTGCCGTATATAAACCTGTCTTCAGTTGTAGTTCAGAGATCGAACCTTTCATTAGTGAAATGGAGACATGTAGCTAGACGCTTATACTTTGCAATTGGAAATATGTGCAAACAATTTCTACGCTTGTATCCACTAAGTGGTGATACAATGTGGTGGAAATAAGCTTCTCAATCATGGCATGAAGAATTCAACTCTTTGAACGCAAACCAGTCTGGTTCTCACACCATATGCAGGAATCTGTATGATTTAGCATCTGTACAATTGGCTTGGGCTTACACTGTTGCCTGTGCTGCGTAGTTGAGACTCATGACATCCAAAATACTATCAGCAGTGGTGGTTTCAAAGCGTAATTGGGTGGCTTCAAGCATACCAGTCATCAGACTGTTGACATATGAATCATCAAATGCGTAATGATGGCGGTTTCTTTCTTTATTTATTTATTTTTTCTCGTGTGGCTTGGATTGTTCAAGTTGCAATTTTGTGGTAACCTTTTAGATCGAGGCGGATGTGTGGCCATACAAGAATGGATAAGATAAGAAATGAGGATATTCGACGAAAAGTTGGAGTAGTATCGGTGGCCGAAAAGATGAAAGAACATCGTTTGAGATGGTTTGGACATATTCTTCGAAGACCCCTAAATGCTTCGGTAAGAACAGAAGTGTGTTATAGGGAGCATGACATGAGGAAAGGGAGAGGTCGGCCGAAACTTATTTGGGGAAAAGTAGTAAGACAGGATTTGTTGGAGTGGGACATAGATTGGCGTCTTGTTTGTCTTAGGACGAGTGGAGGAAAGTGATTAACATTGTGGAGGGGCAAAAATTCCTATGTTCCTAACTGCCTTTTCTAGTCCTAGCCCTTTGTTTTCTTTATATTGTTATAGCTATGTTATTGTATTTTTTTTTATTTTATAGCTCTTTCGGTCTTGCTTTTTTGGGTTCATCGACCGCCGACCCCAACTAGTTTGGGTTAAAGGTGATGTTGATGATGTTGATGATGCTTTTAGATCGAGGCTGATAAGTTGCGGTAATTCAATCTAAGAAGTAGCTGTTGATTTCATCTGGTATCCTTCTTGAATCTGTTGTCAAGAAAACACCAATTCCAAGCACTGCATGATTAATTTTCCTTCACCAGTATCTGCTATGTTGTGGACATTCTTGGTTCTTCTTCCCTCTAGGCTGTGGATGCGTTTACTAGTGAAAATTTGGCGTATGGGAAATGAATTAGACCAACAAAAATATATAATTTAGAAATTGTTCTGTGGTGATTGGAATCAGGTGGTGTCATGCACTGGGAAAGCCCTATTTACGAGATTGTCTCACGTTTAACACCCTCATTACACGGTGTAAAGTAGTTAATCTGCCATGGTCAACTTATTAAGTCCGAGCCTTGGTGCTCTGTTATGTAGTGGTATTGTGTCTCACATGCTCCAAATATAAGCACACATCGACATGAAATGCCACTTGCAAGTCGAATTTCGATCAAACTTATGTCGAGAGGAGGGGAAAAAGGTTGATGCTATGATTTATTCTGCATTCTTGTGTTCTTGGTTTTGCTTAGGAGCAGCCGACTCCTGGAAAGGACAGAAGAGAGTGTACTCCCTGATATTCTACCAACTGTGGCTGCCAGGACAACCCTTCTCTATTCTCTCTCTCTCTCTCTCTCTCTCTCTACACACACACACATAATATGTATGCATGTATATAGATGTCTACATATATATTTACATAAACTTATTGTGAGTAGTCATAAGCTTTTCTTCCTTTCTGGTGATGTAAATCCTGGACATCTTTGTTATGTTGTGTCCTGTCAATATTTCTGCAAGCAGGTTAGTGAGTCCCAATCTAGTTTGTGGTGTGGGTGTGCATGCACAATACCATCGAAAGTATAATTCTTGAGATGGTTTCGCCGATCATTCATGTTACAAGAGATTCTACGTACAGCTGAAAATTTTGCTAATGTCGTGCACCAATTATCTCGCTATCGTGCACCATGCTTGTAAACGACGGTATTACTGCAGTAGGCATTTGGGTGCTGCCAGGCTTGCAGAGGCGAAGACCCGGGATTGGGCGACGTGATGATGTAAAAAGGAAGGGACAGAAACCATCTTCAGCAGGTCATGGAGGGCCTGAAGCTCATGCCTGGTATATTACCGCTCTTTCAAAACTTAGGGCAGACAGAAGTCCTCTTGGGTCAACTCTCAAAGATGCCTTTTCTGCCGGGAGGCATCGCCCGACTGATTTTACCTGTTGACTTGCCCCCCTGCCCGATGACCTCCAATGGCGACCGCACCTTAACCTCAATCGATTTGTGCTTCAGTCGGTACACTTCGATACATTTCAAATCAAATGAAGCGATCGATCTATTTGTGCTCCTGAGTGAGAAAGAGCCTTGGCTTACGCTGAGAGGCTCCATGCCATCATCTAAATTCACTCATTGAAGATCTCCGGGACAAACCGCTGTAACCTACAAAAACACGAGAAACTCGCATCCGGCCAAGTGGCCAAAAACCGCGGCTGAGGGAGATAGGTTAGGGCGCGCATGGTAACACTTCCCATTTTGAAATCAATTTCCGGTAAGAAGTTGATTTTTCTCGCTTATCTTCCGGCGGAAGTTGATTTTTCTATTTATGCTCCGGAAATTAATTTCGACGGAGAAATGGGTTTGATAACTGTAAAAAAATTTCTACTTCGAAATAAAAATTCGTTTGATAATGGCTAGAAATTTCTACTTCGAAAATATTATTAGCACAAAATTCTTTTACAAAAAGTATTGATCTTAACCTAAAATGCATGTTATTCGAGAAAAGTAAAGTGCAATATATGACGAATTTACGTATAATTTTTCATTTAATTATTTTATACAAATGAAGACCAATTTTACGGAGAAACTTGAATTAATTTGTTTATCAGGAGTGACCAATTTTACAAATGAAGCCCGCCCTCATCGGTCGTTCTCCAGGATGGTCTGCGATTTAGGGTGATATGTCCTGATGTAGAAATCCATGTGTAGTGCTTCACGATGTTTTGTTGGTCAGAAGTCCTGTGAGAGAAATTTTGAGTAACTATAGGAGAGAGTCCATGCTATTAGCCAGGAGGAGTTTTTGTTTTGTGTGGAAACTAGAAAGACACCGGCAGGATTGCGGATAAGGATCATGGCCCATCATATCTGACAAGGATGCCATCGTGTTGAGAGATTTTACTCATTTCCTTCGAAGTTGAGAATAGAGGGAAACTATAAACGTGAGGACCATAAAGGCATATGTGATCAAGAAGGCTTAAACATTCGTATTTTCTTCTTGTCTTCTTCCCTCGATGTTTTCGGGTACATCCATCTTCATGCGTCACAAAAAAAACATATACAGTTGGCAAGCAGCAAGATGTAGTTAGCTGATAACATGTGTTTCTTGTGTTTGCTATGTCAGACAAAAATTATTGTCAAACTACTGGTTCCGCCACAAAAAAATTGCTGGTGAAGGCCGAGAATGGCAATTGCAAATCAAAGGCCTCCTCTTCACAACTAAACGAGTAAGAATAGATCCATGATCAAAGTTATAGCCCAAAATATTCCGGAATCGCGACAGAGGGGGGAGGTTGGAACTTGGAATCATGGCCAAATATGGAATTGCGGTGACAAGCTGGTCACACCCGTTTTTAAGTTCATACATCTATTGGTAAAAGAAAAAAATTATGACTGAATATTAGTAGCTAAGTCAAAGAAGCGTTTGCAACGCAAAAGTACGCACTTACTTAATCCAAGAATATAACCCAAAGGTTGATTCCTTTGAAAGAAAAGGTTGCAAAGAACACTTTATAATAAGGACACAACCAAAGCTTCTAGGGACATAAACAACTACAAGAGCCTCATTTGGTCCACCAGACGTGGAAATCTTTGCGCCTGTTGATCTTTTCATGCAGCTGGAGTAGACCATAAAGCAAGGCCTCAGCGGTTGGAGGGCAACCGAGGAGCATAGTGATAGTAACCACCACCATTTGCACAGCTTCCCATAGAGATGGCCCACCTCGACTCGGGCATTTGGTTATAAACCCCGCAAGAATTTTTCAAAGTGTGTAATTTCACAGTCATTCTTTAACCATCGATTGTCACTAAAATATTGTGAACAATGCGTGAGAGTGTGCAATCCGAAACGAGTTCAAATCAACGAACAGTTGAAAATGGATAAGATCCATTTCTTAATCCACCACGTAACGGTTGAAAATGGAAGAAAGAAACAATGTGCGGAACATTAGTTGCATCGGTCATAAGTTCAAGCAACCGGGGTGAACAAGAAGTCACGTAAACCATATCGATAATCAAGCGGTATATACACAAGCTGTTGAATTGGTAGTTGAATACAAATTTCACACTCCCAACTCAAAATAGCCGTATTCGGCAAATACAACATCACATTAAAAGAGCGGCCTACGAAATCCTTAAATACTAATAATAAAAATACAATACAAATGTTAAAACCCAAAATCATGGAATCTCATCCATACCATGATCCCTTGCCATTTTATTGGCAATACGTTTCCTAAGAATGCTCATCTCGGTTCCCTCTTCGGTCGATATAATATCGTCCGTAACCTCATCATGCGCGAGGTCATAGACATACTCGGGATCTCCATATTCAAAAAATTTTCAATCCCTCATGTCTTGGTCACGGATGTAATTATGAATAGCACGACATGCTATTACAATATGTATTTGCTTTCTAACCGAAAATGGAGGCATGCGTTTCAAAACTAAAAAACGAGTCTTCAAAGCCGCGAAGGACCTCTCAATGACATTCCTAAGTGAAGAATGTCTATAGTTGAAAAGCTCTCTCCTGTTGTAGGCCTCGCATTTTGTCTCGAAATCATTTATATGATACCGATCACCTTTAAAAGGTGTTCAAAATTCTGGAGTTGATGCATAACAGAATCTATCACGTAGTATTTGCCTACCAACAAAGCATTCATACATTTATCATGATACATTATACGCGATCACAGCAAAATGACAAGGACAATTACACATTTTAGAGCAAACAACTACTTGGAAGGGGTCAAGGAAATTGTAGTACGGGATCCTCGAGTCTTCGCGCGAGCACCCGACAATCGTTAGTAGATCCTTCCCAACCAGCGTACACAAATGTAAATCTCATATCAAACGAACACACGCACAATACGTTTTGAGTGGTAGTTTCTTTCCTACCTCTAAAAACGGTTCGCTACGCAAGCATGTACTCTCACATCAATATGGGTGCCACCAATAGCACTTACGCACCCTTGTTACAATTATCAAAGACCAACATTAAACAAGATTGTCAACAAAATTAAGTCAATGGTGCAAAAAAAGTATAATCATACCTTAAAGTACGGTTTATGCTTATGATCCATAAGAATCTCATGTGGGACAACATCAAAGGAAGGTGGTACAATAACCTCCTTTGCAAGCTTTTGCACCGCTTTAAGAACCGAGTTAAAGTACCAACTAATAGTTTGTCTTGAATGCTGAAATCTCTCCCACAAGTCTCTATTGGAACCGCCATGACAGATTATAGATAAGAAAATTCCAACTTTGCTCATATACTTTAAGATATCGATTGTCGCCCACCCAACCTCTTATAGTCGACAAACCATATAGGTTAAGAAAAACATGTCTCTCCATTCCAAAAGCTTCGTATACTCTATCGGAATGTCCATTAAGAATCTCACTTATCCATTTCGGTCCCGACAAAACGTTGTTCCTAATAAGTTCTCTCGTGCTCATGGCCCTATGTAGCTCACCAAAACACAACCATGCCTTTAGTATATAATAATATTCATCATCAAAGTCTTCATAACTTGATACATTTCCTCCAACTGAAGCTACTTGATCACTAACTCCCTCCATCAACGAGACGACACCACACGATAGTGTAAGGTGAAAAGAGAGAAAGAAATGAAAGACTTTATCTATTGATAAGTAAAGGAATCTAAATAATAGTCAACATATAACTAGGCAATCCAATATCAACCAGGGAACCAATCACAACATAACCATAGTTGCATAATAAAAGCAAAGCTAAAGTGTCTCAAATACATAGGTCTTTTAGTGAAATAAAGCCACATAGAAATCCATAACATATGCCAACATCTACTTAAATAGAATCAAGAATCGCACGTCGCCATTTGGGTTCCATTAGGATGAAACCCTCTCTCCAAGCAGCATTCATGGAACCATGATTCGAGCTTTGGCATACATAGTAGGTTCCATGTCGGGCATGTCTTTCAAGATGGCAATCAAGGCTCCTGTGGAGTAGAGGTCCGTAGGTGTGGGGCTTGTGAAGTGATAGAGGTATTCGATGATTAAGTCATTTTAATTTTTGAGAGAATCTTGAATGGCTTTGCATGTGTCTGCAAAATCATATGAAGTGCTCTTTCTCCTTCTCTTTGAATTTGGAGTACTACTAAACTTGTGCTTCTCGAAGCTGGGGTGGCCATCGGTTAATTACCCAACCCGTGCCCGGTTTGGTCTTTATTATCTAACCCATCTTAAACATGTGGTTCGGCACCCTTAATTCCTCCGGTGTACCTAATGCAACAACACCCAACAACTTCATCCCAAAGAACATTGTCATCGTCCTCTAATGACATCAAGTCCTACACATTTCCTATTGCATACTCCCCTAATAGCATATGTATCCCAAAACACCACACAAAGCTGGGGATACAAAGGAAACCCTTCCTTCTTGAATGTAGCCCATTCGGTATTTTGCTGCACCATTTTCCAAAGAACATGCATGAACAAATTATTCAAAACATACCTACAAGGCTAGAACAAAAACTCAAAAGTGAGGCTATACCTTGATATGAGACTTCCAGAGAGTTTTGTCATCCACAACAACCCCGTTATTTACATTGTCTCATCCAAATCCGATTTGGTTAAGAAGCTTCTTAAAAGCGCCTTATAGCTTCTTCGGTTTGAATACCCTATTTTTGAACTTATCCAGAGAATACCGGCACCTTAACCGCTTCTTGAATTCACGCTGAATATTATTCCACCCTGCTTTGTTGAAGGTAGAGGTAGTTCGATTCCCCTTTTAACCTCGTCTACCAACAAGCTTACCAACAATTTCTTCGGTGGCTCGGTCCACTTAGCAATGACCGTTTCTTTTTGGGATGTCATTTAATGTTAAGCGATCGAGTATAACATGAGCCAAATCATTAAATTAAATTAAAACATTTTTCAAATTTAGAAAGAACTTGCTTAAGCGCAGTTCATAATAATTAGTCAAATAATACATTTTCATCAAACATAACCAAACTTCGCTAAAACAGTAAATTTAACGCGCAAAAGTTGTGCATTTCACTACCTCTGTTGACCTAGTGCAATCCTTCCGGAAGGTCTCGCTTTTATGATCCTATTCCTATTCAACAAATCGGATAGAACGTCAAAAGGTATGTTATGTGGACGGAAAGCATGAAGCAAGAAGTTTCAGTTTGTAATAGAAACATGGTTATGCAAGAAGCTCGGACATACCTATAGGAACTATTTGCAAGCAGCAAGTTTGACATACTTTTTGTTTTGAAGGGGAAAAAATAGGCAAAAGCAACTACCAAGAAGTATTTAACGGAAAGAAGATATTGACAACTTTATCCAAAGAAAGCTACAATAAGCCGCAACTTAGAACATAGAATAAAATAGACAGCAGAAATGATAACAAGGGCCAAGATAACGAAGTACTTGAATTACAAAAAATGAGTTGCTTTGTACTTTTAGTCTACTTGAAAAGGAGCTAAAATATTTGCGATAAAACTTCGATAAGGTTTCATCTTTAGAAAAAACAATAGCAATCTTATAAGGCTATAAATTACATCATCCTCCCAAAGAGGATACCATACCTCATATCTACTCTCACCCTCCTCATAGATGACCGGACAAAACAGTTGTAAGTAATTTCGAGAAACTAGGAAAGTAGGCAAATAGTCCGAACAAGTATATCCACTAGGGCTTACGCCATCTAAGCCTGGGGAAATACTCCGCCTAATCATCTTATGTCTCTTGATGCCATCATGCCAAACAACTAATTCATCAATCCAATTCTTCTATTTGCTAGAAAATGAGATATTTTAAGTAGCTTGGTGGGATGAAGAATTTCTTTTCCGATATATCTAAATAACACGTACAACAAGTGGGAGTTACTAGAGCTTCAACTTGCATAAATGTGCCATCCTTAAGTTAAAATATTGGTTCGTGGCCCTTCGAATCATACCTGTTTGTGAATGATAATTACCACTTAGACTAGTGACGTGAAGATGTTGCCTATCAATCTTTTCTTTTTGGGTTGGCTAGGGTAGAAGCATTCGACGATGAGTAAATTCAATCATGAGTCGACATGATTCAAGCCCAACAGAGAACCCGCAAAAGACGAATCGGACACAAAAGTTGAAACCGCATTAACAAACTACACGAGAACAAGTTTGACGGAGCAAACCCTAACCTCGCAAATCCGAGTTCCTTGGACGCAAAAGACAAATCGGAGTTACCGATGGGTTTTCGGAAGGCGACAGTAGAAGTAGAGGCTGCTCGAAAGGGGTAATCGGGATCCACGATCGCCGATGGATCTCCGGTTGGCGACGGATACAAAAGAGGATTACCGGCTCGGAAGGGCGAATCGCAAATCAACGGCTCGTTGAGGTCATCGGATGTGCAAATCGGGAGGCGACGGCAAAGGCGGAGGCATGACCGGGAGTGACGGAGCTTTTCATTCTAGAGCTACGATGGAGAGAAGCTTTTGGGCATCGTCCAAAAGAGAACTGAGGCAGAGAAACGGAGAAGTGATTTTTTTTTACTTCTCCAATTTTGGAAAAAAACGCCATCTAAAGTGATTTTTCACTTCGTAATGCAAAAATCCTGTCGAAGCAAAATGTTTTACCAAACGCCTTTCAACTTCGAAAGTGTTTTTACCAAACGAATTTTCTCGCAGATTGACTACGGAATCCGACAGAGAAATTAAGAATGGAAAGTATTATCATGCAGGCCTTAGACACCCAAGCTCCGATCCTTTCACGTGAGATTGAATGGGCCATTGAACTGGACCCGGGCCTCACTTTGACCATCCTAATGAGTTACGGGCCATCTTCCTTTATGCCCATCGGTTCAGACCCGAATATTGCTCCGAGCGGTGTTACTTAGGCGTATCCTCCTCCTCCTCTTCCTCTGCAATTGGCCTATAGCTCAACTTTACAGGTACATCAAGTAGTGGGGATTACATGCATTTTCCAAAATTACCCTTGTCAAAGACGTCATGTCGAGCATAATTCCTAGGTTTTTGGATTTTTCCATCAGCATGGGCAAGATGCATAATCCTCGTTCTTTGTCGTAAGAAGTCAAAAGATTTTGCTTGAGCGCACGGGCCTTGTCACTTTTGAAGCAAAACGTTGCCTTAGGATCTGCTAAAAGGAAATCTCGAACTTTGGATGACCACGCAATTGTTAAATTGCATTCTGATGATTGACCCATCTTTTGTTTTTTCCGTTTTCCGGTGAAACAAGCTCATCATCTCATTTTGGGGTCGCTATTTCTAAGAAATCTCGAATTCGAGATAACGCAAACCTACCATGGTAACTAAAATGTGCTTGTGAAGGTACTTCGCTCGATCGGAAATTCCGGAGCTACAGCGACATACCTTACAACCTCTTTTTCTTCGTGACTCTTTTATGTATAATTGCGGTGGACGATTGCAACATAACAACGTAAAGTGATTTTGTCACATTTTATGACATTTCTATAGTTGATTACAGCAACCCGTCGTTTGTGGCGCTTAACGAGGGCTCAATGGAATCTTGTTATCAACCTCTCGTTATTGGCCTCCATAGGGACGAGTCCGACGATTTACCACACACCATCCATGGCCCCGTAATCTGTGGCTCTCATCTCGATAGAATATGTGGTATTAGACCCATGAAAGGCATGACATTTGTATTTATTTGATGTTTTAGCTATAAAAAAAAGACGACAATCTTGCGAGGTTGGCTGTTCTGTGATGAACCCACTTCGTGTGTGGATTCTATGCGTGACGCGTGTTCGACTCTTCACATTATCAAGTGTGAATATCTTCGGGAATAATTGTCCAAAATGTCATAAACTTATTGTACGATAGCCAATTCAATCCTAAATCTTTTAATTATTCCAATTTAATCTTAAACCTTTTGAGAATTTGTCACTTTAGTCATCTCGACAAATTTTTGCCTCGAAATTGTTGATTTGGACACATATTGTATTAGGTGGCGTGACCAATGTTGACGTGAATACCAATGGCCATAATGACCTCCGCGAATTGCCGACGTCAATCGAGGTTGATCGGATTGTTACTCTAGCATCTGACTTGAATTGGGCCATTATACGGATCCATATCAAGACATTGTAAAGTTTTTTGGACTTTTTTTTATATATAATTTTTGTAGTTTTCGCCTTTTTTTCCTTTCCTTTCTTTGTTTTTTTTTCCCCTTCATTTGGTTTTTCACTATCGCCGGCGGCGCAATGGTGACCCTTGCCTATTGCTTGCAAGCACAGCCTTGTGGCTGGCCACACAGGAAAAAGGAAAAGAAAGTAAATAATAATAAAAAGAAAGAAAACAAAAAAGAAGGCAAAAGAAACAAGTTCAAAAATTTTAAAAATTATTAAGAAAATGTCCACACCGGCGCCGATCGCTCCCCGTAGGATGGTTGGTATTCACATCAACGATATTACGATCAAAATTGGCCAAAATAACTACATCGACAAGTCGTCAAAATGTTTAGAACTAAATTGACAAATCGTCAAAATGTTTTAATTTAATTGAGCAAATTAAAAATTTTAGTACAAAATTAGCTACTGTTTTGATTTTTTTTTTTCCTAATATCATCGTAATGTACGTGATCTGGCCGAAGGAGGTCGGATCTTACCTGACCTGCAGCGAGGTTAATGGGGGTACTTCTTGGATCTTGGATTCACCTGCTTTCTTATCAGCAAGTTCTGAAAGGAACAAAAAAAAAAAGAAGAAGAAGAAGAAGTCATCGTTGGAGGGTTGAATTAGAAATTAGCATGACGAATTGGGGTTTGACAAAAGACAGTCTGAACAAGCGAAGGTTGAAGTTGGAATCGCATCCACGAGGGAATTGCAGATAACGAAGCAACCCCTCGTTCAAAGTCAAATCACAAAACCAAATCCACGTTCACCATATAGAAAGGGCCATGACCTAATAATATCGCAATTAAGAATTTATTTGCAAAGCGAGTACTTTTTACGATGCTTGCTGAGCTTCTTCACGTAATAGGTCGAGAAATTCAAATGTTATAACTCAAATACGTCACAAAAGTCGTGACCAACAGCCATCAGTTGTCGGCTTATTGGCAGGGCGAGAGCTTCAAGCTCGAGCCCGAGTTTACCGGGCATCTCGGAGGGACTTGGCAATCCGAATTTTTTTTTTTTTTTGAGTAACTTGATGCCCAACTTGATTAAAGATAAAGGGAGGGAAAAAGAGAGAGAGAGAGGAAATAAGACAAGAGATGGGAGGCTCCAACTATCCGACGTTATTCCATTTTCTGTAGCCTACCTAGTATGACTTTGACCACTAGTTTCAAGTCATTTTTGGAGGTGCGGCTTATGGATAGCTTCTTCTTCACTGAAGAATTGGGTGAGAATTGGAAGATTAGTCATGGCGACTATCTTTAGATGTTCTTATGGGTTGGACGTTCTGCACCGTTGCAAAATGTCCGGTTCGAAATCCATAATCTACAACCAATTTCGAGAAAATTACCTCCAAATCGATTATAATTGTGCAAATTCAGAATTTTTTGCATTTGTGTTATTTCACCATCCAGGATAATATTGGCCGAGAAGCGCCGATGTGACACTACCGTGCTTGACGTGATAATATTTAATGATAATTTTATTTTATTTTTTAAAAAATATTTATAATTTATTTATTGTTCCTTTTTTTTTCTTTTCTTACTAGCTGGAGGAGAAAGAAAGGAAAAAATAATTCAAAAAAAAATATTAAGATATCGTCAAAAAATGTTCAAGTAAGCGTCTTCAGCCTAAAGTTAACCGAATGGACTGAATTGACACAAATGCAAAAAGTGTAGGCTTGAATTGGCTCAATTACAATAGATTTATGGGGTTAATACCACGAAAAATCTCAAATTGATACAATTGTAGCAAATTTACCCTAAGTTATTTTTTTTTTACCACAAAAAATCTCAAATTGGTATACATGTGACAAATTTACCCCAAAAAATTTTTTTCGATCACCACCAAAATCTCAAACTAGTAGCATTTGTGAGAAATTTACCCCGAGACTCATATACGATAATATCCGTGACAAATTTACCACAATAATATATGTGTGACAAATTTGCCATTAGTCATCCTTCTGGAAAACAATGCTACGACCCCTTTGAAGACTTTGGTGAAAGCATCTTTTCGTGTGGATTAGTTTGGAACTCGGCAATCGACAGGACTCAATATACAATAAATATTCCAATTCAAGTGAAAAACAATATTTTCTGGTTTTTTTTTCTCATTTTCTCATTAGTGGTTTTGACAAGCCCTTTGCACAATGTTTGTTTTCTCGAAAGGTTATGGCGAAGTTAATCAATAAAAGGAAATGAGAAACTAGAGGCGCGCATGGCAATATTTCTTCTCTAAAAATCAATTTCTTCTATTAAGTAGAAATTGATTTTCCTTTCAAGAGAAGCAATTTTTTTTTATTTTTCAAGCTGCTTCAAAACTATTTCCAGATAAAAAAGTTTTTTTAGAAGTAGAAAAATGAAATTGTTAAATAAACCAATTTTTGCTTCTAGAAATTGCATTATCCATAACTTTAGGATTTTGAAAACTTTTGGGAATAAAACTTTACTCCAAAAATCCTAAACTATGCCCAAAAATTCAACCCTTTATAGCAAGCCTGAAAAAAAAAAAAAAACCCTGTTTCTAGAAGCTGGTTCATGCCTAATTTTGAATGAATTCGTGGGTGGAAGTGAACACATTCCCACATTAGACTGGGGAGGGTTAACACAATCTAAATTTTCATATTAGATTAATTGAATATGAATTAGGAAGATATTACATCTAGACTGTCGGATTCATTGAGTAAAATATTCTACATGTTTCAACATGTCTACGAATCTACATTCCTAAGTGTTTCCATAAGTAATTAAGGATCAACTCTGTCCTGCTTGACAGTTTGAGGACTGGAGGAGCAGCAACGAAGGAAAAAAAAAAAAACAAAACTCTCAAAACTGTTCTCCAAACTATAGGAGAAATTTTATACTATTTTAGCCCCGAGAGGTTTCGGTACTCCTGCTAAAAAATCAAAATCGCCCCTCTACTTTTTATTGCTTCAAAAGCGTCGCTCTACCTTTTTAAAGGAATTTCCACTTCTGTCCTTCCGTCGTACTTTTTCTCATCTCTTTCAGTTCTTTTTTTCCAATACGGCACCAGAAGAAACGACGTCTTTTCGTGTCAACGACGCCGTTTTTTTGTGCACTTTATGAGTACCAAACACGTGGAAGTCTCCAACTTCACTAATTTACTGCCGTTGTCATTCTCCTATCGAGAAGAACTTTCAATTCCAGAGTTCCATCGAGAATTAACTCGACAGACGGCTCCCATACGCAAAGAATATTCTACACCTGACTCAATTCGAACAGAACTTTCCGCACCTGCCCATCTTTATCGTGGCTTGTAGTAATTCAGAGACGTACGATGGCACTTTCATTAAATTAGAGAGGGACACTTTAGGGTAAAAAAAAAAGCAAAAACATAGAGGGACGGTTTTGATTTTCGGGTAAAAAGTACATTAGCTAGCTTACTATTGATAATGTAACCTTTAGCCAACGATGGCATAAAAGATTCTCATTTACTTCGATCAAATAAGATATATCAAATTGCTATGGTTGCCCCACGAGGTAATTGCCGAACGTTCTAAGGCTTTTTCCTCAGAGTGTTTCCAAACACTCCCTAAGTAGGGCGGAGTCCGTTTAGGGCTGTGCGACCTAGGCGACATTGGTCGGTGCCGGACTCCTCGCCGATGAGGTCAAGAGAGCTGGGGACATTCTTGGGAAATATGAAAGTTGAGCAAGGACAAAGTTGAAAGAAGAAAAAAATGGCATCTGCTTCTCGAATGCTTGAAGCTCAAAAGTACTTCCAAGACATGCTTTGAGACAAAAACGTAAGGGGTCTTTGAAAATGCAATTGCATCTTCTTAAAACTCTCCAAAATATCCTTTGAAATGTATTTGTATTTATCCAAGGGTCTTTACAGCCCCAAGCCCTTTGGCAAACCAGCTTCTAAACGCACGCTCAATTTAAGTGGACACGAATATTTACATGCATTATTGTCGTGGTTCATATTCCTCGATGACAAGAAAGTACGAGACCACAGTGAGCGAGGCGGGGATTCGGGGATAATATCTCTAGGTCACTGGGAGGGCTTTTATAGTTTTTTTTTTTAATAATCGAGATTTTCCACGTATAATGACAATGCCTCTAGGTCATCAAAGGGCTTATATATATATATATATATATAAAATCGAGATTTCCCATGTGTAATGAACTAATCCTTAGGGTGGTAGGGTACAAAGCCATGCCACCGGATAAGCCTCCAAGATGGAGTCGGTGGGAGTCGAACTTGGAACCTCATCGGTTTAACTGCCTAAGCGCCTAAAGATCGCTACCACTCGACCAACGCCCCATTGGCGGGGGCTTTTTTTTTATAACCAAGGGTTTTTTTAGTTTGAGTTCGTATTTTATTAGAAATGTGGGATCAAGTCCATGGATAGCTATTGAATGGTCTAGGACTTTCTTAGCCTCTATGATTTTCTTGTGATGTCTATATATAATCATTTTCTCTTATAATTGAGAGGAGGTGTGCTAATTATAGTGAAATGGATGTCACTCTAGTTTAAGAGTGAATCGGAACAAAATTTTGCGTTTCGATTTCTCTTTCTCGCCTTTATTTCGTGTTTCGTTGTGTTTATATGCCTAATCCTAACACATTTATAGCGACGAGTCAAAATGAAAGGCTTCTATATGTCTTGTGTTATTTACTCAAGAATAAATAAATTCTTCGGGGGGCTCCATAACAAATTGCGTAAGGAAGATCGGAGGATCTTTTGCAAATCTGCGGAGCTATTTAAGTAATCAATTTCCCAATTATCTCTCTAGCTGGCTGATGAATTCCACATGGCTTATGAAAGCTCATGTAACATGCACTGCAAGAGATTTATACGAAAGCTACATGATTGTTTCGCGCTACATATCTACGAAAATCGGGAAACAAGGCGGGGACTTCTCGTGGCGTGATCATTTAAAAGTATATATATATATATATATATATATATGTGTGTGATTTTAATTTAAGATTGCATCTTATTTGTGTGTTTTATTTTATTTTATTTATGTAGTTAAAGCTTCTTTAACTAATCTAATGGGTTTCAATAGAATAGAAAAGTAGCTCCTCAAGTGTCAAGCATTGGCCAACAGGCATGCGTCCTGCTCGTAATGAGATTGGGAGGTAGGGACGCTTAGAATCACAAGTATGGGGTTCGACTCCCGCGCTCTGCAAATAAAGGCGAACAAAAGTCAAAAAAAGATAGAATTAAAGATGGAACACACAAAACATAAAAAGTGTTGGGCATCGGCAACTTTGTGAAGGTGGAAGCATGCCAATTCTGTGAAGTCCACAAGTAGAGCTCATTCCTTAGTTCTCTTGATAGTCTTTTGTGTCCAACACGATGCCTACGTAACTACGGGCACTCGACCCTCGCCGATCGCCAGCCTAGGGTCAAGCAACCCTTGCTTGATTTCGAGAGGGCAGCTCCCAATTGAGGCTGACGGTCGCCGGCCATCAACGAGCCCGATGGCCGATGGAGGGAAAAAAAAAAAAAAAACAAAAAAAAAAAAAAAGTTAAAATTTAATTCTAAAAAATAATAAAATATTATTAAAAATTATCCACGTCATCTTTATCCATACCAAATAAGATGGACGGCGGAGCAGCGTCAGCTAATTCTTGCCAAAATTGACAAAATATAAAAAGATTAATGATGAAATTGACGAAAGAACAATAGATTTAAGGTTTTTTTTTTATAATTTTTTTTTTACCCACCTTTCGATTTCTCCGACAGTCGATGGATGCAATGGTCCAATCTGGGGTTCGGTTCCATGTATGCCTGTGATATTATTAATACAATGCGTTTGCCACTTTGCCGTCCAGCCTCCAGGGTTGTTGGGGTCTTAAATGTCTAGGGATTTTATTTAGATTATATGGGCTATTTCTTTTGTATTTTTTTTTTAATTCTCATGAAGAGGAAATAAGTATAAAAAAAAAAAAAGAAGTGAAATGGGGCCCAAAAAGTGGCTGCTGTCCACGAGCGCAATCCATAGAGACCCCACTTCATGAACGGCTTCAAGCTCGACACCTTCTGGGCCCTGTCGGCTAATTTAGTGGAGCAAAGCCTTTGTCAATGCCACTTTGCCACGTCAATCGATTGACCTGGTTAGCATCGGCAATAACTCGCTTTCCAATCGACCGTCGAAGAAATAAATGGGCACACATTCGACGATAGCGATGCTTTTTATCCTCTTTTAACTCTGTTCCGACTTGTTTGAAAGAATGTACCCCGAGCACTGGCTGACCAGACTGGTATTTCTAGAGTTTAATGTCCCGGCTGGTTGGTCGATTTGGATCAGGCTCATTACCCACATGGTTTGGAGGCTCCCTTGATCACAAGTTCAGATGTACCAACCGCTGTTGGATCTCAAGAAATCCACATTCATTTATGGGGGGTAAATTTGGCTCGTGCATCGGACGCCGCCGGACTATTCGGGTTTTATCGCAATTTGCGCATGATAGGACGGTGGTGACGACGAGCTCGCTCAAATCGAGCAGCAATTTTGACTGAGACCAAACATTCCGGCCACGAGGAAACACCCTATTTTTTCTTTTTTCGGACCAGAAAAAAGAAAAAAGGAAAAGGTCCTTGTTTTTTATTTTGATTTTACTATGTTATTATAGAAAAAGGTGGTGGTTGGTTTGTGATTTTCCTGCTAGATGTTTTGAAGGATCGGTCGTGATGTGCTTGATCGATTCGAGTCCAAAGAGAAGCTGATCGGGCGGCCAGAGTTATTCCACCCGCTGTTTGGCGTCCGCCAAAGTCCAACTTGGAGGTCTCCTTCAAGCTCCGTCCACCTTGTCCTCCGCTTCGCTTTCCCACTATAAAGGCTTACGCACGTAGGTTCATGCCATTGTTGCGTTAACCATCTCTCTCTCTTTTTTTCTCTCTCTCTCTCTCTCTGCAAGTGAGCGTATGGCATTCTCGTGAAGCTCGGAGATCGCCGGAACCGACGAATCCGTTTCCTCGTCGTCCCCCCCCCCAAGTCTCGGCGTCCTCTCCGAGCAGCTGCTGTCTCCTTCGCCAGGTATATCACTGTGCATGCTCTTTTCGGGCCGGAGTGAGGAAAAACCTGATCGAGCCGGGACAAGCTCTTACGGTTTTTCGTTCGGATTGTCGTCTCCTGATCTCGTCTTGCGTTTGTCTCGCTGAGTTTGAGTGGCGACTTGAGTGTCTCGTTAGCCGTTCTGTCGGTTGACGTCGGCAGTTTCGAACGGAACGATCGTGGTTTCGGTGAAGTCGCTCCGTCGCGCGAAAGTTAGATCTGGTCAACAGCACTGGGTTGTGGTTGACTTTAGAGTCTGTGTGGAGGTCGTGGTGTTGTTGATTCATCGCTGGGCTTTAGCATTTGTTTGAGTCTGCATTCCTCTCTCTCTCTCTCTCTCTCTCTTTTCCTAGATTGATTGATTTTGGATGGTTTTAGTCTCTCGTGTGAAGCTTCGCGTTCCTGTCTTTTCTGGAGTTCTAAATCGTTCGGTTTCAGATTCTCCTGCTTTATCTAGTCAACCATGAGTTTGCAAGTGGTATATTTACACGTTCTGGTGTGGGGGATTTTGTCTAAAGCAGAACATTAATACGAGTTCTGATGGATTAGGACTATTCTTGATTTACTTACAATAATGCTATGATGGAAGATTGTCCTCTTGATTGTTCTTTTTAATGATACCCTTTGGAATCACCTGTACATATTACAAGATCACTCCTTTCAGGTTCAGTCTTTCGCGTCTCACCTGTTGCTGAATTTGGATTGAGGTTTGTCTTAGAGTTAGATCACGCTTCTGCTTCTCCTGGTGATTCATCCTCATTGCCGTATGTAACTCGGATAAATTCATTGTGCAGCGACTGCTTACAGCTCTGAACTGGGCAATTGAAGGCTTTTCCGTTTGGTATAAAGTTAACTCTATCGGCAGAGATGATGTTCCTGCGGAGGAAGAAGGCTACTCAACACCATCCAGAAAATGATTCTGTGCAGAAAGATGAAAAGGTGAAAAAAATATAGCATTGTCAGTCACAGGACTACGAATGAAGTAGTATAAGTAACAAATTTCAACTGCTCATTGCATTTCCGTCCTAGTAGGAATTTGCTTGCGAGCATAATCAGTTCATTACCTGTCAAACACAAAATTAGTGATTTGGCCCTGGGCTTGTAAGAATATATTCCCGAACTGTACCATAGAAACAACAGATGCCAACGGTCATTATGTTCTCAGGTTAGTGAGCTCAGGGCTGAACTCGGACCCCTATCTGGACGAAGCCTGCAATATTGCACCGATGGATGTCTGAGGAGGTATTTAGAAGCTCGAAACTGGAATGTTGATAAGGCAAAGAAAATGCTGGAAGAGTCGCTTAAGTGGCGGTCCACTTACAAACCTGAAGAAATCCGCTGGGTAAGTTTGATGGGATGCAATCACGCGGTCCTCTAGTTATTCTTGCTGTACCACATCCTCTGTATCTTGTGTCTCCAAGTTAGTGGATTATGTTGGATTTATTGTGTAGTTTCAAACACAATCAGTTGCAGGTTGTGTCAAATCCTCTGGGGATACTATTTTCTGCCTATGTCAACATAGTATCTATAAGAATCTGTGTTCTGTTCTATATACAAATATGAAAGTTAAAAACTATCGGGGAGTCAATTTTCTCTCGGAAATTGAGATCTTGATAGTTTGTGTTTTTGCTTCTCATGTAGCTACTGACTAGATTTAAGCTTTGACATCCATAAAATCTTCTGTGGGACTTGGAATGGTCTGGTGAGTTTTCTAGCAAATAGCCAGGCTAAGTAGTCACGATGCCTGTGTCCAAAGAAAAAGTAGTCATGACGCATCTTTATTTTAGTGTTCCCTGTGGGCATAAGAATGTCATGCCCTTTTCTAAGATTTTGATACACATGCCGGGCATTCTCTTTGTTATACTTCTCATTTTTCTTGAATGTTATGCTTTTCACTAATGAGATACCTTTGTAATCTAGCACGAAGTTGCGCATGAGGGTGAGACTGGCAAAGTTTCCAGGGCGAACTTCCATGATCGATTCGGAAGGACTGTGCTCATCATGAGGCCTGGAAAGCAGGTTTGCCCTTTGATTTTTTCCTCGAAGTTTTTCCTATTTTCAACTCACTAATGTTTTTGCTAAATACTGATTTTTGCAAAACTCGTATGCTTATATATGTATTTGTTTAATTTTTTTCTCTCAACTGTGTAGAACACAACATCAGCCGAAGGAAATGTCCGCCATCTGGTGTATCTGATAGAAAATAGCATCCTTAACCTTTCTGAGGGTCAGGAATCAATGTCATGGTTGATTGACTTCACTGGATGGACATTGAGGACACAAGTTCCTGTCAGGACTGCTCTTGAGATTATCAATGTCTTACAGAACCATTACCCAGAGAGGCTTGCGGTAGCGTTTCTGTATAATCCACCTAGAATTTTTGAGGCATTCTGGAAGGTTTGATTTCTTCCTGAGATCTATATTAGTTGTTTTTTTTTTTTTTTTGTTGTTGTTGTTGGGATGTGAACTAGTTCTTACATTTGCTCTACCATCCATTAGATTCGTAAGAGCGTTTTCTTCCAGAAAGCATGCACTGCCACCAAATGAGAGTGATTGTTTTAGCAACTCTCATCAAAAGCACAATCCAGTAAGAAAATACACAAAAACCCAGGAAGAAGTCTATCTTTTTATCTTGCTTCATCGGTTTTGCCTACATTTGAGAATTTGGAGGTGCGACGATGGTTGCGGCATTGCATTTACAGGACTCATTGCTTGTAAATTTTCGTATGCAGAAGGCATTATCTGTAACAGTGAGGGAGGATGACCTTTTCAAGTATATCTGAATTCGTGATATTTCTGTCATTTATAGGCAATCAAGTACTTCTTGGATCCAAAAACCTTTGAAAAGGTGAAGTTTGTCTACCCGAAAAACAAGGACAGCGTGGAGCTGATGACGACTTTCTTCGATGTGGATAACCTTCCGGGCGAATTTGGGGGCAAGGCCACACTGAACTACGACCACGAGGAGTTCTCGAGAATGATGGCCGAGGACGATGTTAAAACAGCCAAGTTCTGGGGCCTCGACGATAAACTGCACAATCCTTCTAATGGGCACGCGGGTGTGGAGGCTTCCCCCGTCCTCCTCGCATTATCCCCGAGTTAATTCGGCTTCTCCGGCGCCACCCATCATCTGTAAGAAACTAAGTGAGAACGATGAGATCTACCCACTTAATGCGAACATGGCGAGATCCTTTTCTTTAAACTGCATGAGCCATTATTGATTCTGCAAAACCTACTTGCACTCTCTCAACGATGGAGAACATTCTTTTATCACTGCATCACTCGAATAGTGAGCTCCAACTTTTAACATGACCAACTTCCGCTGTGCTTGTTTCACCTTCAAACTTGTCTGTCACGGCAAAGTGGTTCTCAGGCAATAGGTGGCCATTACAATGTTCCATCGCGCAGCAATTTCGTGTGACTGTTCCTCAAGAGTCAGGAAGAAACCGTGGAGCTTTTCCATGTTTAGGACACCGGTCAATCCGCTGTGTAATGTCCAACTCGCAGTTTGTGGTTCATCGGCAGTGTGCTTCATTCCGTTTCTGCAACATTAGAGATCATAAGTTTGATCTTCCTGAATATTTTTCAATGCGCATATGTCGATAGAAGGCTGTCATAAATTCAGCCCTTTTCATTTTTTTCCACTAATTTCTCCGGGCTGTCGTAAAATGGAAATAACGAGTGCTTTCGAAGGACTTGTAAGCGACGCATTATTGCTTTGGTTATACGCAACACGAAACGAACTGGTTTGTAGAAAAAATGTGCAATTTGCTCGAGTTTCTTGGCGGAGATATGTTCTTTTTCAGTAACGAAATCCAATTGATAAATGGATTTTACAGAGGGGAAGGCCCCAAAGATAGTGATGTTTAGTGCTAGTAGGTACGATAATTAAATGGCCGTCAACATTTGGTGGGTTGTGATTGGGCGAGGTCGGTGTGATCGATTTCGACGAGCTTTTGACAAAATTCAGCCGGTCTAGCGTTATTTGATGCCATGAAAATCTCAAGTCAACCTCAATTGCTCTCCGAAGGCCCCACAAATTCGACGATGCAATTGCGTCCAGGGGATAGCAAAATCATGAGCAGCTTTCCTTTGTTGATAGATACGCGGATTGATTGCCAATCTCGATCAATCATGAAAAGGCAACAGATTACAATGAATCAATCATGATATTTCGAGATGAATTATGAATCGAAAATTGATTTAAATTGATCTTATTATTCTTTCCTTTTTATACACATTTTGTATTATAAATGTAGACATACAATTGTAAGTCTTTGGATATATAGAAAATCTTCTCCTCCTTCTTCATCTTGTTACATGATATTAGAGCGCTCCACGATCGTAAACCTAGCTTCCGCAAACCTTGATCCTAAAGTGCTAATCCTCGCCATCATCCCCTAATACGTTGTTGCAAAATCTAACCTGCAAAACAGCGTTAGCACTCCGGCGTGGAAATCAACATCTAGATAATCAAGCCATAAGAAAAACCCTTTTTTTCTACCTTATCGGTACCATGGCAACAAATCTGACTTCAACCGAAGGGAATCAAGATACAGGAAACACGAACCTAGAAGATGTCCCTCAGTTGGAGCAACTCATTGAAGAAGTAAGGACGGAAGATTCAATACAAGTTTAGGCTCAGTCCACCCAAACCGTTCAGTGGATGCCTTTCCAGACTTCATCGCAGCAGCCCATACAATGGGTACCGATTCAAGGCTCATACAACCCATGGGCTTATGGACTACCGTAGACGATCTATCCACAAGGGCTCGCGAACTATGTTTTTTAGCTGGAAGAAAGCCCACGATCAAATGGCGGGATAGAATCTGGGGCCAAGAGTCCTGTTTCGGGACAGGCCTCAGACCCAAATATCGCAGATGTGGGTCGGAGCCCATACACGGCACCGCAACCCGGAATAGCATTCTCGGGTCAATCGGAGGATCCGAGGAGCACCGTTTTGGGTGGAAATCCTTACCCAACTTCTCAACCTAGATTCGCTGTTCCCTTTTCGGTTCATCACCGCCGATGATCCGTTGTACACCGGCATAGCAGATGGACCAGAACTCAAACCGATTTCCCAACAACTCACCGGTCCAAAGAATTACTCGACGTAGGCAAGGGGACTCCGGAGGGTACTCATAACCAAAGACAAAGAAGGGTTCCTTGATGGAACCATTCCGACTCCAAGCAGACGAACGCCAAGCTTGCCTCTGGAACAAATGCAATCAACTTGTCCGCACTTGGATTGGCAATTGCATAAGTTCGAAGTCGCGGCCGGTCCCGCCCCAACGGAAGATTCTCGAACGATGTGGGAAAACATAAAAGAAATGTATGGGAAGCTCGATCGGACCAGAATTTTTGCAATTACTCAAGCAATCATCGGAATTGAAGCAAGGAAATTCGTCAATTAAATGCCGCTTCAACAGTGTCTGCGCTCTGGAATGAGCTATAAGCGGTTGAAGAGAAACTCGATGGTCCCGAAGCAACCTTGAAGCAATACAAGGAAATCAAGGAAAGGGAAAAGGCGACTCATTTTCTACTCATCCTCGGCGACGAGTACCTGGCATTCCGAACAGGAGATCCTCGCGATGGAGTCGCCTCCATCTCTTGGCCGAATATATCAACTCGCAATCCGGGAGGAAAGCCGGAGATCCGCTTCCTTAGGCCACGAAAGGAGAAGCAATGGCGTCATCCTCGGAGCCGAGACAAACCAACGACAAAGGGCACCAAGCGAGAGCCTACGGAATGAAAGAGAAGGGAAGAGCACTTTTGGGTTTCACAATGGGAACCCTAAGGTGCGTATAGTAACGCTTTCGTTCCGCAACAACTTTTGGAACGAAACATTTTTTTCTGTTTTTGTTCCCGGCAACGATTTTTGGGAAAGAAAATGCGTTTGGTAATCGCAAAAAAATTCTGTTCTCGGAACAAAAAAAACAAAACGCGTTTAGTAAATACATAAAGTTTCTATTCCCGAATAATAATAATAAAAAAGAAAGACGTTTGGTAAGCGCAAAAAAATTGTTCCTAATTTTTTCATTTAATTGAGGGGACTATATATATATATATATATTAAAATTAAGATGTCTTTATCTTTTTAACTTACTAAATCAAATTAAATCTCAATTATTCAATTTACTATATCAAATTAGACCACTATATGTATAAGTAATTTATGCATGATTTATCAAATTACAATATGGACAAGATCAACTATAAAAAATAATAATAACCTTTAAACGGGGACCTCTAGAAAAATATTAATTGTACTTTGAAAGAAACTAGGGACTAAAATGAAAATTATTTGTGCATTTAGGTCCTTTTAGTCCAATTGTGCAATTTTTCCAAACATGAGGACTGAAATGAGATACAAGGTATCAAAGTCTCATGTCATTACTCTAAAAGTAAAAAAATTTGGATAAAATGATTTAAAATGAAAAGTTTTATCTAATTTAGGATTATGTTCAATGAAGAAGCATGTGGTCCCAAACTGAATTTTTAAAAATTTAAGAGGCAAAAATGAAAACGGAATTAAAAAAAAATATGGACTATTTTTGCACATTTTTCTCGACCACGAATACTATTTTTCCTGATTTTTCAGCTATTTTTTATAATTTAAATAAATCCGAAAAATGTCAAAAATTACGAAAAATATTTTTTGTTCAAAATTGGTTTTTAAGGCTAGGCCAAAGATTCTGAGATTAATTTTTTAATTTTATGAATTATTTTGGTATTTTTAATTAATTTTATAAAATAAAATAATTAAAAATCAAGTGTCAACATCGTGCAAGAACAAAAGAGAAGAGTGTGTTAAAAAAAAAAATCTCCCAATTGTTTCTAAAAAATGTTCCAAAAGTGTTTTTAAAAAGTGTTCAGGAAATACGAAACAAGTTTTTTCTTGTTTCTTATTTTTATTCCAAAAGTGTTTTTTTTCAAAAGCGTTAAAAACACTTTGGAATACTTTGGGAACACTATTTTACCATACGTGTTTCTGTTCCCAAAGTGTTGGGAACACTTTAGGAACGAAACACTTTTTCCTGGAGCGTTACCTTACGCACCCTAAAAAGCCTGACGAGTCACACGGAAGGTCATGATTCATCCGGGCAATCGGATGGCTCAAGTTTTATCCTCGCTCTCCGTTGGATCCAATGGTTCCCGCAATACCACGTCAGCACATATTTTCCCCAAAATCGATGGCCGAATTCGCCACGTAGTCGGTAGCATAAATCGGAAAAATAAAGGGAAATTATATTGCGATTTTTGCAGGCGCCCACACCATACAATGGAAACTTGTTGGAAGCTACATGGAAAACCAAGTGGAAAAGAAAAAAGGCCAAAGGAATCAACGGTACATTAAGTTGCTGGGGGTCAATCAACCGGTATCTTATGAACAGTACCAAGCAACTAATGAGAGCTCGAAAACTCATGGAAGTGGATGACAAAAGAGCTAGCTTCTCAAGTATTTCCTATTGCTTGATGAACTCAATTATGAGCAACGCATGGGTGATTGATTCGGGGGCTAGTGATCACATTATTTGTGATGATAGTCTATATTAACTTTGTTTATGAAAAACATGATTCATCCACATCTGTACGACTCCCAAATGGAAACACCACTCCTGTCACAAAAATTGCCATAGTTGAACTCAGCCCCCACATTACACTTGAAACATCCTCTATGTCCCACAATTTACATTCAATCTCATTTCTATTTCTAGGGCATGTGAGGATAATTCTTGTCGAGTCCTTTTCAATTTTTATAATCTGTCTATTTCGGGACCTTTCGACCGGCAAATCGATGGGCTTGGGTAAAATTTCGGAAGGACTATATTTATGGACTACATTCCCAAAGAATTTTCATTTTCCTCATATTTTCCATAAAAGGCAATCACTATGTAATTCCAATAAAGTTTCCATTCTTCATTAGCGTTTTAGGCATAGTGCTTCCCATCCTTAACCTCAATGTCAAATTTGCCCCATAGCAAAACAATCATGAATTCCTTTTCCATCAAGCAATACTCACACAACAAGTATTTTTGCCCTTATACATGCTGATGTTTAGGGCTCATATCACACTCCGACCCGTGATGGGGCCAAATTTTTCCTTACAATTGTGGATGATTTTTCTCGGGCTACATGGGTATTTCTTATGCCATCAAAGAATCAAGCCTTTTCTAAATTGAAATTCTTTCTCTCAATATCAAAATATCAATTTGGAAAATCTATTAAAAAAATTCGAACAAATAATGGGAGAGAATTTTTCAATCATGACTGTGAAGATCTTTTCTCTTCTCATGGTATTTTACATTAGAGTACTTGCACTTACACCGCTCAACAAAACGGTGTTGTTGAAAGGAAACATCGTCATATTCTTGAAGTCGCTCGTGCCCTAAAATTCCAAGCCTCTATTCCCGAGACTTTCGGGGGCGATTGTTTGATCACAGCTACCTACTTAATTAATCGCATGCCTACTTGAGTTCTCGGTGGTAGGAGCCCTTTTGAACCGCTCTATGGTAAGAAGCCCAAAACCAATCACCTTAAGGTTTTCGAGTGTCTTTCCTAGGTTACAAATGTGGGTCCACGAGATAAACTACATCCACGTGCTCGTCCTTGTGTATTCATGGGATATCCAACTTTGCAAAAGGGATATCGTGTATATGACCCCTGCTCGGAGATTTTTTTGTCGGAGAGACGTCATCTTTCATGAATGAGTTTTCCCCTTCTAGGAGATGGAGTCTTCAACTTACAACACAAAATCGCCCTCACAAAACAATAGGTTCTTACTAGAAGAAGAGCTTATGCCAACCGTGCAATATCAAATGGCCATACCGATGAATATACAAATTATTTTTCCAACGATTGAGAACAACGTTCCCTCAAGCAGCCACACCGGCACTTTCACCCCACCATCGTGGATAACTAGCCACACCGGCACTTTCACCCCACCCACTAAGGAAGAATTTTTTCCATTTAGAGGACATTTCTCTTTCGAACATCGCGGATAACTCCGAATCTAAAAGATATCTCTCTCCTGTGGCTAGGAAGTCGTACCACGGCGATTGGGTCGGATTACCCATCCTCCCACCTGGACTAAAGATTATGTATGTACTTCATCCCGTACAACAGGTACTCCGTATCCTATTTCTTCCTACGTATCTTTCGAGCAATTATCCCCGAATCATAAGTGTTGCGTCAATCGTATTTCCGAGGTTCGGGAACCAACCTTGGATCACGAAGTCGTTTGTGACCCACGTTGGCGGAAGGCTATAGAGCGAGAATTAAAAGTCTTGGTTGATAATCACACATGGGAAATAGTACCATTACCCCCATCATCATAACCCAATTGGGTGCAAATAGGTGTACAAGATTAAATACAAGGCTGATGGATCAATCGAACGATACAAGGCACGCCTCGTTGCCAAGGGGTTTACGTAGAAAGAAGGTTTTGATTACTACAAAACTTTCTCTCCCGTAGCTAAGGATGTTCTTGTCGGTCCTTCCTCTCCATTGTTGCCATCTCGTGACTAGGAGCTGCATCAAATGGATGTTCACAACGCATTCCTTCATGGCGATCTTGATGAAGAAATCTATATGGACATTCAATAAGGATTATGGAGACAGGGGAGTCTAGAGTATGTCATTTTTGGAAATCCTTATATGGGCTCAAGCGGGCTTTGCGACAGGTGGTACACAAAATTCACAAAGCATCTCTCACCGGAGTAGGTTATACGCAATCGAAGCATAACTACACCTTGTTCATGTGGGAAAAGGGTACGTCATGTATATATCGATAATTTACATGGATGATATCCTTATCATGGGAAATGATGATTTGGCCATAAAAAGCTTCAAAGAATATCTACATTCTACTTTTCATATGAAAGACGTTGGACCACCCAAGTACTTTCTAAGCATAAAAATTGCTAGGGGTGAGCATCTGGACCGGACCGGACAGGACCAATCTAGTTGGTCCGGTCCTTGAGGTGAACGGTCCGGTCCTCGGTCCCAATAAATGGAATCGGTGGCCGGGAGGTCTGGTCCCGGTTCCATGGTGATGAGACCGGATCGGACCTCCCATAATATATAATTATTTATATATAAATATAAAATGATGAGTTTTGATGCCATATTGACTTTTTTCCCCTAATTACGGGGGCCATTCTTCGTTCTTCTCCTTTTGGCGGTTTCCCTACTTTGCGCATATGAGTTTTGTGCTTGTCTATGTCACAACTAGTTTAAGGGTTCGAGCGGTATTCACCATTGGGTTTATTTTTTGGTATGTCGGTATTTTTTTTTAGCAAAAAAAAAATGCCTTTTTGTATCTTGAATAGTGTTTAATGGGGGAGTTTTACAAATTCTTTTCTGTCTAAAATAGTAAGAATATGGAGTTTTTAACTCACTTGATACCGTAATGTCATCAAATGAGGCGGTTATTTGCAATATATGATATTGTGATGTCATTCCCCATAGCCGGATGATGATAGTCCCGCGTGTTTTTTTCATTCAACCGAGGTTATAGATTTTAAATTAACATGCAATCGAAGCATATTGTATTCCAAGGGCTAGATTTTTATAAGCGGCTGGTGTTAGAAGTCCCATGGCCCCGGACCGGACTGGCCCGTCTGGTCCGGTCCAATCCCTAGTCCCGAAAATATGGGGATTGGGACTATGGTCCGGTCCCCGGTTCCATACCGGGACCGGATCGGCCTGGACTATGCACACCCCTAGAAATTGCTCGCTCGGATTTGAGAATTTCTCTTAGCCACCGAAAGTTCATCCTGGAGATCATATCGAAGCTAGATGTTAGAATGTAGGTCATTGTTATTTCTATTGAGCAAAATATCGGGTTGACCACAACTGAATATGATGCGGGAATATCATTAGAAATTAATGATTCGCTGCTCGAGGATCCATCTAGTTATCGAGGTTGGTGGGGAAGTTGATTTATCTCACTATAGGCCTGTTTGGTTCATCATTTGGCCAAAGGACTTTGAGAAAATGCACGTACCTTTGGGTTAAAGGCCATTTCCAAAATGCAAATAGTGTTTGGTAAAATGTATTTTAAAAAACACATTGAAATATAAATTTGACGTAAATGGTGTTTGGTGAAAAATGAACTTTGTAAAGTATTTTTACTTTTTGAAAAACAAACGGGTGTAGGCGGCGATCGGTGGTGGCGGCGACGATGGCCGCGGGCGATGGTTCGCAGTGGGCGGCCACAATCGACAAGCGACGACGATCGGTGGTGGGTGGCGACGGCGATTGTTGGCGGGCGATGGTGGGCGGCGGCGGTCGTCGACTGTTGGCGGGGACGGGCGGCGGTCGGTAGGAAGCGATCGGCGGAGACGGGTGGCGGCAAGCTAATGTGACAAATTTAAAAGAAAAAAACTAGTTGCATTTTGCAAAAGTCCTTTAACTCAAAGATCTCCAAAAGTCCTTTAGCCCGAGGTACTTTGGGCTAAAGAACTTTGGATAGCATTTGAGATGCAATTGTATCTCCCCCAAAGTGAGCCAAAAAATGAGCCAAGCACCATTTGCATTGGCCAAGGGGCTTTAGAGCCCCAATACTCATTTTCAATGCTAAACCAAATAGGACCTATGACCGGGCCGGATATATGTTTTGCGGTACGGACCTTGAGCCAATTTATGCAAAAACCCAAGTAATCTCACATGAATGCTTGCTCTAAAGGTTGTGAAATATCCGAAGAAGTCATCGGAATTGGGTTCTCTTTTATCACAAGATTGCAATATGAAGATGACCGCCTATTGCGATGCGATTATGCCACATGTCCAATGAGTTGAAGATTAGTCACTGGATTTTGCATTAAACTAGGAAAATGCCCGCTTTCGTGGAAAACCAAGAAACAACCTACTTGTATCCCTATTGTCAACCAAAGCGAGAATACAAGGCAATGGCCAAGACTCGTGTGAAATAGTGCAGTTACGAGGACTTCTCCTAGATCTTGGTATTCAAGTCAAGGGACCAACTACCTTATTCGTGACAACGATACGGTAATCAAACTCGCAGGGAATCCTATATTTCACGAGAGGACAAAGCATATATAAGTGGACTGTCATTTCACCCGATAAAAAATTCATGAAGGAATAATCAAGACAATTGAAATTAACACCACAAAACAACCAACGGATATTTTCACCAAAACTTTGTGTCGAGACAACATGCATGTCTCTTGAGCAAGCTATGTGTCTTGGATATATATAAGCCACCAGCTTGAGGGGGAGTGTTAACAGATATGTGGATTGATTGCCAATCTCGGTCAATCATGGAAAGGCAACAAATTGCAATGATATTCCGAGATGAATTGTGAATCGAAAATTGATTTAAATTGATCTTATTGTTCTTTCCTTTTTATACACATTTTGTATTATAAATGTAGACACACAATTGTAATTCTTCAGATATATAGAAAATCTTCTCCTCCTCCTTCATCTTTTTACATCCTTGTAGGGTCTCACGGGCCAATTCAAACTCCAATCTGGATCGTGTTGAAGTAGGAAGCGAGAACGGACGGGGAGGCTAAATATTTCAAGATCAAAGATCACCCTTTTGTTGGATGGCATCAATTAAGACCTTGCAAATGCTTTCAAAAATTGCCTTTGCCGAGGGACTGAGCATAATTGCGGGCGAGAAGAAGAGCTCCTCCCGCTCCCTCTGGCGAGTTCCAATGTCCTCTTCTTGTCCAAGCTCGGACTGTCGAGCCACCACCCGATCATGCGCTAGTACTTATGGCTCCTTGGCAACCTTTCCACACGCCATCTACGTTAAATTTCAGCCCTTGATATGATAGTGAGAGCCATGAGTCTGTGCTTTTGCCAAGAGAATCGGCTCCCGAACTTATCTCGACTCTGATCTCTTCCCTAAACGTAGTTCAAAAATTCCATAAACTCCTGTAAAACCAACTTAATGGCCAGGGAAGAACTTGGAATAGCTTGATCGTGTAATTATGACATTCCTAAAACACCGCATTCTATTGCATGGCTTTACCTTTAGGTGAATCTAATAGTAACAGACAACTTTCTAATCAAATAGCAATAGGCCACAACTTCTTGGCAAAAGTTCATTATTTATCGAAGTGAACAAGCTGAAGGTAGGAGAAACCAGTGCCCCGCAATATAGCTAGGTCAAGGTCAGCCTCCTTTTAAGACAAACAAGAAGTAAGGTTCATTTTAGGCTTCATTTATTTCGAAGGAGAATAAATGATTTAAAAAAAAAAACATCTTCCACAAGTTGTCCGCTTACAAAAATAAATGAACCAAAAGTATTCTTCTCATTCACGAAAATGTTTTGAAATAAATTATTGTCGATAATAAAAGTCTTCTATGTTGACTAATTATTTTAAGCGATAAAAGCAATCCTTTTTTGAAAAATATTTACCAAATCATTCATTTTCCGGAGAAGAAAGAGAGAGAGAGCCTTAATGGATAAATTTGGTTTCCACATCTGAAATCGAATGAAGAATTAAAGCCATTGTATATGCCTAAACGATATTGAAAACAAGGATAGATCATGCCGCAAATGAACTGTTCTACGAAATTATATAGGCCGTGTCAACGCAACCTCGGTGCACATCATTTGAGAAGTTTAGGAATGGCCAAATAACAAAACCAAATAACTAAGAAACCAGGCCCTTTTTGAGGTGTCTGGCTTTGTGCACTTAAGCCAACTGTTTCATCAGTATACTGTCTAAAATAGGGGCAAAAAGACAAGCTACGAGGAGGAAAGAAAGGTGTTTATGAGAAACACCATATGCAGAGACTTAAGAAGTACATACTAGACACTGTATTCCTAATAGAGGATGCCCTTCCTCGGGGTTTCATACACTAGGATTAGCAGATCAAGCAGATTGTACAACCAAAAAGAGTTCGGTTCACTGTTATTTCAAGCGCTCACCGGCGATTTCTCTATATACACTAGGGTTCTAGGGCAAGCATGGTGTGTGCTCGTCAAAGTTCGCTGGAGTAGAGGCATTCGTCCACGAGTTGGCGAAGGTTAGGGTTCTCCAGGGCAGCAGCAACTCTTTCCTTGTCATTCAACTGCTTATTCACTACGACACGGGGAAAGAAACATTCGCAGATTATCTCTGTTAGTTTTTATTTGGTAATTAACAACAATAGGCAGTGAAGATTCTCCCATTTGCTTGAGAGTACCACAGCGCAGACAAATCACGCAATTAGTTTCTTGCAGCATCCACTGAAACAGATATAAATCTAACACCAACTAGATAAGAGACACTGCACAAATTTGTGCTAACACACAATTAAGAAGGTGATAGAGATTGTTTTCTCCCAAGAATTTAACCACTGCATTTGGAATTGAATGGAGTATGGACATCATAGAATTATTGTAAACCTATTTTTGGAGCGGTTGTAAAGCTGCAAAAAGCAGGATTTGTGAGTGAATTGTGCATGTGGAAGATTACCCAAATTTTGATTAAGCGAATACTATATACCGAACTCAAAAAACCTGTACACGATCAGCTAACAGGAGCTCATTTTCAGTCACAAACTTGTTCCATGCTCCTTTTCTTCTTACTCTTACATCCAATTAGAGTAATGTTTACGCTAGAACTCTATTTCACTTGTTCTAAGTATCTCAAATTCTACAAACATCACGAAAAGTCTGTGAACTCCACATGAATGGTTGACGATATTATGAGCAGCATGAATCATTACATATGCCAAAATGCAATCTGGAGCAATTGAGTATCACCTGATTCTTCATCTGCATGAGACCCTGGGGCGACTTTGATGTCAACCTGTAAGGTATGTTTCAGCAAAAATGTCAATCGAGACAGAGGAATATGACATCATATATGCACCATCCGTTATTCTATGGAAGACTTGAATCAAACAAGGAAATGCAGTGAAAGAGCCCAAAGCACATGATCCTACGCTCTCCTACCATGCACAATACTAATTAAGCAGATATATCCCAGCTGATCTACGGTCAAAACGATGTATTTTTACTGTGATAACCATAAACAACGGAAAGCAAAAAATCACATACACAAGCCTATTAAAGACTGATGCTGGCATCTGGAAGGTGCACAAAACACTAAAACACTTAAATCACCAGATATACAACTTTTAGCATCTGATATCATAATCTTCTCCTAACAAAGACTTGTGGACATGACACTTGGATACGTGCAGCTTAAGAAAAGAAGGTAAACATCTCTCAAAACAGGTTTCTTTTTTCAAATAAAAAGAAACTTACTCATTGGGCATTACTGTAGAGTTAATGATATATCTTTTAGCTGTAGATTGTGAGGAAACAATAAACAATCTACCTGTTGCCATCTCTAGACATCACGTTTAGGTTTTCAATCACTAATAAACTAACTAATTCAGTATGGTCTTTGGTATCTTTGTTGAAGGACCTGTCTCCTCAGTCAACAACTCTGAGACAACTACATCAAGAAGTGGTAACTAATCTTGATGTAGAAGTGAAGCCCGCAGATTCAAACACATCATTAAGTGAGATCAGAAAATTGCAAAACATGCATATGATTGCGATATTCAGCAAACTTGCGAGCATTGGAAGCCGCTTCCCATTGTGGCTCAGATAAGGCTAGTTGAGACCAGATATGCATGGTGGATAAAAAATCATTAATAGACTGACCTGTCTCCCGATGCACGTGGTCCAGATTTCCTAACAACTGATAGTATTATTAACACAAGTAAATGCTTATGAGCTGTGAAGGATTTGCATAGCTACTTTGATAATGTGTCAGAATGTAAATACTTTTGGCGCACCAATTATCAACCCACTTCCTCATACCAGACAGGCCAACAACTACAACACTACTCAGTTCAGCTGGACTCACTCTGTTACGACTCGTACCAGCATGACATAACATGTTAGAGAATGCACTAAAAGCCGCACGCAGCATGTTCAAGCGCGCAATAGACAACTTTCTATCCCGAATCCCACAAAAGCAGGGAAATGACCTTGAAATGTGGCGGGAAACAATCTTTGAGCTTTTCTCTCAAGCACAGTCCAATGACGGTCACCATACTGCAATGCTGGATTGTTGGAGTAAACATGATCCTGAAAAAGAAAAAGAAAAAGGATTCAAACACGAAATTGCAACGTAAGCATAATCACAACAGGGAATCGCAACGCAGGACCAAAAAACAAAAACGACGAGGATACTCAACAGGATACGCCCAAGTTTCTCATCGACGGTGATAGACTCCTCCGAGAGAACACTGAGCTGCTCCAGAGAATAGGGATGCTCGGGATCTCGGATGTCCCTCACATGATTTGCAGATTCAGAGTCAAAGATCACAAATTTATTACTCCTTTCCAACACCCACTTGAATTAGCTAACGAAGCAATCAACAAAACAGAATGCTAACAGTACTATCACAAGCGAACTCCCAAAGCAACGCAAAACAAGAGATTGCTTAATCAGAGGTCAAAGGGCTACGCAGTCAGAATCGGACGATTTTTTTCCTCATGCGGGTGGGAATAGCAAGTGGTAAGTGACGAGAAAGAAGGATATCATAAATCTCGAGGGGATCGACGGCGTCGTCGGCGTGGGGGTCTTCGCTCCGAGCGACCCTCTCCTTCTTGGCGTGAACCACTGGGTTCGCATTGATCAGTCCCAGAGTCATCTCTCTCTCTCACCCACCCACACAAATGGAGAAGATGAAGGATGAAGTTGAAAATGAGATGGGTCTCGTCTTTCTCGTTCCGATACTCTCTCGCCCACCCACAAACGGAGCAGAGAAGGATGAAACTGACGATTGAAATGGGTCTCTTTCTTTCTCGTTCCGACACACGAAGGTACTGAAACACAGTACTGTCGTCGAGAGTTCACGGGTCATATGAGGGTCCCCGTGGAACGCCAGGTTTGGACAGATTCAGTTCATCTGACCGGGAGACAGTACGACAGGCTACAGCTTCGCTTCTTATTTCCAATGGCTTAATACTAACAAAAAAAAAAATGCAACTTTAACATTTATGATAATTACATAAAAAAAATTAGTATCATAAAAAAAATTTACTTTTACTTTTACCTCAATTCTACCGATCTAATACAAAAAAATCTCGACTTTTGTATGTGTCCTAATTATATCCAATTTTTTTATCTCATAAAAAATTATTAATTTTTATTTTTATTCCAATTCTATCACCTTCACCTTTCATTAATAATCATCGGTAGTTAATCCTATATGGCTCGAATTTTTTCACCGAATTTACCAAATGAATCTTCCGAATTTAGAAGCAATAGGTTTCGGGAACAACGGGATTTAAGATAGTTCGTCGAATAGATGTCGATAAGTTGTAACCAATTGTGTGATCTTCCTGATACACTACTTCAATACATTCTTGATTTTCTTCCTTTAAAATATGTTATCAAAATAAGTGCATTGTCGAGAAAGTGGAAGTACTTTTGGAATTACCTCTAGACCAAATGACAAATGTCATTACGCAGAATAAAAAAAAATTTAGGTCAAGAGGTAATTCCAAAAGTGGCATTGTGGGAATGCAAATAAACTTTTTTTTTCCTTTCCAACTTTGACCTCGTTATACTTTTATGATTACGGACATGACCTTGAAAACACTAACCTTTCCGATACATGAAAGCAATTGAAAATGTTTGACATACAACGTTGTTTTCGAAATGTCATACCAACAAGGTTTAAAATTTAATTTAATATATCAATTTCAAAGAATCTATCATATAGAATTAATGTCTTAAACACTATATCATATCATATCACTCATTATGGAGAGTAACTAAGCAAGAATATAACTTTTAAGAATATTATTTCCTTGAATTAAATTTATTAAGAAGAATATTGTATTTGAAATTAGCTTAATCATACTTTAAATAAATAATTGAATAGTCCGCTTTTTTATATTCATAAACTTGTGAAATTTGAAAAAAAGAAAAAAGAAAAAAAAGAGGGCTTTCTCATAAGAGAGGACCTTCAACGAGCAGGAGCCCATGAGCCCTCTCTATGTCGCCGACCCATTACCCGAACAAGCCCGACCCGCCTGCCCGGTTGCGGAGGCCCGTGGGCGCTCTTCTCTTCTCTCTCTCTCCCCCTCTCCCTCCCTCATGCGAATCTTCTGTAGCAGGTTTCTTCGTGAAATCCTCGTTTTGCTAATTCGGTCTCTCTCATGGTCGCTTCCCAGCGAATCTTCTTCTCACATTGCCATTTGATCCGTGGCTTGAGTTGGCAGCGATTCCTCTGACTGCCGGAAGTCGATTCTCTCATCAACTTTGCGTAGCGACGTTGGCTATCGCCGCGGGACTGAGATTTTGGCCTTTGAGGCGGATTGGAACCGACGTATAATCAATAGGTAACCCTCCTTTTGGTTCTTCGATTGCAGAATCATTCCGAATGATGTTGGTTTAGTTACTGGCGTTTCGTGATCCTCCTGAACTTCACTCGACCTTGTTTCGAGGTTGGCGAGAGATGGAAGAACCAACTCTTCGCGTGTTTCAGCTCTATAGATTGAATCTCGTGCTTAGGATCCGAGTGCTGTGTTTTGATTTCGGTTGCGGAAATGCTCTCGGGTTGAGCTTGGAATATTTTGCTGTATCAGGGAAAAAAAATATATTCAAGCCTTTAGCAATTAAAATGAAGTATCGATTACAGTGATGTTCTTTTTGGTTGCTGGAAGTTCGTTCCTTTGCTGATAGTCTGTTCTGATTCTGAGTGCTCAAGTTCTTGTCCGATCCCAAAGCTCGATCCTTTTTTTTCGTCTTCAGTGGTTGTCTTGCAATGTGTAATCGTAAGGATGTTGGTTTGCAGAGGCACGAGGTACCTTGAGAGGCTGAGGATGGAGCTCTACCATGTCTTTCAGTTTACGATTTGAGAGACACATTGTCTTTTGAGCGAGGGAAAAATCTGTAGAGCTGCCGGAGGGAGCTACAAGGAAAAAGAGAACAATGATTAAGGCAGTGATGGTTATGAACACCCAGGGCAAGCCTCGCCTTGCGAAATTCTATGATTACCAGGTCTCTCTCTCTCTCTCTCTCTCTCTCTCTCTCATTACCATCTTGTGAAAAAAAGGGTTATCATCATCTTCAAGTTTTGTTTCATTTTCCATCTTTAGTGTCCTTATTGTCCAGCTTAACCTTTTAATGTCAGCCCGTGGAGAAGCAGCAGGAGCTCATTCGCAGCGTTTTTGCAGGTCCCTCTTCTTCTTCTCCTCGTCCTCTCTCTCTCTCTCTCTCTCTCTGGCTCTCTCTGCGATAGTTTTTTCAAATTCGAAGCTTTCAAGGAAAAAAATTGTCATCTCTTTCGTGATGGAAGTTTGCTTCCAATATCCTTTGTAAATTAGCTTGCTGTGGTTGCAAAGTTGAGCTTGCTACTTTTGAATGCAGCTTTGAGCAGTAGAGCTGAAAATGTGAGCAATTTTGTGGAGGCTGATGCAATTTTTGGTTTGGTACTTACTCTGTCGTTGTCAAGAACTCCTGTCTCTGGTTTAAGTGCTTGAACTTTTGAAATCGTTGTGTTCCCGGAGATCAAAGGACTGGCCATTTTATGCTTTTTTTTGACTTTGCTTCATAATGTTCAGAAAAATACATAATAATCAAGTAGTATGGAATTACCTGGTCATTGCTATTTAAATTTTACCTGACTTGTTACACAACCAATTCATCCTTATCCTGGAAACTCATGATATTTGAGAATTTTCTGGCAATGCGTATACAATTTTTTGATGTGTGCTAATCAGATAGCTTTTCATGATCTGGTCATATAATTTCCTTCGGGCGTTTAACCCATTCTTTTCGTGATTGTCCCTCTTGCAGGACAGTCGTCTAGTGTACAAGCACTATGCCACACTATACTTCGTCTTCGTGTTTGATAGCTCAGAAAATGAGCTTGCAATGCTTGACCTGATACAAGGTTAGCACCATTGAGTTTTCTATACTGTTCTTGGCTGTAATGTTTCAAAATTCATTGCCACATAAAAGTAGTTGTTTCATGGCATGTTTGTCTTTTTTTTCAGAATTTGACATAATTGATATGACATCTCTTATGAAAAAAATATGCCTCTGCATACAAGCAGGTTGGACTTGGTCTTTTCATCAAGTTTTAGTTCAAAAGATATATTGGAATCTGGATGCTACCATAATGCTCGAAATATATGCAAGAAAGAACTATAAATTGCTTTTACCTAGGGCTGAAAAGCAACTCATGAGATGACCAGAGAAAGCTCTCTATTATCCGATTGATTGCAAAGCATCATCGATAAAGCATCAACTGAATCTCCAGCTAGAGGAAATGAAACATCTATGACTAATGTCTTATCTGATTATGTTTCTGACACTAATGAAGCCCTCTTATACCTTAAAATTGATTCGCAAGATGGAATGAACCCCAAACTAGTTGCTTCCTTCAGATATTCTCCTCTATCTAATTAAATTTGATGTTATTTGTTATGCTTAATGTGAGTGAAAGCCAAAGACAATGGAATCTATTAATTGGGTCATACATCCTCTTTTCCTCATTCTCCCTCTTCATTGAGATTGTAATCAGCTAGTACAAGATTTCTTCCGGAGTACAGATGACACAAAGTTTAAAAGAAGTGGAACATATTTCAAGTTTCATCAAAGCAGCTGTGGATCTGCTTGAAAAATCTCTCTTCAATAAAACTGTCTAACAGGACCTAGGGAATCAGTGCACACCATGATGTGCTCGATCTTTGTATGCTGAACTAGTAATTTCTGAACATGTACAGCTGAATGGCTAGGTTGGTCTCTGATGCTTTTGCTGTGTTATTCTCTGCACCGTCCTCTGTCCACCTGTCTGTTATATGCTTGATTTGATGTTGATGCAATTATTAGTTTATCTCTGATCTGTTCTTCGATTGATGACTTGCTTGCTTGAACTCTCGTTTTGCCAGTTTTTGTGGAGACGCTGGACAAATGCTTCAAAAATGTATGCGAGCTTGATATAGTGTTCAACTATGGCAAGGTAACTTATATCTTTATTTACTTCTCAAGGTCTTTACAGAGATGTCAATGAATGTGGGTGATTTCTGCTAGAACTTTTACCAATGCTGGTAAATATGCTTACGACATTAGTGGAGGCACCTCAACAACATTTTGCAATTGACTACTGCCAGATTATGTGTCTAAGCGGGTTAATATGATCTTGCTTTCTTTCCATTTTTCATGTTATCAGCCTTATGATTGCTTTTACTTATTCACAGTCAAATTCGTATCAAGTAGTTGTTATCGCAATTTGCGACCAAGGGTTTCACTTCATAAGCGTAATTTCTCTGTGTGGTATTCCTCTAATGGCATCCATTTTGATTTTTGCAGATGCAAACTATTTTAGATGAGATCATTTTTGGTGGCCAGGTCCTTGAGACCAGTTCTGCAGAGGTTATGAAGGTTGTCGAAGAAATATTGAAGTGCGTCTCTCTCTCTCTCTCTCTCTCTCTCTCTCTCTCTCTCTCTCTCATGCGTGGATGATCCTGTATCGTGCACATGTGCACGTGTGCAGGTGTGTTTTTAGAGGGATACTCAGGCAGGTTCTTGCGTGGGGAGATGCTATTTCATTTCTTAAGCAGCCATTACAACCTTTTGCTCCTTGTGGACGATAGGGATAGGTGGTGGTTTTAGACTGATAATGCTCACTTATAAATGCAGGCTGGAAGCTGCCTCAAATGCCATCACACTTGTTCCCAAAACCGTTTCTAATTGGCGGGGGCGGTAGCGCATTATCTACCAGATTGTGAAGTAGTCAAAATTTGCTAACTCGACTTTTCCCTCTTCCCGCGAGTCCGTTAAGAATGTAAGCTCCTCGAGGGACTACATGTACATCACATGTTTAATGGAACAAGACTGTTCACTCTTTTCTCCTTATTCTTCTTTTGGATTTCCACAGCTTTGTTCATTCCAGTTGTAATCAAAGTCGTAGACCCATGTGTACTATAAGGTTTACTGTTATCTACGGTCTTTTTGATGTGAGAACGCCACTAAAATTAACGAGCTAGTTTAACACGGGTGTCTAGTCTTGTACCTTGCCGCCATATCCGATATAGGTGAATACTATTCACCTACGCTTCTCGAGCCTCCCAACTGCTCTCGGGCCTGTTCTGTTTCCGCTTTCGCCGAGAGCATGCCATATCCAGCCTGTACAATCGAGTAGACAGAAAGACGGTGTGCCTTCGCTCGATCCCGTCTTTTGAGGGACGCACATGTTGTATGTCCTATCGAGAGCGACTTTGAGTTTTGATTCCGACTTCGCCGAAAAGCAGATTTGTGAGCAGCGCGCAAATTAAACAATTGAAGCCGGTGAAGTGGATCTGTTCTTTCGACAATAATATAGATCTGTTTTCCTAGTTATAAAACCCCAACATGCTAATAAACAATGGAAACATCGTACTCAAATGATCGGTCTTAATGATAGAAAGCAGGAGACTTTAACCTGAAGCGACTCAAACTGACCATTCCCAATATGCCCGGAAACAACGTTTGTTTTTCAGCCTCCACCTCCATCACGTTTCATATTTGCCAATTCTCGATTAAAACATACTTTTAACAAAGATTCTGCAGATTGTCTCCCAACTTGCACCGCCCATTTACTGTTCCTCTCCTCATCGTGACTTGACTCAGAGCCTTTCTATTATATCCCATTTCTTTCTTGCTTTTCACTGGCTTTCACACACCCCCCTCCTTCAATCTATCATCCGGATGGCATCGATTCCAGTTTCTTCGGCCGGCTCTCAATCGACTTGGACGGCCGAGAAGAACAAGGTGTTTGAGAATGCCCTCGCGGTGTATGGCGAGGGCACGCCCGATCGATGGCAAAGAATCGCAAATGCGGTTGGGGGGAAGACATCTGTGGAGGAAGTGAAGGAGCACTATGAGATCCTCCAACATGACATCAACCTCATCGAGTCGGACAAAGTTCCTCTTCCACAGTACAAGCCATCCGAGGACAAGCTTAGCAATCAACATATGAGGTAACTGTCTTATGGCTCCATATGATGAGGCAATAGACCAAAAGAACTGAGTCCTGACTAAGACCTCGTGAAAGAAACCAAGTTCTTTATATATATATGATGTTATCATGCAACTTTCGTAGGACGTTCAAACCATATGGGACTGTCTTTCTGTGGTGAACAAATTTTGCTTTCTCCTAAGAGAAGATTTTCGAGTCATGTGATCCTGCGTTGTGTCTGGTTTCCGCTGTGCAGCTTGAAGCATTCGAACTTGTGACCCGAGAAAGAAGAAATCGACGCGGCGAGGACGAGCTGCGTCGCACAGTAACCTTCTCCTAGGATGATTCGCTACTTGGAGCTGCATTTGTGTAGATGATTTTGTCCACTAGGTAGTTCCGATTCGATCTACTTATTTCGATCGCAACCTCCTAATTCCTCATGGGGCTAAGGAGCATAGGAACGAAGATTCTATGAAACTGATGAAGATCACGAATTTCTGCTATATTCAATAAAGAAGTATCAATTCTTTTAGCCGAATACATTTTATTTATATATCTGCGTTGATAAAAGCTTGTATTTACAACTTGAGTTGTCATTCTATGCACTTATAATCACTCATTGATTATAGTAATTGCTACTACATTACAGGTTCATTATAGGTTGACCGCCTTTTACGGTATTTCCATGTAGTAATAGCGTTATCCCTATTACATCCTAACTGCAATCTTTGACTTTTTTTTACTTTACTCAATCTATTAATGCTAGATTATCGATTGTAATTAAGCTATACATTTTTTTAAGTACTTATGCAATGATACCAGCAAATATTTTTATATTCATTTTAATTACTTTTTATATGAATTTGTTAAACAATAGGTAAATAATCGTTGTTAGTAATTATGTTATCTTGATCATGAATTACTACTTATTGTACTAAATTGTTTCGGTGTAATATCAGTTGCGTCTTATTAGGTACAGTTATGTAGATTTTCAAATAAATTAGCATCACGTTAGTCGTAATATAGTGATTGTCTTAATTTCTAACCATACTCAATTTTTTATATGACCATAAGTTCAATCATACTATTTCTAATGTAACAAATAATATTTTTTAATCGCTCATTTTATGGTAAAATTGAGAGCATGACTATGAATTCATTGTTAAATAATAGATAAAACTTATATATATATATTCATTGTTAAATAATAGATAAAACTTATATATATATATAAGATTGTAAAATCTTGATGATACACATGACGTGTTACAATCACGATTGATTATTGAACCTGTAGTTATTATAAGTACAATACATATTCTACCAAAGTAAACAGGACATGTGCTTAATCTATAATTATAATCGTAAGTAAATATCCGATACACTAAACTACGTATTTAACAAATGATTTCGCGCATTAAGCTGATGAATGATAATTGACCGCCAAATAGTATTACCTTTGATTATGATTTTAGGGGCATTTTGGGAATTCCAATTCTATTATCTCTTTTACCGTGTATGCCGTTCATGAAATTGACGGGCGTAGTAGATATCACACGGCTTAAATCAAATAGCGTATTACGTTACGGCATCAAGGACATTATTCTGATTACCGATGGATGCGACAAGTTGCCGACCAGCGTGAAAAGATGGTCGGCGACCGATGAGCCAACTCTTCCAATTTTCGCTTTTGGTGGGTAGGGAAAGTTACTTGGTAATGGCACGCTCGACATGTTATCGAACCCCGATGCGTTTGATGAGGTCAAGAGATCGCACTTAGCTAAGAAGTTGGTTCTGACGAAATAAAGATAAAAAGTTGGCAGATTGATAATACACGTGTGTTTAACCCTAACACCATCCGTACGAAACATTACCCATGAAATGCGTGCATCATCACTCCGACCGGCACTGCGCCAGCATTTGAAAGCTTAAAGGAAGGGATGGCGACTGTTAAGACTTTCGCAAAACGCACGCAACATTGTCGCATTGCACCTTCTCTTTCCCGCAAGGAAGGAGAAGGAGGAGGAACGGATGGCTTTGATGGAGTCACATTTCAAGGTTCAGTTCATCTCTCTCTCTTTGCTTCTCAAGACCTGGTTTTGGTCCTTTTATCTTTTGGAGTCTCTTCTCGGGTCACGTTTCGGATGTCACTCGGTCGTTGGGTGCAAAATCTTTTTTGTTTTTATGGTTGTTGTTGTCGTTGTTGTGGAGCAGGTAATATTGGGTTCGTCATCCATGGCTCGCCGGCACATCCTATCCGAAATGGGATACGACTTCACTGTCATGGTTGGTTTATGCTTCGTTAATTGAGTGCCCGAGTCTCAAATTTGGTTGGGTTCGAAAATTAGAGCTCCAGTTATGGTTTTCTTCAGACTGCAGACATAGACGAGAAGGCCATAAGGAAGGAGAAGCCTGAAGAGTTGGTCACGGCTTTAGCCGAGGCTAAGGTAATGGTCCTTCAATCTTCTCCTAGAAAATCCAAATGCTGTTCTGTTTCTGTTCTTCTTTGCACTTTGGCTTTGTTCATGTGTTGGCAAGACTTTACCGGAAGTGCGTTTTATGCTGTTGGAGCTCAGTAAAAAGCTTGTCCTCCTGAAATAAGAGCTTTTCAGCTTGAATGTTGGTTTTTCATGGTTGAATGTGATTTGATGTAGGGGAATGGTGCGGAGCATGTGAAACAGGACTCAAAAGAGTTATTGGCAAGCGCGTCTTTGCTTTTCTCCCTTTCCTTTTTTCTTTTTATATTGAAAACACGGAAGCATGTCGATCAGGAAATGGTTTGTATGATTTGTAGTCATCAAGAGTTACTTTGGTTAGTGGTTTAGCGGTTCAGCTAGGCGTCGATACTTCCATGAGCCTCGAAAACCTTGTAATTCTGAGCTGGAACTTCGAAATGGCTGTCGTTCTTAGTTACCCTGCATTGTGAAAATATACGATGAAGGACAATCCTTCAGTGGCTATGGATTCCCAGAAGAGGTCTTTACAAGTCAATTGCTTCATTTTGATGATTCGAGCAGTTGTAGTCACCTTTTCATGGCCAGTATCTTTTGATAATTCAGCTGATGGATTGACAATTAGCGAGGATGTTAATGTTTATCTGCATGACTAATTTAGACCTGATATTTTAGGCAGATGCTATCCTGTCCAGGCTCCAGAACGTGGATACTTTTGTGGAGGATGTCCATACAACCCTCTTAATTACTGCTGATACAGTATGTTCTTTCACCTCTATTTTGTCACTCTTATGGCCAACACACTGTATTGAGCATTATCCGTGTTTGTGCAGCCATGTGAAGGTTTATTTTTAAATAAGTATTGCCTCCAGCATGTGTTCCTCCAAAGAAATCGGAATACAGGAACTTAAAGGCAGAGTTATGGGGTGCCGGAAGTTGATTGTCTTTGTGTACCACTTTGTAATGCCACTGAAGTAGGTGTTGGTACCTAGTATGTCTTCAAGGTTCTTCCTCAAAGATAACCATCTAGACACGCCAAAAGAACATTTGTAGCTGGAAATCGCATACGTTTCATAAGCCATAGTGGGAGGCCCCTTTTTGATGTGCTTGCAGAGAAAGATTATGACAAAGAGATTTTTGTCATGTGCCTTTCTTGCGAACAGAGAAACCTATCCATGCTGTTTTTATAGCAATCTCTCCATCGCAACCTTTAAATATTATGCCTTTGCAGCAGAATAATCTCGTTTAGGGTAACAGAAGGGATTTGCATTGGTTTCTTTCCCTAATAGCAGTGTCTGCTGAGAGTTATTTCTTACTGATACGCCTAATTGATTTGGAGGTGGTGGTACATGAAGGGAGGATCAGGGAAAAACCATCCAGTAGGGACGAAGCACGGCATTTTATTGAAGGTTTGCTAGACACTACATCATCTCAAATGGCCTTTTGAAAAATAAATTCGCCTGAATTCTCTTAGCTGTTTATGTTCCAGGGTACTCTGGAGGTCGTGCCGAAGTTGTAGGATCTGTACTCGTAACCAACCTGAAGACAGGAAGGAGGAAGGCAGGATGGGACCGAGCAGAGGTACTGCATGCTTGTCAATACTGTTTCCAACAATTTACAGGCTTATTGCATTCCGGTTTTCATATCAACTGGACCAAAAGCCATTCCAAATACTTTCCAGTTTAACCTTCCGTGTTCATGTTGTGATGGGTGTTTCAGAGACTTCAAAGCCACATTTTATATCTTGCCCACCAAGGCTTATGCACCTAATTATGTCCGCTGGTTTGACAGCGAATTGCCTTCGAGCTGCTGATAATCATATTAGTCCTGCTATTCTCAGTTTCCCTTAACTAGGAATGCTCAGTACAGCGAGAATGTGATAGGAACCTGCAGACAGAGAGGTTACTTCTTTTGGATTTAAAATATTCGAACCATTAATTACTGAGTAGTTCTGTTATTTCGATTTAAATTGAGTATGGCTCGTTCTGTTTATCCCACTGAAGATGTGGCAAAATGTTGGGTGTCAAGACAGGTGTACTTTTATGACATACCAGCTGAGATTGTCCAGAGTCTGGTAAGTCATCTTGACAATGTTGTGGATCAGTGAACTTCTTGTGAGTTGTCTGTTTTAAGTACTTTACGGTCAATCCTCTGCTCCAGATTGATGAGGGAATCACTCTCAACGTTGCTGGGGGTTTGATGCTCGAACATCCACTCACGTCGCCTTTCATAAAAGAAGTGGTCTCTCTCTCTCTCTCTCTCTCTCTCTCTCTCACACATCGAAGTCAGTGGAAGTTTAGTTTTGACCAAGTATATGAACACCAAACCAGGATAGCTAAGGCTGCGTCATAGTCATCTTACTGATGTTAGTATGTACTCTTTATGTTTCCTACAGATTGGGACTGCTGATACTGTAATGGGACTCCCTATATCTCTCACAGAAAGACTCATCCAGGAGGCCCTAACTTGGCCTTAAAGCGAGGGTACGCGTGTGCCGAAATCAGAATTTCTGGCACTTTGTTCATAGCGGGAACTGACGTTAAACGTTGTCATGAGGCTGATGTAGTAACCCACCCAGGCATCAAACGCGGGATGGAGATAATTGCTGCCTTCTGATTTTCTGTTTTCCTGAGTTGCTAACCATGGTCATGGTTGTATACAGCAAATGTTTCAGTCAGGAAGCTCGTGTTGCGCTTGTATCATTGCCAGAAGATGACAATGATTATTGAACTAAGATGGTATCATTATGTCTTTAGGACATGTGAAAAGTCTTGTGCATTCATCACACGGATACTTTGTTCAATAAGATACATTCTTGTTCTATTTTCATATTGCTAGTCCGATACTTCGCCATAAAGGACATGGATTGCCAAATCTCAATTCATCATGATGCATTTCTCCATTACTACTGTACTTTGTAGGAGATCTATATTGATACCTGATGCTCGACTTAAGTCGAGCAATCGAGAAGATTCTATTTTGAAGTATACATATGATCCACACAGCAGAATACCAGAAACCAAGCTGGAAAAAGAATGGCATGCCATTTCCTGTGCGCAAAATCTAGTGTTAATGAGAAAAAAAATCAACCTTGCCAAAACTTACACATACATTTGAAAGTTTGTTGTTACTATACAAGTTACTTTCTACCCTCATGTATCACGATAACCAGCAGCCGCAAAATATCCTAGGTAAAGTAAGCCATTCGGACAAAAATACACCACTCTCCCAAGAAGACCTGTTCCTTTCATTCTGTGAGCAACAGCTTAACTATGTGGAGAATATGTGCTGAGGGAATAAATAGAAAGTAAGAGTACAACATAGAACACGCCCTGATCCGAGATCCTTGGAGTTGAAGACCTTTCAGTTCATGAGCCTCGGAGCCTTAAGAAGATATACGCCCCTCACGAAACCCTTCCCAACCTCACCGACATTTTTTAGCATATCCACCGGGTCAGTCCTTCCCTCACCTTCCTCATCTCGTGCCCGTTTCTGCAGATTGCAAAGGGAAATAGAAGGTTAATGAAACAAAAAAAACTTATAGAAAATGAAGAGGAAGGCATTGTTGGACCAAGAATGAAATTCAGTGAAAAAAAAAGCCGAAAGTACCAGCCCAGATCTTTCCCATGTGAGGCCTACTGCATCACCACCGTGAGAATCATACCACAACTTGAACGTTTCTGGAAACTCTCTCTATGAAAATTAAATCACAACATGAGAAAAAAAAATTTCCTGGATGCATGATCCATAATCAAGGCATTGAGCAGTAATTACCTGTAAGTCCTCAAGAAAACACTGCAAAGGATCAAAATTTACCATAAGCTTATTTTTTACTTCTTCCAAGCTACCCTTCAAGTCTTTTGTTGTCATGAAGGGGGAAAAGCTTTACTAGCACTTCCTAGCGCTACAGTTCTCCCTGTCCAAAGTATAGCACTGGTAAATATTTGCATTGAAAGTAAAAAGCAGGAAAGAGGAAGCACGGAGCAACTCAAATCCTCCTAAGTACCTTCATTCATTTCAGATGGGAAAAGCAGATGTTGTGGGTAAGGCAGTTTATTCCTATGTAGAAGAATTACAGCATCATAGTTGCTCAAAGGAGTCCGGAAAAGGCACTACAGGTAAAAATTTGTGACATATAATGTTGGTGGAAATGAGTCAATCACAACAGTAAGCAGATATACAACTAAAACATGAATGGCTCACCTCCCATCTGTAAGTATTTATTTGATCATGCAGTATTAGTTTGGCCAGCAAATTTGCACTGCTTCTGGCATAAGCCACCAACCTTTTGAGTTCCTTTTTCCACAAATCACCAAAATAACGTCAGAAACAGGTACCGCAAACAATAAAAATTAGCAGTTTCAAACCACTTCAATGTGGAAGATTATCGGATTGGACATGGACAGGATTTTTACAAGATTTTTTTATTATTTTCCCCCTTTAGAATTTGCATCCAGAAAGTTCACCACTATCCGCACTTCCTCACCTATATGAACTTGGATGTCTTGATAGGAAAGTCAATAGTGTAAATAAAAACTACATTTCCAGGAAAAGAAAAGTGGCAGGTTATTGAAGAGGATGGCCTATGATATGTCCTAAATGGACAAAAAAATTCTAGAAGCAGCATTTGCTTTATCAACCCTCACATTCACACCTTATCTAGCCTATTGTGTTCCCCATTCTTAAAACTTTAGCAATCTGATAGATGACTCAGGAACTACTCACCAGGAAATTGGGTGCAGATCTGGTCCAAGCTTCAGATGTCTTGTCATATGCTGTACCAATGAACATTGGAGGGTCTACAGATAGTGGATTCTGGTCATAAATCTTTCTACTCATCATGAAGTTTTCCTAGAGTTTGCACATGACCAATGTTAGCAACATAAAAACAAACACCTCAGCGCTCCCCATAATAAGCAATTGTTCGGACTCTTCACTTACATTGATATCTTTCTCATCATCTGGGCCCAAATCATTATTTATGTCAACAACTAAGGGAGAGAAGGTCCAATCATACTCTGACAGCAGCCTCAGGAACCTGTATTCCAAGTTTTCAGTGAAAATTTTACTAAACACTTTCCTGATTTCAAACAACACCATACTCTACTAATTGGATTATACAACAAAAGACAAATAAGTTTCGACCAATAGACTGGATAAGAATTTATCTGAGTGTGTGATGCAGCCCACAAGAATGGGCTCATCGCAATTTGTGAGTCATAATACTATATCTGAGTGGTGCAAAAAAGCCTAACAAACTGGAGGAGAACAAATATAAAGTCAATTGAGCTTCAGCATATTACAGCTTCACCTGGCAGGTGACAGCATCGGCTCTACTAATTGGTATTTATAATAAGGAAATTCACAGCTTTGCCACCAGTAAGAACACACCATTACTAACTGTACATAATAAAAACAATGATAATAACTACAATCACCCCACAGCTTCCATGTATCAGCTTGCAAGTATTTGTATGATAGGAACTGCTGCTCTAACAGAAAGCCAGTAATAGCACCTTCTCAGCTATAAGTGATTACATAACCATCCAAGAAGGACATTGCATTGTCATTAGAGATCCTTTGAGACATACTCAATTTGACAAGTATGAAAGAACAATCTCTCTCATTGTCTAGGAAGTCAGCTATGAGTATAGTAGTCAATCAATTGAAGAGTAAAAGTAGAATAGCAGAAATAAGTGCAGATCGTTGTTTCACGCGGTAGAAATCACTGAAATCTTTGACGAAATTAAAGAGGAACTCAACCTCAAGAAGCCAGTGATTCGTGAGCAGGGAGCAGCAAATGGAAAAGGCTTCAGAAAGAAATATGCGACCAGTAGCTCAACTGACTCCTCCTTTAGGCAAGCTGAAAAGAGATGCGAAGCCACCCACCTTTTTGCAAGCCTTCATTACAGAAGAAAGGCACACCCAAAATCAAACTACTGTCGCAACAAAAATAACCAACAGGGAAGACAAAAATGAACATCCTGCCTGACAACTGGCCCATATAATTGGTAACGACCCTGCAAGCCATTGATCATACTAGCATGCTGACCACGAATGAAAAGTTTCTTGTCTACGGAAGAGGCTCGCTTCCCTTGATCGCTTCCAACTGCAAATCAAGTGCGATTAAGTAAACAGTTCCTAAAACGCAGAACAACAAACAAACAGTCACATTAGGAGAACTAGAACTTACTTTCTCTATTCAACAAACTCAGGCCCCTCTCATGCAAGATTTTTAGACGAAAGGCAAATCCAGACATCAACACATCTACATCATCCTCACTTGCAGAACATGTCATTCCGTAACTCTTCTGGAGACTGCAATATAGCACGTAAAATCATTAGTTCTCAAGACAATCAAATTTTGCAAAAATCGAACTGAAATACCAACCTTTCTGCAATTTTAAGAAGAAAAGCAGCTTTAGTTTTCTCAACCGCTACATCATCCATTGGCCAATTCCCAGACCCTTCCAACTAATTAAGCCAATACCAATAAGTCAGAGAACATAAATTCATCAGTAACATATACTGAGAGCTGAAACAGATAGACATGCCTGAATCATAACTTCCAGGGGTTGAATGCACAATGGAATCTGCCTAACTTGTCTAGGGAGCTCACTCTTCTCAGCAATCAATGGATGAGGTTCCGGAGGAAAAACAGATGTGAACCTGAAAGCTGTGAACTCAAGTAAGAACTCAACGGCTTTTTGCAATCTCTTGGCTGCCTGGAAGAAAGTCTGCAGTAAAACAAGATCACCGCCTACATTCTGCTCACACCACCAACTTCAGAGAACCACATTTCATCTAACAAATCCAGCATTTGGTAGAATTCCGAAAAAAAGGACCAAAACTAATATGACACTTTCATTCCTAATTGTGAGTTGAGATATAATTTCATAAGAGGAGAAAAACCCTCTAAACTTCTTCAAAGAACTGTGGTGACATTGCCTGTCTCTGGTCCTAGCACAAAATCTCTAATCTGTCTGCTTCTACATACACAGATGAGCCGGAAGAACCTCAATATTGAATAGCGTAGTAAATGATGTCCTTCCAGTTGCATCTTACACTGGGCTTTTCATTTGGTCACATCCATATCTTATTATTGTAAAGGAAAAACATTGACAACATATCCAGAACAACCAAGTACACAAAAGGGATGTCGATGCCACGAAAAACAATTTGATGACAACGATAATCGTATATCTACGAACTGTTCTAATCCCCGAGGAAAGAGGCTGTACCTGAGTCCAGAGGCTGCACACTAGAAACCTTTAAAGGGATGTCTTGAATTAGGCGCAACCGTTTAGACAAAACCTCAAATGCTCGAATCAAGTATCCAGAAAATGCCATGGGATCTAACCAATTTAACATCGTAAGTCCAATAAACATATTTTGGAAGTAAGAAAAAATCATTAACAGGCAGAACTTGAGAAAAGAAAATCCAAGCAATCATAAGGAATAGGCAAAGCTACCTTCAACACCATGAAGCAAACAAAAGTCAAGCTGATCAACATAATGTACTATGTTTTCATTTGAGAGAGAGAAATGTCGCGTGAGCACATAATCCACAATCCTTTTTATAATGAGATGTCTCATCCATGGTTGACAATCCCATACTGCAAAATCAAAAGGTGCCAATTGTTGATCATCGAGGCAAAGGAAACGCTTTCAGAAGCATTCATGCACAGAAAATAAAAAATTGCCTTACCACTGCTTTCTGCAATTGTGCCATCCTTAAATCTCCGAAGCTCTGCCCTCTCCCCCCAGAACTTCCGGAATTTGAGGGCCTAGCAAACGAGTAAAATGGATTCTATAGTTGAATAACGAAAGCCTTCTCACATTAACATGAGAAAGAAACAGATGAGATACCTCCTCCTTGTTCTCAGCATTAGGGCCTATGTCAACCGCTCTAAAAGCTTTATCTGGGGAGCTTATGGAAATTCCAACAAACAATGGCTCTTTACCAAGAGTTGATAAACCCTGGAATCAAAACATACAGGGAGATATCCACATAAAAAGAATTTAGAATTCAAATGGAGATGATTAACGGACTTTATTAAGACACCAGAAAAAAGAAAATCCAGTTAATACATTTTCTATGCTATATTCAGAAGGGGTATTTTTCCACGCAACACGAACAATATTTGCTCGATCACTCAGTCCTTGATGGAGAACTGATTGCATCGTTTGTTCATACAGTCTCCAGCATTCCTTGTCCAAGCAAAAGCCAGATGCAAACACCTCTTTAATTTCCTTCAAGTTAATCCTAGAGACCAAATATATGAAAGCATTAGCAACGAAAGACTATAAATGTACATGAGCAAATACCATTGCTGATGATAGAAGGAACCAGAAATCAAAAGAATCACTCTACACCACTGACAGTCAGATTGGAAAAATGAAAGAAAGACAGGAAAAATGATTTTTCCATAAGTTTCATGGTAGCACAATAATGGTTTTTCAGTATATAATTCTACAATTAAACTTATTCCCAACTCAAGATCTGCCAGTTGATCTGATCACTTGCTGATTACACTAGCATATAGCTAAAGTTGGAATCAAGATCAACTCCAACTTGATTGCGTTTGTGGAACTTATGTTCATTTGTTGTCATGCATGTAAAATATATCACAACACATAAGTAAGATGTTACTTGATTCTGCAAGCAAGCCACCTAAATCAAGTTGTCATTTCAGCTCCATAACAAATAGAAGTCACCTGCTGAGTTTCCAATGAAAATTGCCCAAGTAAGACTCCTAGAAGCACCACTGATTTTGCGCCTCCCCCCCAACAAGCCAAAAGTTACGTCAGCAGTACAAGAACAAGATGCATCTGCATTTGCATCCCCAAAGTAAAGCATACAAATTCTAGTTTCCAAAAGTGTGATTCTCAACTTCAAAAGAAAATAACAGGCCAGGTTTACGCTCTACGAAGCAATTGTGGTGAAATTGCTTTTTAATGCCATAATTTTTCTTGGCAGTTACAGTATATGTTTGTCGGTAATAGGATTTGGTGCCCCTGCCCCCAACCCTCCCCACCATCTCAACTACTTGGCTGATGTGCAGTGGTTGAATGCCTCATATGTGGTAAAATTGATATGTGGCGAGTAGGTAGAACAGTACATGCGTGCATAATTTGCCACACTCAAGTTTGCCAATTGGAAGATTCATCAATACTGTGGAAAGCTTACAAGAATTATCAGTTGTTTACTGGGATGTATTAGTAAACAGTTCACTGGACTGCTCCAGTAACGTCCAATACTAGATTCTGATGGTCCTTGATGACGATTGGACTTAGATTTAGGATCAGATGCAGGAATTACTAAGACATTTGACTGGTCAACTAAGACATTTGACTGGCCAAATCTCACAACTGATAACATACGAACACGGCCCCAAAGGACACGCAAACACGATCATGCTCCATATATGTGAAAAGCAGAAATTGTACTAAATCAAGAATTAACATCAAGTTCCAAGGGAAATAACAGGACTTGATCTTCATCAGAATTGAGGTATCCTTTTAGATGATCCCCAATAGATGTCCAGCCGACCAAAAAAACCAAAAAAGCTGGGTGTTGCACGTTTTCCAGCTGTCTCTAATCAATGAAATGTAGGCCATAAGGAATTTATACGTAGAGATTTATGTGAAGTTCCATGCTCTACTTCAGTAATAGACTACACAGATTTGGTTTTCTTTCTTGTATTTCCATCACAAAGCACACAATATTCACTCTTCATTTATTCAAAAACAACAGCAAGCCACCACAAAAGCACACGATTTGGCATATATCTGAATATGAAGAGCACGTGCCAACAATATTTTGCAGAAACAAAATGCGGTAATGATATTAGAGAAGGCTCCATAGCACCATATTGCTTACCTCAAGCATATATCATATTTAGCAGGAAAGTCGACCTTGGTCATAAAGATCTCCTCGAAGCCACCATCTTTACACTTCTCCATGCACTTAAGGGTTAAAGCAGCCTCATCTTGGAGCTGGAGCTCAATAAAAGACATAGCAATTAGCAAAAATTTAGGCTGAGAAATAATTTTAAAAAAAAATTTCACATATAATGCAAATAATAAATCAAAACAAGATTTATTACCTCAAGGAAACCATTGTCTGACATGCGGAAAGCCAAATTAAAAACAGAAGATTTATTGCATATAACTACTGGGAAAAGATTCATATATTGTGTCCGTTCCTGCATCAATGAACACTAAGTGCGTGTTAAGCTATATGCACCAAACAAGAATGCACCGGCAAAAATATCCAGAAGGAACTCAAAATGACACTAGTGAGTGGCTATTAGGCTACACTCCTCTAATGAAATTGACCACCTCGTTACATCATGTCTGATGAGAAAAGACAAACTATGTTTCCATTAGCAGAAGGTCACCTTATTAAAAATACAACCCCCCTCTCTCTCTCCCCTCTTCCATCCCACTGCCCACTCCCCCTCCTTCTCTCCCCACTCTCCCCCCAACAAAAAAAAAAAAAAAAATTGCAAAAGAGATGACATGTAATATCAAAGGGACAAAAATGGAAGAACCGCAAGAGAAAATCAGACCTCCTTCGATATACCATTCTCTCCCTCTCCTTGAAAGAAAAGTCCACGCTTCCATAATTTTGAATTGGCTACAAGAAAAGAAACCGAGAACTCAACCATGGATTAGAATCTACCAACAGAATAAATTTCTCGGGCAGACAAATGGACTCATATCAGGAAATAAAGCATCTAACATAAAAACCAAACATCAATTTAGAAAAACAGCTGATTTTAATAGCTGCTTGCAGTAAACTGAAAAATGTATTGATCGCACAAACTATATCCTCAACTTTCAAAACTTATGAATATCCACTGGATTTACCAAATCTGAGAATTGCTCCCTCCAAGGTCGAGCTCTCATGTAAGTTGATTGCACAGAAGGGATCATCGTAGGGCAGTTATCCATTGGGGTCAAAGCTGTTTACGGATAGGAAAACCACTGTGATGGTTCATGACTTTCAATATGGATCTCCACTTTACAATGTGAAGAATCATCCTATCTGTCACTCCTTGTGTATCCTGACATTCGTAGTAGCACCTGGTAGCTTCAGGCACCTGCATAGTTATTGTTCTATGGTTTCTGACTGTTCGTGAAGAGCGCTCCCTTAGGTTACATTTTCTTACACAAAGTTGAAGGTGCTCTATAAGATATTCTACAATGTCTTTGCCTAAATTTTGCCCCTTGCTAAAATCTACTAATACCACTTTATCTTCTTGATAATGGTTACATCTTGGAAATAGATTTACAAACAACTCAAAGAAACTCTCGCTCCCAAGCTAGCCAGAAGCTTGATTACCGCACAATAGGTTAATAACAGACAACTAGTGGGAAGAGAGCAATACCAACATACCAATAAAGTCAAGTGTAATGCGGAATATCTGCATTGCTTTCAGTGAATTGTTAACCTTGCCAGCGCTCACAAGGTATGATATGATGACAGAGATTAGAAATCCATTTAAACAGTCGTGAATGTACAAGGAACTCCTCTGCCGGGCCCAGACCTGTGGATTGAAGCATTACGCATTATTTCATCCACCAGAAAATTATTCAACAACATTAAATGAACAAATTTTCTAGAGTCATACTTTGAGCAAAATTACTGCATCCCTTAATTCCTTACATCCAACAAGTGTTTTGTTCAGTAACTCTACATTATTCTCCATAGACATGTCCTCCAAAATACTAGTATTGTATGTCGGTGTGGCTTGAGCAGTACCTCCTAAGAAGAAAGTAACATGTCAGATTCAGTAATCACATTGCGATACCATACAGAATATGCGCTTAAGGCAAAATACAACCTTGATTTAGAGCACGGATGTTGCTGCGGTTCAAGTTCAACTTTGAAATATTGAATAAGGCTTTGGCGGTCGGAATTAGTCGAACAAATAACCCAGGAACATCAACAGGCTTTGCAGCTAAGACACAAAAAGATGGAATTGACAATTCAACACGTGTTTCTAAAGTCATAAAATATCAAAACAACAAACTACTGATAGGGCTCCGTTTGAAAAGTGCAAATAAAGCTGATGTGAAAAGGAAATCCAACCTGGATGGACTATTAACACGGGTTTTCGAGCCTCATTTTGGAGGAAGGACCACTTAATCTTCCTGACTGATGTAGATAACTTCAGATACTTTTTTATTGTGCAGAGGTACAAACATCGTTTGGCAAAGTACCTATGATCCAGATAATCTTTCTCATGGAAACATTCCTGTAGATGAAAGGGTTCGAATCGTCGACAGAACATATATGGATAATTCAACTAAGAATGACCAGAAAAGTTAGACAAACAGATCTGAAGCCATCATCTGAAATGGACAATGGCTAAAGCTCAATTAGATTAGTATTCATAACTTGTGTCTTCCCTAAGGGAAAGCATCAAAACCAGTTTCCCAAGTGCATAAGTTCAACCACTGTAACTTGATAATTATACCTTGTTTTTTGTGTGCATGGATGGGGATTTCACCAACTACGAATGAGATGCACAACCTTTAGATTATTTTTTCATCTCTATGTAACAGAGTCTCTTTTATGCCATTGCCTAGGTGATGCATACAAGTGAAGCTAAGCAGTTTCGTATTATGTACTGATAAAGTGTAAATTAATTTGAAACAAACTAAACAAACAGAACACGGTTCACCAAAGGCCCTAACCTGTACAGGATTCTACCAAGGACCTTACCCTGTCCACATAGAAGTAGAGGGAGATTTCATTCCTTTATAATTGGTGATGTACAGCATCAATTGTCCAAAATAATCCCAACAATTAACACATGCTCCCAATTGGCGCACACCCCACTCCAACAAACTCGAAAGGTATTGAGGAAATCATCTAGAGAAGTACCTTCGGCAACCCAATGAAAAGGTCTATATTCACATCAGGCTTTGCAATGCAACGTGTAGCATAGCTGCCTCCAATGTCAATGGATGTTGGCTTCTTGAACTTGAACTCGACTTTATCTGCCCCAACGTCTCTCACAAAAGCCGGAGCCAAGTCCGCTGTGACCTGCACAAGTTTCGCCAATACTAATGACCACACTGCCGAAGTAAAAAACAATCAACATCAACATCACCTTTAACCCAAACTAGTTGGGGTCGGCGGTCGATGAACCCAAAAAAGCAAGATCAAAAGAGCTATAAAATAAAACAAAATACAATAATATAGCTATAGGCAATATAAAGAAAACAAAGGGTTAGGACTCGAAAATAATATTTGTGATTAATTTTCTTTCCCTTCTTTGATTTCTTTCATCCAGTAAGTCATGCAAGCGAAGCACTCGGCCGTCGTCAAGAATCAGGTCATGCAAAAAAAATCGAAAAACTCGTCTGAGCAGTTGAATTTTTTCGCTAAGCTCCGAAAACAAAGAGCTGCGAAAAGTTTTGACTTTGGCATCTTAAGCTAGAATTCAATGCCGGGTCCCAATTCATTCTCCTTTTGCCACAACCAAACAAAAAGTGTGGACTTTACATTAACAAATCGAACCTGCAAGTCATCAGGAATCTTGCCGATGGCGTCTTTAATGGCAGACACTGCATCATCGACGTGCTTGGTGAACGAAGGCGAGTACTCGACCTCCACCTCCTTCAGCAGCTCTTTGACCTTCAAGTCGATTGGGTCGGTCGACGAATCAGCCTCCATTTTGCCTTTTCGGCTTCTCGAGCTTCCAATTTTACGCAGAAGATTATTACTGAATTTGCTGGAAGCTAAGAACGAAACGCATGGGGTTTTAGCCAGCGCTAGGGTTTAACGGGGCACAGCGACGCATTGGCGGGAGGAGGAGGGAGGAAGGAGATGCTGGAGAGGAAAACGAATTGGGCCCAAATTAAATCTTGTTTCAGGCCCAACAATGTCCAAGGATTGAGGTGGGCTCAAAAGCCCAGTTTAATTTCATTTTTTGGTGACAACTTGCATTGTTAATCATCATTATTATTATCTCGCAATGCACGAGTTGGCCTTTATCAAACTGGAAAAAGGTGTTGTCCCCTTTACATCCTAATGAAACCTGAATTAATCGGGAAAATCATTTCCATTTCAAGATTTTTAATTTTTGAGCTTTTTGACTCACTGAACTCCTCAAATCATTTCGACAGATATATATATATATATATCCTTGAATCCTTGATGGTAATTTCTCGTAATTAATATTCTTTCATAATTTGTTTAGGTAAAATATTGCTATATATATAGATAGCAGCAACCTGGTTTTTTTTTTTCTCGGGTTCCTAGAATAGAGGTTTGCTTATCTGGAGTCCGTTTTGTTGTCGTACAAAGCAAAATATGTGAGAGGTTGCAATCCTTATAAGATAGTTGCCATGTGAGATTTGAGCATGCCGTAGAGGACAATTGTGTATATTGCAGTACTTCTGTGGTTTCCCAATCAACAAGAGCAACAAATAACTCCATCTTGCATCAAATTCCATTGCAGAAGGAAGCAAGAAGACAAGACCCCTTTTGGCTCCGTTATCTCAAATATCATCAAGCCACTTGCTAAATCCGCCGGTTCTTCTGATCTTATGAATGATTTGATGTATGCTCATAGTGCATAACTAGGTCCATTTGGCGACTTCGCTAAGTAAATGAAGTTCAAAAACTTGAAGAACACATCAAAACCTCTGTTGAGGAGGTCAATGAAAAATTGGGAGAGCTCTTTCTCTCTCCCGGCACATTTTATTGAACATCAAAAATCAATGTGACTATAGGAGGCAAGAATCATCGGAATGACGACTGAATCTCTTCCAGAGTTCTTCCCTTCGTTTCTGGGACCAAGAGTGTCACAAAGACAACAGTGCAAGCAGCCACGACTGTGTAGATTGTGAAGGTACCTGTAGAAAATTGCCATGCCAGTCAGCAATTAGAGCTAAGTGCAAGAGAGCGCGTTGCAGGGGAGAGGGAGAGAGAACCTCCAGTGCTCCAATCCAACAGTAAGTTTGCGGTCATTGTGATTACCCCCGACGTTAACCAGTTTGCCAACACTGCTATGCTGCCAGCAAGGCCCTTAATATTCACTGGAAGAATCTGACAGTGCAGAAAGAATAAATATTTGAGTTAATATACATGGATCACAAGATGCTAAGACCTATTCTGTGTTATTAATTCATTGTGACTATGGATTTGTGCAAGGTAAAAAATGACTTGAGCCCATCAAGTTCCATCAATTTGTTGGACCGCCAGTTCGTTAAGTTGGCCATGATGTGACAAGCAACCCCGAAAAAATTCTTTGCCACAGAACCTTTGGGAAAAATCAATAAATTCTGAAACCCGAAGGAGAATTCTCTACTCTTGGATTTAGTGAAAAATAAGTGAATTGTGCGTACCTCAGACATGATAATCCATGGAATAGCGCCCACTCCCAGAGAGAAGGAAATAACAAAAGCCTGGATATAATGATGATCAAAACATACCCTTAAACATATTAAGCACATGAATAGAGCAAACAGTGAGTACAAAAAGGACATACCACAAGCCCAACCAGGGCCAATATTCCCATTATGCTGTATAATTTAGAGTCTTCTGAAGCAGAACTCTGGGATATGGAAACAATACCTCAGAAAAGCAGATACTGCTTCAGAGAAGAAAGGGTTGTACTAACAGCATTACTGACCTCTATATAAAATGCTACAGCCACAAAAAGAAGGCTCAAAGTCATTGCAGATGAGGATATCTGCAAAAACGATTTAAATACCCAATTTGAGCGTGTTTTAGAGAATCTCAACATTAGTGAGAATTTAGTCATACGCACTATTAGAAGCAGCCTTCGGCCTGCTTTATCCAGAAGCCAAGTAGTAACCCCAGTGGCAAGAACCTACAGCACGAAAGGTCCTTATACCTCAAATTAGGTCAAACGTATTTTGAATTGTTTAACTGCTGCAGGAGGCCACCAAAAGAATCGCCAAATTACCTGGATAACACCAACTCCAACACTTGCCACATTACTTGAAGAAATCCCTATTCAAAATTAATAAACATTAATGAAGACCTGATCAACCAAGAGAAGCTATATTGGGTTACATCAGTCAACAGATGCTATCAGAACAGCAGCAAGTATCAGTATGCCTTTGCTAATCCTGACTAAAGCAGAATCTAAAAGAAATTTCTTTTTTTTTATTTTTGCAGGCTTCTAGAAAATGAAACAGGCAAATTGGTTGAACTATTGGTAATAACATCAATGAATTGTTTCGCAACTCTTGATAGTCCTCTATTCAAGTTTATTTACATAGCACAAGAAAACATTCAATTACTAATCCGTTTAGATAAACCTCATATAATGTGGCATCAGCATCCTCAATTAGAAAAATGGGCAGACAAACGAATTTTTCTGGGGAGAAGAGCATAATTAATAGATTTTGGCTTAGTCCTTAACAGCAACATTGAAGGAGAAAGATTTAAAGTTGCAGGTTCTAATAAAACCCTTCTTCGCTCTGTTTAAATGAATTATAGGCAGCAATGCAACACAATCGATCACCACCTGCACTTTCGAATATCGTGGTGGAATAGAATAAAACACCATTGATGCCACTGAGTTGCTGAAGCACAAGAAGTCCAATACCTACCTGCAACACATATTTGACACAGGAAAGGACAAGTTGTCAAGGTATGGGATAATGAAGTACAAGGTAGAATCAAATGAAACATTTACCATTAATGGAAACCAATATCTTTTCCGCTTGAGCTCTGCAAACCTGATCGTTGTTCTTTTGCTTGTTGATGCAACAGATCTCTACGTGAAGTATGTAACTCATTATAATCGATACTACACTACAAAGATAGGAAAACATATGTAGATCAATTATCGTTGGCCAATTATCTTAAGTTCTTTTTCAGTAGAAAAGGCTCGTAGAATTCCATGAATGACACATATCTGTTAGATCACGCCATTCAAGTTGGAAAAGATTTTCAATACCTTGATTTCATTAACTTCAAGGGAAATATCAGTATCAAATCCCCGAAGGACCTGCAAAGAGGCTTCAAAGTCCTCTGTCAAACCCATTTTGGCCTGCAGCATTTTCCATTCCGAAGAACATAAAGCAGAAGAGCAACATGAGGAAGCAGTGAATGAAGAAATGATAGCAGGAAGTTCATATAGGGGTGGGTATAATACAGAAAAGACCACATCAGATTTCATACCAACCATCGAGGAGACTCTGGGATGAAAAATAAACCAGGAATCAATATTATACATGGAAGAGCCCCTGCAAAAGATGTTCAAAACCAATTTCAAAGAAGAAAACCAGAAATAAGTAGGTTGAGCACCAAATTAACGGCATCAGAAAACTGATCAGCATACTTGGCGAATGACCTTATTAAAGAAGCACCACCATCCTTACCAAAAAAAAAAAAAAAGAAGCACCACCATTCATAAAGCAAATGGGCCTTTTGTTCAGTATATATTGGCAAGAGTTAAGATTGAAATTAATTGATAAAAATTAATGTGGGCTGTCAAGAAGCTTTCTAGGTTGTTAGCAAAAAAACAAAAAAAAGAGGCTTTTTCATGGTGGAAATCTTGTAAGTTTGTCAGAAGTTAAGTACATCCAGCATCATATGTTTCTCTTTCAATAATAGATTCTCTCTTCACGGACTTACCCAAGATAGCAAGGATCCTCCAATTGAGAAATAGTCCAAAAGGTAAGCCAACAATAGTCCCATTGTAATTGAGAGCTACTAAAAGAAAAGGAAATGAAACATTTTCCATGAGTTTGTTAAAACTACATCAAAATTATTGAAAGAAAAGGCATCACATGAAGCAGACAAGTTTAAGCGGTAGGCATATTGACCTGATTCACAGATCCCAGGGTTCCTCTCATGTTCTGAGGCGATATCTCAGCTATATATACCGGCACCTACATATACCAAGAAGGGCCATAATTGAGATTTGTCACATTGCAGCCAAGCGCAAATGCAAAGGGTTTTAATGGACACGTGTTTATGAAAGATTACCGTATAAGAAATTACACCCACACCAAATCCCGCCAATAACCTTCCCATGTATAAGAATGAGGAATCCTACAGAAGCAGCCAGTAGTACATAAGGATGCTGCTGTGGTTGATTGAGTTTCATGAATTATCTGCTCATAAAGGTCACTCACCTTAGCAAATGATATTGCCAGCCATCCTAAAACATTAGGGACCGCAGCGATCATCAGAGACTGCAGTCAAACATGGTTAGGAATTAACAGTGTCCGCACAAGAATCACCCAATGCAAAACAAAAGCCACCATAGTGATGTTTGTTTTGGACATTTAGAAGGAACAGGTCAGCCCAGCAAAGCAAGAAATCAGCAATAGAGTTCCAGCATGACGATATCTTGTTAGATTCCGTTATTCATCCACAATATGCAGCAATTTGTTTTAAATGGTGAATTACAACGGCAGCTTTACCCATAATCAGCAATAGAAACCTAGTGAAGCTTTAGAGCCTCATGCTGAAAAGACAAAAGCCAATGGAAAAGATTGGGGGGTGGGGACCCCAACTTCTCAACCTCTATTTATGGCTTTCCAAACGAAAGGTAATCGAATGACTCCAAAAGCTCCATCATAATAAAACATAAATTATTCACAACCGAGCATCTTATGTATTTTTCACAATATTGGCTGTTTAGTGCAGAAAATTTCCGAAAATCAGTCACATTATCCAAACAAAAGTTTTAAAAGAAGAGAAAAAAGCCAAAAGAACTAAAAGCTACGCTGAAATTGCTTACAATTGACTACGACAGATAAAAGAAACTCCCATGAAAATGGCAGCTGATCGGAATGAGTAGCATACCCCTTTCCGACCGATGTACTCAGCAATCTGGCCACTCGTGATTGCCCCAATCATAGCTCCCACATTCACCAACGAGCCAAATATCGAATACTAAATCCAGCGCAATTCCACAATCAAGAAGAAATTGCATCATTTAACTATCAAAAGCAGATTCAAAACCAAAACAGAAAGATTACAGTCTAGATCCCGAAGCAAGTCGAACCTGGGAGAGCGAAAGGTCTAGGTCGCTCATTATGTCCTCCTCCGTCGGAGACGAATATCCACACTGAAAGCCGAAAACAGCACAAGACTTGCCCAATCACGAAATTCACTACAGGATATATCATACATAGAAGAGACAGGCAGGCAGACAGACGAAAAACGCGTTACGAAACTTCGGGCTTACGCTGAATCCGAACTGAATGGGGCCCAGGGCGACGATCAGGACGCAGAGGAGGACGGAGACGGATCCGTCGCGGAGGATCTGCGCCGATGCGGTGACGCTGGACTGACTCGACCCCATCCCCTGCATCTTGTACCAGCTCCCCGTGTGGAGGAACGGCTTCCTCAGGTCCCTATCTTCCTCGGCGTCTCCAATGGCGCTCATGTTGGAGCTCGAACCTGAAGCTGAATTCTTCTTCGGAAGATGCCGCCGCCGCCGCTGCCGCTGCCTCGTCTCCTTCCTCCTCAGCTCAAGCGAGGGAGAGAGCGACGCGAGGCGTGATTTGAATCTTCAGAGATCGCAAATCGCCAAGGATTTCGGTTGGCGCGGAAGAAGACGAGTAAGATGGTGGCGCAAGGAGACGACCAGTCGTGACTCCAGAGATGGCGCATACTATTGAATTTAAAAAGGAATTTCTGCGACGATGAAGACTGCATGCGCCCGACGTCTCTTTTTTCTTTTTCAAGTGAAAATCAAGCTGGCCAATTACTCAATTTGACAGGCTTGCTTAATCTAATTTAAGCCTAATCAAGACGGTGTTTTTCTCTTAAACACATTTTTTTAGGTATAAGAAAAGACAAGAAAATCCTTAAATTCATACGGCTAATTCCCAGGACAAAAAAAAAAACATCGGAAGGCGAGTTGTCGTTCTATATGAAGGCGAGAGTAGCGATGAAGATGCGTATTATCAACATTTAACTGACCCCGATGCTCATATTTTTGAAGAAATTAGTGGCGATTTTTGGAAGTGTGGGCAGATTTGGGACTAGAGTGAAAGTTGAGGGTATTTTTTTTAGATAAAAAAAAATTAGGTTAGAATTGGAATTGAGCCTAAAGTTGAAGAATTTAGGAAATTAGATCTAAATTTATATGACATGTAGGGAAAATACATTCGAGCTTATTAAGTTCCAAGAACAAGAGCTGGAATTCTTTTACAACTTGGATTGCAATTGAGTTAAGAGAAAGTTGAAAAATTCCGTTAGAGACTTATTCTGTCTCATTAAAATGCACAACTTGAAATGGTTTGGAAATCTGAAAAATGAATTTTTAAAAATCTTCTAAATTCACACAATAATAACAGTTGTTCAAAGAATGGAATTTTTGTGGTCTCATATAGGAAAATACGTGATTGGTCTCATTCGATCTAGCCGTTAGATTGAGAAAGGATAGATTTTGACCATCGGATGATTTTAAAAAGATCGCAAATTGCGACAATATTTATTAAAAAAATTTCGACTATAAGATTGTACGTGGTACTGTTGATTCGTGAAAATTACGACATTTACCCGAATTGGAAAAAAATCATGATAGATTCATGTTATTTACAATTTTTCGTGAAAATTATGAATATGAGAATGTTCAATCGGATCAAACTTTGAAATTGATCTCTATGCTTGAAGGATGGATTACCTAGGGCGTGCAAAACAACACTTTTGCTCTAAAAATCAACTTTTGACTAGAAGTTCATTTTTTTTACTTCTACTTCGAAGCGGGAGTTGATTTTTCTATTTATGGAGAAAAGTAAAAAAATTTATATTTTTATAAGTGGCTCCAAAACTACTTATGAAGTAAAACGAAAAAAAAATGCTATAGAAGTAGAAAGATGAAGTTGCCTAATCAAGCGGATTTTGCTCCGGAAATTACGTAACCAAACGAATTTCTACTCTATAAGTTGCGTAACCAAATGAATTTCGCTCTAAAAGTCTTTGTGAGGATAAAGACTAGATGGATAGGTACAATTATTTACAACTCTTTGGTACATTTTTAAAGTCTGTCGTTAATGATTGTTTGATACGACTGAAAAATAAGTATTGAAAAAAATGTAAGTATTGAATATTAGCGCTAAATTCATCATGGAAAGTAAAAATAAATAGGTATTTTTATGAACAGATGAAAATTAAATATAACAATTCATTAGTTCTTATCGAATATGGAACGGCGAGCATTATTGGAAAGTTTCGACAAATATAATCCGTGAGATTTTAATTTCCGTTGAATATTTCATCTCTAGGTAATCTAAGTCGGTTCTTCCTTACTTAACACATGAAGTGATTAACTTAGAACAGCCAATCATGTTCTGTCTAGTACCGGATGGAGTTAATGGCAAATCGAGATACATAGAGAGTGCCACAAATGTTGAAAAATTATGAAACAATCAAGAAAACTCGATATCAAATTTCTAGTGTAGCGAAAAGATTTGATTGGTGACGCCGTGATTGTTGAATCCTTTTTGTCCTACGGCAACGTACGGGTTAATATTTTGTTTACACGATTTTCATGTAGTGCCCGTTCTTTCTCTCTCTTTTTTCCTCTTAAATTTTGGAATATCTCAAAAGAGTTCTTGTCAATTTTTTTTTTCTTTCGTTTTGCACCATAAGGACTTCGACCGTTTTATTCTGTGATAGATCCTCAGAAGAGAAAATTTAAAATTAAAATCAAAATTAAAGTAAAATAAAAAAAGAAAAAGGAAGAAAAGGAGGCAGTACTCGGTAGTGAGTGTATAAATATGTAATTTTGACTTTTCGAAGACCAATTAGGGATGCCAGATATAGAAATAAAATGATTAGCTGTCGGGAGAATTTGTCGTTAATTGCAGTTGGTTAATAAATGAAGATTGACTTTTCAACCAAACGAGAAAAAAAAAAGAATAAAAGAAGATCATTGACTGGTCAGTGATGTGCTGCAACGGTACTTCTCAGTCCATGACCTAATTTTGCCAGTGACTTTGAAGTTTAGCTGAGGACGTTCCTTGGATCCTCAAATTTTGTCGACATGCCGATGTGGTCTTAAACTTTCAATTGCTTCGATTATGCTCCTCAACTTTTGATCAGGGTGTAATATCTTCTTCAAACTTTAAACTAGTCCGATTAAGTCTTTGAATTCTCTCAGAACATTCAATCGCATCTTCACATTGAAGGGACAAATCCATCAGCCAATACAAATAATGTCTTCTTCTCAAGTTCTAATTCGAGATCGCGTGAGATGAATAATTTCGAGCCGGTTGACGCGTGATCAACCGGTGAGAATGTCGAGAGTGTTTGATGGAACAAAAGTGATTGGTGTGTTTGAGGGAAAATAAATTTTAAAAATAGAGTTCACCACCAAGGCATAAATGAGCGATCTAATGATCAAGAATAAAGATTTTTAAGATTTGCCTCCAAGTAATTCGATAAGGAATAAAGGTAAATTTTAAAAATAGGATTCACTACCAAGGCATAAATGAGCGATCTAATGATCAAGAATAAAGATTTTTAAGGTTTGCCTCCTAGGAATTCGATAAGGAATAAAGGTGCTACTAACTTGAGTGGAATACTCATATTTTGTCAAATCAAAATCTGCATGCCTGCAATGGAAAATGCACCCTTATGCACCCCCTTGGACTAAGACATTGGAAACATTAAATTAGAAGACTGCTCGAAACTAGGAAACCTACTTAGACTAGAAAACAACCCCGCCCATCTTAACGTATTCGAATCGGCCTTTACTCTTCTATCTCTAGAAATTCATCTCGGAGGCCTTCTCCTCATTGGATCGTCCATTGGATCATGTTATGGCAAAAAATCTCGCTTTATTTACATAAATATTGCATGTGCTTGGCTGATCGATGAGGTTCGAGGCGGGCTTATGAGTTGATTATTTTCAGTGGAGATTTGAAGCTCCCGCATCTCTACCATGTTATCCAACAGCAGAAATTGAATGTGACACCAGAAGGCAATAGTCATCTAAAACGACGACTGAATCTCTTCCAGAGTTCTTCCCTTTGTCTCTGGGACAAAGAGGATCACAAAGACAACAGTAAAAGCAGCCACGACCGCATAGATTGAGAAGGTACCTGTGGAAAATTGCAAAGGCCATGTCTGTCAGCAGCTAGTTAGTGTTAAGCATGAGAGAGGGTGGTGCATGGGAGAGGGAGAGAGAGAGAGAGAGAGAACCTCCGGCGCTCCAATCCAACAGTAAGTTGGCTGTCACCGTGATTAGCCACGTTGTTTTCCAGTTTGCCAATGTTGCCATGCTTCCGGCGAGGCCCTTAATATTCGCCGGAAGAATCTGGCATGCAAAAAGAATAAAAAGTTTGAGTTAGTCTCCATGAATCACAGGATGCTAGGACATATTCCCTTGTTTTAACTTAATGAAATGGCCATGGATTTGTGCTTACCTCAGACATGATAAGCCATGGAATAGATCCCATTCCCACAGAGAAGGCAACAACAAAAGCCTGGATATGTTGACGCTCAGAACATACCCTTAAGCTTATTAAGCATAATGAATAAGTACAGAGTGAGTATAAATGATCATACCACAAGCACAACCACCGACAATATTCCCATCATGCTGTACAATTTAGAGTCTTCTGAAGCAGAACTCTGGAAAATGGAAGAACAATGTCTCAAAAAGCAGCCATTGCCTCAGAACCGAAAGGGTTATAGTAACAGCATTACTCATCTCCATATAGAATGCTGCAGCCACAAAAAGAAGGCTCAAAGTCATTGCGGATGACGATACCTGCAAAAACAGATTTAGATACCCAATTTGAGCGTGTTTTAGAGAATCTTAACTTCAGTGAGAATCTAGTCATACGCACTATGAGAAGCAGCCTTCGGCTTGCTTTATCAGGGAGAAAAGTCGCAATCCCAGTGGCAAGAACCTGCAGCATGAAGGGTCCTTACACCTCAGATTAGCTCAAATTTTTTTTGCATTGTTTAACTGCTACCTCTGAGAGGATCATCAATTTACCTGGATAGCACAGAGTCCAACCGTTGCGACATCACTTGAAGAAATCCCTATTCAAAATTGAAGCACATTAATAGAAGCCTAATCAACCAAGAGAAGCTTTATTGGGTCGCATCCGTCAACAGATGCTACTCAGAGCAACAGCAAGTATCAGTATGACTTTGCTTGATCAATTCTTTCACCAACTCTTGCATAGTTCAAGTTTAGGGGTTTTCTCCAAATTCAATTGATAATCCTCTATTCAAGTCTATTCAAACAGAAAAATAAAACATTTGATTCCTAATCTTTTTAATTAAACTTAACATGATGTGATAACTGCATCCTCAATTAGAAAAAAAGTAGAGACAAATGCCATCTTTCTAAGAGCATATTGAAAGTTTTCAGCTTAGTCCTTAATGGTAACATTGAAAAGGAGATATTTAAAGTTGCAGGTTCTAATAAATTCAGTTCTTTGCTCTGGTTAAATTTAAATAAGGCTGCAATGTAACGCAATCAGTTGCCACCTGCACTTTCAAATATGGTGGTGAAATAGAAGAAAACATCATTGATGCCACTGAGTTGCCGGAGCATAAGTAGTCCAATGCCTACCTGCAACACATATATTTGACACAAGAAGGGACAAGATGTCAAGGTATGAGATACTAAAGTTCAAGATAAATTCAAGTGAGACATTTACCATTAAAGGAAACCAATATCCTTTCTTCTTGAGATCTGCAAACCTGATCGTTGTTCTTTTGCTTGTTGATTCAACAGATCTCTGCGTGAAGTATGTAATTCATTACAACTGATACAAATTTAAAAAGAAAGAAGTTGAAAAATAAGTAGATCCTTTATGTCTAGCAAACTATCTCAAGTCCTTTTGCAGTAGAAAAGGCTTTAAGAGCTGCACGGATGACAATTTTTTATCATCACAACCTTCAAGTTGGAAAAGCTTTCCAATACCTTGATTTCATTAACTTCAAGGGTAATATCAGTATCAGAACCCCGTAGCACCTCCAAAGAGGCTTCAACTTCTTCTGTCAAACCCATTTTGGTCCGCGGCATTTTCCAGTCCAATGAACATAAAGCAGAAGAGAAACATAAGAAACCAGTGAATGGAGAAATGAGAGCAGGAAGTAAATAAAGGGGTGGGTTTAAACAAAGTATTAAACACGGAAAAGACCATATTAGATTTCATACCAATCATCGAGGAGACTTTGGGATGAAAAACAAGCCAGGAATCAATATTGCACATGGCAGAGACCCTGCAAATAATATTCGAAATCAATATCAAGGAAAATTACGAGAAACAAGTTAGTTGAGTGTCACCAAATCAATGGCTTCAGAAAATTGATGAGAATACTTGGCCTATGACCTCATAGAAGAAATACCATCGTGTGTGGCCTGTTGTTCGTTATATATAGTAGGGAATTATGTCCAAAATTAATCAGTAAAATTTATGTGGGCATGTTCAAAAGCATTGTATGGCGTTAGCAAAAGGGAAAAAAACAATACAGAGCTTTTTTTGTTGTTGTTGGAAGTCTTGTGTCCGAGTTAAGTACATCCAGCATCATGTACTTCTCTTCGAATAGATGATTTTCTCTTCATGGACTTACCCAAGATAGCAAGGATCCTCCAGTTGAGAAATAGTCCAAAAAGGTAAGCCAACAATGTTCCGAATGTGAGTGAGAGCTACAAAAAGAAAGGGAAATGAAGCATTTTTCCATTATCTGTTGGCACAACTTCAAAACTGCTAGAACGTATCATGTCAAGCAGTTGAATGAGAAGTGGTAGGCGTGTTGACCTGATTCACATATCCCAGGGTTCCTCTCATGTTCTCAGGCGATATCTCAGCTATGTAAACCAGCACCTATCGATACCGAGGGCCAGAATTAAGATTTGTCGCACTGCTGCCAAGTGCAAGTGCAAAGGGTAATAAGAAAGATCTTTCCAAAGATCACCACATAAGAAATTACACCCACGCCGAATTCCCCCAACAACCTTCCCATGTATAAGAATGAGGTATCCTACAGAAAAGCAGCCAAGGAGTACATAAGGATGTAGCCATGGTCGACTGAATTTCACAAACTATCTGACTATAGTGATCACTTACCTTGGCAAATGATATCGCCAACCACCCTACGACATTAGGGACTACGGCGATCATCAGAGACTGCAGTTGAACATTGTGAGAAATTAACAGTGTGCACACAAGAATCATGATAATATCTTGTTAGATCGTACAGCTATTCATTCATCATGTGCAGCAATTTGTTTTAAGCGGTGAATCACATCAGCTTCACCCATAACAGCCAATAGAAACCCAGTGGAAGCTTTAGAGCCGCAAGCTGAAAAGCCGGAAGCCATGGAAGGTACAAGAACGACTCCAAAGGCTCCATCAAATAAAAAATGTTAGTTACTCAAAATCGAGCAGCTCATTTTTTTTTTCAGGATGTTGGCGGTTCAGTGCTGAAATTTTCCAAAATTAAGTCACTTTATTCAAAGAATAATTTCAGCAGAAGAGCAAAAAGCCAAAACAACTAGAAGCTCCCCTTAAATTGCTTAGAGCTGACTACGACAAATGATACATGAAACTCCTATGAAAATGGCAGCTGATCGAAATGAGTGGCGTACCCCTTTCCGACCGATGTACTCCGCCATATGACCGCTCATGATTGCCCCAATCATACCTCCCACATTCACCAAGGAGCCAAATATTGAGTGCTATTCCCACCATTATACCGCAATCAAGAAGAAATTGAGTCAATTAAAAACAACAACAACAACAAAAAGATCCAAAACCAGGAGAGAAAGAGTAAATTCCGGATCCTGAAGCAAGTCGAACCTGCGAGAGCGAAAGGCCTAGGTCGCTCATTATGTCCTCCTCCGCAGGAGATGAATATCCACACTGAAAGCCGGAACAGCGCAAGAATTACACAACCGCGAAATTCGCCGATGGATAGGTCCGCGGGTAGGTAGATGGATGGATGGGAATCGAATCACATTACACGAATTCAGGCTTACAACGAATCCATACTGGACAGAGCCTAAGGCGACTATCGAATGGCAGAGGAGGACGGAGACGGAGCCGCTGTTGCAGAGGATCTTCACCGCCGATCCGGAGAGGCCGGGACTGCCTCGACGCCCTCCCCTGCATCGTGTACCACACCCCCGTGCGGAGGAGTGGCTTCTTCAGGTCCCTCCCGACCTCAGCATCTTCAAGGGCGCACATTGTTGAAGCTCGAGGCTGGCAGCTTTCTTCAGAAGTGAAGCTACTGCTGCTGCTGCTTCTTCCTCCTCCTTAGCTCGAGTGAGCGAGAGAGCGATGCGAAGTGTGATCTGAAGCTCGAAGAACTGTGAATCGTGAGGGATGAGGATGTTGGGATACACGTAACATGTATAGGCAAATAAAACATATGAAATACGCAGCGAAAATAAATAAATACTTATACACGTATCTCGAGAGGCGTTGTTCGTGCGTTTCAATCGAAAATCTTAATTAACGAATGGAGTTAACGGATTAACTCTTGAAGCGTCTTTAAAACAAAAATGTTCGGGACGTTTTTCGATCCAAGCGCCACAAGTGTCGGCGCTCTAGTTCGACACACCACCAATCATACAACGAACGAGAAAACGAACTCGCGAGAATCACCACTCGAATTGTTTAGCAATATTGTGGAATCAATTCTCCGCGTTCTCAAAATTTTTTTGGTCACCGTAAGAGCAAATGTCTAGAGAGAGTTTCTGGTTTTTCACACGCACTCTTACGCACTCTTACGCACAACACTCACGCATGATCCCTTGATCTGATCGTGGGATTATACATTACACAATACACAAGCATAATCCCACGATCTGATCGTGGGTTATGCATTGCACAATGGTCAGCGAACATGTCGCTGACCATTTGTGTAATGGCGCACGATCAGAAATTTTTGCTGATCGTGTGCCACCTACATGGTCTGCAAGTGCAGACCATGTACGTACATCCTTTTTTTTTAATGTTTTATAATAATAATAACAATTACTATTATTATAAAAACAAAAAGGTATACGGTTATTATATGTGCATTGCGGACATATTAATATACGTCCACTATGAGCATATGTGTGCATCGTATGCACGTACGTCGATGACCAAAAATAAAAATAAAATTAAATCATATTTAATTTAATTTTAGCCCGATTTTATTCGGTATATCGTAATCGCAAACATATTTGCAATATCGTCTTTCCATTCAACGTCGTCATATATTGGTTAAGGTGTGTGGCATTCCTAGGTTCAATCGAATTTGGTGGCTATAAGACATATGTACTAACACATTAGTACTTCAAAGAGAATTGATTGTCCCGATCAACCTCTAGATCTTACAAGCCATGAGTGACATCTAGCAATATGTCGTGGCTACCCGGGATACGTGTGAATGCTTTAAGAACATAATGAACCTGTCACTTCCCTGTGTAATTCAATCCTCTCTGTCTTACTATATCCCGATCGAACAAAGACCATGGAATATTTGTCAAGTCGCCAATTCGATCATATGCACAAATTTAATTCGAGACATAAACATTTTATTCTTTGTTACAACCCCGGCCGAGGATTTCAATGCATTTACATAATTAAATCGCATAGGATATCATACCTTGCACGTAACAAGGTGACAGATTCCATTTTGCGTACACGTGTGACTTCGTATGTGTATAAACTATGACCATCAAGTATAGAGACGGATCGACGAACCGTCGATATGCGTCCTCGTGAACCATAGTCATCCAACACACAAGTCAACACTGCGCCTCGAGTCTAAGGATTATTTACACAAGACCAAAGCATGAACAATTAGACATTGACCATGCTAAAAGCTTTCCATGTCGCTAATCATTCAATTTGTGTCACGTTCAGGTGAACTTGTCCTAAGACAAGCACTTGTGTTCTAACTCGGGCATCGCAATACCCAATGACTTGTGACTCGTCATCCCCTTAAGTATCCAATACTTGCTTGGTGAAATTAAGAACACACCGGTCTCAACGGGATTATTGATATCCATTCAATGATCCATCGATCGAGGAACAGTTTAAAGATTCGATCCTAATCGTGAACCCATCACACATATTCTTAACGTCTCAAGAATAGGTCCAAGTTACAATCGATCTTATGGAATTTATTCATATATTTAAATAATTGGACAAATGAATAAATACGTCTTTGCCATTAATTAAATAATAAATCGAAAGTACAATCGAAATCCCTAACATGTAACTATTACATAGTTGCTTTAGGGCATATGTCTAACAATCTCTCACTTGCACTAAAGCCAACTAGTCCGGTACCTCAAACCCATTTTGTCAAGGTGTCTTTCAAAAGAAGACAAAGGTAACGCCTTAGTAAAGGGATCCGCCACGTTTTCCGCCGAGGCAATTTTTCGCAAGGCGATATCACCTCTCCCAACTATTTCTCCGATGAGATGGAAGCGTCTCTCAATGTGCTTGAACTTCTGGTGAGACCTTGGTTTCTTAGCTTGAGCTATTGCCCCATTGTTGTCACAAAACAATGTAATCGGCTGCTCAATGGAAGGAACTACTCCAAGTTCGAAATGAACTTCTTCATCCAAGTCGCTTCCTTTCTTTGCCTTGAAGCGCTAACATACTCGCCTCGGTGGTGGAATCGGCGGTTGTACTTTGTTTGGAACTCTTCCAACTAAGCGCACCACCATTGAGTGTAAAAACAAACCCGAGATGTAGACTTATAGTCATTTGGATCCGATTGAAAATCGGAATCGATTATAAACTTCAACTTTAAACTCTCCTTCTCCATATATCAAGAATAAGTCCTTAGTCCTTCGCAAGTACTTAAGGATGTTCTTGATCGCTATCCAGTGCTCTTCTCCTGGATTAGGCGATATTTACTAGTAATACTTACAAGCATGCGCAATATCGGTCGCGTACATAGCATAGCATACATTATGCTTCCAATAGCGAGATGCGTAAGGTATTTTTGCCATCCGCTCTCTTTCTTCGGGAGTGTTGGGACACATCTCCTTGGAAAGACGGATTCCATGCCTAAAAGGCAATAATCCTCTTTTGGAACATTGCATGTTAAATCGTGTTAACACTTTATCTATGTACGTAGATTGAGAGAGGCCAATCAATCTTCTTGATCTATCTCTATAGATCTTGATACCTAAAATATAGGTTGCCTCTCCTAAATCTTTCATGGAGAATTTCGTGACAAGAATAGTTTGATCGATGATATCATCGGTACATCATTCCCGATCAAAAGTATATCATCGACATACGGAACTAGAAATGCAATTGCGCTCCCACTAACCTTCTTATATACACACGGTTCATCCGGATTTTTAATGAAGCTAAACGATTTGACTACCTCATCAAAACGGATGTTCCAACTTCCGGAGGCTTGTTTAAGTCCATAAATGGATCTCTTAAGCCTACACACCTTTTGACTTTCACCACTTGATTCAAAACCCTGTGGTTGCTCCATATAGATATCCTCCTCGAGGAAACCATTTAGGAAAGCCGTTTTGACATCCATCCTGGAATATCTCATAATCAAGGTGCGCAGCTATAGCCAACATAATCCGAATGGATTTTAGCATGGCTACAGGTGATAAAGTTTCGTCGTAATCGATCCCTTCTTTTTGACGATATCCTTTCGCCACCACCGTGCTTTGTAAGTTCCAACTTGACCACCAGCGTTCATCTTCCTCTTGAAGATCCATTTACAACCAATTGGTACAATACCATTAGGCGAGATCAACTAGAGTCCAAACATCGTTGGAATACATTGAAGCCATTTCGGATTTCATGGCTTCTAGCCATTTACTAGAATCGATGTCCGACATCGCCTCCTCATAGGTGTTAGGATCACTCGGTTGATCACTATCATTCACAATGAATAGTGATTCAATATATTCAATCGAGTGTCTATAACGAATAGGTAGACGAGATGCTCTCGCACTCCTCCTAAGAGGTTGTGTATAAGAAGCTCTCACCGAATCGGAGATCGGTGTCGAACTTGGTTATTTGGTACTTCACTATTATCTTCTTGTAAGACTATTTTTCGCCCAACACCACCTTCCCTGGATGAACCGATTCTCTAGAAAGGAAGCATGTCTACCGACCGAAACTCTTTGGTCATTGTGAAAATAGAAATAATATCCAAGAGTCTCTTTTGGATATCCAATGAAGCGACCTTATTCGCACCGGCCTCCAATTTTTCTGTTCTCAACTTCTTGACGAAAGTGGACAACCCCAAATCTTGATATGATTAAGACTTGGTTTCCTACTATGCCATATCTCATAAGGCGTAGTTGGAACAGATTTGGATGGCATTCTGTTCGGTAAATATGCAGTTGTCTCAAGGGTATATCCCCAAAGGGATACGAGCAAATCGGTGTAGTTCATCATAGATCGCACCATATCTAATAAGGTACGATTTCTTCTTTCGGATACACCATTATGTTCGGAGTTGCGGGAGGTGTCCACTGTGATAAAATGCCGTTATCTTTAAGATAGTCCAAGAATTCAAGTACTAAGGTATTCACCTCCTCGATCGGATCGAAGAGCCTTAATACTCTTTCCTGTTTGTTTCTCAACTTCGGACCTAAATTCCTTGAACTTTTCAAAGGATTCGGACTTATACTTCATTAAGTACAAATAGCCATACCGTGAATTATCGTCGGTAAAGGTAATGAAGTAAGAATAACCACCCCTAGCAGTTTCATTAATTGGTCCACATACATCCGTATGTATCAATCCCAATACGTCGGCAGCTCGCGTACTATGTCCTACAAAGGGCGCTTTGGTCATTTTTCCTAGAAGACATGCATCACAAGTCGAGTATGGTTCAAAACCAATTGGATCGATATATCCATCATGACTCAACTTGTTAATCCTATCTTCTCCAATATGACCTAATCGGAGATGCCAAACATACTTTGGATTTTGATGATCTCTAGGGCTTTATTAGTTACGGCATTTACATCATGACTATTATGCTTATTGGCATTGGTAATCGTATTACGGACATTGTAATGGTATAGAGATTATTGGTTAATAAGCGGAACCAACACACGTTCTATTATAATAAATAGAACATACATCATCGACAAAAGAAAATTCATAATTCTCTTTACCCAAACGAGGTATAGAGATGATGTTCCGAACTAACATTCTCATAATGCAAACAATTCTTTAAAACCAAAACATGTCCGGAAGGCAAACATAAACGAAAAGTCCCTATAGCTAATGCAAGCAACTCTTGCCCCATTTGCAAATGTTAGGACAATCTCATTTCGCCCCAACATCTTACTTATTTCCAGATTCCGCAAAGACATACAAATATGTGAGGTTGCAGCGAGAATCCGTAATCCATAAATTGGATTCAAGCACTAACCATAAGATTAGTTTCAATAAGCATGGACACCATACCTTCGCAAGGTTGGTTCTTTGGCTTAACCTTCAAGCTCCCGTGTACTCCCAAAGTAATGACATTTCCCTTTTTCAACCTTGGGCTTTGGTTTGCAGCCTTTCACTGAGTTTCTTCCATTTCTTTTTCTTCAAAATAGTCTTACTCTTTGAAGAAGAAGCCTTAGCCATAGCCACTACATTTGGCCTTGTGATGTGCATTTCCTTCTCATAAACTACCAAGCATGCTATGTAACTCAGCAAGAGTTTTCTCCATCTTATGCATGTGAAAGTTTCGGACGAAACCGAGAGAAGGAATCGGGTAAAGATTGGAGGATCAAATCCACGGCTAAATCGTTGTCCATGACAAGATTCAGCCTAGCCAATTCTTCTATGTGCCGGATCATTTTCGGGACGTAATCATTAACCAATGATCCCTCACCCATCCTCATACGGTACAATGCTTTAGATATCTCATATCTAGAGGTTCGACCATTCTCATCAAAGAATTCCTTTAGGTGCAATATGATCGACCTAGCATCTTCCATGGCTTCATACTTCTTTTGAAAATCATTATTCATTGAAGCAAGCATATATGACCTAACTTTTAAGTCATCATCATGCCACTTATCATAAGTGATGCGTTCCTCTTGGGTCCCACCCTCGGGAAAGGAGGTTGGCATTTTTTCATCAAGCACATACCCGAGTTTTTGGAATTGAGAACAATTCTCAAATTCCTCACCCGATCGATGAAATTGGGTCCAGTCAAACAATTCTTGTCAAGTATCGAAGCGAGCGGGTTTGTGTTCACCATTTTCAGAGTAATAAATATCCGTGCGGAAAATAAATTGTTAGCCATTGTCTTTCAAATAACTATTTCATTTTGGCCTTTAAATGAAATAGTGCCTCCCACTAAATTTATATTCGGATCCCATACTCCTTAAAATGGGAAACGGCAATCTTTGTTGGGTAAAGATTACTAGTGGGGATCGAGTCCCACCAGCCTATAGTCCACCTCCCTAACGATTATTGGTGTCCTATAAACTTAGTGAGTGAATCAACTTATTCAACGCATCATATGCGAGTCCCAATCATAACTCGGCCTCTAGACCATGAAAGTCTCACCGACAGTTATTGACCTCATGATCATAGTTAAGTCTTACCCATCGTCTCATGCAAGTATTGAAAACGCAAACGATCCCCTCACCTACCAGTTATTGGAAATCGTTTGGCTTCAACCCCACAACATCATATGCTTAATGGAGTGGTCCATTATTATGAATGGCAATTGACCCCTATGTATCCATAGTCAGTCAATCAAACCACCTGTAATATAGGATCAAACCACGACGACGGAAGGCCACGAGTCCGAAACCCGTTACAACTTAATATTATTTTAAGGAGGTTTCGGTCATTATTAAAGGTCTCACTTTGCACATTAACCAGTTTAACATGCTCATAAAACATAATAAATAAATAGATGTCAAACGCATAAACATCTATCCTACGTGGTGATCATGGAATTATGGTTTAATGGGTCTCGAGCCAATGAGACCACATTTAACCATTTTAATATTTTAATATTGGAGATCCGCTTTTCGCTCCTTCTTGGTTCCTTGAACTCTTCGCGAACCGGGCCCATAGAGCTCTCCGGCTTAACGGCTCCTCCACGTAATCCTCGTAGCATTTACATCAACAATTGGCTATGCTAAACTATGATAAAAATAAAAATTACATGAAAAATAAAAGAAGGACGCAGCCTCCATTTAATAATTACAATCCCAAAAATAACAATAATCACCATACATTTATTCATATATCAATCACATTGATTAAGGGTTTTTCCATGATCACCACTCTTCCACGTGAGCAATAAATTCATAATTTAAAGCTTTGGAAGGCACAAAAAATTCTGCATTTAATCATATTAATGGTCGAGCAATGCAAACCGCATTAAGAAATTAACGCCGGCGAAACAAATTTCACGTGTGTAATTATAAGCGGTAGTAGCATTTTCACCACCGGATTCGTAGTCGCGAATCATTTTTGCAGAATTCATACATAATATAAAACTAACTATAGATGTTCGATTCAAAAATTGATTTAGCTCTAATTTTTTGCTACGTTGATTAATTTATCGTATAAAATAATCAACTTCTATCGGCCACGTAAAAAGAACAATTCTCTAAAAATAAATTGGCCGTAGCATTGCAAAAATCACTACGAACTAAAATCAACTAAACGCACGAAAACGCCTAAGGATTGGCTCGATACCACTTGTTGGGATACACGTAACATGTATAGGCAAATAAAACATATGAAATACGCAGCGAAAATAAATAAATACCTATACACGTATCTCCGGAGGCGTTGTTCGTGCGTTTCAATCGAAAATCTTAATTAATGAATGGAGTTAACGGATTACCTCTTGAAGCGTGCTTGAAACAAAAATGTTCGGACGTTTTTCGATCCAAGCCTCACAAGTGTCGAGCCTCTAGTTCAGACACACCACCAATCATACGACGAACGAGAAAACGAACTCGCGAGAATCACCACTCGAATTGTGCTAGCAATATTGTGGAATCAATTCTTCGCGTTCTCAAATTTTTTTGGTCACCGTAAGAGCAAATGTCTAGAGAGAGTTTCTGGTTTTTCACACGCACTCTTACGCACTCTTACGCACAACACTCACGCATGATCGCTTGATCTGATCGTGGGATTATACATTGCACAATACACAAGCATAATCCCACGATCTGATCGTGGGTTATGCATTGCACAATGGTCAGCGAACATGTCGCTGACCATTTGTGTAATGGCGCACGATCAGAAATTTTTGCTGATCGTGTGCCACCTACATGGTCTGCAAGTGCAGACCATGTACGTACATCCTTTTTTTTTTAATGTTTTATAATAATAATAACAATTACTATTATTATAAAAACAAAAAGGTATACGGTTATTATATGTGCATTGCGGACATATTAATATACGTCCACTATGAGCATATGTGTGCATCGTATGCACGTACGTCGATGACCAAAAATAAAAATAAAATTAAATCATATTTAATTTAATTTTAGCCCGACTTTATTCGGTATATCGTAATCGCAAACATATTTGCAATATCGTCTTTCCGTTCAACGTCGTCATATATTGGTTAAGGTGTGTGACATCCCTAGGTTCATCATTGAGTTGGCGAAGAAGACATGTACTAACACATTAGTACTTCAAAGAGAATTGATTGTCCCGATCAACCTCTAGATCTTACAAGCCATGAGTGACATCTAGCAATATGTCATGGCTACCCAGGAAAGTGTGAATGCTTTAAGAACATAATGAACCTGTCGACTTTGGTTACGGTGTAATTCAATCCCTCTGTCTTACTATATCCCGATCGAACAAAGACCATGGAATATTTGTCAAGTCGCCAATTCGATCATATGCACAAATTTAATTCGACATGCATTTATACGAGACATAAACATTTTATTCTTTGTTACAACCCCGGCCGAGGATTTCAATGCATTTACATAATTAAATCGCATAGGATATCATACCTTGCACGTAACAAGGTGACAGATTCCATTTTGCGCACACGTGTGACTTCGTATGTGCATAAACTATGACCATCAAGTATAGAGACGGATCGACGAACCGTCAATATGCGTCCTCGTGAACCATAGTCATCCAACACACAAGTCAACACTGCGCCTTAGGTCTAAGGATTATTTACACAAGACCAAAGCATGAACAATTAGACATTGACCGTGCTAAAAGCTTTCCATGTCGCTAATCATTCAATTTGTGTCATGTTCGGTGAACTTGTCCGGCACAAGCACTTGTGTTCTAACTCGGGCATCGTAATACCCAATGACTTGTGACTCGTCATCCCCTTAAGTATCCAATACTTGCTGGTGAAATTAAGAACACACCGGTCTCAACGGGATTATTGATATCCATTCAATGATCCATCGACCGGGAACAGTTTAAAGATTCGGTCTAAGCGTGAACCCATCACACATATTCTTAACGTCTCAAGAATAGGTCCAGTTATAATCGATCTTATGGAATTTATTCATATATTTAAATAATTGGACAAATGAATAAATACGTCTTTGCCATTAATTAAATAATAAATCGAAAGTACAACTGAAATCGCTAACATGTAATTATTACATAGTTGCTTTAGGGCATATGTCTAACAAAGGATTCGGAAGATGTTTATGAGAGGATGAGTCGTTGCTCTTAGGGGTGCCGGAACGCACCATGAATTGAACTAAAAACTGAATTGAATCGAACCGAACCGAAATTTTGTAAATTTTCAATTCGGACAATAGAAAAAATCATATATTTCTTTTCAGTTCAATTTTTTATGATTCAGTTTCATTTCAATTACGATTTTTTGAGAAAGACTAAAAGTAAAATCCACGCTCTCTCTCTCTTCATTCTCAACCAAAACCTCCCTTGTGCAGTCATCCTCCACTCTCTCTAACCTAGAAACAGGAAGAGACGCAACCGCAAGACCCACGTCGATGGACAAGCGGAAGACCGGATGAAGCGCCTCATCCTTGACCTCCCTCATCTCTCGCCCTCCCGGGACAAGCCCGCCTCCCGGTCCGAGCCCAACCTCTCCTCCTAACCGGAGCTCGTGTTGCCGTCCTCTTCTTCCTCTTCTCCCCACGAGGAGCTTGGCCTACCCAGTAGAGGGATCGCGGCCCCCTTGTAAACGAATTTGAGGGCATCGCAACCCCTAGTGGTGGCCGGTGAGGGCCGCGAGCCCTTGCCTCACCCGATCTAGCCTTGCGTCGCCGACCTCTTCTTCCTCTTCTCTAACGACAACGAGCTTTCGGCCTACCCAGCAGAGAGGTCGCGGCCACCTTCTCGCCTTGCCGGATCGATGAGGCAAGGGCTCGCGGCCCCTCGCCGGCCACCACAAGGGCGGGCGAGGGCTCGCGACCCCCATCTCGCCCTCCATGCCCGTGGCGGCCCTCGCCGCCCTTCAGCCACCAAAAAACTAAAAAGAAAAAAAAGTCGAAAAAATTGAAAACTAAACTGGATTGAACCGAACCGAACTGGATTTTTGGTTCGGTTCGGGACGAGATTTGGTTCGGTTCAAAATTCCCTCCTAATGGTTCCGTACGATTCGGTTTTTCAAAAACTGAACCGAACCGAACTATTGACACCCCTAATTGCTCTTGATCGTTGGGAGGCGACTCGGAGGGAAGATGATGGCACGTATCGTGAAATTAAAAAGATCGCTGCGGTACGCTCGCACGTGTCCGACGTGTCTTTTTTGTATTTATCAAAATATGGGAAATTGAAAATGACTTTGACATTGTGTTTATTACGTGGAAAATTTAAAAATTATCACTTGTATTACTTCAAATAATTAGTTAGCAAAAAATATTCTCGTTATCAACAATAAATTATGTCTAAATATTTTCTTTGGTAATGCAAATATTTTTTCGTTCATTCATTTCACAAGCAATACAACCGATTCTTTTAAAATAATATTTTCCAAATCAATCACTTTTACGGTGGAACAAACAAAGCCTAAGGTGCGCTTATTTTGAGGAAATAAATGATTTGAATAATATTTTCTTGAAAATGGCCGCTTGTTTGCCTACAACAATGAATAAATGTTAAAATAATTTGAGTATTGACAATTATGAAAAGGAAATAGTTTTTATTGACTAATTAGTTTAAACGATACAATTTTCTATTTTTAGGAAAATATTCTTCATATAATTCATTTTGCGCTTTGAAAAATAGTTTTCTAAAGATAATCGCTTATATCACTTACAAAAATAAATGAACAAAAACTATTACCATCATTCTGGAAAACGTTTAGGCATAAAATTTTACTAATAGTGAAAATATTTTTTATTAGCTAATTATTTCGAGCGATAAAAGGTATAATTTTTAAAATATTTTTCGAATCATTCATTTTTTGTGAAATAGATAGAATCTAAAATGATTCTTCAGATAAGCATGCTTCAATTTTCTTATAAAGAAGTTGCAAATTGTTACTTTGTCCGGGAAATTTAAAATGGTCCAAAGTTTTAAAAAAATCATTTTCCTTTTTCAATTATTAATGCATCTTTTGGAAAAGAGAAATACCTACGCGTCTACCTATCTATTTCATATATGAAAGATGATTTTGACAGACATATCTCATTTGTCACGTCATATCATTTCTTCTTATTTTTTTTATTTAGATTTTTATTTCAACCATTAAGGCATTAACTTTTGCCATTTGTTCCTCCTCCTCCTTTCTGCCACTCTTTTTTTTAATCAATTTTTGTTTTATTTTAATTTTGCAAGTTATAATATCTCACTCCTTTTTCTTCAAAACATTTGCATAATCACAAGGTCACATAACATAAAATTATGTCGCAACATTTGGCCTTTTTAACAATATGTAAGCATGCCAATATGTCTTGTACATGATTGTGAATTCACTATACACAAAAGAGACGCATAACGTTCTCAATAATTTCCTTTATTGATCGAGTCATCGAAACATTTAGTGTAACACGAGACATCATTCTAGAAACTGTTACATTATTTTTAGTGTGACGAAACTTGGATGGCCTTGGAAGATATCATCTTAGTAAGTCTTCCAGCTCTAAAACTATGTGAATCATCACATTTAAAGATAATTTTGGAGTTATTTTTCATTGATTGATAGAAGAATCTTCAAGTACCTGGATTACGTATATAAAATTGTCTAAACTTTATTTAGAAATATATATTTAATAGACAAATTGAGATTCATGGAGAGTGCTACAGATGTGGAAAAATTGAAAAAACAATCAAGCGAACCAGAATATTAAATTTCTAGTGTAATGAAAAGATTAATAATGGTGCGATTATTAAATCTTTTTGGTCCGGGCAGCAACACGCCGGTTGATATGTTAGTAAAGACAAGACTTTAAAGTAACACACGTTCTTCTTAAGTTATTTGCAATATCTCAAAAGGTGTTGTTTTATTGTTTTGTAAAGTTTGTATCATAAGGACACTTTTCAGACCTTTTCATTGAACAAATTGATTTTTTTTTTTTTTTTTGCATAGATAGATCCACAGACGAGAAAATTAGAATTTAAAAAAAAAAGGAAGAAAGGAAGGGAAAATTGCCCAAAACATTCTAAATCTTTTGCACGGTGACCGGTTTAAATCCTATACCTTTAATTATATCAATTTAGTACTAAACCTTTCAATTGGGCTTATTTGATTCTAAACATTTTGATGATTTGTCAAAGTAATCATTTCATGAAAAAGATTAGGACTAAATTGGCACGATTGAAAGGTTTAGAATTAAATTGACAAGTAGCGCAAATGTTTATGAATAAATTGTCACAATTGAAAAGTTTATGTTTGAATTGATCGTTGTACAATAGTTTAGAACTTTTTAGATAATTAAAGTGAAAAAATTGTCAAAAAAGTCCTAAATCTATTGCATTTTTATTGATTCAATTCTAAACCTTTTAAGTTTGTCAATTCAATCCTAAACATTTTCACTTCTTATCGATCGAGTTCTATTGATCGAAAATCATTGATGTAAACGTCAACTTTCCTAGGTGGCACGCATTTGGCGCCGACATGGATAATTTTTAATGATATTCCAATATATTTTTTAAATTTTTTCTTTAATTTTTTTTCCTTTTTTTCTTATGGTTTGTTCTTGAGTAGGTGGTGATAGTCGCAGGAGCCCTTGTTGGCGGCTAGACGAGGGCCATGATGCCTTGCCCGGCCTTGCCCAAATCTAAGCGAGGCCATTGCGGCCCCGGGCGACAAGCAAACTCTCCCTCGGCCGGTGAGGCTATCAAGCCCCCGATCCTTAGACACGCCACAATCCTACCCTAAGGTTATAAAGAATAATGTCCCAAGCACGTTATCGACTCATTTATTTTTAATTTTTAATTACGCATGCTCGATATCAAAAAGGAGCGGAAGTAAGAGCAATGCAAATCTGAAATGAGATATGCTATCCCCAACACACAGAGCTTACGGCCATTCACTGGGGACTGCCTTTTAGTTTCCGGATCCGGCACTTTGAACTAATCCTTTAAGACATCAAAATTTCGATCCATAGGATCCACTAGTCATCGATGAGAGAATACAACTGAAGTGTATTGGTAGAAATTTTACTAACCAATCTCTCGAGAAATTAATCAATCGGAGGGTAGGGCTCCCAGAGACTACCCGATGGTTCAAGTAAAATTCATACCTAACACTCGGCGTTGATTTCTACTCAATCAAGTGACTAATTGTGGCGGTGGAGAGCATACTTAACCAATCGTTACAATAAACTAACAAAAACATTTTGAAACTAAAAAGTCGCTTGAAGAGAAGAGGAAGAAATTTTAGAAACTCATACTAAAAGCACACTTGAATTTCACAATGGAGGAGGCAAAGTCGCTTCTGTCGATTTTTACAATGGACGAACCAGCCTTATATAGGCGAAGTTAAAAGTAAAACGACAAGCAACAACAAGCCTTGGATGCTCTTTGATTAATATCCGACATGATGATAACTACTTAACTCGATTATTGTACAACATTGACCATTAAAGGTCCATTATTGAGCACACTTGCACACATTTCTAGGATAGTAGAGTGATTCACGGGGACAGTATCTTATTCAGGACGATTTAGTGTCGACGGTCCGGGTCGGGGTGATAATTGGCGTCATTCGAGTCAAAACCGCCAAGGCCATCATATCCTGTTGGGTGGCCGTCCTTCTATTCTCTGTAGGCACGTAATGATTATTCCTTTTCATAGTCGAGATAAGGCTGTCTAGTCTTAGATAATCCGAAATCCTATGTGAATTGGATGGCATGTCCTTAGAAGAGGATGGAACATCTCGATGTAGACATAATCGGGCGAGGGTAGTCATACGGATCCTATGACAACTGTACTCCCCCAAGGGTCTTGCGAACCACGTGCTTCAGTATTCATTGAAGAACTTGCTTTGGTTGGTTAGCATTAAACTCTTCAAGGGCTTCAAAAATACTTGGGATGGGTTTTGGGAGTATCCCATGAGTAGCTTGCTATAGTATAAGGCCATATTTTAGGAGGGATGACCTTATTTTCTTGGCAAAGAACTCATTGAAGTTCTCTATACTTCATGAGGTATATAAAAAATGGTCTTGGGAAAAGTCTTATGAATCTTGTAGACACGATCATGAATGTTGAATTTGAAAGCGGTAGTGCCAAGATATGCTTGCATCATCCCTTCGATCTCCTAATGATCCTATAAAGAACCATGGATGGCGAAAGATAATAATCGTGTATCCGAGAGGTTATAGCCTTTCAACTTTGTCTCTGTCTTTTGAATAAATCTCTTCATGCTTGGAGTGGTTGGAACCATCTCGAGGATATCCATCATATACCTCTGTTCATGATTTCTATAATTTTCAAAAAGTGATTCGGACAAAACTTTAACAATTCGAACAGAGAATTCTATAGCAATATGATAGAGATGAAACATAAGCCAAATCATCCACTTTAAGTCTTGTGGGAATGGAAGAGTGGAGGATCATAGCAATAGATGAATGAATGGATAATCAAAGTTGAGACACGTCTCCAGCATTAATCCACCATAGTCTCGAAAGATTAGATAGTGATAATTTCATAACGAGCCTCGGATGCTCTATGATTGAGATCCGACATGATGATAACTACTTAACTCGATTATTGTACAACATTGATCATTAAAGGTCCATTATTGAGCACGCTTGCACACATATCTAGGATAGTAGAGTGATTCACGGGGACAGTATCTTATCAAGACGATTTAATGCCGACGGTGCGGGTTAGGGTGATAATTGGCATCGTCCTCGAGTCGAGCTGTAGGGGCATCATATCCTGTTTGGGTGGCCGTCCTTCTATTCTCTGTAGGCAAGTAATAATTATTCCTTTTCATAGTCGGAGATAAGGCGAGTCTAGTCCTAGATCATCGGGAATCCTATGTGAACTGGATGGCATGTCTCTAGAAGAGGATGGAACATTTGATGTAGGCATGGCTCGGCGAGGGTAGTCATACGGATCCCTGTGACAATTGTCCTCCCCAAGGGTCTTGTGAATCCTGTGCTCAGTGTCCATTGAAGAACTTCTTTGGTTGGTTAGCATTAAACTTTTCAAGGGCTTCAAAAGTAATCTTGGGATGGGTTTTGGGAATATCCCATGAGTAGTTTCTTTGTGGTATAAGGCCATATTTTAGGAGGAATCACCTTATTTTCATGGCAAAGAACTCATTGAAGTTCTCTATACTCATGAGGTATATAAAAAATGGTCCTGGGAAAAGTCTTATGAATCTTGTAGACATGATCATGAATGTTGGGTTTAAGAGCAGTAGTGCCAACATGTGTTGCATCATCCCTTCGATCTCCGATGGTCCTATAAAGAACCATGAATGGTAAAAGATAATAATCGTGTGTCCGAGAGGTTACGGCCTTTCAACCTGTCTCTGTCTTCGAATAAATCTCTCAATGATTGGAGTATATCTATCATATACATTTGTTCATGATTTCTATAATTCCCAAAAAATGATTTGGACAAAACTTTAACAATTTCGTCCATAGGGAATTCTATAGCAATATGATAGAGATGAAACATAAGCCAAAATATTCATTTTAAGTCCTGTGGGAATGGGAGAGTGGAGGACCATCGCAATGGATGAATGAATGGATAATCAAAGTTGAGACCTGGTCTCAGCATTAATCCACCATAGTCTCGAAAGACTAGGTAGTGATAATTCCCGAACAAGGTTGGGAGATTTTCGGTAAGTTTGGTTCCTATGAAGGTATCTTCGAATATCTAGAGGATATTTGTGAGAGGGCCATTGGTGTTCTCTCATATTTACGGTCTTGAAAGTACTAGAGAATTTTTTTTCGATGAACATGTTTATGGATTCAATGGGTCTTATGGTCGGGAAAGGAAATTAGCCAAAATATTTTTCTTTCCGAGAGATGTGTTTGATTTCAAAAGAGTATTTTGAAAATCATTCTACCCATCTAAAAAAAGTGGGCATGAGAAACTTGTTTTTGTTTGAACTTGCAGCATTTGAGGAAACGAGGACATGTCCATTTCTACCAAAAAGTGGTGACCAATAAGATGGAATTCAAACTTTTTAATCCCATATTTGACCATAAGGATTTCTTTGAAGGTAGAATGGTAATGCATTTCGCATTTGAGAATTTACCGCTTTTGTAAGCACTGATTCTACACTTACCCTTGTTTTCTTCCAATAATATTGCTGCCAAATACATGTCACTTGCATGCATGCGCAAGATCCTTTTTTCATTGGAAGGAATGCGGGTGGTGACAAATTCCGTAATGTTTGCTTTAGGCTCTTTCTTGCTGCGATCTATTTTGGTCCCCATGATGGTGCATTTTTCTTCAACATTTTTGCGAGAGGGTGCAATGTTTTGGAAATTTTTGGGACAAAGTCTTTGAGATAGTTCACAATCTCAAGAAAGGACTAGACTTGATTAATAGAGAAATGTTCATCCGGGAATTTCTGGAGATCTTCTATAATATGGGGTTATGGGCAGTAGGTTCCATTTTTGAGATGCATTCCAAGGAACTCAATTTTCTTTTGAGTAAGAATCATTTTGTTTTGAGAAAGCATAATTCCATGGGATTTGACAATGTCAATGAATTGTTGGAGGAGAGGAATAATTATTACGCGCCTACGAGAGAACAAAAGGATGGCCACCCTGCGGGATATAAGACCCTGACAGCCTCGACTCGGACGACGTCAATTATTATCCCGCTTAGATCGTCGGCACTAAATCATCCCGATAAGATACCGTCCCCGTAAATCACTCCACTATCCTAGATATGTGTGTAAGTGTGCTCAATAATGAACCTTTAATGGTCAATGTTGTACAATAATTGAGTCAAGTAGTTATCATCATGTCGGATCTCAATCATAGAGCATCCGAGGCTTGTTGTTGCTTGTCGTTTTACTTTGAACTTCACCTATATAAGGCTGGTTCGTCCATTGTAAAAACCAGACGGAAGCAAACTTTGCCTCCTCCATTGAGAAGAAGTTGAAAATAACTTAAGAGAAGCCGCTCTTAGAATCCATACTCTGCAAAATCCAATGATTCGTCCATATTGCTATAGAAAAAAAATGCCAAAGGAAGAGACGGTTTGATCAGTTTGTCAAAGAAAATCATCGGTATGACAAAAAGCTGCGACATGCGAGAATGGAAGATCAAATGCGCTAAGGATCGTAATGACCCATCCTGTTCGGGTCATAAAAAGAAAATTCATTTCAAGAAATTCTCCTCCGTCAAAAGACCCAAAGGCAAGAGCAAAGGCAAATGAAAAGTTTTGCGAAAGAAATCTGAGTCATTCCTCCATGACAAAAAAGAGGCCTAAATTAGATAGCTATTATATACGTAACAAAAAAGGCCATTTCGCCAAAAAATGCCCTCAAGCGAAGAAATAAAGAAGCAACATGATCCGGGAAGATCTCACAAAGTACGACATCTCTCTTAGTGACGAAGACATTAAATCTGTTTTCTCCATAGAAGACAAACCTTCATCCAAGTACACTCAGTGCCATCAAAGCAAACTCCTCGACTCGATTCAAATTCCCCTCCGGGAGACATCTTTTCCTTCTTCCCCATTACGGACTCCTTCCGAATCCATTCACCTATTTTCCATCCACCATATTCCCAATTTAGATATTTCCATCGAAAATGACAAGCCCATTCGGGTGATTGCTCTCATTGATCTTATGTGCATTGCATCTCTTATAGATATCAAAGTACTTCCAAGCCAATTTTGGATGCCTTATACAAGGTATTTTCAATCGCTCAGGAGATACTTTCTCCACAAAAGTGCGCATCAAACCGGTTACAATCCAAATTTTTCCTGAATGCTCAATCACCACAAAAATTCTTGGATGTCCATCTCATAATAAAGATTTTATCATTGGTTGGGATGTTTTGTCTCAACGATCATTCGGATATGAACCCATATCATCTTTCACTAACCTAGAAAGAATGTCTTGAACTTCTTGCACAATATCTCATCGAGCCATCGATTATTAATGGGCATGTGAAGCTTTTTATGTGAATAAGAGAGCTAAACAAAACAGAGGCAAATTGAAGTTAGTTATAAACTACCAGCCTCTCAACCTTTTTCAACAGGATGATAAATTCCCTCTGCCACACAAAAATTATCTATTTTCCAGCCTTGCTCGAGGCAAAGATCTACTCTAAGTTTGATCTTATGGCGGGATTCTAGCGATTAGGAATAGACACGGCCGATAGGCCAAAGACAGGATTTTGCATTCCGAACCAACACTTTCAGTGGAAGGTTCTTCCTTTTGGACTCAAAACAGCCCCATCCTTATTCCAAAAGGTTATGTGCAAAATATTTCAACCTATCCTTTCAAGTGCTTGAGATTTACATTGATGATATTCTTCTCTTTTCCTTTGATGAAGAATCTCATGCAAAACTCCTCCAACAATTCACGACATTATCAAATCCCATGGAATTATGCTCTCTCAAAAGAAAATGATTCTTGCTCAAAAGGAAATTGAGTTCATTAGAATGCATATAAAAAATGGAACCTACGCCCATGACCCCATATCACGTGAAGACCTCCAAAAATTTCCAAATGAAAATTTCTTTGTTAATTAAGTCCTAGTCCTTTCTTGGGATTGTGAATTATCTTAGAGACTTTGTCCCAAAAATTTCCAAAACATTGCACCCTCTGCAAAAAAATATTGAAGAAAAATACACCATCATGGGGACCAAAAACAGATCGCAACAATAAAGAGCCCGAAACAAACATTACGAATTTGCCACAACTCCCGATTCCTTCCAATGGAAAAAGGATTTTGTAGACAGACACAAGTGACAAGTATTGGGCAGCAATACTGTTGGAAGAAAACAAGGGTAAGCACAGAATTTGTGCTTACAAAAGAGATAAATTATCAAATGCGAAATGCCTTACCGTTCTACCTTCAAAGAAATCTAGAGTGGTGACAAATTCTGTAATGTTTTCTTCGGGCTCTTTTTTGCTGCGATCTGTTTTAGTCCCCATGATGGTGCATTTTTCTTCAACATTTTTTGCAGATGGTGCAATGTTTTGAAAATTTTTGGGACAAAGTCTCGAGATAGTTCACAATCCGAAGAAAGGACTGGACTTGATTAATAGAGAAATTTCCATATGGAAATTTGCGGAAGTTTTCGCAATATGGGGTCATGAGCGTAGGTTCCATTTTTAGATGCATTCCAAGGAACTCAATTTCCTTTTGATCAAGAATCATTTTCTTTTGAGAAAGCATAATTCCATGGGATTTGACAATGTCGATGAATTGTTGGAGGAGTTTTGCATAAGATTCTTCATCAAAGGAAAAGAGAAGAATATCATCAATGTAAATCGAGCATTTGAAAGGATAGGCTGAAATATTTTGCACATAACCTTTTGGAAAAAGGATGGGGCTGTTTTGAGTCCAAAAGAAAGAACCTTTCACCGAAAGTGTTGGTTCGAAATATAAAATCCTGTCTTTGGCCTATGCCGGGTCTATTCCTAATCGCCGAATCCCGCTTTAAGATGAAATTTAGAGTAAATCTTTGCGGAGCAAGGCTGGAAAATAGATAATTTTTGTGTAGCAGAGGGAATTTATCATTCTATAGAAATATGTTGGGAGGCTGGTAATTTATGACTAACCTTAATTTGCCTATGTTTTGCTCAGCTCTCTTATTCACATAAAAATCTTCACATGCCCATTGAGAATCAAATGGCTCGATGAGATCTTGTGCAAGAAGTTCAAGACATTTTTTCTAGGCTAGTGAAAGGATCTCGGGTTCATACCCAAATGACTTGCTCTTGTAGGATTAACATCATCATTTTTCTTGAATGGAAGCTTAACAAAGTAGTCGGACTTTGTCCAAAGGGGTTTAGGATAAAATTGTGAAAATTGCTCGTGAGTTTTTGAGCAACATGGAATAAGAATTTGAGTTATGGGGTCAAGGATTTCAGATTGGATGACAAATAATCTTTGAATTTTCACAAACTCCTGGAAGGAATTTTTGAATCGTAACCCATCTGGCTTAATCCTGATTTGTGGAAGTTGAGACAAAACATCCCAACCAATGATAAGGTCTTTTCATGAGATGAACACTCAAAAATTTTTGTGGTGATTGAGCATTCGGGGAAAATTTGGATTGCAACTGGTTTGGTGAGCACTTTTGTGGATAAAGTATTTCTTGAAGCGATTGGAAATACCTTGTATAAAGCTTCTAGAATTGGCTTGAGAGTACTTTGATATCCATAAGAGATGCGGCCGCATCGGTATCAATGAGAGCAATAATCTGAATGGGCTTGTCATTTTCGGATGGAAATATCTGAATCGAAAAATATGGGGGATGGAAAATAGGTAAATGAATTCGGAAGGAGTCTGCAATGGGGAAGAAAGGGAAGATGTCTCATGGAGGGGAATCGAGTCGAGGAATATGCTTTGATGATACAAAGTGTATTGAATGAAGGATTGTCTTCTATGGAGAAAACAGATTCAATATCTTCTTCACTAAGAGAGATGCCAGTGTTTTGTGAGATCTTTTGGATCATGTAAATTCCTTATTTCTTCGCTTGGGGGCATTTTTTTGGTGAAGTGGCTCTTTTCATTCTGTATATAACATCTCGTCTTATTCAGGTTTTTTTTTGTCATGGAGGAATGACGCCGAGATTTCTTTCGCAAAAATTTCCATTTGCCTTTGCTCTTGCCTTTGGGTCTTTTGACAAAGGAGAATTTATTGAAATGAACTTTCTTTTTATGACCCGAATAGGATGGGTCATTGCGGACTTGGCGCATTTGATCTTCTATTCTAGCATGTCGCGTTTTTGTCATACCGCTGATTTTCTTTTGACGAATGGGTCAAACTGTCTCTTCCTTTAGCATTTTTCTTCTATAACAATATGGACGATCTGTTGGATTTCATTGAGTGTGGATTATAAGAGCGGCTTCTTTAAGTTCTTTTCAACTTCTTTTGCTATCTCCTTTCGGAAAAAGGCTAGGAAGACTAGTTTCGATTAATGTTTGCTCCAAGATGGTAGAAAAGTCTAATCATTTCTTTGAAATGTCCGTCCGCATCTTTTCCGGAAGTGGAGCAATATTTTCTTTCAAAAAACTCTTTTCTTTTGAGTTTTTTTTCACTTCCTGGCTGGCCAATGAAGTAGAGATGAATAACTAGAATTGCCTGGTTGAAAGTCATTAATATCAAAGAGATTTGGTACTTGTTCTAAAACGAAACCCACCAATCTTTTAATGTACCAGGTAAACTTCTTTGGTGAACTCAAGAAGGACTTCGTAAGTGTTGTGTTCACTCAAGTTTCTAGTAATCAACCAAGTATGAAATTCTTGAAGTCTTTTAGGCCAACGATGGTATGGTTTCAAAGGTGAAATAAGCTTTGGATGAGGAAGAGGAGGGTGGATTATAAGAATTTGGAGGAGCAAGATTAACAAATTCCACATCTTCTTCTAGTTCTTCTTTTTTTCCTATTGGTTCCGCCATCATAATAGCGGGAGTATTGATGGAAAGTGGGTCATTTTCTAATTTTGATGACATAGAAACACTTTCAAAAGAAGAAACTAATGATGATGATTATGTTTCCTCATCTACCGGATCTTTTCCGAATTAACAACTGAAATGGTTGGAATTTGGTTTTTAATAAAGCTCTCAATGGGGTTAGAAACCATGTAAGAGTAAGTTCTCCGAGAAGGGGAGTCGAGGTGGGGATGAATCTGGTGGCTTTAGTGGTGTTGAAGGAGTTGAAATTAGAGTTTTTTTTTTTGCTCGAGCTTCTGCCTTTTTAATCTCTTGAAGACGAGCTTTGAGGGCTAGGACATTTGTCCTCCGTTCGTGGGAAAGTATCTCAAGAGCTGCTCTAAAAGCGGATGAAGGAGTTTGATTGGAAGCTTGAGATTGCTTGAATAGTTGTAGTAACAAATGAAGGTAACAAAGGAATTTAGAGTGGTGGTAAATTCTGTAATGTTTGCTTGAGGCACTTTTCTGCTGCAGATCTATTTTGATCCCCATTATGGTGCATTTTTTTTCAATATTTTTTGCACAAAAAAAGGAGCGGAAGCAAGAGCAATGCAAATCTGAAATAAATATGCTATCCCCAACACAATGTGCTCATGACCACTCACATGGGACTGCCTTTTAGTTTTCAAATCGGCTCTTGGAACTAATCCTTTAAGACATCAAAATTTCGATCCACTAGCCATATGATGAGAGAATACAACTGAAGTGTCTTGGTAGAAATTTTACCAACCAATCTTTGAGAAATTAATCAATCAAAGGATAGGGCTCCAAACGGACTACCTAATGGTTCAAGTAAAATTCATACCTAACACTAGCGTTAATTTCTACTCAATCAAGCAACTAATTGTGGCAGGTGGAGAGTATACTTAACCAATCGTTGCAATAGACTAACAAAAATATTTTGAAACTAAAGAGTCTTCTTAAAGAGAAGAGGAGGAAATTTTAGAAACTCATATTGAAAGCACACTTGAATTTCATAATGGAGGAGGCAAAGTCTACTTCCGTTTGGTTTTTATAATAGACGAACTAGCCTTATATAGGCGAAGTTCAAAGTAAAACGACTAGCAACAACAAGCCTCGGATGCTCTATGATTGAGATCCGACATGATGATAACTACTTGACTCGATTATTGTACAACATTGACCATTAAAGGTCTATTATTGAGCACACTTACACACATATCTAGGATAGTGGAGTGATTCACGAGAGAAAGCATCTAATCGGGATGATTTAGTGCCGACGGTCTATTGTTAGGGTGATAATTGGCGTCGTCTAAGTCGAGTTATCAAGGCCATCATCATAGGCCTTAATAATTATTCCTTTTTAGGTAAGGCCGTCTTTGTATCGAAATCCTTTGGATGGCATGTCTCTAGAAGAGGATGGAACTTCGTTCTCTGTAGGCACGTAATAATTCGGGATTGGATAGCCTTATCTCCGACTATGAAAAGGAACAATTATTACGTGCCTACAGAGAACAGATGGGACGGCCACCCAATAAGATTATGATAACCCTAACGGCTTTGATACCAAAAAGGAGCGGAAACAAGAGCAATGCAAATTTGAAACAAATATGTTATTCCCAACATACGGGTTTACGGCCATTCACAGGGGACCGCCTTTTAGTTTTCAAATCGGCTCTTCGAACTAATCCTTTAAAACATCAAAATTTTGATCCTGATCCACTATCCATTACCACCATCGGTTTATCCGGATCACAATATTGGATTACATCCATCGCTCACTTGCGAAGTTAATCAACAAGTGGAGAGAGGCCGTCGGACTCTACACGCGCTTTAACCCAATACTAGATCTAATAAACTTATGAATGATCATAGATTTCGTGGTAAGTGGAGTGCATACTAACCAATTTTTGTAATAAATAGATAAGAACACTTTGAGATCGGAAGGAGGCGCTTGAAGAGAAAAGGAGAAGGATTTAGAAACTCATATACGAAAGAAAGTACTTTTTATACATGAACTCTCGGGAAAGAGCATTCTTATTTACAAATGAGGAGAGTTCGCTTTATATAGGTAAGAAGCGGCATATAAAATAAAAGGTCCTCGATAATTGAGGTCCGACGGGTTGGTACAATAATTTACAATCTTTGACTTCTAAAGAGCCATTATTTGTCAACAAGCGCACACACAAATATACGAGCCTGCTTTGTTTTCTTGACTTTTTGCGGAAGCGGGTGCGAGCGAGGTGAAGGTGACACGAGCGGTGAAGGTGACACGAGCGGTGTGAGCGGATGGAGGTGACACGAGTAGGTGCGAGCGGTGAAGGTGACACGAGTAGGTTTATCTTCTTCTATCAAGGTCGGGATGATAATTGGGATCATCAAGTCGAAGCTGTGCGGTCCATCATGGCCATCCTTTTGACTTCGTATGCACGCAATAATTATTCTTTTTCATAATCTGAGATGAGCTGGTCAAGGCGTGGATCATCTTGGATTCCGCGTAAGTTGGATGGTGCATTTCGTGACGAGGATGGGACATCGGTGATGGTTGGGTGAGGATAACCGAATGGGTCTTGTGATAATTGTCCTCCCTGGGGATCAAACAGTTGAGAGTCGGTATCCATGGATGAACTATCTTGATTGGCATTGTACTCTTGTATGGCTTCGAACACATTGGGATGTGTCCCGGGCGTATCCCATGAATATCGTGCTCTTGTATAAGGCCATATCTCGGTGGGTATAACCTTATTTTCTTGGCAAAAGATACGCTGGAGATCCCTATACTCATGAAGAATGTCGAGTATAGTTCTCGAGTACGTCTTGTGGATCTTGAACACTTGATCTTGAAGATTTGGTTTGAATGTAGAGGTGCCAATTTTTGCTGCATTAAATCTTTTATCTCATATTGGTCCAATGAATGACCAAGGATGATGGAGGATGACAACGGTGTGTCGTTTGGTTCAGTCCGCCGACTTGTCTCTAAAGTGTGAACAAGTGTTTCCAAGCTTGGAGAGGTTGGAACCAAGTGAGGATGTCAAGGAAATATCTTTGATCATGATTTCTATAATTTTTGAAGAGGGATTCGGACAAAACCTTAATGATTTTGTTTAAAGGAAATTTAATAGCAATTTGATAGAGATGAAACATGAACCAAAACATCCATTTTAAATCGAAGGGAAAGAGACGGTAGAAGACCATCTTAATGGATGTATAAATGGGTATTCATAATTGAGACCTAGTTTCAACATCAATCCGCCATAGTCTTTGAAGACTACATAATGATAATTCCAAAAATAACCTTTGAAAATAATCGAAAGGGAATTTTGTTTGAGATATTGAGGAATATCGGGCGGGTATTGGTGGGATGGCTTTGGTGTTCTTTCATATTATGGGTTTTGAAAGTTCTGAAAACTCTTTGCGAATAAACATATTTATGGACTGAAAATGTTCTTTTACGAGAGAGGAAATCGGATAAGACATTTTTCTTTTCGAAATGTGTTTTGCTTCGAATGAGTATTTTGAGAACCATTTTGCCCAACGTAAAAGTTGGGGATGAAGAACTTGTTTCGCTTGAATTTAAGCATCTGGGAAAAAGAGGACATGTCCATTTCGACTAAAAAATGATGGCCAATGAAATGAAATTTAAATTTTTTTGATGCCATTTTTTACTGCAAGAATTTCTTTAAAAGTAGAATGATAATGCATTTACGCATTTGAAAACTTTCCGCTTTTGTAGGCACAAATTCTTCGCTTACCTTTATTTTCTTCAAGGAGGATGGCTGCCCAGGTATTTATCATTGGCATTTGTCCGAAGGATCTTCGTTCCATTGGAAGGGATTCAAAGAGGTGGCAAATTCTGCAATTGCTCTTTCGAGGGTCTTAATGGCATTGGTCGTTTTTTTTACTAAGGAGGAGGTTTCTTCTTCAGCATTTTTTGCGAGAGGATGAAGGATTTGAAAAATCTTTGGGACGAAATCTACGAGATAATTAACAATTCCTAAAAAGGATTGGGGTTCTTTGGACGAGAGAGATTTTCATTTGGAAATTTATGGAGATCTTACGTAATGTGAGGTCTCGGGCAATAGTTTCCATTTTTCAAACGCATGCCGAGAAATTTAATTTCTCTTTGGGCTAAGATCATTTTCTTCGGGAAAGCATGATGCCATAGGTATGTACAATTTCAGCAAATTCTTTGAAGGAGCTTTGCATGAGATTCTTCATCATGAAAAAAGAGGAAAATGTCATCAATGTAGATCCGGGCATTGGCAAGAATGGGTTGGAAGATCTTGCACATAACCTTTTGGAACAGAGACGAAAGCAGTTTTGAGTCCAAAGGGAAGGACTTTCTACTTGGAAATGCCGATTATGAATGCAAAATTCAGTTTTGAATCTGTCCAAAGGATGTATTCCTATTTGCCAAAAGCCTCAAGAACTATTGCCTAGAGGAAAGTCCTTCCCTTTTGCATTTCTAATCAACATTTCCGAGTGGAAAGTGCTTCCCTTTGGACTCAAAACTCGCTCCGTCTCTGTTTCAAAAAGGCTATGTGCAAGATCTTCCAGCCCATTCTTGCCAAATGCCCGGATCTACATTGATGATATTCTCCTCTTTTTCCATGATGAAGAATCTCATGCAAAGCTCCTTTAGCAATTTGCTGAAATTGTACATACCTATGGCATCATGCTTTCCTAGAAGAAAATGATCCTAGCCCAAAGAGAAATTGAATTTCTCGGCATGCGTTTGAAAAATGGAAACTATTACCTAGGACCTCACATTGCGAAGGTCTCCCGAAATTCCCGGATGAAAATCTCTCTGTCCAAAGAATTCCAATCCTTTTTAGGAATTGTTAATTATCTCGGAGATTTCGTCCCAAAGATTTCTCGGATCCTTCATCCTTTACAAAAAAATCTGAAGAAGAAACCGCCTCCTTGGTCGAAAAATAGACCAATGCCATTAAGATCCCGAAAGACCAATTACAAAATTTGCCATCTCTTCGAATCCCTTTCAATGGAACGAGGATCCTTTAGATAGATGCCGGTGACAAATACTAGGCAGCCATCCTCCTTGAAAAAAACAAGGGTAAGCGAAGAATTTGTGCCTACAAAAGCGGAAAGTTTTCAAATGTAGAAATGCATTATCATTCCACTTTCAAAGAAATTCTTACGGTAAAAAATGGCATAAAAAAATTCGAATTTCATCTCATTGGCCATCATTTTCTTAGTCGAAATGGACATGTCCTCTTTTCCCTAGATACTTAAATTCAAGCGAAACAAGTTTCTCATCCCCAACTTTTACGTTGGGCGAATAGTTCTCAAAATACTCATTCGAAGCAAAACACATTTCGGGAAAGAAAACGTCTTAGCCGATTTCTTCTCTCGGCCAAAAGAACATTTTCAGTCCATAAATATGTTTATTCGCAAAGAGTTTTTAGGAACTTTCAAAACCCGGAATATGATAGAACACCAAGTGGCCATCCCACCAATACCCGCCCGATATTCCTCAATATCTCAAACAAAATTCCCTTTCGGATCATTTTCAAAGGTTATTTTGGAATTATCATTATGTAGTCTTTAAAAACTATGGCGGATCGATGTTGAAATCATGATCTCAATTATGAATACCCATTTATACATACATTAAGATGGTCTTCTACCGTCTCATTCCCTTCGATCTAAAATGGATGTTTTGGTTCATGCTTCATCCTTATCGAGTGCTATTGAATTTCCTTTAAATGAAATCATTAAGGTTTTGTCTCGAATCCCTCTTCGGAAATTATAGAAATCATGACCGGAGATATTTCCTTGACATCCTCATTTGGTTCCAACCTCTCTAAACTTGGAAACACTTGTTCACACTTCGAGACAAGTCGGCGCACTGTAACCAACTCGACACACCTGTCGTCATCCTCCATTATCCTTGGTCATTCACGAACCAACAGGAGATAAAATACTTAATGCGGCAGAAATTAGCACCTCTACATTCAAGCCAAATCTTCAAGATCTTCAAGATCCACAAGACGTACTCCGTAACTATACTCGACATTCCTCATGAGTATAGGGATCTCCAGCGTATCCTTTATCAAGAAAATAAGGTTATACCCACTAAGATTTGGCCTTATACGAGCTGCAATATTCATGGGATACTCCCGGGACACATCCCAATGTGTTTGAAGCCATACAAGAGTACAATGCCAATCAAGATAATTCATCCATGGATACCGACTCTCAACCATTTGATCCCTAGGGAGGACAACCGTCACAAGACCCATTCGGTTATCCTCGCCCAACCATCATTGATGTCCCATCCTCGTCACGAGATGCACCATCTAGCTCACGCGGAATCCCAAATGATCCAAGTCTTGACCAGTTCATATCGATTATGAAAAAGAATAATTATTGCGTGCATATGAAGTCAAAAGGACGGCCATGATGGACCGGACGCATTTCGATTCGGATGATCCCAATTATCATCCCGACCCCGATAGAAGAAGATAAACCTCGCTCGTGTCACCTTTCACCGCTTCGCACATGCTCGTGTCATCTCCATCTGCTCACACTCGCTCATGTCATGTCACCTTCACTTCGCCGCACCCGCCGCACCGCTTTGTAAAAAGTCAAGAAAAAAGCAGAGGCCGTATGTGTTTGTGTGTGCGTTTATTGACAATAATAACTTTTTAGAAGTCAAAGATTGTAAATTATTGTATTGTCGGACCTCAATTATCGAGGACCCTTTATTTTATATGCCAATTCTTACCTATATAAGGCGTAACTCTCCTCATTTGTAAACAAGAATGCTCTCTCCCGAGAGTTCATTTATAAAAAGTACTTTCTTTCGGATATGAGTTTCTAAATCCTTCTCCTTTTCTCTTCCAGTTCCTTTCGATCTCAAAGTGTTCTTATCTATTTATTACAAAAATTGGTTAGTATGCTCTCCACTTGCCACGAAATCTATGATCATTCGAAGTTTATTAGATCTAGTATTGGGTTAAAGCGCATGTAGAGTCGGCGGGGCCTTTCTCCACTTGTTGATTAACTTCGCAAGTGAGCGCTGGATGCAATCCAATATTGTGATCGGAATAAACCGATGGTGGTAATGGATAGTGGATCTTGTGGATCGAAATTATATTAGCAAAAGAAGGCTTGATTCGAGCAACAAAGCCGGAAACTAACACGCAGTCCCCTTAAAGCCAATATGTGGCCGTGGTTGGGGATAACATACCGTTTCAGCTTCTCTTGTTCGGGCCCTCCCTTATTTTGGTATTAGAGCCATATTTCTAAAGATAAATTGATATTAATGCTTTAAATCGAAGGTCCGTGAAGAAGAGAAACACTTTAACTACCATGGAAACTCCTTCGAAAGTACAATTACACTAACTCAACATACTTCCCTTCTCTCTTGCTCCTCTACCGAGTTACGTAAATCTACAGCCTCCAAGATAGACTATCTCTATGAGGTAGCCTTCTCGGAAGATAGCAAGATTTCCGAAACTCAACTTCCATTGATCAATCCATACTCGGCTTTTTCCAAACCATCTTCCTTTTCTCCCATCCGTTCCATAAAACATCTTATCCGACATACCCCTCGCTCCGTAAAGGAGTATGTCCGATCCTCTAAATTTTATCATCATTATAGTCTTGCTACTCCGCAAGAAACAGGTTTGTGACGCTCCAAATTTCTCCCGAATTTCTACTTCAGATGGATCCAACAAGGATTCACCCATCTTCACTTCGGAGCCATTAGACTAGCTTTTTCCTTTCATGGTCGAAAAGACCTACCTATTGTAGCCAGAATAGCCCTTTTGGATACAAGATTCTTAGACTAACAAGATGCTCGCATTGGAACTATTCAAACTACTTTGAATTTTGGGACGATTTTGTTACTTTGTTTTCAAATTTTAACATGGCACTTTGCAGATCCAAGATTGTTATTAGCCCCGAAAGTTCAATGCGAGATAACTAGAGCCCCTCGGACTCCAAACTCTTTGGTCGCCACACTTCACTATCAAATGGTCTACGAGTTCGAATCATGCTATTGATCCGAACCTTCCCGTATCGAGATGATGCTCTTATCATCTCTATAGACCATGATCACACTTCTTGTGTTCATATTCCCGCACAAATACCCAGAGATCAACTTGTCAAGCTTCTCACTAGCGGTTGGATAACCAATTATGAGAAACTCCATCAAAACACAAGATCCGTCCAGTCTATTGAGCCACAATTTACGAAGAAACAGGATGGTACTTGTGACCATCAAATTTGCAAAAGAAAAAGAAGACTTTTCGTCCGTGTTCCCTTCTTTTCCCACTATTCTCTCGTTTCACTCAATGTCCTTCTCGAGGCAGTGAGTATTGAAGATCCAGACCGAAACAATTTGTCCGTCGTTTGACTCAAACGGACAACCTGTCCATTTCTTCAAAAACCCTTCGAGTCATTGTTTTTGGGATCCCGAATGTTCATGTCCTTCTTGTACCTCTCCTATGAAGAAGATGATAGGCCCTCTTTAAGAAAGAAGATAAAAGATCCTTTGTATCAAAGGTACCTTGATGGTGATCCTACCGAAGGACCTCTTGGTGAAGATAGCGAAAATTGGCGAGTATCTTGTCCAATATAACACCCCACCAATACTACAAATTCCTTCCCCCATCCCCTTGCAAACCAAATCCACCAAGTCTACTACCACCATCACCCAAAAAACCCATCACTAGTTCTTTCTATAAACCCATCCGAAATGGATCAAAAAGAACCCATCTTGCTCCATCGAACTCCCAAAACCATATACATATGTTCCTGAACCACTTCAAAGCATATGTATGTTTCAATTCGAAGATTTCCTCCCACTTCAACCCAAGCTTGTTGAATCTCATTCATCGCCCTTACAATTTCCTCCGTTTGAAAAGTTTTCGGACCCTCGATGACGGTACTATCATGCTCCTAAAGTACTGCACCCAGTGAAATTGATCCACATGGCGGAAGAAAAGGTCCAGCCCAGTGAGACCGTTTCTAAATTGGCAAACCGAAAATTCCTTGACCCGGGATGTGGCCCTTGACAAAGTTTCTACTCGGATTGATCGAGTTGATCAAGCTTCCACTCACATCCGGAAGATGCTTGAAAACTTCCAAAAAAGATTATATATGATGGAAAACCAGCATGTCCATCATCACTACTTGGAAGACCAAACTCCTCAAATTGAGAAACTCAAAAGGCAAATTCAGATCCTTGAAGGTCGAAAGCTCAATTTGAGTACCAATCTCCTTTTCCACCATCCGTTCCTCTTACCTCTCCATTTTCTTCCTTCACCAATCCAACCCACTCATTCATCACAAACCTCCAAAGAAAACTTCTTTATCACCCTTTCAACAAGTCCTTGAAATGGTTCCACCGTAACCAAGAACGAACGTGCTAGCCTTTAGAGCACGCCTCAAAGAAATCAAGAAAGAATAATGAAAAAGCAAAAGTCTCAAAGAATCGCATCGTTTTCTTTGTTCCTACTTTTCCTATTCCTCCTTCGGCTCCACCGGAACCACCGGATTCACCTCCACCTTCTCCTTCTCGATACTTCCCTCCTTCATGGTTTCTAATCCCATTGAAAGTTTCTTGAGGAAATAAGTCCCATCTGTTTCAATATATTCCATAAAACAAAATGACGAAGAATTCCTCATCTTCTTCCTCATCCTCATCCTTCGAAACTCTTTCCTCTTCAAAATCGAAAAATAATCTAGAACCAATTCCTGCTATAATGATGGAAAGAATCGTTCAATCATATACATTTGTTCATGATTTCTATAATTCTCAAAAAGTGATTCGGACAAAACTTTAACAATTTCGTCCATAGGGAATTCTATAGCAATATGATAGAGATGAAACATAAGCCAAAACATTCACTTTAAGTCCTATGGGAATGGGAGAGTGGAGGACCATCGCAATGGATGAATGAATGGATAATCAAAGTTGAGACACTGTCTCGGCATTAATCCACCATAGTTTCGAAAGACTAGGTAGTGATAATTTCATAACAAGGTTGAGAAATTTTCCGTAAGTTGGTTCCTATGAAGGTATCTTGAAATATATGGAGGATATTGGTGAGAGGGCCACCGGTGTTCTCTCATATTTACGGTCTTGAAAGTACTAGAGAATTCTTTTCTAATGAACATGTTTATGGATTCAATGGGTTCTTTTGGCCGGGAAAGGAAATCAGCCAAAATATTTTTCTTTTAAGAGATGTGTTTGGTTTCAAAAGAGTATTTGAAAACCATTCTACCCATCCGAGGAGTGGGGATGATGAACTTGTTTCTGTTTGAACTTGAGCATTTGGGGAAACGAGGACTTGTCCATTTATACCAAAAAGTGGTGGCCAATAAGATGGAATTCAAACTTTTTAATCTCATATTTGACCGCAAGGATTTTTTTGAAGGTATAATGGTAATGCATTTATGCATTTGAGAATTTACCGCTTTTGTAAGCATAGATTCTGCGCTTACCCTTGTTTTCTTCCAACAAGTATTGCTTTGCTCAATACTTGTCACTTGCGTCCGTCTCGCAAGATCCTTTTTCCATTGGAAATTCAAGTGTGCTTTTAGTATGAGTTTATAAAATTTCCTCATCTTCTCTTCAAGTAAACTCTTCGGTTTCAAAATATTTTTTGTAATCTATTACAACGATTGGTTAAGTATGCTCTCCACCGACACAATTAATCGCTTGATTGAGTAGAAATCAACGCCAATGTTAGGTATGAATTTTACTTGAACTATCGGGTAGTCCTTGGGAGCCCTACCCTATGATTGATTAATTTATCGAGTTTGGTTAGTAAAATTCATATCACTACACTTCGGTTGTATTTTCTCATTAGATGGCTAGTGGATCCTGTGTGGATCGAAATTTTGATGTCTTAAAAAATTAATTCCAAGAGCCGGATCTAGAAACTAAAAGGCGATCCCCTGTGAATTCTTGTGAGTCTATGTGTTGGGGATAACATATTTGTTTTGGATTTGCATTGCTCTTGCTTCCGCTCCTTTTTGGTATCATGTCTATTGGATTTGAAAGTAGTAGTGCTAATATGTGCTTGCTTCATCCCTTCGATCACTTGATGATCCTATAAAGAACCATGGATGGTGAAAGATAATAATCGTGTGTTTGAGAAGTTCGGCCTTTCAATCTGTCTCTCTTTCTTTTGAATAAATCTCTCCATGCTTGGAGTGGTTAGAACCATGTGAGTATATCCATCATATATCTCTCGTTCATGATTTACTCCCAAGCAACACATCAAAACAAGGATGATAAATTAAGATACATAACAACGATTCAACAGCAAAAGTAGATAATCTTCAATCCTACAGTAGTTATACACTATATAACCTCATGCTTTGAGGCGGCTCCCTAAGACCGACAAAAAAATAGGTAGGTCAAGTAAGGGTTAACTTCATATTCGCTACAAAAAAGGGGCCATGTCACCCTCGTTACTCACATCCAAAACGTCTCTTAAAAAGGCACCACCCACAACTACTCGGGAATTGTAACCAAGTGATGTCACCGGATCGCAATTCAAGTCTAAATTGGGTCCACTACTTCTTCGTCAGGCATATCGACATCCATCGGGTCTCAAGCATGAAATCTAGGGGCCGTAGTTGGTGGCCCTTCGAATCTCGGGATCGGGCCGTAGAGAAAGTCACCCCGACGCATATGCCAGTGCGAAACGGTGGGGCACTAGGTACCCCAACCTCTCCTCTACCCACAATGTCGTCACGTGCCGTTCCAAGACCCGGTCCGGACTTGGAATGAAATGGTATTCAATATCGAATGATTGGTGAATAGGAATTCCAAACCCGACCGAGCACCTGCTTCATTACCTCGGTCCTAAAAATGTATCAACAACAAAGGGGTGAGAAATAAATCTTAGCGAGTTAACGCCTAAATCCAAGTAGGGCGCCGATTCGCTTAGGGCGGCCTAAACACACGGGGTAATCGTCGATAACAAATCAATAGCGTGCGACTAGTGCCACGCTCTAACTACAATATGTTTAGGCATAAACACCACAACCAATTATCAATCACATGCAACATTACCCCGCCTTGGCCCACGCATTGAATAGTATAATATGTCAATCCATTACACATAATCCAAGGCACACAACTGGAACACTCATCACAATTTACATGCACAATGTACAACACGTGTTCCGATTATTAATAACTCGCCCACGAAACACCCCCGATTGAGGTTTTGTCCATGGGACACTCGTTGAGTAATATTTTACCCCTAGGATACCCTCGAGTGATGTTTCTCCCATGGGACACCCTCGAGTGAAGTTTTATTCCCGGGACACCTCCGAGTAATGTTTTACTCCCGAGACACTCCCGGTGACGTTTTAATCTCGATACCCCCAGGTGACGTTTTACTCCCGGGACACCTCCCAATGATGTTATATCTTTGCGATATCCCCTATGGACGTTTTATTCCCAAGACCACCCCGGATTATTGTTTTTATTCTCGGGACACCCCAGGTTACTTAACAATCATGTGACCACGCAAGCACGTCGCCCCATCCCACCAATTAATATCTTTGTATTTGGTCCAATGCATACACGGTCATGCTCAAGATTTGGCTCAAGGCCATATTTCATGTTCAAAGTATAATGAGTGATGCACATATAATCATATGAACATATTTTATCCACCAGATTTTGTATCTATAAACATGGTGATTATTCATCTCAATTATAAAATTCTCAAGCCAATCAAGGCACCCGACAATCATCGGACAATCACCCAATAATCACCCAACGATAATTAATTAAGTAATAATTAATAATTCCAATCCAAATTAATTAGAATAATCGTAATTAATTAACATAATTATAATTAATTAAGTCCATCTTAATTAATTGATCCGGACTTAATCGATCAACTCATCTCGGTTAAATTATCCAATCTCAATCCATTGGTACCACAATAATTAGCCAATCGATCTCGGATAATTGGCCTAATAGCAATTAATTAATCTAATGATAATTAATTAATTTGACCATAGTTAATTAGTCCCATGATAATCAATTAACCCAATCTCAATTAATTATCCTAATCATGATTAATTAAAGTAACTTGAATTAATTAAATTAATCATGATTAAATAAAAAGCAACTATGGTTAAATAAAAGTAATTACTATTAAATTATGGTAACTATAGTTAGTTAACCTAATCAGGATCAATTAATTAACTCGACTACGGTTAACCTAATTAATCCATCATTAAGTTCATTAATTCATAATTAATACTAATTAATTTATTTCTAAACATAATTAACGATCTAATCAGAGATTACGGATTAACTCACAAACTCTGACCGTCGATGTCGGGTTGGACACGTCGACGACAAAAACAGCGACACGAGTTCAGGTCGGTATGAGCTCGGCGGGCTATCGTTGGGGCCGGGGGTGACAGCGGAGGAGCAGGGCATCCGCTTCGACGGCGGATCAGAGCTAGGTGGCAGTGGCTGGGGTTGGTTGGGGCCGGCGGCAGAGGTGGGTGAAGCTGAGGTGAGAGGAGGTCGCGGTGGCTCGGTCCAGGGACGAGCTCGATCTGCGGGGTGGTGGCGACAGAGGTGGTGACGGGCTGGCAGCTCACGGGTCGGTGGGGGTAGCACGGGCAGCCAAGGCACAGCGGCGGTGACCAGCCGTGGGTCTCGGTAAGTCGCGGGTGGTTCGGGCCTCTCGGCTCACGACAACAGCAGCTCGGGTGGACGGGCTCGGGTTCTCGATGGAAGACGGCGTCGGGGCTGTTGCGGGTGGCCGACGGTTTCGGGATAGCGGCGGGGCTGTGTGAGCTGCAGTCGGCGACGGAACGAGGTGGAGGTCGGAGGTGACTGGGCTGCGGGCTATGGATCTCGGGCGCCAGGGCTGCGGGTGGTCGACTGGGTTCTCGCGGCTCGCGGTGGGCCGAGCTCAGCGAGCGGCGGGCCGAGCTCAGCGAGCGGCGACCGACGACGGAGGGAGTGGCGGCTGGTGTGCGGTGATGTCGTGGTAGGGGAGTATGGGGGGCTGGTTCACGCATCAGAAGAGAGGAGGAAGAAGAAGACCAAGAAGAAAATAAAAGAAGAAAGAAAGGGGGGGGGGGTTGGTTTTCTACACGGGTCAACGGGAAAAGACAAAGAGGAAGAGAGAGAAAAACAGTAAAACTTGGGGACGGGGAAAAGAGAGGCTGACGTGGGGCGGCTGATTGGAGGGGAAAAAGCAGGTGAGGTCCACAAGTCTTAGTCGATTATTCACCATTTGTCACCTAATGCATAATATTTAAGGGATTTTGATAATTTTGCTATTCGAAGTAAATTAAACTATCGGTACTAAATTAAAGAAAATTTTAGAAATCTCACAACCATGATTCAATCAGATTTAAGCTCAAACGTAAAGGGTTTCGATACTACTAGTCAACGATTGACTATTCAAACTTGACTTTTTTTGAATTACGTCTTAGAACAACTAATTATTATCTCTTAAATTCGCAAAATTCAAATTTATTTTTCATGTTGAAATTCATAATTTATCTTACGGACGTCAAACTTTCAAAGCGTCGCACAGACAGGCCTTGCCTAGACGATTGCGGCTATGGGCGAGGTCGGCCTCCATCGGGGAAGCAACCCTCGCTCGCGGTCGGCGAGATCGGAAGATAAAAAGGAGGAAAAAAGAAAAAAATAGAAAATATTAATAAAAAATAAAATATTCTTAAAAAAATTATCCACGTTAGTGTCGATCGTGCCACATATGGGTGTTGGGGTCCATGTCGGTAATTTTCAATCAATGGGACCGAATCAATAAGAAATGAGAAGGTGTAGGATCGAATCGAGAAAATTGCAGAAGGTTCGAGACTTTTTTGTGACAATCTTTCCCAATTATAGTCTCTACTTTCAGTAGCTAGCTAGGGTACTTAAATTTGTGCTTTGACTTTTATGAGAGAAGGTTCCGGAGACATTATGGTCCGAATTATTCGGGAGGGCCGGATACTAAAACAACCCGACTAGTGTCGCGACCTAAAAAATAAATAAGTTAGATTTCGGGCTAATGGATTATCAGGGTTAATTAATTAACTAACCTAACTCGGACTCTCCCAAGTCCATACCAAACCGCAACTTAAGGTTCGAAAAATTAACATATAATGTGATTTGAATTTGGAGTCGCCACTAATCATTTTCGGTAGGTTGACTAGAAACCCAAATAAAATAGCGGGAGAAAACTATCTTATTTCTACGAACCGTAGATTTTGAATTCGGAGACTTGATTACGCTAAATTACTCTAACGCCCTTTCGGTACCATTTTCGTAAAAAAAAAAGATTTGATTTGGTAATTTACTTGAATTTCAATGGTGCAGTTTTTTATTCTTTTTTTGTTTTTCTCCTTTTTTCCGAAAATGTAAAACATTGAGCTTTATGCGATATACACCATGGATGATTTAGAAAGAAAGAAAACGCGCCAATCACGAGTATTTACAAAAATAAATTAACATGTAATAATACTAAACTTTGGAACACGTGGCATGTCTAAAATAAACAATCAAATATTCAAATCAAATGATTACATCTTTGTAGATCAAGATGAAGACGATTACCTTCTATTACACAAAATCTTACTCACGTACACGTTATAGTTTCTTTCAAGATCTCGGAGCTTGAAGAACGTTGTCGTCGAGAATGGCAAGCGATAACGTTGTTGGGTGGCGAGAGGCGAAGTATGTATCGGGACTCGTCGAATATGATGCTCGACCAAAGCTCTTTTCTCTCACTCTCAAATTTTCTTTTTCGGTTTCTTCTCAAGGACTATCTCAATTCTTTTCTCCTCAAAAACTCTCTCAATTCTCTCCTACTACCAAAAAAGACTCTCTCTCTTCAAGAACTCTTATTCTTTTATAGGCAAAGTTCTTCATCCTTCATTCTTCATCTTCATTTCCTCACCTTCCATTTTCATCTTCCTTTCTTCATCTTCATCTTCTTTTCTTCATCTTCATTTCCCACCTTCCATTTTCATCTTCTTTTCTCCATCTTCATCTTCTCTTCTTCATTTTCATCTTCTCTTCTTCACCTTCATTTCTCCATCTTCCATTTTCATCTTCTTCTTCATCTTCATCTTCCTTTCTTCATCTTCCATTTTCATCTTCTCTTCTTCATCTTCCTTTCACCATCTTCCTTTCCCCATCTTCTTTTGGTATTTGTAATGCGGTCCCTGAAGTTTCAAGTATTTGCAATACGTCCTCAAGTTCGAGTATTTGCAATACAGTCCCCGAGAAAATAAGCTTAACTTAGAGTTTGAAACGACCGAGAGCCAATTGGGACGATACGGAGTTACCGATCTTTGAGCCCGCTTGGTGTTTTACTTGCATTCTCCCAAGTAAGGCTATTCGTAATCTCTCTTTACGGGCGTTCGGGGACGTCGTCCACAAATTGATTTGCTACGTGCCTAGCTTAATAAGGAACTTACGCATTTGATAAGAGAGGAGAAAAATTCGCCCTTTAACTCTAGGCAAATTCTAGACAACTAGAAAGTAAAAGTATCCACGCAGGGAACTATACATGGAATTAAAGGAGTATTCATGCGAGATTGGTTCCACTCTTTTGCTGGCTATTCAAATGATTGGCTGATTTTGTCTTGGATCATACACCAACGATCGTTATTTGAGGATCCATAATCACTTGCTTCGGATCACAACTCGGAGGTCTTTGCTTCGAACCGGGCTGACCAAGGCGGTGAGCTCATCATCAAAGTAACCTTTTGATTTTTCGGGCAATTGATACTCGAATTGGGCATTGTTACTTGCTAACACTAGCGCAGATTTTTCACTTTGTTTTTTCCGTGAGCGGTCGACTCCTTGAGCTTGAGCCTCCGCCGTCGCTCGGGAACTCGTAGGGATGATCAAGCGGTCGCTGCTAGAACCACCGGCGGAAGGTCGGTATGGCCGGTATTCTTGATTGGGAAGTGGTCGGATACTTTTTGCTCCGTAGGTTTTCCGGGATTGATCTTCCAACCAACTTTGCTCCGGTCGCCTTGGTTCCAAGCTACATCGTGCTTCTTCGACTTATCTCTAAATCTGTGAAGGTGATTTGTGACACTTCGTAGGGTGAGTCCGTCTATATTCATTATTTTGAGTACGGCCATTGGTCGTCTTGAATTGATTCCTAGCTGTCGAACCGCCTCGATGAATATAGAATGAAGCTCGGCGGACCAAATGGGCCTTTTCTTTCCGACAAAATCGTCGTAGTAAGTTTGGCCATAGTTCTTTTGTTCGAGTAATTGCTTCCTTACAGCATGTTGCCAAATGTTTTGGAGCACTTGAACGCAGACCGGCTTCTTTAGGGATGTCCGGAGCACCATGCAATATGGCCCCCGTTACGAACCGGTGATCATCACTTGCTGATGTTATGATCACCGGTATATCCAACTCAGAATCAATGATCTTTAAGAGACTAAGACCGTCCATGTCGATCCCTACCATGGGCCGTGACGACGACGTCAAAATCATATTTGTATTTGCTCGGCTCCTCTAAGGCTTCCGTTGCTTTCACATAAGCTGAAATCCCCGTACATGCACTTTCTCGGCATGGCAACAAGGATCGAGAGGGAAACGGGGTTGCCATCAATGGCCATGACTCGAGATCCTCGGGATATGAGGCTTCCCATACTTCCGCCTGGAATGTACGCATACTTATTTTCCTTTCAAAACCTTCCATATGTAGACCGAAAAATGGGTGTTTCGACTAGAGACCGGGCTTTAGATGTTCTTTGGACTTGCAAAGATAAATTGCCGTAAAATCACAAAAGCGATGATGACCTTTCGTGACGAGTTCGGAGGTGCATGGAGACTTCAAGTTCTTTATAAACTTTTTCGGATCTGTTGGTCTCATGATGCTTTTCTCTCCTTTTCGGTCTTAGTGCCTTGGATCCATTTCGTAATAACTCTTACCTCTCGCTCAATCCGCCGTTCTTTTTTACTTTTCGACATGGAGGAGCCCTCAAATCTTTTCACTTTCTCTACGAACGAGACAGTTATTTCCCTCCTCAAATCTTTTCGGTTCCTCCTACGAACGAGGCGCTTATTTTCCTCCTCAAATCTTTTCGCATTTACTTACGTGAAGGCTTTCAATGCTTAGTCAAATGCGAGGAATTCACGCATTTAAGCATGATGATGTTCGTGGATAGATCTTGTTCTTTGCCCCTGGATTAACTCTAGGCATTAAAAGAAGAATGTCTCACATGGGGATTTCAAGACATTCATTCATACATGTCACTACTTCTCTTGAGGATTCGTAAGAGTTGGCTTGTAATGCTAAAAAAGAGATATTTTGAGAGCCCATAATAAAAAACTAAAGCTTCATGTAGGCTACACATTCGGAGTTTCATCGGCGTTGAATTGGCTGGTTGTGACATCAAGGAAACTCCAATTGTAGTGATGCATGTCTCTTCCCTCGAAGGGTATCGGTTCGCCTCCGCAAGACCGACTTTTCGGGATGTATCTCCAACGAGATCGGATTGTACGAGAACTTGCTCGGGGGATGAATCGTGAATAAGCATTTTCAATGCTCGATGTGGCTCATCGAGGGACATGTCACCAAAGGAGATGGGGCCGCTACAAACATGGCAAACGGCGATGTTAATAGCATCCCTATACCTCTTGTTCTCTGCTCGAAGCTTTTCGCTTTCTTTCCTCGAAACGTAAGTTCATGACTTTCATTTTTAACCTTCAATCGGGTCCGCTTGTTTTGAAACCAAAACTTGACCTTCAAGGGCTCCATTCCTATCATCCGGCTCAATTCATTTTTGCGTCTCTTATTCACGTAAGAGCACTCCTTGAAGGCAGCTTCAAGCACTTTGATTTGATATTTTCTTTTCGGGGATGATTTGGCTGCCGTTGCCATTGTTGTTCTTTGTCGAGATCTTGAATTTCACCGCCAAGAGAGTTGGGTTTTACGGCTCCCAGCGTTGGATCTGGTCTCGAAATCCAGCAGTTCGCTTTCGGGGATGTCTAGGTTAGTTGCCTCCAGTAAGTTCCGATGGCCTCTAAACATGTTGGATTGAAATACCTCTTACCGCCTTTTGTTCACTCTATTCTCCAGTTGTATGCTTACTCTCTCCAAATTCTTTCGAGTAATCGGGTATGTTCCAAAGCCTCCCTTTAAACGCGGATGAAAATCACTAAGCCGACGTTTTTCCAAGATTTCGTGTTTCCCGCCTTTGTCTTATTTTTTTCAACGTGATGGGACCCCGAATCCATTCGCACCGATTTTCTTTTCTTGATAACCATGCTTGTCTCCCACTCGTTTTTAACATGGTGGGACTCCAACTCCTTTCGTAACTTTTTCGAATTTGTGAGGCTCGAGATCACGGATTGACGACAGATCCAGGATCCAACGAACGAAACGCCCGTAGTTTCACCCGAGTAACTAACGTGGCCTCGTGAGAATTGCTGTTTTTCTCTCTCGAAAAGTCTGCTTGTCTCCCACTCGGTTTTCAACATGGTGGGGTCCTCAAATCTTTTTGTAACTTTTTCGGATTTGTGAGACTTGATATGGTAGATCCGTGATTCACGGATGAAACGTCTGCAGTTTTACCCGGATAATTAACTTCGGCATCCACAATAATTATTGCTATAGCTTTTCCCGCCCTTTAAATTAGGATTTAACGCCGGGACAATTATCGCTTTCATATCTTCATCTCCAACCTTCTAAGCACTCTTTTGCATCCACTCTTTTTAGCCCATTCAACAACAATGGCTTCCCTTCCAAAGACATGCCTTCTCGGCTGAAGTTTTGGCCAAGTGGGAGAAACTTTATAATCTCCTAGGCCAGGGCTACTCTTATATAGCCAACCATCCGGAGGCCGAACCGAGATTCGTCTTATGTTTAGGGATATGGACACCGCTTCTATCGAAGGTACCAATTTAGAGGAGGAATATAGGATCTTCCCCACCCTCTTCACTAACCCTGGAGGCTTACCATGTTGCTCATCAAAATGTTACTTTGGCCCACCTTGTGAAGGCACGCTATCGGGATCGGTCGGATAGCTTAGTGTTGGCGGTCTTGTAGCCGACAATTACAAGAAGGCCCTTGACTACGGTAACGAACAAGTTTCCCGCTGATTCGTGAGAGGGGAAACTTGGTGGGATGTTTGGCCATGTCCCGGACCATCTTCGAGCGCGATCCGCTCAATATTGTTTTAAAATTTCAATGCACATGGATGGAAGAAAGGTTGGACGATTCGACCCTGGATATAGCCCCGGGAGAATGCCGATCCATGACCTGGAATTTCTGGCGAGCATCACGAGGACAAGGTAGCCAACCTCAAAGAGAAATGTGAGCTCCTCCTCTTTAAGTTGGCGGATCTCGATTCTCGGGAGCGATCGGTGTAGGCGGAGCATCAACCGTATGGAGAGTCGGTTAAACTCCTTTGTGATGCTCATTAGGGCTCGGTTTGGCTTTACGTTCCCACCCCGTTGATCTATTTGTAAGGCTTTTCGATGAATGAAATAAATGCAAGTTTTTACTCATTTCATCTTGGTCGTCATATTTTTTCGCAAGATAACCCCTCTTACTCTGCGAATATGTAAATCTCACGCTCCCGATGGTCAATTCAATTGGGCTAGAGAGGCTCCCACATTCAAAATAATCTCTCAAAGAAAGATTAGTAGTGAGGAGACAAACGAATGCTCAAATGTGAACAACTCGTGAGTCTGTATTAATATTATAACTCGATTATGAAAACATCGAGTGAATCAAGCATAATATTTCTTTACGGCGTCGAATTGACTGGATTGGTAAAGACACGACCATCCATCTCGGCCAAAATCAAAGCACCACCGGGGAGCACCTTCTTCACTATATATGGACCACCATAGTTTGGAGCGAATTTCCCTTCCGGGAGTGGGACTATTGGCAATAATTTTCTCAAGACCAGGTCATTGATTTGAAAATATCGAGGCCAAACTTTTTTGTTGAATGATTTAGCAACCCTCTGCGATAACATGGCCATGACATACGGCCTTAAGTCTTTTTTCGTCGATCATATTCAATTGGCTTGTTCTCTGCTGGATCCATTCAGCTTCCGTTAGCTTAGCTTGAGACAAGTATACGTAAGGAAGGAATTTCCACTTCAACTGGTAGAACACCTCTATTCCATATACAAGAGAATACGGGGTTGCCCCGGTAGATGTCCGGATCGAGGTCCGATACGCCATAAGTGCAAATGGCAATCTCTCATGCCAATCGCGATAATTTTCAGCCGTCTTCGCTAAAATTGTTTTAATGTTCTTATTCGCGGCTTCTCTTGCTCCATTCATTTGAGGACGATATGGGGAAGAGTTCGGATGTTTGATCTTGAATTCCTTGAACAATTCGTCCATTAGTTTGTTGTTTAAGTTCGAGCCATTGTCGGTGATTATGGCTTCAGGTGAACCGTATCGAGCAATGATATCTCGGCGGATAAATTTTGCGATATTTCGTGCCGTAACCGCTAAATAGGATGCGGCCTCGATCCATTTGGAGAAATAGTCAATCGCCACCAAGATGAATCGATGCCCATTAGATGCTTTAGGGTTGATAGGACCGATAACATCAATGCCCCACATAGAAAACGGCCATGGTTCGGGATAATCGATGCAACTCATTTGGAGGGACATTAATCTTGTCACCATGAATTTGACATTTGTGACTCCGGACATCTTGAATACAATCTCTTTCGAGCGTGAGCCAATAATAACCCAACCTCATAATCTTCTTAGCTAACAAGTGGCCGTTCATGTGTGGACCACAGATCCCTTCATGTACTTCCATTATTGAGACGAACCGCCTTCGGTCGAGTCAACGCATCTTAGTAGGACAGAATCGAATGACCGCTTGTACAAATTCTCTCCATTCAAGAAGAACTTCGAGGCCATCTTCCTTATGTACTTTTGGTCGATACGGTACTTTTTTCAGGGAACTCCCGCTTCGAATATAAGTCTTGATGTTATGGTACCATGGTTTACCATCGGGTTCATTGATCGCGGCCATACAATATGCCGGGTTTTTTAATACCTCGATCTTCAGTGGGTCAACCTCAAGTCCATCGGCGACTTGTAACATTGAAGACAAGGTAGCCAATGCATCGGCGAATCGATTATGAGTCCTGGGCGGATACTCAAATGAGATATCTTCAAATTCTTCTACCAATTCATCCAGGATACTCATGGTAGGGTAGCAATTTGGCATCTCTCGTCTTCCACTTTCCAACGATCGAAGGATAATCAAAGCGGAATCTCCGAACACCTTGAGTCGGGCTATCCCCATTTCAATTGCAGCCGTGCACCGAGGATGCATGCCTCATATTCTCGCTATGTTATTTGTGCAAGGGAATACCAATTTCTTGCTACAGGATAATGCCGACCACCTGGAGATATAAGAACCGCGCCCGTGCTCGATCCCGATAAATTGACAGCTCCGTCAAAATACATAGTCCGGATGTAATCCTCCACCGACATGATTCGATCCTCGGTAATGATAGGCATCATCATCTTACCCCGGATTTTCAGCTAGGACATTCGCTATAGCTCGTCCCTTGATTGACTTTTGGGACAAATATTGAACGTCAAACTCGGAGATGAGGATTTGCCATTTAGCAAGTCTACCAATCAAGGCGGATTGATTAAGCAAATATTTGATGGGATTGCATTCGTTACCGAAGCACTTGGTAATGCAAGGTATATTGCCGAAGCCTGTGCAGCACCTGCACTAACGCCGTACATGTTTTCTCTACTTCGGAGTACTTCATTTCGGGTTGTGAATTTCTTGCTCGGATAATAAATGGCTCGTTCTCTTCCGTCCTCCTCTGCTTCTCTTGGGCTAGCATAGCACCCAAGGATTCACTAAGGATTGTGAGGTAGAGGATTAAAGGTTGCTCCGGTGTTGGAGGAACAAGCACGGGTGGATTCATGAGATGCTCTTGATCTTCCAAAAGCTTGTTCACATTCGCTATCCCATTGGACTAGCGCATTCTTCTTTAATAGCTTGAGGAATGGCTTAGCGGTTTCGATAAGCGAGAGATGAATCGAGCAATATAGTTTAGCCTACCCATCAAACTTCGAACTTCTTTAACTATCGTTGGTGGCTTAAGCTCACGAATAGCCTTAACTTTCGAAGGGTCGACTTCAATGCCCTTACCGCTACCACGAATCCGAGTAGCTTGCCCGAGCTGGTCCTAAAGACACACTTGGCGGGGTTGAGGCGTAACTTATACTTTCGGAGTCGTCGAACAATTTTTTTCAGCATTTCGACGTGATCTTCTCCATGCCTTGTTTTTGCTATCATGTCATCGACGTAAACCTCAATCTCATTATGCATCATGTCATGAAAAAGGGCAACCATGGCTCGTTGGTAAGTGGCTCCGGCGTTTTTGAGACCGAACGGCATTACCCGGTAATGGAACAATCCCCATGGTGTGGTGAAAGTGATTTTCAACTTGTCATTGACATTCATCGGGATCCGATTGTACCCGGAGAAACCATCCATGAATGAAAACAATTCAAACCCGTGATCATCAACAAGTACGTCGATATGCGGGGGGGGAAATCATCTTTAGGACTGGCCTTGTTCAAGTCTCGGTAATCGACACAAACCCGAATGCGGCCGTCTTTCTTCATGACGGGGACTATGTTAGCGACCCAATCGGAATATTCGTAGTCTCAATGAATCCTACATCGAGAAGCTTTATGACCTCCTCTTTGATCTTTCGCACTAATTCCGGTCCGGCCCTCCTTGACTTTTTGCACAACCGGCTTAGCCGAAGAATCGATCGGCAAACAATGCTCAACGATGGAACGGTCAAGACCGGGCATATTCGCATAAGACCTGTGCGAAACGTCCCGGTAATCCTTCAAGAGCCTAATCAGGCGTTCGGACACTTCCGAGGAAAGGCTTGCCCCGATCTTAACTTCTTTAGGGTTTTCCGCATTGCCTAGGTTGGCCGAGATAATTTGTTCACCGGTCGAGGGCTTGATCTCCTCATGTCGTTCGAAATCTTGACGAACTTCCTCATAACTGGACCGAACTCATCTAGGTCGTATACTTCCGAATCCACTAGGTTTCCCTCCTCATGTATCCTCCTGAAACATAAAGTAACAAAATTAGAAGAACAAACGGGGCTTAATCGCGGTGTGATTTTGAAGAACTTTATTTATTATTTATTATTTATTTTATTTTTTATTTTTATTTTTCAAAACCGTGGGACATGAATTCTTGAAGAAGCCCAACCCTCGGTTCTTACCATGATGACAAACTTGTTGGTCGTTGGTTATCGTCATCGGGTTGGTTTGGGATACTTCAACAAGATTCGAAAAACAAGACAATTTTATTGATATGAGATTACATCTTTTAGGAAAGAAAATCCAAGAGTGCAAGACAAAATAGAAATCCAAACGTGACCCAAAACCTAAAGGAAGCGGAAAATGTCCCACGTAGGGGATTGCACAAACATAAAGATGTTACTCCGAATCTAAACCCTCCAAGGTGGATCATCACACATGGCATTAATGAATGATTTGGAAGGTTTAAGCGTCAAGTAAGGTTCCTCCTCATGTGCTCCGTCTTGAGATATAGCAGCAATGGTTACACCATCAAAACAAACGGCAATATCGAAGACCCCTTCATCCTCTTGAGACCCTACTCGGCTCAACTGCAATACCTTGATTCTTCGGTATGTCGGGGAACACAATCCCCAAGTCATCTTCAAGTCGGATCGGATTATCGTAGCCTCCGACCACTCCAGTGATCGGAAAGTGGTATATAGAGGTGGGGGGTAAAGGATCGCATGCGCTTAGCGCGACCCATTACGCCTTTTTTATGCCTACGCCCTTGACATCCTAGACCGGTTGTGTGAGATTGGCCTTTAGGTTCAATTGGGGCGCGAATCCCTTGGCCATGTCGACCTAAACCCATACCGGGCTTAAAGCCATTACCCACCATTATCTTGGCTACCATAAGAGACGTGGTTGAGATTTCGAGAACCGGCAAAGGACTTTCTGGTGATGCATGGATGGTGTGTACTATCTCAAAAGCGTGGTAGGAATCTTCTTCATCATGAGCTAGCTCGATGTAAGGGATTGCCGTTTCATGGAAAATCCTGGTGATCTTCCTCTCCATGGACAATCACCAACTTCGTTCGACCACGAATTTAATTTTCGATGAAGGCTCAATGGGACAGCTCCGGCATTATGAATCCAAGGTCGGCCTGGGAGAAGGTTAAAGGCCGAAGGAATATCCGAGTACCTGGAAGAGAATGTCAAACAAAGAAGGCCCGATCTGAATCTCCAAGTTGATCCGCTCTCTAAGACATCCTTCTTCACGCCATCGAATGAGCGGACGGAAGTTTTAGCCGTCCGCAACCCGGCCGTGTCAATTCCCACGATTTAATGTGGCTAATGGGCGAGATATTCAAATGTCGACCCGTTGTCAATAAGTACCCGAGCTACGTGAGTTTGCTTGTGTTTGACCGTTATGTGCAAAGCTTTGTTATGACCCCGTCCTTCGAGCGGAATTTCATCATCGGCCGAATGCGACCCGATCCTTTAGAAGGATCGTCCCTACAAAGTTCTCTAGTTTGTCCCGTTCAATATTCTCGGGTACGTGAATTTCACCGAGTATCTTCATTAAGGACTCTCGATGCTTCTCGGATGATCTGAGAAGTTCAAGTAGGGATACTTGAGCTGGTGACTTCCGAATCGGTCGACAACGCTATACTCACTTGCCTTGATTACGGCCAAGAATTCCTTAGCATCTTTCTCGGTGACTTGCTTAGTAGGTTGGTCATCGTTATAAGCACGTCCCGATCTTGTTACAGGGCAAGATCGTAGGACCAAGGGACTGCCTTGTCACTGTCATACGGAAAAAGGGGGGCGAGGCAATGACGATTCCAAGTTCATCATCCTCTGCATCTTCCAAGGCGGGCATATCTCGCCAACTCGGGTCATTCTTGATCAAGTCGGTCACATGAGCATCTTCTCGCCCGAGACTCTCGAAGGGTCTCGGGTTGGGTCAAAGCCGCAAGCTCCCGATCCCGGTCCAATGACAATTTGGGATATAGTGGCTCTTGTCCCGACTTGACTTGCCCAAACTATGAATCCGTTCTTTACGAGACCGGAAACTTTTTCCTTCAACCGATTGAGTGGTATCAATTCACCAACCTTATAATATCCCGCCCCGATCGGAGCGTCGAGGACATCGGCTACTTCAACCTTAACAGCACCAACATGTTTGATTCCTTGCCCGAATACAGCATTAACTTTACCGAATGATCCGGCAAAGGATTATTCTGGACATTAAGTTGTTTGTTGCCCTGGAACGAGAATGCCTTAGAATCGAGTAAATCTTGGATCCGATGCTTCAATACGAAACAACCATCAGTGTCATGTCCAAGCTCCCCACAATGGTAATCACATTTCTTCGACGGGTCGTATCTCGGCGAGCTCGTATTACTAGGTCGCGAGAGGCTCAGAGGTCGTAAGCCTCTCTTACGTAGAACCGAGAGTACTTGTGACGGGGTTCCTGGTAGAGGGGTAAACCGCCGAGGGGACCGTAGATTCCCTCTTTGTCGTTGTGTGCCGAAATTAGCCTCTGGCGATTAGGAGTCCGCACGACCGGCGTCGTGTCATGGGTTTTTGGGTGTAGGTCATGTTGACTGTGGGGGTTCTTTATCTTTCCTTATCGCAAACCTCTTGGTTGTCGTGGCGGCATCACCGTACCAACCTTTCTTTATGCCGTTCTCGACTTCTTCAGCCATTGCGATGAGATGGGTGAATGACGTGGCGACGGATCCCAAAACTCGAGTTCTCACAACTTGCGGCGGGGGTGAAACGAACAATTTCATGAGCTCCCTTTTGGTGGGACCGGTTTTAGTTGAGATGATACGTTCCTCCACCTGGTGGCATACTCGCTAATCGTTTCTCCTTTCTTCATCTCAAGCTGCTCAAGATCTTCTCGGTGGTGAGCACGTCCAAGTTAAAACTAAAATGTTTGACGAAAGCATTAGCTGCCTTCTCCCAATCATCCATCCGATAGATCTCGTAATCGTATACCATCTCATGGCAGCTTCCTTTAGACTAGCCTGGAAAGTCCGAACCATTAGGGGGCCGTTGGTCGCATGCTTGTTCATTCTTGCTCGATACATCCGGACGTCTTTGGACCGGGTTGGAAGTCCCATCATACTTCTCGAAATCGGGCATCTTGAACTTCTCCGGTACGGTGACCTTTGAAAAGACAGACAGTCAGTCGGGGTATCTTTGTGCGTTCCTTCCACCTCACGGATCCGTTGCTCCATTTGGGCCAACAACTTGGCCATTTCATCGGACGGTCCCATAGTCACGGGGCTGGCTTGGGAGATGAGAACGGTGATGGGGCGCTCGAGCTAGCGCCGTAATGACAACATCCTCTAGCGGCATGGTGTAACCAAGTATATGCTCGGTAGCTTTCTCGGGATTGCTTGCGGGAAGGGTCGGAGAGACGATGTTCGAGGTGTTGGACCGGCCGGGTGCTTAGCGAAGCAACAGTAGCAGCCATCATACGTTCCATCATCTCGGCTCATCATACCCTCAAACCCTCGGTTCATAGCCTCAATTGCTCTCGCAGAGCTTCCCGGATCTGCGTTGTTGATTTCACCTTGTCCGCCATTTTCTTAGCCACCGACCGGGTAATGTGCGGAGGATCCATGATAAATTACCTTCAAAAGTAACCAGCCAAAATAAGTACAACGAACAAGAATAGCGAGCCGGTCCATGACGTCCCTCTAGACCCAACGAATGACAGGTATGACAAAAAAAACTGAATCAGGAAATTTTCAATTTCGTTGGCATTTACGAAGAAATTCTTATTAATTCGTAACTTGATCAGAATGATGTAAAACTTTATGAGATGATAGATGATACAACGATGAACGAATTTCGTGGTTCACGCTAAGACGGGTTTCGCATGGATCAATACAGTTTAATACTTTTTCCGAAAAACTTCAGTCTAAAAAAAACTGCTTCGTCGGATCCCCTTAAAAAGAACGAAAGACCTCTTAAAAATGACATTCAAGATCTGAAATTTTGCAGGATTCTAGTTAAAAGACCATCATACAACTTTCATTTTTTGTGATTTACAAAAGAACTCATTTTAATGGCAGTAATCAGCGAAATAAAATTGGTTCCAGAAAACTGTCAAAATTCCAGCTGACACTGTTCTCAAAGGAAAATCACTAATAAATGGAAAATGCCTTGGATCAATCTCAAAATTTTACACATGATAGCTCAAGACATGGTGAACATTTTCCATTCAAACATTAAAATCCAAAAATGACTAGAAGAAGCTCGAAAAACTAAGACCATGTAGAGAGGCCACCTAGAAATAGCAAAATCCAGAATACCATCCTAACAACGACCAAAAATTTGTAAATAAAGACTCTAGCTAGCTCGAGCTATAGACTTACGGGGGATAAGGCGAGCTTTGAGCTTCTTGTACTTTTCCTCACTTTTCTTGGCTTCTTCCCTGGCTTTGGCAAGCTTACGCTTGAGACGATTGACCTCGAACCGCTTCGTGTCTTGTATGGCTGCTTGAGGAATAACGGAAGCCACTCCTTTGGGATAACATGCCCTTGAATGTAGTTCACCGAGGCATGATATGTCTTGACTTCCCCAATAAGAATTCCCTTGGGCAATACTAGCTTGGTTGGCCGGCACCTCTCCCACATAGCATGAGCAAGAGCGATATGTTCCTCAAATCTCGGCTCCTCGGGTCGAAGTCAATGCGAATCTCCACGCTTTTCGGACTCGGAGGAATCGATCAGTACCACACCATATTGTCGAACTACCCTCATTGGATAATACTCCATAATGCCAGAAACTCCCAAAAGAGGGACAGGTGTTCCATCTCGACTGTAAACCTGGCCTCCTCCACTTTGAACCAAGGAGCATTCCATAGGAAAGTTACAGGACTTGGGTCTTGTAATAAAACAAGCCATTTGGAGTAATGATAATCGGGAACATGGTCTTGTTCATCTTTATATTTCAAAAGGGGGTACTCAAGTTCGAAATTTTTGGGATTTCAAGAAGGTTTCCAAATTTGGAAAAGTGGGAAAGGAACCAAACTTGAAGAAGTTCGAGTGAAGCGCGAAATGCTTTATCTTGGCCTGTTTTGAATTTTGTAAGGCAAATGAGGGTTTTCGCCAAAATGGCATTGACAAAATTTTTTCCATTGTTTACTTGTTGAGCAAAAGATGCAATCATAGGATCGATTGCATTTTGTTTATGCGGAAAAATGATGAGCCGAAGAATAGTAATATGAAAACCTTAGCTTTATTATATTCGAAAGGTGCTTTTGCAAAACAGGAATCCAAAAATGACAAGGAGCAACTTCCCGGTTTGCTTTCAAAACAATAGCTACCTCATCTCGATTAACATTCAAATATTCGAGATAGAACCAAGACCGGATCCTCTCCAATCGACGGAGTAATCAACCGAGAATCAAGTGACTTTCCAAGTAGAATGCTATACTCTTCTAAAGTTGGAGTTAGCTCGTGCTTACCGAATATGAAAGTAGTAGGCATCGGGCTCCGGTAAATGCGCCAATGCACGAATGAGGCCAAATCGAAGTCGAATATGAATCAAAGGGAGCATTTGGCCAATGCGAAATCGGACTATCTCTCGACTACCCTCGGGCAATTCACGCCACCACCGCTTCGGTTGATCCTTCGCCGGAGCTATGACTCGAACCTCCCCCATAGTATATAGCTCGAGATTATGACTCTCCTAAAGAATCGTCATGGACCGACCCAAAAATATAAATGAATAGGAGGAAAAAAAAGATTCAAGAGAATACCACCTTTGAAGGCCCAAAGTAAACAGACACATAGACATGCGCATGAAAATGCTCGTGAGGTTCGATTTCTATCTATCATGGCTTGACAAAGGTGGAGCCCGGGGATATCCGGCACTAAACCACATCGGCTTGCGATTGAATCAAGATCCCCGTAGACATCCGGCTCACCAAGTAACGACCTACATCACACGGCGAATGATGGAGGTGTTAGCTCTTGGCACCGATTTGAAATAGTTCGGGACTCGAGAAGGGCGACTCGGGCCGGACGACGATGGCCGAAGTATCCCTAATCAAGTACCATCCTAAGCCTAGCCATTCGGGTTCAATGGTGGGTTGTGTGTGCTAAGTGTAAATGTAAAAACAGTAAAAACATGCGCGGCGGTTCATAGCATCCAACACTCCAATATAAACCATACACAATCTCCTTCAACCTACACAAAAATGTTAGCAAACACTCATCCCCTTATCACTCCAAGTCTGCAAAAACATTTAACACATAGGGATTAAAATTCAACCAAGATTGCCAAATTAAGAAATTTTTTTTTCATGAAATTTTCTGGCCTAAGTCCTCTTTGGTTCCCCAAATGAGTCGCTAAGTGTCGCGACCTAAAAAATAAACAAGTTAGATTCGGGCTAATGGATTATCGGGTTAATTAATTAACTAACCTAACTCCGGACTCTCCCAAGTCCATACCAAACCGCAACTTAAGGTTCGAAAAATTAACATATAATGTGATTTGAATTTGGAGTCGCCACTAATCATTTTCGGTAGGTTGACTAGAAACCCAAATAAAATAGCGGGAGAAAACTATCTTATTTCTACGAACCAGGAGATTTTGAATTCGGAGACTTGATTACGCTAAATTACTCTAACGCCCTTTCGGTACCATTTTCGTAAAAAAAATGATTTGATTTGGTAATTTACTTGAATTTCAAAGGTGCAGTTTTTTATTTTTTTTTTGTTTTTTCCTTTTTTCGAAAATGTAAAACATTGAGCTTTATGCGATATACACCATGGATGATTTAGAAAGAAAGAAAACGCGGCCAATCACGAGTATTTACAAAAATAAATTAACATGTAATAATACTAAACTTTGGAACACGTGCGCATGTCTAAAATAAACAATCAAATATTCAAATCAAATGATTACATCTTTGTAGATCAAGATGGAGACGATTACCTTCTATTACACAAAATCTTACTCACGTACACGTTATAGTTTCTTTCAAGATCTCGGAGCTTGAAGAACGTGGGTGTCGTCGAGAATGGCAGCAAGTAACGTTGTTGGGTGGCGAGAGGCGAAGTATGTATCGGGACTCGTCGAATATGATGCTCGACCAAAGCTCTTTTCTCTCACTCTCAAATTTTCTTTTTCTGGTTTCTTCTCAAGGACTATCTCAATTCTTTTCTCCTCAAAAACTCTCTCGATTCTCTCCTCCACCAAAAAAGACTCCTCTCTCTCTTCAAGAACTCTTATTCTTTTATAAAGGCAAAGTTCTTCATCCTTCATTCTTCATCTTCATTTCCTCACCTTCCATTTTCATCTTCCTTTCTTCATCTTCATCTTCTTTTCTTCATCTTCATTTCCCACCTTCCATTTTCATCTTCTTTTCTCCATCTTCATCTTCTTTTCTTCATCTTCATCTCTCTTCTTCACCTTCATTTCTCCATCTTCCATTTTCATGCTTCTTTCTTCATCTTCATCTTCCTTTTCTTCATCTTCCATTTTCATCTTCTCTTCTTCATCTTCCTTTCACCATCTTCCTTTTCCCATCTTCTTTTGGTATTTGCAATGCGATCCGCGAAGTTTTCAAGTATTTGCACATTGATCCTCAAGTTCGAGTATTTGCAATACAATCCCCGAGAAAATATTTCTTTCAAACCCAAATCTTCTTGGTGCATTTTTCCACCCCATGCCTAAGTCAGGCACTTGTTAAATTAAGCTCAAATTATATGCCAATGCTAAATGAATATGTGAGATGATTTTTGTTTAGAACTAAAATTAGTTCTAATTTTTATGCAAAAAAATATATTAGTCAAAATTTAGGCGTCAACAACTAGCTGTCGGAAAATTAGTTGACTTAAATATGAAGATCGACTTTCCATCCCCCTAAAAAAGCAAACAAAGATCGTCCGCTGGTCATTGATGCAACTACATTTCTCAAATCACGCCTGGATTTGAATACCTAACACCATATACCTAACAATAGCCTCACTCGTAGCCGATAATTATGGAACATCAAATGTTCTCAAATATCCCTTTTTGGTTCAGTGGGGGTGAGAAAATCAACTAAACTCGAGAGTAGTAAAGTTCTCAAATATCCTTGGGACAATGAGATTACCGGTGTTCAAAATTTCTCGACGTGCGATGTCGTTCTCGGGCTATTGTTCCCTTCAATGAGGCTCCTGAATTTTTCAATCAATACGTAATATCTTGTTTAGACTTTGAATTAGTTCAATTTAGTCTTTGAATTCTTTTAAAAGGTTCGATATATCTTTGCTTTAATGGGATGAAATCGATTCAAGATAAAAACTCTCACTCAATACGAACAATGCCTTCTTCTCAAGTTCTCGTCGAGATCCGATGCGTGATGAGATTGCTAGGAAAATTACCAAAAAAAAAAAAAAAGTCATAAATCATTTTGAATTATATCAATTCGGTCTTAAACCTCTTCTTTTTGTTAATTCAGTCATTAATCATTTGCATTACACGCTAATTCAGTCATTTCGATCAATTTTTGCGAAAAAATAGCTAACATGACGTGGCCAATTTTCAATAATATTTTAATTATTTTTTATTTTTTATTTATTTATTTTTTTCTTTCTCTTTCTTTTGTATTTTTCTTATTCTCCCTCCCGTCATGGTCGAGCTTCACCGGCCGGCTAGAGGAAGAAGAAAACAAAAAGAGAAAGAAAAAAATATCTAAAAAATTAAAATATTATTAAAAATTGGCCACTCATCGATTTTCGGTCAAAATTAATCGAATAATGACCAAATTGGCGTAAATGCAAAGGTTTAGAATCGAATCGGCCCGGATGCAAAAGGTTTAAAATTAAATTGGCAAAAAAAAAGGTTTAGAATTGAATAATCACAATTGTAATATGTTTAGGACTTTTTTTAATAATTTCTCCATGAGAATGGTGAATATGTCTGACGGAACAAAAGTGTTTTGCATGTGTGAGGGAAACGAACTTTGGATAGAAGAGTTCACCACCAAGATATAAAAGAATGTTCCACCAACGCAAGATAAAAGATTTTAATATTCATCACCAAAGAATTGAATAAAGAGCATAATGAACTCCACACTGGAGAGGAATTCTCACACATTGCCAAATCAAAATCAAAATGAACATACTTCCACCCAATGTGAGAGAAAGTGCATACACTAATTAAATATGGACGGACTACGACTAGGAAAAATTATACGGACCAAACATTAATTTCGAAGACGACTCAAACTGAGAAACTAACTTGAACCAGGAAGCTTAATCAAATTAGAAAAACTTATTCAAAATGTAAATAACCCTCCGGTCTTAGCCTAGCCGAAGCGGCATTTACTCTTCGATTTCTAGTAGTTCATCTCGGAGGCCTTGTCCTCACCGGATCCGTCGGACCATGTTATGGCCCAAATATCCCTTTATTCACGTAGATATCAAATGTGCTCGGGCGGATCGATGAGGTTTGTGGCGGGCTTGCGAGTTGGCTATCATCAATAGAATCTGATGCTCCTCACCACCACCATATTATTCAGCAGAAAAAAATAAAAAATAAAAAAACCAATGTGACGCCAGGAGTCAAGAATCATTCAAACGACGACTGAATCTCTTCCAGAGTCCTTCCCTTAGTTTCTGGGACAAAGAGTATCACGAAGACAACAGTACAAGCGGCCACAGCTGTGTAGATTGTGAAGGTACCTGTTCGAGAAATTGCAAAGGAAGGCCGTGTCAGGTCAGTCAGCAGCTGAGCGCCGAAGCACGAGAGAGCGCGCAGGCGGAGAGGGAGGGAGGGAGAAAGAGAGAGAACCTCCGGCGCTCCAATCCAACATCCAGTTAGCCGTCAACGTGATCACCCACGTTGTTGACCAGTTTGCCAGCGTCGCCATGCTGCCGGCGAGGCCCTTAATATTCGCCGGAAAAATCTGACATGCATAGAGGAGATGATTCCAAGTCAGTATCTATGAACCACGAGCTAGACGAAGACAAATGACCATTGAGCAACCTTCATGTGAGAATTTGTGTGACCAACTATTCTAAAAAGCTTAAACTGTTGGATAAAAGCGTAGTTTAATATTTAATTATTGTATCACTTTCTCTCACATTTAGTATGTTTTTTTTTTTTATATTACTAAACGTGGATATATTTAATTTGAGGAGGCAAATGAGGCCTAGAAAGATTCGAATTGGGATATTCTGTTTTTATCCCATGTAAAATTTTATGGGATTACTGCCAACTGTTCTAAAAGGGTTTTTATAACAGTTGGCAATAATCCCATAAAATCTCACAAGAAAAAAAATCAGAATAAGTGTGAATGGGAGTGATAAAATAATTAAATATTAAATCACACTTTTATGTGACAGCTACACAAAATCTCACATTGATATCAGACCGGAATGTCATACTTCCACGCTTAATACTAGGCAAAGAGACCATGTTAAGAGCGAGAGGGAAGTACTAGAATAATTTAATAATAAATTACGCATTTATGTAACAGCTTAAGCTTTTAGAACAATTGAAAATGGTCCCACAAAATCTCGCACATCACAAGTGAGAAAGAAGTAAATTGTGCTTACCTCTGACACGATAACCCATGGCACAGATCCCATTCCCACAGAGAAGGCAACCACAAGAGCCTGGACATAATGACCCTCAAAACATATCCTTAAAACTTATTTTGCACATGGAATAAGTGCAGACAGTGAGTATAAATTGTCTTACCACAAGCCCAACCACCGACAATGTCCCCATTATGCTGTATAGTTTAGAGCCTTCTGAAGCAAAACTCTGCAATATGCAAAGAACAATGCCTCAACACGCAGCCATTGCCTCAGAAACCAAAGGGTTGCACTGCCGGCGTTACTGACCTCCATATAGAACGCTACCGCCACAACAAGAAGGCTCAGAGTCATTGCGGACGAAGATACCTGCAAAAACAGATTTAGATACCCGATTTGAGCGTGCTTTCGAGGGTCTTAAATTGAGTGAGGACCTAGTCGTACGTACTATAAGAAGCAGCCGTCGACCTGTCTTATCCGGGAGCCAAGTGGTAACCCCAGTGGCAATAACCTACAGCATGCGAGGTTCCTTACACCTCAGATTAGGTCTAAAGGGTTTGGCGTTGTTTAACTGCTGCAGGAGATCACGGAGAGAATCGCCAACTTACCTGGATAGCGCCGACTCCAACAGTCGCGACATCACTCGAAGAAAAACCTAGTGAAAACCAATGCACATTTTGGGAAGGCTAATCAGCCAAGATAAGCATTATTGGGTCGCATCCGTCCACAGATGCTATTCAGAACAGCAGCAAGAATCAATATGCCTTTGCTCATCCTGACTAAAGAAGAAACTAAAAGAGAAATTTCTTGTTTTTTTCGCAGGCTTGTAGAATCTGCCAGTAGCATCCTCTAGGAAATGAAATAGGCTAATTGATTGAACTTTTGATAATTAATATCAATCAATTATTTCAACAGAAAACATTCGATTACTCCAACTTCAATGGATAGTCCTCTATTCAAGTCTATTTAAAGAGGAAAAAGAAAACGTTCCATTACTAATCTGTTTGAATAAACCTAACATGATGTGATATCTGCATCCTCAATTAGAAAAAAAGTACAGATAAATGCAATCTCTCTGGGGAGAAGAGCATGATGAATAGTTTTCAGCTTGGTCCTTAACAGTAGCATTCTAGAAAGATTTGAAGTTGCAGATTCTACTAAATTCACTTCTTCGCTCTAATTAAATGAAATATAGGCAGCAATGCAACACAATCAGTCGCCACCTGCATTTTCGAATATTGTGGTGGAATAGAATAAAACACCGTTGATGCCACTGAGTTGCCGGAGAATAAGTAGTCCAACACCTACCTGCAATACATATATTTGACACAAAGAAAGAACAAGATGTCAAGGTATGAGATAATAAAGTTCAAGATTGATTCAAGTGGAACGATTACCATCAAAGGAAACCAAAATCTTTTCTGCTTGAGCTCTGCAAACCTGATCGTCGTTCTTTCGCTTGTTGATGCAACAGATGTCTACGGCAAGTATACAGTCTATTACAGTTGATACTACTTCATGAAGAGAGGAGTTCAAACATAAGTAGATCCATTATCTTTAGCTAACTATCTCAAGTTCTTTTTTGCAGTAGAAAAGTCTCAAAGAACCGCACGGACGATACACATTTATTATGTTCACAACATTCGAGTCGGATTTCAGTACCTTGATTTCATTAACTTCATGTGAAATATCGATATCAAATCCCCGTAGGACACGCAAAGAGGCTTCAAGTTCCTTTCTCAAATCCCTTTTGGCCTGCAGCATTTTCCATTCCAAAGAACATAAAGCAGAAGAGAAAATAAGCAAACAATGGAGGGAGAAATTAGAGCAGGAGTCACTAAAAAGGAAGAATTGAATACAGAATAGACCATATCAGAACTCATACCAACCATCGAGGAGACTCTGGGATGAAAAATAAGCCAGGAATCAATATTATACAGGGCAGAGACCCTGCAAAAGATGTTCAAAATCAATATCATGTAAGAGTGTTGTTAGCAAAAAAACAAAAACAAAAACAAAAAACAAAATACTTTTTTTCTGCTGGAAGTCATGTAAGAGTGTCAGAAGTTAAGTACGTGCAGCATCATATAGTTCTCTTTGAATAGATGATTTTCTCTTCATGGACTTACCCAAGATAGCAAGGATCCTCCAGTTGACAAATAGTCCAAAAAGGTAAGCCAACAATGTTCCGATTGTAACCGAGAGCTACTAAAAGAAAGGGAAATGAAGCATTTTCCATGATTTGTTAATCCAACTTCAAAATTGTTAAAAGAAAGGTATCACGTGAAGCATACGATTAGAAGTGCTAGGCGTATAGACCTGATTCACAGATCCCAGGTTTCCTCTCATATCATCAGGCGATATCTCGGCTATATATACTGGCACCTATTGATACCAAAGAAAGGGGCCAGATTTCAGATTTGTCACACTGCTGTCAAGTGCAAGTGCAAAGGGTTTGATAAGGAAAAGCTTTCCAGACATTACCACATAAGAAATCACACCCACACCAAATCCTCCCAGCAACCTTCCCATGTATAAGAATAAGGAATCCTACAGAAGCAGCCAAGGAGTACATGAGAATACAGCTGTGGTTGATTGGAGTTCCATGAATTATCTGACTATAATGATTCACGCACCTCGGCAAATGATATTAGCAGCCACCCTATAACGTTAGGGACTGCGGCTATCATCAGCGACTGCAGTTGAACATGGTAAGAATTTAACAGTGTCCATACCAGAACTTATAGAATTACCTAAGAAAACCAATCATAGTGACTTTGTTTTGGACATTTAGAAGGAGCAGGTCACCCCAGCAAAGCAAGAAATAGGCAATAAAGTTGGTTGTAGCGGTGAATTACATCAGCAGCTTCACCCACAGTAAGCAATAGAAACCCACTGGAAGCTTTGGAGTCTCATGCTGAAGAGCAAGATGCCAAGGTAAAAGCTTGGGGTGTTGCGGGACCCCAACTTTTCGATCTCTACTTATGGCTTTCTACATGAAAGTTACTTGATGACTCCAAAAGCTCCATTAAATTGAGAACGTAAATAACTCAAAACCGAGCATCTTACATCTTTTTTTAAAGATGTTGGCTGTTCAACGCTGAAACTTTCCAAAAAGCAGTCACATTATCCAACCAATTAACTCCAGCGGAAGAGCAAAAAGTCAAAAGAACTAAAAGGCAATTATCAAGAATATGTCTTGAGTTTGAGCCCGCGAGGAAATCCGGTCCATTTAGTATCCCAATAGAAGGTTATATAAATTTAAAAAGTCTTCGTTGGTCTTTTGGTTGACTGAACATATGAAGAAATTCATTGGAGAGCTCAGGCATTTTGTCAGACGAGGCTAGCCGCTGGTCTTCCTTTGAATGAGTAGAGGAACGGCGTGCTCATGAATTACATCCTAAAAAAGTTGCAAGTATTTGAAGCCAATAAATCTTGGATGAGATTTGTGAATTCTTTAATGAGATTGAGAGAACGATTCACAAGGAATTGTGAGGGCCGCACACTGTGTATTGAATGTAATTGGGGGCTTGAAAATACCGAGTGTTCGAGTGACTTGATGTGGTTGTAATTTCCATTATATTGGTTAATCTATAATGGAATCATGTACTACTCTATTTATGGAGTAAGTCCCGCTAACCGAACCATGTAAATTTGGTTTCCGATTTATTTCTTTGTTATGTTTACTTTTTGTTCGATCACTATAATTGGTATCACGGCCCGGGTTCAATTGACTCAAAGCGAATCGATGACGACGGAAAAAAGGAAGTGAAAAATTGACAAATTTGATGGGAAGTATTTGGATGTTTGGAAGATGCAAATTACTTGTATAAAAATAATATGCACTTACCCATGTCTAAGAAGAAGTTAGAGTCGATGAAGCAAACTGGTTGGAGTTTGTTCAATGACAGGCATTGAGTCTTATCAAGCTAAAGTTGGCTTGTAATGTTGTATTTAACATCGTGAAAGCCCACTATGAGAATGGTAAACTTGCACAAGAAGCCACATGTGATCAACAGGGTCCTATTTAATGTGACCTTTACTTTACCTAAAAATAGATGAAGGTGTGTCGGTCGATGAGCATATCATTGAATTCAATGAGATCGCTAGTTAATTCAGTTTGGTATGCTTTGATTATTTTAGTCTCATTGTCTGATAATTGAAATACTACGTCACTGTTGTTAGTTTTTCCTTTGGTTAAGAAGCTTGATGTTTGATAATGTTCACAATGTGATCTTTAGTGAAGGAATCCGTATAGGAGATCTGGTGAGCCTGTGCGTGCAGAGGTGCAGAAGAAGAACTAGTACTCTTGTTCGTAGAGTAGTGCAAATCTCAACAAACGTAGTCAATCTAGGATTTGTGGTGTTGTCTGCTAGAATTGTGGCAAGAGTGCCACCGAAGAAGGAATCATCTTCAGCTAAAAACAAGAAAGGTAGGCAAATTAGAGTTGAGTTTACTTATGATTTTGCTGCAAAATAATAGTGTCTTGGATAGTGATGATTATATCTTGTCTATAATTGAGAATTTGTAATTTGACAGATGAGTTGTAGATTCTAGTTTGTTTCACGTTGAGCAAAAAAGTAACTACTTTACTACTTATCATTGCCTAAATAGTGGTGAAGAGAATTTAGGGAACAATGTCGAGTGTGATGTTTATAGATGTTGATGATGTTAAAATCAGAATGCATAATGATCTCGTAAAATCATTGACTAGAATAAGGCATGTCCAAGAATTGAAAAACATGATTTCCTCGAGTTCCCTAGCCAGCTGGGTGTAAGTATACTTTAGAGGAGGGATTCCGAAGGTCATTCAAGGTTAGTGATACTTACAGGCAATAAGTATAGTGGCCTAAATGAGCTTTAAGGGAATACAATGAAGGAAATCTCTGTGGAGACATCGGATGCATCTATTCAAGAGTCTGAGTTATGATGCATATGTGTTTGGACCACAATGGTGAGAAAATACTGAAGGCATTGAGTGAAAGGAATTTGTGAAGTTGTGTGGCTAAGAAACTAGATGTTCAACTATGTTATAAGAAAAAACCAAAAAGGAGGGGAAAAAAAAAAAAAAAGAAGATTGAGGGAAGGAAAAAACTTTTAAAAAAAAAAGAAAAAAAAAAAAAATTTTTTTTAATAAAAAAAATTATATTTTTTAAAAAAAAAAAAAAAAAAAAAAAATAAAAAAAAAAAAAAAAAAAAAAAAAAAAAAAAAAAAAAAAAAAAAAAAAAAAAAAAAAAAAAAAAAAAAAAAAAAAAAAAAAAAAAAAAAAAAAAAAAAAAAAAAAAAAAAAAAAAAAAAAAAAAAAAAAAAAAAAAATAAAAAAAAAAAAAAAAAAAAAAAAAAAAAAAAAAAAAAAAAAAAAAAAAAAAAAAAAAAAAAAAAATAAAAAAAAAAAAAAAAAAAAAAAAAAAAAAAATAAAAAATAAAAAATTTTAATTATTTTTATTTTTTTTTTTTTATAAGGAGGACAAGAATGTGAGCAAGCATATCGATGGTGATGCTCGAATCAGACAGGAGCAACAATGGCGTTGTGCAGTCCCCAATGGAACCATGGAGATCCTCTGCCCCATGGAACCAATGGAGATCCTCTCAAAGAAGTCCCCTGAGAAGCTCCTGCTCCCGCGCCCCACAGATCTGGATCTTGATACCTTGTTATTATTATAAAAAGATCAAGCAGAGACGCCATTATTAGCAGCGACAACCACATCATCCTCTTCGACCCCAACTTGTCTTGTCCTGGACAGAGAATGCCCCGAGTCTTTGTCTCTTGCATTGTGTGGCCTTGAGGAGGAGGAGGAGGAGAGAGAGATGACAGACTAGATCTCACCTCTCTTTCTGGGGCTATAAACATGCCCACCACCGTCATAAAACTGGCAACTTTGAGGAGCATCAGCAGAGAAGGCGACGGACCTACTGCTCTGGAACATCACGCTTGATGCTGCCTCCTCCTCTACAGGTTCCATTGGATCTCCTGGGAACCGATGGACCGGATCAGATCGGTTCCAGGTCTGGTTCGGTTTGTTTCCAAAACTAAGAACCAGCCCCTCCAGTTTGGTTCTCGATTCCTGGGTGGGAACCGGACTACCTGGGAACCGATTTCCCCTAGTGGATACTCGCATGATAATCGATATAGATAGTGCATATGGCGAGGTGGAGCTTGTTGAGCCAATAGTTGCTATGACTACTACTTTTGACAAGGTGTATATTGGATCTTCTAAGAGATATGGAAGCAACAGTAGTTATGTTTTGTCTGTGGTAAAGGAGATTGTGTTTAAAAACCCATTTGGAATGGCTAAAGGTGTGAGTGGAGTTCATAATCTAATGAGGTTTAGAGGTATATTGAAGTTCAAGCAAGACATGGACTTGGAAGATCTTTGTGACGGTTGAGCTGATGAGGGACTGTGAGAGAATAGCAGTGATTATGTTCCAATAAAGCAATTACGATTTGACTCAAACATCAAGTCAACGTGGATATTATTGAGAAGGAAATTACTTCATGATAATCGACGCACTGCATCGGTTATTTCGATCATGGATCCACATATAATCATCACATATTTTTGGATAAAACACTCATTAGTTGAAAAATCGTGACAGACTGTTAGACTGTCGGTAGCAACTCCCTATTGAGAATGTGTCTTAAGTTTGAGCCTATGTAGAAAAACCCAATCCAAATATAAATACCAAATCCCAATAACAGGACTTAGTGACATAAATTAGGAAAGTGAGATATTTAAGTGTTCGAACATATAATGTAACAACAAAATCTTATTGGAGTTGGATTCCTAGTTTGACTGAGTTAGAAAGGGATTTCCTCTTTTGGAGACAAATATTATGGATATAACGTGTGTTTTGGTTACAAAACCATGTCCTCGTTCTTTGGAATATGCCTCGCCGATCGAACTACATAAATGCGGCGTCCGACTTTTTATTTTATCGCTTGATCTCTTGTTTTCGCATAAAAATTAACAATGTAGATTACTCACAATTGAGTATCTCACATTTTTTTTTTCCGGGATGTTGGCGTGCTGAAATTTTCCACAGATCAGTCGCATTATCCAAAACACCAATTTCAGCAGGAGAGCAAGAAGCCAAAAGAACTAAAAGCGACCGCGGAATTGCTCAACAAATGGTGCAAGAAACTCCTATGAAAATGGCAACTGATCGGAATGAGCGGCGTACCCCTTTCCGGCCGACGTACTCCGCCATCTGGCCGCTTATGATGGCCCCGATCATGGCTCCCACGTTCACCAACGAGCCGAAGATCGAATACTACACGCAGCATTATATCACAATCAAGAACAAACTGCATCAGTTGACAATCGAAAACAGATCCCAACCCAAGATAGAACGATCAAATTCCGGTTCCTGAAGGAAGTCGAACCTCGGAGAGCGAAAGGCCGAGGTCGCTTATTATGTCGTCCTCCGTGGGAGACGAATATCCGCACTGAAAGCCCGAAAAACGGCGCGAGATTTACAACGATGTAGATGGACAGACAGAAAGCAAACCGCATTAAGCGAACACGGGGCTTACGGCGAATCCGAACTGAATAGGGCCCAAAGCGACGATCAGGACGCAGAGGAGGACGGAGAAGGAGCCGCTGCGGAGGACCTGCGCCGGTACGGAGAGGCTGGAGGACCTGCTCGACCCCTTCCCCTTCATCACGTACCAGATCCCCGGGTGGAGCAACGGCTTCCTCAGGTCCCTCTCGTCCTCGGCGGCGTCCTCGATGGCGCTCATGTCGAAGCTCTCGGAGATGCTGCTGCTGCTGCTGCTGGTGGTGCTTCTCGTTCTTTCCCTCCGCGTCTTCAGTGGCTGTGGACGATGATGTGGCTGAATATATTATCACGAGGAAACGAGGGTCGTCCCCTCTTGACTGTTGGGTGTTGAGGACAGAAGCAGAAGACGGAACGGAAGATAGATAGACCAGCCGTGTTTCCGTCTTTATGCGTGGCATGTGTGGACGGCGAGCGATAGTCCTGTGCCGGGAAAGTGACGGGTCTTTCTCGAAGACAGAAAGATTTCAAACGGACCAGGGCTACCATAATGGCGCCGTACGGTTTAAAAATTCCAACGGTGCAATGCTAGCCACAAATTTTAACGGATGAAAACTTGCACACTGCTTTATCCGGTTTAAGCTCTTTTTTTTTTTTTGGACTTTCCGTTGTTCCCTTCTTCTTCTTTTTTTTTCCCGTTTCTTGGCTTAATTTAAGATTGGAGGATTTAAGAAGGCCCAACAAATCCCACTAAGTAAAATTTCTTGAATATGAACAGAGAGGAAAAAAATTAAACAGCTAAATAGAGCTAATCGCAAGTAGAAAAAAATATATTAAGCTAATGACTAATAGGAAATCGTTGGTGTCATCAGAAAGATCTATTAAATTCAAAAATGAAAAACGCTTGAAATCATAGCTTTGTAGCTAATAACGGAATCATTGTGCATTGAATGGCTCCTTTTTTGTTTTGTTTTTTGATCAAATCAAATTACTATGGAAGGATTTTCTGATACCCTAAAATCATGATGTCAATTCTGTATAAAAATAGGTGAATTAAATGCGAGATCAAAATATGAGTCGGGTATTAGTAGACAAAAAAAAGTTACCTATGGATTAAAATCTCATGGATGATGATGTGCAAGGACCTAAAACATCACAAGATCGACCTCAAGATCCCATGAGTCGGGGCTAACGTTTGGGGGAAAAAAAGGTTTTGAATCCCGTTGACGCCTAAATTTTGACTAATATATATTTTGCATAAAAATTAGAACTAATTTTAGTTCTAAACAAAAATCATCTCGCATATTCATTTAGCATTGGCATATAATTTGAGCTTAATTTAACAGGATCCTGGACTAGGCATGGGATGAAAAAATGCACCGAGAAGATTCGGGCTTGAAAGAAATATTTTCTCGGGGATCGTATTGCAAATACTCGAACTTCGGGGATTGTATTGCAAATACTCAAAACTTTGGGGGATCGTATTGCAAATACTTGAAATTTCGGGGATCGCATTGCAAATACCAAAAGAAGATGGGGAAAGGAAGATGGTGAAAGGAAGATGAAGAAGAGAAGATGAAAATGGAAGATGAAGAAAGGAAGATGAAGATGAAGAAGAGAAGATGAAAATGGAAGATGGAGAAATGAAGGTGGAGAAGAGAAGATGAAGATGAAGAAGAGAAGATGAGGATGGAGAAAAAAAGATGAAAATGGAAGGTGGGAAAATGAAGATGAAGAAAAGAAGATGAAGATGAAGAAAGGAAGATGAAAATGGAAGGTGAGGAAATGAAGATGAAGAATGAAGGATGAAGAATTTTGCCTATAAAAAAAGAGTTTTTTGGGAGGGGAGTAAAAGAGAATGGAGAGAGTTTTTTTTGGGGGTGGAAGAGAAGAGAATTGAAAGAGTTCTTGAAAAAAAAAAATTTGAAAAAGAGTTTTGAGAGGGTATGAGAGTTTTGAAGCCCGACACTACTATTGCCAATTTTTGCACCGATCAACACAAGCTACTTGGTCCATTCCGATCGTTCAAGCTCGCCGCAAAGAAAAGAAACCGCATATCAACGATGAAACATCAATGGTACGAGAATAGAAGGAGAGCAAAAGGGGAAAAATATCAACGCCCGGATTATAGTCTCATGAAATTCTAGCGAGTTGAGAAAGAAGCGTGAAGGAGAGATAGGACCAAGAGATTTCTGGCCTAACGAGTCACCAAATTGGTCCAATGGTTAAGACAAGCCCGAAGACAAGTTTGGTGCACGAGTTCAAATTGGGGAGTAATCTTGAACTTATTTCATCCTAATTTCATGTAATTTCTTTATTTTAAAAATACTCAAAAATTCAAAAAATGTCATGGGAAGAAAAACCCAAAAAATTGATTCTTTGATCTTCAAGTAGAATTCATCAAATTTGTCAAATCCATTATTTTTTTATGAATTTTAAGGTACCGAAAGGGCATTAGTTGTAATTAATGTAACCAAGTCCCGGACTCTTAATCTCCTGGTTCGCGAAATAAGATAGTTTTCTCCCGCTATTTTATTTAGGTTTCTAATCGACCTACCGAAAATGATTAGTGGCGACTCCAAATTCAAATCACATTGCATGTTAATCATTCGAACCTTAAGTTGCGATTTGGTATGGACTTGGGAGAGTCGAGTTAGGTTAATTAATTAATTAACCCGATAATCCATTAGCCCGAAAATGATGCATTGTTTTTTTTTTTTTAGGTCGCGACAAATCCTATTCCATACAATTTTAAAACTAGTTTATTTCGTAACAATGTGATAATAAATACTAGTAGCAATTGAAAATCCTAAATTCTTCCTTGATTGCAAATCGATTTTGAGGATAGCTATGACAACTCACATGATTCAAATTTCCAGGTAAGTGAAAATCAATGAAATTCATGTACTCTCATCCGGCACACTATCGGGTGTACCAAGATGGAAATTTTGGTGGTCAAAGAAATAATTTGAGATAAATTTATCACATGTATACCAGGTTTGGGTTTTATTACGGGCAACAGGATAATTTTAGTGTCAAAAATTATGTACGGAGATCACTTTGATGTAAAAAATTTCAATCGAATCACTTTAATGTCAAGTGGGAGACAAAAAGATCACTTTGGTACCTCTGGCGAGAATTTCTAGTAAAAAAAAAAGTACGTGGCTTTTTCAATTAATGTGTTACCTCTGTAACCTTTTTTTTTTTAATAGCTTTTTGTAATTTTTAGCTAATTTTTCAATTAATTTTAAATAAATTTGTATTTTAATTTTTTTCCTAATTTTTAGCTTTTTTTGTAAATTAATTAAGTTTGTATTTTTATTTTTAAATTTTTTTTCAATTTTTACCTCTTTTGATTCTCGATTGGACCTTGCTAGAGCCACATTAGCTTCACTTATGAATAAAATAAGGCTAAGTTAGAATTCGACAGACCTAATCGGACTTGGCATTAAAATGATTGTTTTTTTCAAAAACTTAGCACTTAAGTGATCCGAATGAAACTTTTGGCACTAAAGTGATATCCATACACAATTTTTGGCACCAAAAGTGTCATTTTCCCTTTTATTGTGGTAAAAAAATAGTTTATGGTAAATTTGTCACTTTGGTGTGCGGTTTGAAATTTTTGTGGTAAAAAAATAGTTTGGGGGTAATTGTGCCACAAATGTATCAATTTGAGATTTTTCATGGTATTAACGCATGTTATTTTCGGTGTTAAACTCACAATTTATCATAGTGGCTTAATGCTTACTCAAGAGCATCATGTAGAGAGGCTACTTAAACAATATGGACTGTGAGTACTTCTTATAATGTTAGCACCCAATAATTAGTCAAAAATAAAGGAGAGAGTGTGGCTTTGAGTATGCTCGGATTATTGGGATTCTAATGCATTTAATGAACTACACATGACTTGATATAACCTATGTTGCGTGTAGACTAAGTAGATCTACACAAAATCACAATATTGATATTTGGGATTGTCTTGAGTAGAAAATGAAAATCGAGAGGAACCATAAATATGGCATTTTATATAGTCGATTTTTTGCTATATTAGAAGGATATAATGATGCAAAATAGATTTTAGATTCAGAGGAGACAAAATCCACTAATGGATATGCACTCACCATTGGTAGAGGTATTGTAACTTGAAAATTAGCCAACGAACAATATTTCATGGAGTCATAGCTTGTAGGTTTAGAACTGGCTAGAAATAAGGCCGAGTGGGCAAGAAACTTCTTAGCGAGATATTCGTTTGAGAATAAAGGCGACACCTTCCGTGTCTATGGATTGTGATTGCCAAATAGAAATAGCCATTGCAAAGAATAAAAATTTCAATATTAAAAATCGACACATCAAATTGAGACATGTTATGATAAAGCAATTGGTTAAAATGGAATTATGTTCATTGATTTTGTAGAGTCAATATTGAATTTGGCCAATCCTCTTGTGAGAAGAAAATTAACTTTTGATACATCGAGGGGAACAAGACTTAAGCCGGTTAAAAAAAATTAATAGTGACGATAACCCAACCTATATGAATGGCGATTCATTGAATTAGGTTCTTATGGATACTAACAAGTCACTTATTGACCTAATGAGCATTGTTAAAAGTAGTTGTTCCTTCTAAGGCAAGAATAGTGCAAGACTATAATGAAAAAGTGGTTGAGTTAAACTCTTAATGATTTTCATAGCTATTATTGGTGTTGTATCAAGCTGTAGTATACAATTGATGGGATCACTAATATAAGTGTGAAGTTGGGCCCCTCCTATGAGAAATTTTGCAAATTCTCTAGAGCACTTAAGTAAACCAAGGACATGCATGGTCTATTAGCGCAAACCACGTTGAAAAATGAACTTTGTAGGATGTAATGTGATTGGTAGGAATTTTAATTCATCAAATAAGTTATTAATTTATAAAAGTTTCAAACTTCACTAATGATTAGCAAATGCGATAGAGGCGACAATGGGTGATGGTGAAACAATGCGAAGCATGAGTCTAGCATATCAATACATTCAAACTTATTATATTTAAAAAAAGAGGAATGGTTTGTTGAAAATGGAAAGAAGCTCATTAAATTTCATTATCTAATAAAAACTCATTATATTTTTTTCTTTCTAATTTTGGTTCATAGCCACAAGGGCATCAATTCTTATGCATTACATTTTATTGAGTTTAACCCAACATATATATTTTCTTGCTTTTTAAAACCTTTTGAAATATGTGGGGTATTGTTGAATATTTCAAAGGTTTTGAAATATTCAAACAAATTGTTTTGTTATGGCTTTAATGGAAAGTATTACCGCAATCAATTTGTAAGGGTTTTGTAAGATTTTATTTGATATATTTCTTTATTAACTCTCTCCTTTATTTTCCAATGAAGAGAATCTCCAAATCACAACAAAAATAGACCAAAACTAAGAAAATTTCTCTTTTATTTCCATTTTATTAGTTGGGTTTATTAATAATGTTGTTATTCATGTTCCCTCTGTTTTTACTATGCGGAATATATAGGAAGATTGTATCATAGGAGGATAGCTACTAGGAGCTGTCGCACCAAGTTTTGTACTCGAGGAACAAAATGGTCCTTAAGGATAGTGCTTGCATACCTTAGATATTTGTTCTTATTTTTTCATCTTTTTCAACATGTTCTTTAGAAACTTGTGTGTGTGTGTGTGTGTGTTGTTTTTATATATATATATAATGACCAAATTTTAATATCTAGATTTATAGCAACTTGCACAATCGTATAAAAATTCTCATTAATCAATGGTTTAAAATTTGAAAACAAGGTAAAATTTGCATTTATTTATTAGAACACTTAAACATGCTAATCATAAGATTATTTAAATTTTTTAAGGTCATATATATATTTATCATATTTTGATAAATACAAATAAAGTCTTGCTAAGGTAACGGTGCCGCCTATTGTTGAAATATTTTGATTGGCAAAACACAAATTACATATTGACAGGGAAATAGTACAAGAAAAGTCAAAAATACGTTTTACTTGGTTCTTAATAAGTTTTCGAGAGTTCTTTATGACCCCCTATAACGTCACACGCGACACGTGTCCTTCCTAATTTTATTTCTTTTGATTAATAGCATGCGAAATACAACATAATTTACACAACATCCCTTACAAGAGATTGTACAAGTTGAATTAATGTCCGCATTATTCTTTATATTAACATAAGCATTAAAAAACCAAACAACATACCAAGCAAAAATACCAAATACAAAGTCGTGGAAGGTCAAGGTCACCTATCACCATTATTCACTATTAATCGTCAACCTCACTCATTGACAAGCCATCGCCGTAGAAACCAAGGCTAACCATGACACCCCTAAGTGCTACAATAACTCCCCCTCGACACATATAGCAGAACTACACTTATTATATACTACCACCGATTCAAGTATAAGTATACTTTAAAATACCACAGGAACTCCAAACCGTGGTGGTGGAGGGTGATATGAAAAATAAGGAGAGAGCAAAATCCTAGTAAACGAAATCGTAAGTCTAAGATAGGAGATCATCTTACTACTCAACATGGTATCAACCAACAACGAGAGTTCAAAGAAATACAAATTAACTATATACAAAAAATGCATAGGCAAAGGCGTTATCTTCCTATCATGATATGATCATTCACTCAAATGCAAGCATATGGCATATTACTTCATGATGCACTAATATCACCTAGTGACTCCCCACTATACCTAGGGAATATTTATTTCCTACTCATCATGAAGCTTACTAATATATATAGGTAAGTTCATATATGAAAAATGCGAAGGCGAATGCGCTATCTTTCCTATCATGATATGATGATTCACTTAAATGCAAGCAGATGGCATATTACTTCATGATGTACTAGTATCACCTAGTGGCCCACCACTATACACATGGAATATTTATTCCCTACTTGTCATGAAGCTTACTAATATACATAGATAAGTTCATACTCGTTAGGGGTGATCGGTTCCCGGTCCGGTCCGGTTCCCTCAAGAACCGAGAACCGGACCGGTACTCCCGGTTCTCAATTTTTGACCGAGAACCGGACCACCGGTCCGGTCCGGTTCCCGGGCGGTTCCATTTAATCGGACATGTGCCAAAAAAAATGCACCATTTATGGACGGTCCCGGTCCATCAAATATAGAATTTGGATAAAAAAAAATTTCGAAGTTCATTTCTTGAAACGGGTCTTTCAAGGCAAAGTTAAGAACTTTTTGCAAGATTGTTTTCAAAATGCACGTGGGATTCAAGCGGAAACGATCTCCCTTCGGGTCAAAAAAGGCCTAGGAACCAAAGTGAGACAAGATCGAGATGGGGATTTTGTTTGGGGACTAAAAAGGCAAGATCGAGAAAACTCCATGCGCATGGAGTTTTCTTGATCAAAATATAAAAAAATCGATCGGTCCGGTCCGGGCGGTCCGGTCTGGGGACCCTAGAACCGGGAACCGGACCGCTCCCTCTAGGAACCGGGAACCGGACCACCGGTCCCGGTCCGGTCCGGCGGTCCGGTTCGGGCGGTCCGATTTGCTCACCCCTAATACTCGTTATGAAGCTCATCAACAAACATTCAGGTGACTTCATACTTGTCACCGACTAGGATCCATCTTGACCCGTGAGGCATCCCGAGGACTCTCGGGGCATTGTCACCACAAACTCTCGGGGGATAAATCATAAATACTCGTTTGCCATGCCACACGGCCCGGTCATCATGGGCGTCCTCTACATTGGCGATGATAAATACGCCACTATACAATCACATGATGATGGTCAACACGAGCTTACACGAGCCAACTCGAGCTACACAAGCCAACTCATATTATGTGTATATAGTAAGACTTTCATGTTCCTTCAACCTTGTAGAGAACCACCTCATCTTGTAGAACATCCGGCTAACTCCGAAGTCTTTTTAACATACTCATACAAGAGTATCGGCTATGGCAAATTCTTTCTCACACGGCATCATAGCCACACATTATTTAACATAACAATTGCTATGTACATCCCAATGATTTATCATTTATTATACAATTAATGAAAAATATGTAATTACTTGTACTTCAAAACAAATACGGTCACTCTTTTCAGCTCATAAATCGACAACACATCGACAACTTAAGTAATCGACAAAGACAAAGAATCAACCACGTGAGTATAAGCAACTCAAAGAATTGACAACATGAACATTAACAACTCATAGGATAGACAACTTGAACAGCGAGAACTCAAAGAATCAAGATTAATTGACGACATTTAGCTGGTAAATTGATAATTTAATCAAATCACAAAAAAATTAGGTTTAGTTTCACCATTATCATTCTTTATATTACCGAATCTTATGGACTTAATCATAAACTCGACAAGTAGAGACTCATCGATTTAGCTCATCGATTTAAGACAAACTAACATGACGAGTCAACACATAATCGATGAAACTTTCTCACACTTAACACCAAAATTCCAATTAAGTTACCAACCATCAAACAACCAAGCCAAGAGTACCCGGAAATCAATCTAACTTAGTCCCTAGATGTCACGCCCGAGTCCTTCGGGCTCGACAACATCCCGCCGCGGTCGTTTGCATAGATTAATCCCAGGATCCAATGACGTAACTTAACGCGATATGATATGCACAAGTGGAAGCATAAACTAATCTCCGAACTTTTTAAGACAAGATGACTTAAGGAAACATCATAACATAACACATAGTATTTTACAACACGAGGGATAAAGTAAAGGACTAAGGGTTCGACGAAGGCGATATAAGCCAAAAAGGGTTCTACTACCTAAACCCAAAGGAACATAAAAACCGGGTGCTCCGACTACACCTAGAGGTCGGCTCGTTATCCTCAAATAAGTCCTCATCAAAGAATCGGGTCGTACTCTGCAGAAGTATCGACTTGGAGTTCATTGGAACATATTCTTCCTCTTCCTCTTCCACATGCTCGAAATATGGATCTAGCGGGAAGTCAATGTCATCTTCTTCCATGGGCTCCAACTCGGGAGTTTCTCCAGGTTCGCCCCCGGCATCGTAGGGCTCCACGATCTCAACATCGGCGGCCGGGCCCGGATGATGCTTCGGCTAGCTAGCTACGGGCTCGGTGATGGAGTCAAACACTTCGCCATCGAAGGTATCGGGTTGCACCACCCGGGATCACGCTCTCTCGGTATGTCGTAGCTCTCGGCCCATAAGTCGTATTGCCATCTCGGTAAAACCATACCTCATAGAGATGAGGTTTCCAATCGTCGTCCCCTTCATCGACCCAAACTATACTTCTTTTCCTAATATAAACCTTATCATCTCCCACGGGATACTCGGCGGCCGTCATCGTGATGCTCATGGACTCCCCAAAACGGATAGGCGGCATGGTCGGGGTTTGGGGTCCGAAAAGGGTATCCCATAACGGGCGAGAATATATCTCGGTGAGCTAATCCTAAACCTAAACTAGGTCAAGAGTACCTCCGAGACACTTACAACATGCAATCCTACTCGATAAAGATACATGGCAAAAGATACTTCACAAGAATCATAACATGCGGCACTTCATAAATCACAGGCAAGTCCACAAAACATGGGTCGAACATTGCGGTCAAACTAAACCAAGCTTCGTACTTCGGGCAATTTATAAGGCACAAGCTTATAAGGTATTATTCGAATCATCATAATGGTACTCAATTCGGTAGTTCTCAATTCTAATGGCCAAGCCCGCGTTAATACGTATCGGGCTAATTAATTACATTGTACCAAGGCGTTAGTACGCATCGGGTTACAATTTGTCATTCATAGACCCGCGTTAGTACGCCTCAAGTCGGACTCGCGTTAATACGCTTCTGTGTCAAATCCGCGTTAGTACACCTCGGGATGTCATAAACCCCGCGATTATCGTATCGGGGCATAATGTGCATATATACTCATATCATGACATTTAGTCGACTATAGACTCCATGTCAACACGCTTCAGGGTATTCACATGCACATTATCACATTTCACCCAATCGGCCATCCAAGCACATAATAATATCAATGGGCATGATTCAATCTCAATTTCAGCTTAGCCCTCATTTCCTCATTTAAGGCCAAACACCACATTTCAAGTTCAAATTAACCAATTTCATCATATAAGATCGCTCATGACCGAACATGCAAGGCTTAACTCACAATTCAAGTACTTGATTCACACGTTCTTTACAAAGTCAAACTTGCATGGATATTGACCTAGCATGCTCATCATCTCCAATAATACTCAAGTTCTCAACTTGGGCCCAAACAAACAAATAGTTAGTTTGATCATAAAGATACCATAATAGGTCACCTACACATGCATTCGATCTCCTAGGACAACCCGAAGCCCAAACAACTCCGCATGCATCAAGGCCCGACGAAAGTCTATATCGAACTCACAAGCCATAAAGAACCAATCAAGTCTATGTACACAAAGAATACATGCACGACATGCCATGTAACATTCAAGACCGAATCATACTCTCCATAACAGCCCAGTTGTCATCACAATAGCCCTCAACAAATTGAGCACAAAGTACACAAGTTATGCATTCTCGAGTTTGGAGCAAAATTCACTAAAACAACCCATTAATTCATGCCAAATCACGTCCACACTTAGTTTATTAGTAATCCCAACTCCTAATATGAGTTTAGGGCTAACTCACCACTTAAAACAAGCCTTCAAAGCCCTTGGTACAGCAGCAAACACCGGAGGTCAGAACTGGAACTTTGGAGGCTGATTCGATTTCATAGAAAATTATGGCAAATCAGCAACTAATCCACCCTTAACTAAGCTTTAATCAACATATCAAGGTTCCACAACACTTAAACTAAGTTTAGAGGATCACATACCTCAAGGATGAATAAAGATCAGCCCTTAAAAGTCCACGGTTTCAAGCTGATTTATCGGGTTCAGATTGATTAGGGCAGCGACCTTTGCTGCTTCAAACGGCTCTACAGAATAAATGGCTGGGTGGATTTGGGCTTATAATATATCATTGGAACGGCAAGAGAAAGAGCTTTCCAACGGTATATGGCTCGTCGAAAACGGAGCACGGACGGCGGAGTTATGGCCGGAACAATGAGCGGCGACGGCTGGCAACGAGAGGAACGACCGAGAGAGAGAAAACCGAGAGGGAGAGTAGAGAGAGAGAGAGTTTGCTTCAGCCAAAATGAGAAGTGAGGGAGAGAAGATTGTGATCACTAGGTGATATCAAGGCTCTAAAATTCAAATTTTGTGACTGGAGTGGTAGATGGAGTAAGGTTGAGTATGTAAAAGTGGAATAGTGACAAATAGTGTAGGGGTTTAAGGGGGTTTTTCTTTACTTGTGTCATTGGTTTGTCATAGATTGTCCCCCAATCAACTCAAGCTCAAATCAAGACCATATTGTCCTCATGAATTCATCAACATGTGGAAATACCAAATGACAACATTGCCCTTGCTAATTATCGGGGGTATAACGGTAATTCTCACTTACGGTTCCGATTTCCAATTTTTTTTCAACTTTTCGTGACCAACTCACAATCCACTTAACATTGACGAGGCGACGTCCAAATTTTCATTGTCGGAATCCTTGAATTCCCGATGCCCAAGTTCAAAGTCTATTTCGTGGCCAAAATCGCTCAATCTCAATTTCAATGTATCTCAAACTAATGGGCAGCTTTTAGGAGTTACGCGTATCGACCCATGATTACTGTCGTGTTTAAGAGTTATTCGAACCATGGCGACTTTGGTTGTCATGTAATTGCGAGGGTCGATTACTAGTTCCAAAAGACGCGATTGTCGGGAATTAGTTTAGGTTGATCTCGCAAATCGGACAATGGTCAAACGGAGTCACTTGCAAACCCATTGTATAACACTAGCAAATCGTTCTAAGACCAATCTTAGATCGGCCTTTAACGGTTCAAAACTTTTTCTCAAAGCAATCCTTATGGTCAAAGTACCATCCATGGTCAAGTTTTTTAGTCCACGTACTTAAATTCTAGTTAGCCTTTTCCTTTCGGTTAGTTATCTCAAAATCGATCAAGTTTGAGTGAGATTTAACCGAGATATATCGGAGGGCATTTTATTCATTCATAGACTCGAAAATGGTTGGAATTCAGAATGTCACACTAGAGCTTTCGGTTACCTTGATAAATACTTGGACAACTCAAAGCCTTGACCACCTTGTAAACTCTTGAAAGATGAAATTTGAAACTTTGATAACACATAATGAATCTTTGCTTTTACTCGAAAGATTGGAAAGTGAAACTAGAAAAGAAAAGTAATGAAAAATATCTTTTTCTTTAGAAGAACAAATTGAGATTCTTTTGAAGTTTGAAAACATAAGTAGATCTATTTATAGGCCAAGAGAGATAAGAACAAGCAACCCAAGTCAAAAGAAATAATAACTTGAGATTACAAATGGCATGATCACATGGTTCTATCCAAATACGTGGCCAAGTGGAATGAATCAAGAGATAAGAATGGATAACCAAGGTTAAAAGTAATGATGGCTATTGGTAAAAATCATTAGGTGTCAAGAGAGAGATGGTGCTTCAATCCAAAGAATGCAAATGGACGAGAGTGGCTAGTAAGGAGATATTTTGAGAGGGAGCTTCATCTTTGGCCAAGTATATGCATGAGTCATCAAGAGTATTAAGTTGCTAAAGTTTAAATAGGTGGTCTAACGCATGGTATCATCACTAGACTAAGTTCAATGTCATAAACTAAGGACATGTGGCTTCAAATGCTTGGTGTAAAAATAAAGAGAAATGTGCACAAATTAGAGAACAACCAACGACTCCACTATAGGGTTTCCAAAATAGATATTTTTCTAAGTTACGAAGATTAATATCGGTAATATGTAAACAAGAAAATCAATATCCATTCTAAACATCGGTGAATCAGAAAAATGTTTTGAACCCACTAAAATTATGAAGGAAGATATTAGACATTAGGAAAATCTTAATTCGGTAAATTTAAAATTCGAAAATCGTCAAATATGTAATTCGGAGCATATAAACCCAACTAATATGAATGTAATCCCAAGATCTTTCTGGATACTATCTCTGTATCCGTCCATTAGGTGGAGTCCACTTGAGCGTACTACTTTGCGACGATATGCCGGACTTGTTCAATTGATGAACTTGAGAATGTCGAGTTCGGCGATTCCCATGCCTTACGCACTCGTTCGCCGGCCTTCCCTTCTACTTATCAATATGAGGTTCTCGTCACATTGGAATTGAATTTGCGCATCTGGCTGAAAACTACACCACCAACATATGTATCGATATCCGTCGATTTCATCATAGCGCATTGGACTCCGGTTGCTTATTATCATTGAAAAATCATTTGTCGCAATTTCCGCACCTCACAAATTAATGATCTACTCAACATTCCATGTGAGCCATCCAAAACTCTAAGCTACTTAACTTAATATGTTACATAGATTACTATCGAGAATGGAAAATTCCGGATGTCACATATTGACCGATTTTAAGTGAAATGCATATTTTCATCCCAATCTGACAAAAAATTACCTAGCAAATTGGAATATCGATACCATTCCTACTATGTAGCCACAAATTGATTTGGCTGACAAATGAGATATACTAGAATGTTGGAGCTAACAAATCGCTTAAGCACTAAATGAGTCGATTTAATACAGACATGTGAAAAGTAGATTTATTTACTTTAAAAAATATTAAGATTGTGTCTGAAATGACTTGTATTTTTCATTCCTTTGCCACTTCTTCTCCATTAGCATTTGTATATTGACATTAATTTAACGTCTAGCATGTGAAGTATGTAGAAAATACAAATGTAAACATGGGAAGTCTTTTTAGAACATTGAACAATCTTTTAAAACTCTTTGAGCAAATACTTTTTATAGTTAAAACAAAACGACATTATTTGAACCAGTATTTTGCGAAACTCATTTATTACACTTAATATAATATATGACATTAATGAAATTCAAATAAGATCCTTCTTTGACAAAAGAAGAAGAAGAAAGAAACAGAACCCTACGAATAAAGTAGTAAGGGCAATCCTACCTTTTGCGGCTCAATTTCCTAAAAACCCACAAATTTTATGTGGACTATTGATACAATTGAACTTAGAATACAGTGCGTTTCATGGGAGACTCGCCTTATTTAAAATCCAAAAGATTACAAAAAAGTCCTAATTTATTGTAATTATGTCAATTCATTTTTTTTAGCCAATTGAATTCTAAACCTTTTACAATTGGATCAATTCAGTCCAATTGACCGGTAAGCGATGAATTGGACAATTTTTAATAATATTTTAATATTTTATAGGTGTTTTTATTTTCTAATAATTTTTCCTATCGCTTTCTTTTGTTATGGCTAACGGAAGACCGCCGGCGGTGGCGAGGGCTATGAGCCCTCGCTCTTAGTTGGGCGAGGGCTATGACCATGGCCCAATGGCTGGCGGCCTTCTGCCGGCCTAACAAAAAATAAGACAGAAAAAGATTATTAAAAAAATTTAAAATTAATTAATAATTTGAAGAATGTTAAGTATCATTAAAAAATTGTCTATGTCTACACCTGCAAGCGACATCACGTTTGCGCCGACCGGTCAAATAGATCGAATTGACACAATTGCAAAAAATCTAGTACTCAATTAGCACAAAAAAATTAAGACTAAATTAACACAATTGCAATAGATTTAGGACTTATTTGATAATTTTCCCTCTAAAATCTAGTACTTGTTGTTTAGCTACACCTAATGTAACTAACGATAGGTCATCATGGAATATCAAATGTCCCTTCTAAAAGAAATGATAAATCGAAACTCAACTGTGATAGGGTGGAACGAGAAAATCACCTAAATAAAAGAATAATAATAACCTCTAATATTCGAGGGACAATGTGGGTCCCGGTGCATCAACTTGTGTGAAGTCGTCCCCAAACTTTCAATTGGTTCAATTAAATTCCTAAACGAGTCCTATCTTTTCTAAACTATGAATTCGATTAAAAAGTTCATCATGATCTTTACGTTGAATGAATGATACAAAACTCTTACTCCATACGAATAATGTCTCCTTCTCTTTTCAGTCAAGGTCGTGTGTAATGAATAACTCCGAGCCCCCCGACCCACCCACCCCAAAACCTCCCACCTTCTTCTCTCTTCAATGGCACAAATCAATGTGACAACAAGAGGCAAGAATCATCTAAAACGATGACTGAATCTCTTCCAGAGTTCTTCCCTTAGTTTCTGGGACAAAGAGTATCACAAAGACAACAGTACAAGCTGCCACCATTGTGTAGATTGTGAAGGTACCTGTCGAAATTGCAAACCCCGTGTCAGTCGGCAACAAAAGTGTTAGGCATGTGAGAGTGTGTTGCAGGGGAGAGGGAGAGATAACCTCCTGCGCTCCAATCCAACAGTAAGTTTGCTGTCACCGTGACTACCCACGTTGTTATCCAGTTTGCCAATGTTGCCATGCTTCCAGCGAGGCCCTTAGTGTTTGCTGGAAGAATCTGACATGCCAAAAGAAGAAGACACATGACCATTGAGCATCCTTCACTCAAGTGTGCAACCTGGAGGAGAATTCTGTACTCTAGGATGTAGTGCAAAATAAGAGAATTGTGCCTACCTCAGACATGATAACCCATGGAACCGATCCCATTCCCAGAGCGAAGGCAACCACAAACGCCTGGATATAATGACGCTCAAAACAAACCCTTAAAACTTATTAAGCACATGAATAAGTACAAACAGCGAATATAAATTATCATACCACAAGCCCAACCACCGCCAATATTCCCATTTTGCTGTATAGTTTAGAGTCTTCTGAAACAGAACTCTGGAACATGGAAGAACAATGCCTCAAAAAGTAGCCATTGCCTCAGAAACGAAAGGGTCCTAGTAACAGCATTACCGACCTCCATATAAAACGCTACAGCCACAACAAGAAGGCTCAGAGTCATCGTGGACGAGGATAACTGCAAAAACAATTTATATACCCAATTTGAGCGTGCTTCAGAGGATATTAACTTAAGCGAGGATCTAGTACTACGTACTATTAGAAGCAGCCGTCGGCCTGCTTTATCCGGAAGCCAAGTGGTAACCGCAGTGGCAAGAACCTACGGCATAAAAAGGTCCTTATTACACCTCAGATTAGGTCAAGATTTTTGCATTGTTTAACTGCTGCAGAAGACCACCGAGAGAACCGCCAATTTACCTGGATAGCACCGACCCCAACAGTTGCGACATCACTTGAAGAAATCCCTATTGAAAATGAATGGACATTACTAGAAGACCATACTCAAGCAAGGGAAGCTCTATTGGGTCGTATCAGTCAAACAGATGCTATCAGAACAATAGCAAGTATCAGTATGCCTTTGCTCATCCCGACTAAAGCAGAATTTAAAAGAGAAATTTCTTGTTTAAGGCAGGCTTGTATAACTTGCCAGTACTATCCTCTAGGGAATGAAACAGGCTCAATTGTTGAACTATCGGTAATTAATATCAATCAATTCTGTCACAACTCTTGCATAGATCAAGTTTGGGGCATTCCAATTTTCTCAAACTTCAATCAATAGTCCTCTAGTCTTAGCGAAAGAGAACATTCAATCACTCATCTGTTTAATAAACCTAACTTGATGTGACATCTACGCCCTCGATTAGAAAAGGTACAGACAACTGAAATCTTTCTGGGCAGAAGAGCATAATGAATACATTTCGGTTTAATCCTTAGCAGTAACATTGAAGAAAGAGAGAGGTTTAAACTTGCAGGTTCTAATAAGTTTACTTCTTCGCTCTCATTAAATGAAATATCAATGCAACAGAATCAGTAGCCACCTGCACTTTCAAAGATTGTGGTGGCATAGAATAATACACCATTGATGCCACTGAGTTGCCGGAGCATAAGTAGTCCAATACCTACCTGCCACCCATATATTTGATACAAGAAAGGACAATATGTCAAGGTATGAGATAATAGAGATCAAGATATATTCAAGTGAAACATGTACCATTAAAGGAAACCAATATCTTTTCTGCTTGAGCTCTCCAAACCCAATTGTTGTTCCTTTGTTTGTTGATGCAACAGAACTCTACGAGAAGCATACAATTTGTCACAACTGATTCTACTTCGTACAGAGAGGAGTTGAAACACAAATAGTTCCATCATAATTATCCAACTATCTCAAGTTCTTTTGCAGTAGAAAAGGCTCAAAGAACTCCATGGATGGGACACATTTGTTGCATCCCAATATTCAAGTTGGAAAAGCTTTTCAATACCTTGATCTCATCAACTTCAACGGATATATCAGTATCAAATCCCCGTAGGATCTGCAAAGAGGCTACAAATTCTTTGGTCAAACCCATTTTGGCCTGCAGCATTTTCCATTCCAAAGAACATAAAGCAGAAGAGTAATATAAGAAAACAGTGAATAGACAAAAGAGATCAGGAAGTTAAAAAGAAGGTGGGTTTAAACAACGAACTAAGTATGGAAAAGACCGTTCAAGATTTCATACCAACCATCGAGGAGACTCTGGGATGAAAAATAAACCAGGAATCAATATTAAACATGGTAGAGACCCTGCAATAGATGTTCAAAATCAATATCAAGGAAAATAAAAAGATTTTCCAGAGTTGAGTGCCACCAAATTAATGGCATTGGAGAACTGATGGGTGTCCTTGGCCAATGACCTTATAAAAGCAACACCATCATTTTTCAAGCAAATGGGCCTGTTGTTCAATATAATTCGCATAAGACAGGGGCATTACAGATGTTCAAAAGCATTTTATCTTGTTAGCATTAAACAAACAAAACAAACAAAACAAAGCAAAGAGGCTTTCTGACGTTGGAAGTCATGTAAGAGTGTCAGAAGTAAAGTACATCCAGCACCATAAAGATGATTTTCTCGTCGTGGACTTACCCAAGACAGCAAGGATCCTCCAGTTGAGAAATATTCCAAAAAGGTAAGCCAACAAAACTCCCACTGTGACTGAGAGCTACTAAATGAAAAAAGACAACTTCAAAATTAAAGTAAAAGGGCATCCCATCAAGCAGACGACTGAAAGTGGTAGGCATATTGACCTGATTCACAGATCCCAGGGTCCCTCTCATGTTCTGAGGTGATACCTCAGCTATATATACCGGCACCTATTGATCCCAAGAAAAGGGCCAGAGTTAAGATCCTGTCACACCGCTGCCAAGTGCAAGTTCAAAGGGTTTTAACAAAGAAAGAGCTTTCCAAAAGGTTACCACGTAAGAAATGACGCCCACACCAAACCCACCCAGCAACCTTCCAATGTATAAGAAGGAGGAATCCTGCAGAAGCAGCCCGAGGAATGCATAAATATGCAGCTTTGCTGAGTTTTCATGAATTATCTGACCATAATCATGATCACCCACCTCGGCAAATGAAATTGCCAGCCACCCTACAACATTAGGGACTGCGGCGATCAGCAGAGACTGCAGTTGAACATGGCAAGAAGTTAACAGCGTCCAAACAAGAATCGCAGGATACCTAACAGAAGCAATCATAGCGGCGTTTGTTCTGGACATTTAGAAGGAACAGGTCAGCCCGGCGAAGCAAGAAATCCAGCAATGAGGTTCCAGCATGATAACATCTTGTTAAATTGTACTGTTATTCCTTCACCATATGCAGCAAGTTGTTTTAAGCGGCGAATTCCTTTAGCAGCTTCACCAACCACGGCATCACCAGCTACGATCCCCCGCCCCCCCTCCCTCCATCTCCCAACTGCTGCGTGCTTCTTGTCCCCGTCCTCAAAAGTCTATCTCCACGAAGCCCGAGCCACCAACCATGGCCGCGAGGCCGACGACGGCTGTGCTTCGACCTGCATAACCTCGGGTGCATGATCGACGCGAGGCCGGGGGAATTGGTAGCGGCGAAAGCCACAATGATTGGCGCGAGGCCCAATCTGGGCGGCTAGCGGTGGTGAGCCCGATCCGTGTTAGCGGTGGCGCCATTGCGGAAGTGTGGGGTGGCGACGGGCGTGCCGGTTGCCGAACATCCTCTAACGGTGGTTTTAGATTTTTTCCAGCCTTCCTTATTTTTCTTTTAAATTCTCATATCCTTTCTTTATTTTTATTTTTTTCTAGTACTCATAATCTTTTTCTCTTCATTCTTCTTAAAAATTCAATTCAATTTTTTAATTCGGCCGTCTGGTGGGGCGCCGCGTCACATGTGCCATTGCATACAAATTTTTGGTGGGGTCCATTGCGTACAATTGACTACAAGACAAATGATACGAGAATGCTCCACATACGACAATTCCCCCGCCATGTTCCCCCAAATCATTCAATTACAGTTTCAAAAGTGGTGGGTCCCTCTCATGTTCTGATGGTGATTACCTCAGCAAATAATGTCAATTTTCCTTTTACTATATAGGCGGGATTTTTTTGACACAAAGGATGTGAGGCGTTATAAGAGTATTTAGGAATACACTAAAACTGTTGATGTGAAGAATAATTATGCATAATGAGGAAGATATCGATCTTGTCAATCCAAAACGATGGCATTTCACTGGCGTTTAAGAAGAATTCTTTTTAATGCAATTTTTTTTTTTCAGTGTAATTGTGTTTTATCTTTAAAAGTTTCGCCTCGGACTGTAATTATGATTTGTGAAAAATATGTAGGGTTCCTTGAAATTAAGTTTCTTGAACGTTTTCCCATTCGATAGAACTAATTTCTACAAAATTAAAATCCAACATTAAAAAAGAAAACGTAGCGCCCAAAGTAAATTAAAACAAAAAAAAAATGCGCAGTTCTTAACTACAACAACTAGATCAATATAAAGATATAAAATTAAAATAAATTTAGGGTCACCACTTAAATGGCAATTGCATTATTGAGGGTGGTTTTGTCTTTTTGATTAAAACCCGGTAACTATAGCTGTATAGGAGGTGGAAATAACGTCGCCCTACAAGAAACTCCTACGAAAATGGTAGCTGATCGAAATGAGCAGCATTACCCCTTTCCGACCGATGTACTCCGCCATGTGGCCGCTCACGATCGCCCCGATCATCGCTCCCACATTCACCAATGAGCCAAATATCGAATACTATGTCCACCATGATTCCACAAATCAAGAACAAATTGCATCAGTTGACAATGCAAAAACAGACAGATTATTAAACTCCGGTTCCTGAAGCGAGTCGAACCTGCGAGAGCGAAAGTCCTAGGTCGCTTATTATGTCGTCCTCCGTGGGAGACGAATATCCACACTGAAATCCCGAAAAACAGCACGACATTCACAAAGATTCAACCATAGTCAGATCGATATAAGCAAAAATGCATTATGCGAATTCGGGGGCTCACGGCGAATCCGAACTGAATGGGGCCCAAGGCGACGATCAGGACGCAGAGGAGAACGGAAACGGTGCCGTTGCAGGGGATCCATGGCGCCGGTCCGGAGAGGCTGGACTGCCTCGATCCGTTCTCCTGCATTGCGTACCAGACCCCTCTGCGGAGGAACGGTTTCCTCAGGCCGTCCCTCTGGTCCTCGGCGTCCTCAATGGTTCTCATGTTGAACCTCGAAGATGCTCCTGCTGCTGCTGCTTCCTTAGGTCAAGAACCGTGAGATTGTTGCGGATTGATGACCGAGAATACATAACGAGAGACACGAGTCGTCTCTTTGACTGTCGGGTGTCGAAGAAGAAGAAGGACGAAAGATGACCAGTCCTCAACTCCTTTAATCACGGCATGCAAAACGACGTTCCCGCACGCACTGTGCGCGAATCCAAATCCGAAGCCTCCCTTTCCTGGCGCGTCCTTTCCTAGGGGTTGGTTGACCGATAGCTTTGACAAGAAGATGGACAATGGCACTGGCCCCAGGTAGAGGTGGCCACGGGCCGGTTTAGATCCGCAATCGGTCCGGGTCAAACCCGTAATTGGCTCATTGATTGGGCCCGCCGGTTCCAAACCGGAACCAGCCCTTGCCATAGGAGCCGGTTACGAGTCCCCATCTCATTGAACCGGCAAATTAGTCTGTACAAAAAAATAATCATAATAAATAATAAATAAGGGAAAAGAGCCATCCCTAAATTCTGACCGTTGTTGCAACGGTCATACTCCCTCCTTTTTTTCTTTTTTATTTAATTTATAAATTCTATCTAACCATTATAAATACCTCTTTCTATCTTTCATTTTTTCTCACAAATTCTCTCAATCCGCTCATTTTATCAATTTTTCGAATCCGTTTTCCGCTCAATTCTCTCAAAAAATTGCAAGTGGAGCGGAACTAATGACAAAGGAAAGAATAAGATGGGAGAATCCGATTATCCTCATGATCCTCGTGATTTTGTATATTGAGGATTCGATGTTGATGATATCAATATTATTCTCAATGTGGAAGACGTTTCAATGCAAGAAAGTCTTCATCCTCTTACAAGTATCGAAGAAATGTCAACAACAAATGAGCGGGACGGGAGGTTACATCCGACATATGGGACCAAGATTTGATTTAGGCGCAAAAAAATATGAGGTAACTTGTAAACATTGTGGGGTGACATACAAATGTGCAGGTGGACAAGGCTATGGAACATCTAAACGGCATCTTAGGGCGAAACATCCAACCCAAGTTGGAATTGACACGGATAACAACAAATTTTCGATTACACCAATCCTAATATTCATCCTTTATTTCGTTATAATGAAAAAACTTATAAAGAAGAATTAGCTAAATGTATTGTCGTTGAACCTTTATTATTTAATTTTGGTGAAATTTTTAATTTTAATCATTTTATACAAATTGCATGTACTCTACAAACAAAATCTGTTTCGAGAAATACACTTAAACACCAAGTTTTTTTATCTTTATAAAAGAGGAAAAAAAAAGATTTACAAAACTTTTTTATGAATTTTAATGAACGTGTGCATATAGGTAGCGACATTTGGAATGATTCTTGGCAAACTCATTCTTATATGGGTATCACATGTGATTGGATAGATGATGATTGGAACATTAAAAAAGAGTTATTGCATTTAGAGTTTTTGATGATAGGCATATGACAAATAATATTTATAGAATAATTAGGCAAGTTTTAGAAAAATATTATTTGCTTAATAAAATTTTTTCAGTTGGTTTTGATAATGTCGCAAAAATATCGCTTCAATTCTCGAGTTAAAAAGATTTGTAAACCCGCTTTTGGTGGATAATTTTTTCACATTAAATATATTTGCCATGTTTTAAATTTATGTGTACAATATGGTTTAAGAATTCTTGATTTTTTTCTCAACCTAATAAAAATATCAATTCAATTTTTATGGAAACATTCTGAAATTATAAAAGAATGGGACAAATTTTGTAAAATGCATGGAAGAAAAGGAAAAAAAAATTTAAGAGATGTTCCAACTCTTTGGAATTCTACGTACGAGTTGCTTAATCAATCTTTTGCATATAAAGATTTATTATGTGCAATTATTTCGGCTAATGTTTCTCAAACTAATTTATATCCATAAGAATGGGATATTTGCAGCAACAAAAAATTAGATTTTTTAAAAGTTTTTAATGATGCAACTTATACTTTATTTGGTGTTTATTATCTTACTACGCATTTATTTTTAATAGAGTGTATTAATATTGCTAGTGTTTTTCAAGAAAATGAAAAAGATGATTAATTAGGTCCGACAATTATAGCAATGCGAACAAAATGGCTATATTATTATATAGAAATTCCTCTTATTTATTTGGTTGCTTCTGTTTTCGATCCACGTATCAAATTAAATAGTTTAGGTGATTATTTGACTACGTATTATGAATGTTTACATTTGATTGAAATGGTAAATGTTAGAGTTATAGAAACATGAGTTAAAAACGCAATAGTAGAATTATATAATAAATTTTGTAGTAAATATAATCTAGGTAATAGTGGATCTTCCCTACATAGTGACATACAAAGCGAGGACTAAGGTAAAATTAGTAGAGGGCACAAATTTCGATGAATAGGCCAAAAAAATAAAAGGGAGCAACATGAAATATTTTTGAAATAGAGACTTATTTAATCTGTTTCTTTTGAGTTTAGTGAATCCGAAAGCGGCACTGATTTCATAATTCTAGATTGGTAGAAGAGGCATTCAACCCAATTATCAATTCTCGCTCTCATCGCAAGATAGATTTTAGCAACCCTTTATTCAACAGTTATAGTTGAACAAGTATTTAGCGCCGAAGACAACATTTTGGATAATCGACGTTTAAAATTAGCTCCGGATTCGGTAGAAGCTCAAGCTTGTGTCGATGATTGGGCAAAGGCTCAATATCGACAACAAGAGATGGATTGCAACAATGAAGTCAAATTTTTCGATGATGGAAATATCACCAAGACTTCCACGAGTATCAATACCGAATGGGTAGCAACAATTGACGATAAGGTAAATATGGGGTTATCAAAGATAAAAGAATTATATGGGCTTTGATTCTTCTATCCCAAGAAGATATGTAGGTGCTTAACTCTTATTTTCAATTTTGAATCGAACCGAACCTTAAAGCGGCCCGAAACCGCCTATTCAAAATCGGAAGCGGAATCCCCCTTAAGGTTCCGGTTCCGGTTCTCTCATGGTCACGAATCGGAACCGGTCGGTTCGGCCCGTGGCCATGACTAGCCCCGGGAGAAGAAGATATTACGCAACCGCAACGTGTCCGGCGACCCCCTATTTCTCGGATGGTCGCATGCCGTGGAAGCGACGGCCAATTTCGGCCACGCAGAATTTAAAATCACATGCTGCTAAGTTTAAGAGAAGAAGAACCAGGCGAAGGCCGGCCCACAGACCTTCCGGTACGGCGCAAGTGGCGGGACTTTCTCGACCGCGAGATTTTCGTACACGAACGGGAGTACTTGGTGAACCAGTCCCGGGCCTCGTTCCTTTTGCACTTTCAGCTTAGCCTATTAACGGGCGAAGGTGGTCCTCGGCGCTGTCCAAAGTGGCGCCGTCCTCACGAGTTAAAAACATAGAGACTTTGGTTTGACCAGGAGTACTTCGACGGCTCTACTCTCAACAACTCTCGTTCTTTACGCTTCTTCTTCCAAGCCGCTTTGACCTGTAGTAGGTGTCCGGTTTAACACTTCAAGTATCGGCATTATGGCTTTCGACCTAGATGGTTTCAATTTTAACCGACCGTAGTTGACGTAATTAATACTTGGGCTGGTATTATTAATCGGGCTAACCTGGGCATAACTACCCTCTGTACCCAGCTGCTCATTAGACAACATTGGTAAAAGAGAAAGGTTTCAATTTAGACAAAAAAAAAAAAAAAAGGGAGGAAGAAACACCGACCTACCGAGCCAAAATAGAGTGGCAAGGACAATCCTTGTTTTGGTGGCGGCGGCACACTGGCGGCTTAAGTACTCCGGTCTGAACTTCGAAATACAGTGACCGAGAAAGGCCTGTTACTCGCACAGCGTGGAACGATCCGTCACCTTCGCATTGTTCGATTGGGAAAGCCCCGGGAAAACCACAAGAAAGCAGCAAGAGCAAAGGGTTTTTTTGTTAGAGAGATGAATCGAGAGAGTCGAATAAGATCGGAAGCACCCGCATGCTCTTCGAAATGCTCGACCAGCGACGAGCCCATAAGCTTCGCATGTTTGCCGGCGGATTCGTGCGACACTCGTGTAGTTCGACGGCTTGGGGCGGCGAGAGCTTCTCGACGAGCCCGATTTGGATGGGATGATTCTTGAAAACCACGGACTCGAGATCAAGATATCAAATATTAACTTACAACTAATTCCTAAACCGATTGAAATGCTTGCAATTGGGAGTACTCTTGAGTATGATTACGGGCCTTCATGAAGATAAGAAAACACGTTTTTGATAAATTCGACATTCAAAGAGCTGGGCCAATGGGCCCGTTCCGATTAGGTTTTGCACTCCCTTGAAAGCCCATTTGATTCCTTACCACACAAAGCTCAGCCTAGGACTATTGTCTTTGACATATGAATTTGCATTTCGCAGCCGCATCATCAACCCAAAAAAGTTGGCATTTTTAAAGCCTAGATCTTCACTTTCACACCATGTTTTATATGTGACATTGTTTTGGATCCTTTGACACTCGTGTTTGAGAAGGAGGAGCAATTCATTACGGCTATCTGGGAACTTGGGTTGCGTCGAACAAATCATTGAGAGTTATTCGTCGTGAAGATGCGGTAAGAAGCCTATAAATTGTTTGTCCATAATTTCGTTGGTAATTTATCGACTTTTGTATTGATTCACTAACTTTTACCTGCGTAAATTACCCAACTCTTTGAGCTTATTACCAACTCTTGCTCGAAATTAATTACCAACTTTAATTTGAGCAAGTTACCAACTTTTTTTTTTCCCGATTAAGTTCTGAGCTAATTTTAGGCTATTAACTCTTATTTGATCGGCCACTTACCTACCGATGCGTACTTGATCGGTTCCAAATTACCTATATTATTTAATTACTTCAGAACTTTTATATTAAATCACTATATTTACTTGAGTCATATGCCTAATTTTTTTTTTATGATTTCTAATCAAATGTAGGTTGCCAACTATTATTTGAGCAATTTAACGTATTATTAACTCGCCTCTAGATTACCAATATTTACTGGAGGAACTAACTCTTATATGAAATTACTAAGTTCATTTGAGTTTCTTACCAACCTTCTTCCTACACCCCATATCGACATTGATTTGTTCGTTTACAAACCACCCACTTTTTTTTTTTCATAATTAACCAACTTTTAATGAAGCTACCAACTTTCATAAAGGAGTACCAATTTTGTTGGTGCTTCTTATTAATCTTTTCCGATGAAGTTATAAACTAGTTTCATGTTACAAACTCTCATTTGAGGGATAAAACCGACAATAATCCGATCGATTCTATGTAGTTAAAAGTTGGTAGATCCGTAGAAAATTATTGTTTTTTCATAGATAATCGAATAAAAATTAGTAAGACTGCATAATTTACGATTCATCGATGTTCAAAATCGTTCTGACCGTTTAGCGCATGGAACGATAGAATTCTGCCCGGCGCTTTTCGGTGATTGGTGGCAAACCTTTGGGAATCCACCAAATCATCCCATCCCATCTTAGTCGAGGAAAGTCCCATTAACAAGTAAATCACAATTATGACGAGGATGATAAGCGAGAATATAATTTGGGATTTCTCGTCAGATCAACATTGAGCGGTGGCTTTTCCATGACGATGACGTTAAAATTTGGGCTACAAGAGATTCCCACTTCCATTATGAGCCCTAGAAAGAGAGAGAGATCGCGCGTGCAGAAAATGATGTGACGGGCTTTCCATGAGACGATCAAGAGCAGATATGCCTTTGTCTTCCTTTACACCCGGGACCAAAACAAAAGTTCGCACCCTTTGCGAGAAACAAATCGTTCAAAAAGCCTATAAATTTATTACGCTTTTATCAATTTAATTTTAATCGTTATAATTTTATCAATTAATTTCTAATCCTTTTTATTTTTCCAATTGAGTTGATTTCTATACCGATCGTCCCACGTGACGCGGCCTTCACCGGCCGCTGAAAAGAAAAACAGAAAAAAAGGGGATAGAAAATGACAAAACAAAATAATTCAAAAACAAATATTAAGATATTATTAAAAAATCATTCATTTAAGATTTGGCCGCGCCACGTAGCAGACAGAGGCGGCCTACGTCAACGATTTCCAGGAATACGCTGAATTGATAAAATCAAAAAATTTAAAACTAAATTGGTAAAATTAGTAAAATTAAAAAATTATAATTTTGCACTTCACTCGTACTTTATGCCATGTTCCCGAACACGGGTCCTCTCTCTCTATCTTTTTTTTTGGACTTTGGTTTGGGGTTTTGGTCGTGGGGTGATTTGATCTTTTCTCTCTTCTCTCTCTAATCTCTTGAGTTTTTTGTTCGCTAATGAGCTTTTGAGCTGTTGTAATCGACGTCGGTGCCTGCGTTTTATCTCTCGCCTCTTTTTCCGCCTCTTTTATCTTTCCCTTGGAGCCATTCGGAGTTGCAGCGTGTTACCCACGACCGAGGGTGGAAGCTTTACGTCCCGTCGAGGGTGACAAAATGAATGGAAAGGATTTAAAATTAAATTAGTAAAAATATAATAAATTTTTAAAAAAAAATTATAATGGTTTGCACTTCACTCGTACTTTATGCCATGTTCCCTAATCACTGGGGTCCCGGTCTCTCTTTCACTTCCTTTGGACTATTGGTTTGGGGTTTTGGTCGTGGGGTGATTTGAACTCTCTCTCTCTCTCTCTTCTCGCTCTCTAATCTCTTGACATTTTTGTTCGCTAATGAGCTTTTGAGCTGTTGTAATCGACGTCGGTGCCTGCGTTTTATCTCTCGCCTCTTTTTCCGCCTCTTTTTCTTTCCCTTGGAGCCATTCGGAGTTGCAGCGTGTTACCCACGACCGAGGGTGGAAGCTTTACGTCCCGTCGAGGGTGACCAAATGAATGGAAAGGATAACCGAAAGAGAAGGTTTTGCATAATCTCACATAACAAAGCGATGATGGATCGATCGCCACCGTCTCGAATATTTAATCACTGGGGACCCGGTCACCGTTTTATTAATAGGAACTGATTAGTGTCGGTTCGATTTTCGATTTTAAGTGCGGAACCACCCGGCCTGGACCGCCCGAAGTGTGTATTTATACATATTTGCCTAGTCGGTTTGTCGATACCAATTTGCCTCTCGCAACGTCGGCGCTTGTCGCCTAGTTGCCCTAATTTGCCATAATTTCGTTTCTCGCTCCTTAAAGTTTCGGCCCTTTTGGATTTTGTTTGTCAATTGCGGGTCTTTCGTGTTTTTTATTCTCCGCTTTGGTTGGTTGCATCAAACTCATCCTAACATAGCTATGAGTTTCTATTTAAGACCACAAGACAAGTCCATGAGGCCCCGCAAGTAACAAAATATAGAGGATCCCCAACTTCAGTAATGTTCCAAATGCACATAGCTAATATATTCGCCTGCATCTTCGCTTTGACCAAAGCCTGGAACAAATTTTTGAATTTGCAAGGAATAGAAAAAAAAAATTATACCGGCTGATTCCCGGATCAATCGGAGAATCAGACAGCCGGTCCTATGATGGGGCAGCGGCCATAGGTGGGAGGGTTGCCCTCCCTCTTGATTTTTTTGTCCTAAAAAATTACCTTTTTCTAAATTTTAATATAATTTAGCTAAAACGTAGGTTAAAATTGCCTATTGATGAAAATGCCCTTGATTAGACGAAATATTTTGTGGGCCAAAGAGGCCAGGCCCTTATTTAAAACAATCATGGCCACTTCATGCCATTATTTGTAAAAGTAATACCCATTTTATACCCTTATTTGAAATAAAATAAAATAAAAGACTTAAAGCCCTTATTTGAAATTTCTCCAAAATAAATAGATTTTTTTTTTTTAAAGAACACAAATAAAAGAAGTCGAGGCTAAGGTCCTCGTCGTCCCTGCCCCACCGTCCCTGGAAAAGGCCAGTGAGGGCCCTTCGACCCTCGCTCTGATTTGGGCAAGGGATGCGACTCTCTACCCAGAATACGTGGGTTTTAAGGTCCCACCTATGGTTTCGGTGAGGGCCTTCCGCCTTTGGGTTTTTTTTTTTTAAAAGAAAATTTTGTCTTTTTTATTTTATTTTAAATCCAATTCAATTAAAATTTTGGAATTAAAAAATCACTATCTAAAAAAAAAGACATCTTTTTAGTTTTAATGTATGTTAATTGTCAATTTAGTCCTTTCGGTTAACATTTGCTTGAAATTGCTAACATGGATGCCGACGTCTTGCGCGTCACTATCGATGCTAATGTGAAAAAATTTTTGAATCTTATTTTTTGTTGGCTTTAATAATAAAAAATCAAAAAAATTAACAAACAAAGAAAAAGTAGAAAAAATCACATCAACATCGACCTTGCTATGTAGGACGACCAGGCATCTACATCAGCAATTTTTGGCAAAATTGGCCGAAAGGTTAAATTGGCAAATTAGAAAAAGATTTATGACTCAATTAGCACAATTAAAATGTTGCGACTAAATTGGCCAAACCGCACTAGATTTAGGACTTTTTAGATAATTTTCCCCAAAAAATAATAAGAAAACATGTAGGAGAGGGAATTAGGAGAAAAAAAATAATGTCTAACAATTTCTATTAGCCTAATTGGACGAAGTTAACGGAATTACACGATTACAACAATTTGACAAGCTTTATAACTTGGTTGCAATATTTGAAAGTTAACCGCACTTTTGTAATAAATTTTAAGACTTTCGGTGTACTTATCCCATAAGGAAAAAACCAAAACGAAGATTCACTCGTCTTCCCTCAAAGTAAAGTTCCCTTCACTGTACCAAACACGATACAAACTTCTCTCTCCTCACTCGCATTTGCGATGAAACCCGTGAAGAGGGAGCGATTAAGAAGGAACCGTAGGAAGAAAGAGTCATCACGGGCGACCTATCTCCCCGTAAAGAAACCCCATCAACGGTGGCTAGAGATTCTTAAGGGCACGCATGACAACGCTTCAAGTAAAATTTCTGTTCCTAAAATGCTTTTGAAATATAAATTCATTTGGTAACGTAACTTTTAGAGCAGAAATCCGTTTGTTTACGCAACTTTATTTTTTTTTATTTTATTTCTGAAGCATTTTTTTTTTGCTCAATAAGTAGTTCTGGAGCCACTTGAAGAAATAAAAAAGAAGTTCAACTTTTCTCTAGAAATAGAAAAATTAACTTTTGCTCGAAGCAAGAGTAGAATAAGTAGAAGTATTGCCATGCGCGCCTTTTAAGTTTTTGTTTGAAGTCATGTTCTTTTGTTGTTTTACTTGTCAGTTTTCTTGTTCCCTTTCCTCTTTTCTTAAATTGTTTCCTGAATGGTAAGGTGAACCGCAATGGCTTAAGAAAAATAATGACTATAAAGTCCCGGCATTTTCTATTAGCTAAATCAATAGAGTTAACGGATGGATTTGATTATACATATTTGGCAAGTTTTGAAAGTTTATTGCGCTCTTTGAGAGTTTTATGGCCGAATTATACTTTCGTAAGAGGTTTCTAGATTTCCCCCAAGATTTATATCGTAAACTTAGCTGGTAAATTATTGAAACAAGTTGGTAAATAACTCAATCAAGTTTGCAATTTCAAATTAAAATTGATGAATTTGCAATAGCGGTGCACCTCGCAAATAAAAGTTGATGTGTTATGACAAAAGTTATTTTGAAAAGGTGAATCGTTATTAAGTGAGTCCTACAAAAGTAGGTAACTTGAAATTAGTTGATAACTCAACACCAAAATAATTTAACTAATCAAATAAAAAATGGTAAATTCACAAAAGAGACGTTAACTTTGAAAGATCGTTAACACTTGGTAACTAAATCTGACAAATTTCTGTGGATGTTGGTAATTTCGAAATGACCAGATATACATTATAGGCGAGTCTGAAAACAGTTGATATTTCAAAATGAGTTGGTATGTTAATCGGTAAAAACTTGAGGAGCAACTCAGGTTAAGGTGGGTGATTTTGTATGAAAGTTGATGATTTTTTAACATGCAAGCACCAAAAGTACGTACCTTATTGGAAAAGTTGGTCCTTTCCAAAATGTTGGTAATTGCTTATAAGCGATGATGGTAACTTTGTAATTGAATTGAGTGAGAGCCAGATTGATAACTTAATTTTTGAGACATGCTGGTAAATAACTCAGTGAAGATTGGTAATTTCCTTACGCAAAGAACAGTTGGTCGTTTGATGGATCGCCAGTCTTCAAACAAACAATAACTATTGACAACAGAATCAAATAAGACTCGTGAGCGAAAGATATTTCATTAAAAAAGAAAAATCTCACATTAAGACTTGTAATTTCGTATAGAAGTTGATAAATTAAAACGTTACTAAGTTTCGCGAATAAAGATCCATAACTAATTGGCAAAAAAAAATCGGAAATTTGCAACAGATAATTAACCTAATTCTTACACAAGTCAGCAACTTATTAAAAAAAATTACCAATTTATTGATAATATTGAGTACATAAAAATTTACCAACATTATATGAATTGAGGTCAGAAGGTCAGCTTGGTTTTTCAGGGTTGACGTCTTGGACTCTTTTTGTAGGTAGGCTGCCGTCGTGCTGCACGAACCTAAAAATTGGAGGCTATTCTCATCATCATCGTCGTCACCATGATACTAACGAAAATTAGCAATTAAACAGCATTAAATGTAATAGAAGCACAGTGCATGCCAATTTCCAATGCATTATTAATTTCATGTTATAACAAATTGATACTTTTAAGATCTTTCTATTACATTGGTATATTGAGGATACATATTAACAGCTACTGTAGCTTATATCTCTCTTGCTAGGGACAATGTTGCCGACACCGTCCGCTTCGATCGCACAAATGGGAAAAAATTGGGCGGTCCGAACTTACTAAACTTTTTTTTTTTACCCATAAAAAGGCTTACTAAGGGCGCGCATGGTAACACTTTTTTTTCGAGAAATCAACTTCGATCGAAGTTGATTTCTCTACTTCTCCTCAAAAGTAGAGTTGATTTTTCTACTTTTACTCCGATTAACTTCCGATCGAAAAATTCATTTGGTAATGGTTTAAAATTTCTACTTTTGAAACATTATTAACAAAATTTTCGACGGCTATGTTAGTCGGCGGCGGCGGTGGTCGGGCTGCGGTCGGCTGCGGTGGTCGGTGGCGGCGGTCGATCGTGGTCGGCGACCGGGCGGCGGTGGTCGCGGCCAGCGGTGGCAACAACGGTGGTCAACGGAGGCGGGTGCGGTTCAAGAAGTGATTCGGGAGCCGAGAAGTTAAAATTTTTTACTTTTCAAAATTGGCCAAAAATCCTATCATAAGTGAAAAATCTTACAATAAGTGAAAAATCCTACCATAAGTCAATTTTTTTACCAAATAAATTTCTACTTTGATCGGGTTTTTATCAAACACATTTTCTCTAGGATGGACGCTCGAAAAATGGAGTTTCGAAGTGTTTTTCATGCGGGCCCTAAACTTCTAGTAGGTCATCAATTATGACATGTTACATGTGCTAACTTACCAAGTTGGGAAACGTACAGCTCCTCTCTTTTTTTATCATCCCTTCCTTTTCTTCATTGGCCCTCTTCTTGGCCAATACCAACTTGTGCTCCGCGTCTCCATCATATATGTAATCGCATTGCATGCTCGATCGCAGAGCTTGAAGAAAGGTCTCTCTCTCTCTTTCTCTCATATCATATAGATCGAAGGTCACCAGAAATTATTTTGGACGACCATGTAGATTTTAAATTCAAAGACACGGTTGTCAATCCTATAGAGAGGGAGAGGCAAGAATACAAATATGACAATCGAATTGCATAGATCAAACGTCAAGACAGTGGAGCCGTCGACAGTGCCACGGCAATAGACATAACGGTCAACTTCTCGAGAAAGACCCTACTAGTGACCCCCCGAGCCCCATGAACCCTAGAATTCCAATTAACACAGAAGACGCCAGTCGTGTTCCGCCATCTGAGTACCCCAACAAGCCCTGCCATTTAAAACGAAGGTTTGCCAAGATGAGGATAGTCAAAGAACACGGGGTTTGACGACATCTCATCTCACTCCCTCGCCCGCCAAAAAAAAAAAAAAAAGAATTTTTAAAGTAATAATCACTAATATTAATAATGATAAGATTGAAGGTGATTGGAGAAACTTGGATGGGCTTTTGCCACGTGTTCCCAGTCCGACCACCTCCCAAATTTAGACACAAGATCTCTTGTCCTTTTCTTAGAATTTTCTTAAATTAATGTGTCTTTAATGTTCCTTCAGCTCAACGATTAACTTACTCGGAAATTGCTCCCTTAGACTCATAGAGGGGATAATATATTAAAAACAAAACCAAAAAAAAAAAAAATCTCCTTGGAAAGCATCATGTAGCTAAGCTCGTATGTGTTCTTTTGTGATTTTATAATGGGAAAAGTACCAGCCTTTAGCTGAAGTTTCCAATAATTAACTTAAGTACCACATATGTCTTCAAACATCTTAGTTTCCTCTTTTGTCATGAAAGAAAGCTAAGCATGCAGCCAGTTGACACAAATCCGCAAAGGCCATCCCGATAAAGAAACGGTTGATCTCGCCGTTCGAGCGACAAGAAAGTTGAAATAAAATAACATGGGACAAGCTCTATTGGAAAAAATAAAATAAAAATAGAGTATATGGCAACAAATGATTCGTTAACATGTGACTTCCGTCACTATTTTGAAACACGTTCACTTTTCTTTTGTCCCGTCGCCATTTGTTCCAACGAATGGCGTGTCTGATGTATGAAATGCGGTGGTTGACTTGATCTCCTTAATGAAAACTCGAAAACTAACAATCACCGATCCGGTTGCGGAGATGAAATGCGGATTGCTCGACCACACCGACTGCAAGATGCTGTGTTCTAAGCACAACCAAAATGATGGCACAAAACACATCGTTGTGCGACTACAGCACAACAGTAGCAAGTAACATCAAAAGGAGCCTAAAGAGAATGTTTGCTGTAATCAAATGTAGGAGGCTTCTAGAAAAGTATAATTACATAGTGCACCCAATGTCTTAGAAATTTCCATCACCATTCACTGGAGAGAGAGAGAGAGAGAGAGAGAGAATCTGACATGCACTGATAGGACCAAGTGCTGTCCTGTGGACCAGCACTTTTTTTCACTTTAATGCCCTCATGCCTTTACCACCCAGAGAGAGAGAGAGAGAGAGGGAGGGAGGGAGGAGAGAGCTGATCATCTTAAGCTTAATCCCACCCGGTTAAGAGCTCCTCTAATTGTTGGTTTGCTGCTTCTTCTCATCTTCCTCATGCTCAAAGGCACTTTGTTGCTGACAGATCTTGAGCTCCAACAACATCAAGATAGGGCCAACAAAGCCCTCTCTCTCCCTCTCTCACGCTTCTCTTTATCACAGTCACAGAACCCTTTCGAGGTTTTGCAGGAAGGAAGAGAAAAGAAATGGAGGAATATTGAGGGGATGGACCCGTGTGCAGGCCGCGGGAGAGGAAGAACATGACCTTGTCGGTTGTTCTGCCAATGCCACTCCACACTGTCACCGCATTATCTCCCCTCTCTCTCTCTTTCGTACGATCCCCACCCAACCTGTTCCTCTCTCTCCTGCTTCTTTATGGCCCGGATGGCCACTAGGAAACACAATTCCTTCCCTTAGAACTCCCTCTTTCTCTCCCTGGATTCTCTCAGATCTTTAGGATTTAGCAAGGCTACTGAATCAGCCGTTTCCTTCAATTCCCCAAATCCACAGTGCCCCAAAACACTCAGGTGAGTATTATATACTACTGGTGGGGACCCTCTTGTGCTTTTGATCTCCTATTCTCACATTTTTTTCACTTTCAGATTCCAAACACTTACCTTCCTTTAGGAGGGAAAAAGAGGGAGAGTGAGTTGGGAGTTTTGTGTGTGTGTTCTTCCTTCCTTCTGCTTTGGTTGCAAGACTTTGGAATCCAGCTAGGGGGAGGGAGAGAGAGAGGGAGAGAAGGGGTTTTCAAAACAGTGAAGTGGGTTGGTTGGTGGGATCAGCACCACACACAATGTCAAAATCAGCATGAGAAAAGAAGCGGCAGGTTGTGGGAATATAAGTATTTCTTGTGGGGGGTCAGCTAGGGTGGATTAGGCCTGCGGATTAAGATGCTTCTCTGATTAGATGGGAGGATGAATTAGGGCGGAGATTAGCACAGGAGACTCCATGATTTAAGAGGGACAAACCATGATGGAGGGTAGAAGAAGATGACGACCTCTGTAGCTTGTTTTGACTTCCATTAAATAAGCACGTAGGGAGATTGGAAGATCAAGGCTGTATTTATCACCAGGCCTGGGCAAGATTAGATGGAACTGGGAGGCCAAGAACAGGAAAGAGAGATGCCAAGTTCTTTGGGGTACAAGTACAACCCTCCACATGAAGATTCTTCCTCCAAATTCTCTCCTGCAAATACAGCCTCTGGCGTTAGAAGAGATCAAACCCTAGATCATCGCAATCATCTATATCCTCAGAACCACCACCCACCGAATCCACACCAATCAACAAGCAAGCCTAGAAGAGAGTATCAAGAAGCCGACCAAGATCCGTTTGCAGTTGCGTCTCCATCTCCGATCGCTGTAGCTCCCGGGGGCACTTCGGTCAGCATTAGACCACACGCGGAACCGCTCTCGCCGCTGCTAGGGCGACGCACGCAATCCCCCACGCCGGAGCCGCAGCCGGCTACCGCTATTGTCTCCGCCTCCACCGTCCGGTATAGAGAGTGCCTTAAGAATCATGCGGCAAGCATGGGCAGCCATGTTGTCGACGGTTGCGGAGAATTCATGCCCAGCGGGGACGAAGGGACGCTGGGGTATTTCAGATGCGCTGCGTGCGAGTGCCACCGCAATTTCCATCGAAAGGAGGTCGATGGTGAACCGCAGTACACCCCTAGCCACTACTATAGCAGCAACAAAACGAATGGCCAAAGAGCTGCTTTACCTCCTCCCCAACAACATCATGCAATTCCCCAGCCAAACCCAATCAATCTGCATCACAGGTTCTCTTATTGCATATCAAGCGCCGCTGCTGCCGCAGCGGCCCCAAATCAACAAGTGATGATGGCCTTTGGCGGGGGCATCCCAGAAGAGTCTTCAAGTGAAGACCTTACTATGATTCAACATAGTGATGCTGTGCTCCGATCGACACAGCTGGGGTCGTCGAAGAAAAGGTTTCGGACAAAGTTCACTCAGCAACAGAAAGACATCATGTTGGAATTCGCCGAGAAGTTGGGGTGGAGGATTCAGAAGCAAGACGAACAAGAAGTGATGCAATTCTGCGCTGAGGCCGGTGTGACGAGGAAAGCCTTCAAAGTGTGGATGCACAACAACAAACAAGCCATGAAGAAGCAACAAAGGTAAAGAGATCAAGTTACTCTTGTTGGGGAATAAGATTGTAATTGTCGATACTGTCTGTTCATGATTAGAGGAAATAGATCGAAGCAGTCAATTTTGGCTGACTTTCCCCCGTTTCCAAGTCTTTGTTCTAGCAAAGATCCTGCCGTTTTTAGATGCTTCTGAATCATCAGCAACTCAGAGCTGCCTATTAATTCATGGTAACACCTGCCTACCATCCCCAATTGAGGCCTCTTATATGTTGGGGGACATTGAATTATACAGAAAGATAATAGCTAGAGTGAATTTTTTGGGTCCTCGTGACACAGGTGAAGGTACATGTACTAACTTCAATTTGGGTTTTCAGCTGGAAAAGTTTGATGTACAATGTTTCTAGCTTAACTTCCTAAGCTCTTTGTCCCATGATGTTTTGGTTCCTTTGGTGCCCATTTTCTCAATCATCAGCTTCTTAAAAGGATCAAACGATAAAAGGAAAGAGGAGTTGACAGTATCTCTCTTTAGGTCGCTAAAGTACTGAATAAGATAGCGATATCTAAGAAACCACCATGAAAAATTCCAAGTTTACACTATTCAGGCACTGCTTAGGGAAACTATGTAAGATTCTTCTTAGAAGCTGAAAAATTAATCACTATTAGGGTCCCTTGCGATGAAGGACGTACAGTGTACCGCTATTTGCTACTTTTAATGCATGGGGGACACTGTTACGCCTCTGTCAGACAAATTCAGACAAATGGTCCCATGAGATGGATATGTCATTCAGCCTTTTGTGTTTCAATTCCTGGTAAGTTCATGCTATTTGAAGACCAGGAAAAGACAGAACCAGGAGGACTTTACATAGGAAATCTACTTGATCACACAAGATCTATCGTGTCCAAATAAAAATGTGGCAAGGATTGGACCAGGATAGCTTTCACATGGAATTGTACAATCTACAGTTTAGGTGAGTCCCCTCCATAATTTCAGCTAGGGTGGTCCTCTAAGGGTGGTGGATGATCTAATAGAAGGCAGGGAAGTCGATCATCACATCTTAGAACGAAGCTGGAAGAGAAATCGCAATAGTGACTATGGTAGAAATGTTCAAGACAAAGAAGAAAGAAGAATATCAGGATTCAATATTGAACGCACTTGGAAGGAACAAGCTTCGTCGCTAACTAGAACAAGTTCAGATAACGAATTCACCACTTTTCGAATGCCTGTTGTTTTCACTTCGGCCTACTCCTTGCTCAACGGATAGATGTTCATTCCAGCACTTGGAAATAAAAAGAGATTAGTTTCGTCACCATTTAGAAAAAAAATGAGGTTCCTAGGACACTGACCTCAAAGATCAATAGACAGACGCGAAGAAGATAACAACACGAAAGGGACTGAATCTGTCGATGGAGTGGAAGCTCGTCAGACCCCTAGACTCAGACGATGTTAAAAGGATCCGAGTTTGTTCCAGGCTTGTTTTCAGAGTCAAAACCATGCTAAGAAGAAAGGTGAAAAAGGTTGAAGCAGAAATTTTTTCATGCCTTGCTCCCTTAGCATTAGCAGCTGATGCTGTACAAAATGTCATGCCCTCAGCCGATAAAATGGAAGAATCATCTCCAAAGCAATGTCAACAACCAGCAATTACAAAGAGAAACACTGGAAGATCTCTCAAGGAAGCCATTTCATCAAGTTTAGAGTTTTAAGTCTCATGAAATAAACTGAAGCACATTTAGTTTGTCGACCAGTGTAGAACAATCCTGCAGTGGGCAGCTGAACTAGTATATATTGCAATATCTAGGGCAGCGAAGCTCTCTCCAATGTTTTAGCATTATCAGCAAACAACATATTCATAATCTGGAATTATTATTCTCGTCTGTGTTAAGACGATGAGGGCTAACCAAAGTGTGGTGATGAAAAGGTAAATCTACTAATCAGGAGTCATTATTCTAGTCTGAACACAGATGATGAGGGCCAACCAAAGAGTGGTACTGAAAAGGTAAAGCTACATCACTCTCTTGACTAAATCCTTTCATTGGAGGCTCAAGATCTTTACCATGAGGCGAGGTAAAGGTCGTGCCTAGTTCGTTTGATCATCAAAATTATGAAATGATCGAAAGTTACTAATTAATATCACAATAGTTGATTGGGCTTACAGCTCCGAGCCGTCCGATTTCATCTTTGATCCAAGATAACCAGCTGCCTCTGAAGCCCTTTCCTTCGCTGCTTCATAATTAGACTTGGCCTCATGCGTCATGGCCTCCTTGGCTGTTTTATACGTTTCCCCGACCTTCTTAAAAGCTTCATCATATGCATCCATTGCTTCATCTTTCCCATAGCCCATTGCACCAGCCACTTGATCCCCCACATCACCAGCTTTATCCGAAGCCATGTCCGATGCCCTGTTGACCCCGTGCTTTGCCTCGTCATATGCATTCGCTACTTTCTGCTTGCCATACCCTACAGCTCTTTCAATGGCCTCCTGGGCACCACCAATCTTGTCTGAAACCATGTTCTTTGCCTCGTTGTAACCGTCCTCTAGTTTGTCTTTTCCGTACCCCATTGCACCTGTCATTCTCTCTCTCGCATCCCTAGCCCCATCTGAAGCCACATCAGTGGCCATGTTCAGCTTCTCCTTAGCTTCACCGTAGAGATCAGAAGCTCTCTCTCTGCCATATCTTGTTTCTCCTTGCACGCTATCTGAAGCCATGTCAGTGGCGATATTCAGTTTGTCTTTCGCTTGACCATAAAGATCAGCTGCTCTATCTATTCCATGGCCCACAGCTCCAGATATATCACTAGCTCTATCTGACCCCCTATCGGTAGCCATGCGCAGATAGTCTTTAGTTGCACCATAAGTACCAGCTGCTTTGTCTTTGCCATACTCCATTGCTTCCGCCATTGAATCTTTGGCATCACCAACTCTATCAGATGCCATTCTCATACCTTGGTCAGCTTTCTCCGAAGCAAAACTCCCTATGTTATGAGCTTTTCCGTAGGCCAAATTGGCAGCCTCTCCGGCTTTGTCAGAAGCATATTTCGAGGCATCTGCAAGAATAGAAGAGTGACCAAGGGATAACATACGAGACAGGTATGTCGATTAGGGCTTCAATGCACGAGTTATCTTCCTATCCTAGTTATATGTACGACTTGTGCGATATTGAAAGAAATCCACTCCAGTATCATTAGACTGATGACCTCCACAATACCTTTGCATGAAATGAAGAGACGTCCAATTTTAGTCATGAAGATTTGGGGACAATTTCTTGCTTCAGCAGCCAATCATGGATTTATTAGATATCTACATATTTTTTAAAGTAATTTCTTAGAAGATAACTTGCAGCAGTGTCGTCTTTCCTATTAAGTTGTATCAACCATATGAACATATGCCACAAGAACTTAAAAGAACAAAATGTGAAAGAGAAACGAAAAAAAAAATCACACACATGCAAAAGTGTAAGGTCATGATGAATTACCTGATGCTGCAGATTTCATTGTACTGGTGGCCTTTGAAGCGGCATCCCCAGCCTTATCAATGATATCGTAAGCTACATCTTCCACTTTGTCTTGCTTAGTTGTAAGACCTCCCCTATCACATAATTCCTCGCATCAGCAAGTGATACATACTTCTATCAACTACACAATTCAAGTAACAGGCTCGAACAAAGTTGCATAAAAATTTGAACTGAAGGACAAGAAATAAACTTCAAGCTTAGCGATCCCTAGAATCAGTTCAAACTCATTTGACAAATATTCGCAAATTAAGAACATAAAGTACCAATCCAAACACAGATATCATCGATAAATAGTGCAGTGTTTACAAACAATAAAGCATTTAACAACTCCAATTTCCCAAATTTTCTCAGCTTTTTTTTTTCTGTGGGTAACAATAGGGGCATAAAGCGAGAGAAATTAGGAACTACAAAATCTAGTGGAAAAGCAATGCGCTTTACCGCTCATATTTGTCACAATCGAAGTTATTTTCAACTTTCAGCATCTTTGAGAAACATTAAGCCTAAGTCAATAATCTTCAACATCTATGTGGCTCCATGCATATCTTTTACAATTGGGAACTTTTATCTGTCCACTTCCAGCAGAAGAATGAGTTTGCACAGACTAAACTTAGTTTCCTAATCCTAATGGTTTCTCTTGTTTGCAAGCAACTTCTCAAACAAGACCATAAACTCGACCTGATCTTTGAATGGAATAATGCTTGCAAACTCTCCAGCTAAAGCAAGAAGTCTAGGACAATGTCTCTTTGTAGATTTGCCCTTGACTGCAGTATAGATTAACAAACATATAGATGTACTCTATCAGCCTAATTACTAAACTACCCAAATATAATTAATACCCCAGGTGTACTGAGTTCTCTATATTGCAGGGAGGAAGAAATAGTGCGAAACAGCAGTATTGTCTCCATTTAGATGGCAATTTATGGAAGTAGTGTTCCATCTATACTACACTTGACGGCACAAAAAGTCATTCAATTGCACCTTTTCACATGAACGCCTTTTGTTCGATTCATTAGATGGAAATCTTAAATTAGAACCAAGTTACTAAAACTGACCAATAAACAATGGAACAAGGAGATGATGTACTGGCATGAAACAAATGATATCGATAAAAAAGCCTTTCCATCCAATTTACCCAGACATTTCAAGCAATATGTATGAAGAAAGGCCAATGCAAAACCTCTTCCCTTGAATTCCTTCATTTATATGCTGTTAATTATCGTAGCATCCCATGCCATCAACTAACTGAACTTAACCAGCAATTCTAGACAATGGTTATTTTTGAATTATGGCACAGCTATTACATCATGTGATAACATACTAGGGAAAAATAAACTACTAGATTTCCTAAAGGAACATCTCATATAGATAATAGCATAATAACATTATCATCCATCTGACTTATTGTTCAGTTCAATTTGAGGTTGAAAATACGTACCTATTATATCCATTATATCACTCGATCAAACACCAGATTGCGCTTGAATCCAGACATTCACCCCTGATCTATATGTTTCATTTGGAATCTATCAAAATTTGCTACCATCTTACCCATCAAACAATGAATGTCTATCATATTCATGGTGTATAGTCATCTCTAACAGTTTCAAGGAAATATGCGGTGATCTTTATAACTTACAGTACAATGAAAGGCAAAATGGTATATATTTGAACATTTTGCCGTGCTTTTCGGGATGATGAACACAATGTATTTATCTTCAGAACAATCGTAACACGTGATTATCAGCTAATCTGTCCGATGATGCAGACGGTCATAACTCTTGAACGCAATCGATCACCATAACAGGCCAAAAGCACGAAAAGTGTACAACACAGGCTCAGCAATAATAACACATTCCCCTCTGACCAAAATAAATAAATAAATACTAATAACACATCCCTCAAATTACTCGTCGGACCTGCCACCCGTCGCAATCTATCGTGGACCGAAAATCCCAGACCATCATTATCACACACAAATGCAGATTCGAAATTTTGAACACTCGATCGATTCAATTACAGAGAGAGAGAGAGAGAGAGAGAGTAAATTACTCCCAATCGGCCCAGGAGTCGGTCCCGTCCTGCCAAGCTTCTTGTGTCCTTGGCGTCGTCTGCCCAACACCAGCACGTCCCCGGCGCGACCGCCAGCAGCAACGCGATGGAAATCAAAATCCTCTTCGCCATGCTTCTCCGGTGCAAAGTTGCACTCTCGCAGCGACTGGTCCAAAAATAACAGGTAAAAAGATAAAAGGAAGCTCTGGTTCGAGTATGCGAAGGTGAGTGTCTCTCTGTGCGTGAAACCTGAAAGGCGAGCGATTGAGGAAGAAGAAGAAGAAGAAGAAGATGAAGACGACGACGAAAGAATAGGAGAGGGAAATGCAGTACGAAGAGAGCCGTTAAAAGCAGGTTCGGGAAACGTGGCGGGTGGGGGGGGGACGAAGCTGCCAGCGCGGCGGTGTCGACACGTGTCGCTGGCAGGGAAGGCCACGGGGTGCCGCGTCGGTCGGGGCGGGGGGAGGATTTCGCGCGCGAATCGGGTTTTGACTTTGAGCAGTGGTGTATAGATGAAAGGAAGAACGTTTCAAAGGGGAGATTATTTTTCCGGGAAGGGAAAAAAAAAAGACCAGATAACAAATATGATCGGAAACTTGACTTATCACTATTTTTTTTTTCTTCTCTCAAATAGCATTGCTCAAAATTATCCACGTTATTCTCGATCCTAATATTTAGGACGACCAAATATCCACGTCGGTGATTTTCGGTCAAAATTGACCGAACGGTTTAAATTTACACATATACAAAAAAGCTTAGGACTTAATTAGTACCAATATAATAGATTAATGATTTTTTTAAAAACTTTTTTCACTACAATTCAATGACATTAATCAAACACTCTAAAAAGGTTCGTGCACATAATATCATAAAAACTGTTTGTTATGCTGTTTGTTCATACTATATACGTGTATTCATGGCCCCATCTTGTCCATCAAATATGGGAGGAATTTTTCAACCAACCCAAAGTACAAAATTTAATTTTTTTATAGAAACTGCTTATCTTGAAACTTCGTAGCTTTTCATTTTCGAACACGCATCACGTGTGCAGCTAAGTTATGGCGCATTGAAATTTTTAACGAACATAGTCATACAAGAATGGTGAATACATACGAACTAGTATACAGGGGTGCCAATGCCATTGTGCGCAAAATGATGGTAATGATTAACTACTCTCAAACCCTTGAGAGCGGCATGGAAGATTTGGGTATCGTGAAATATCCAGCTCACGAACTGGGGCCACTCCTTTCGAATTTCATCTTCTTCTTGCGAGCTGCTCCGAGCATGACCACCGACATAGGACGGAAGTCTGTACTTTAACCCGTTCACAGGCTTACAGGTATCCATGGGCCTTCAGGGAGTCAAAGCCTAGTTCAATTGATAATAAATCAAAAGAATTTAATTAACAGAACCAACAAAGAGAAATGTAATTAGCAATGATGTTCTTGTATCATGCTTGACACAGAACCATTTGATGTCGGATCATTTCTTGTCTAAAATTAGGCAGATGTTCCCAATTACACTGATGCAAAGTCGAGCCGCAGCAAGGGTAATGCCATAACCAGAGATTGGCAATTACCGCAAGATCATATTCGAAAACATGAAGATGTACACATAAATTTTTCCCATTGTTTGGGACAAATCTACAAAAGAAAGGTTCATCTCAATCAGATGGGAGCAGCAGCTGCGACTACCCAACCTCTCGAAGGAGCACTGCTGCTTCCTTCTAATCTGCTTCCCTGGATTTCAATCGTTTTGCACAGTATGAGCATTATCCCATCAACCAAAGAATTGCATAGAAACACGTCTTTCCCATTAAAAGCCAAGAATTACAGATGAGACGGTTTCACAGATCAAAATTTGGGGAAGCAGCCTCTCCATTAAGAAAAGAAAAACTTGCAAACCAGAATCTAGGCAGGCTGACCACCATCGGCTGCCAATTTTATCCGCTGTTGATGCTCTCCAACTTTGTATTCTACAATCTCCTTGAAAAGATTGGCATCTAAGAGACAGTCTGGCCTTCCATAGACAGCTGCTTGCACACTGGCCATTAGTTTCGCTATCTCTCGGCCAGAGAACCCCTCCATCTTCCGAGCAGCTTCCCCGAAGCACATCATCTGACAAGTCTTTTATGGTTATCTTTTGAGGCTGCTTCTTAAATAGAGAACCCCACTGAGATCTTTCATCCCCTTCACTGCAGAGGTACTTCCTCAAATAGAGTTTCAGCAGTCTAAATCGTTCCTCCTCCCCAGGAAGTGGGAACTCGATCACTTCATCGATGCGGTCAGTCACAGCTTTATCAAGATCCCCAGGCCGGTTTGTTGCTAGGACGAGAACAATGTCTCTGGATTGATCTCCAGTCCGGAAGAGCAAAGCATTCAGAGCACTACGCTGAGCCTCACTCATATATGTACTGTTACGCCTGCATTTGAAGAAGGAATCATAACAGGTGATGGAAAATTGTGCATAATCAAACAGAATCTGATCCTAACAACCGTATTCATATCCCAACGGAATAATGGGCTCATTTAAAAGCATCAATTTTACCAACCTCACACTTCAACAGGTTACTAAACAACGAAGGGATTCCAACAAAATGACATCTTTACTGACCAAACTACAATCTTACCAGCATATAAACAATCATAGAGCTTTCTGCAATCTACTAGATATTGTGTACACCAAGAAATCAGTTCTCTACGGCCAAACAATTTGTCAGATCAATTTCCTCAAAGAAATCACATAAGTAAAATTTAGTAACATTCCATCAAGCCGCTTCATTCCTAAGGTTTTGCTGATAATAGTCATAAAGCAAACCGTAGTTTCATTAAACACATTGCAGATCAATATATGCAAGAAAAGAACTCACTCGCATAGAAAAGCATCTGCCTCATCTATGAAGAGAAGCAGACCCTTCTTTGACTTTTTAGCCCAGTCAAATATTTGATGGATTTTGGTGACGGCCTGTGGACCTAGCGGGGCAACATCCCCTCCGGTCATCATGGCATAATCTAAACCCTGGAAGAGGAAATAAATAAATTAATAAAGTTTTGATGTACCCATCTGAATGCACACAAGAAATGGAAAGGACAGCTAGAAAAGGAAAAAAGCGCGCACATGACAACACCAAAGAAGTATAAAAGCAACATAATTGAAGAAAACATTTAGGTAGCTTGTAAAAAGACACGATCAAGTTTACAGGGCTCATCAACAAGCCTTCAATGGAATTCAAGTTATGGCACATCATTTTCTGCTATTCTTTGCTTAGAGGTGCGAGGTTGAACAAACTAAAAGAGAAATGAAAGGAGCAAACAACTCAGGGGAAAGAATAACACTGAAATGAGCAACAGTTGCTACCATACCGATTTTCGAGCTATCTCCCTAGCGACCATAGTTTTTCCTGTGCCAGGAGGTCCATAAAACAGCATATTGCGGAATGGAGCCTCATGACCCTTGGTGTTTGCTGTCGCTCTAGCAAGTTGTTCTATTCTTTGTCTGCAATGAAGGGTGGAGAACAATATTTCCAAGGCCATTTTTACTCTCTGAAAGCACTGTGGAGCCAGCTGCAGCAGCAGTGCTATAATTCATAAGTTTGTTTCCTCCCCGAGAAATAAGGCCCGACCAAGGAAATTTAGAAAGGGATGATTCCCGAATAAGTGAGGGTTGCCCAAGTATTCGGTTTATGTAACCCCATGTGACTCGAGCACCTTCCCTGAAAAACAAAATACCAGAAGACTTTGAAGAGAAATAACAAGACCTATCTATTTCCTAGTATGCAGATGAGAGACCCAAAAACAGCCAAAGAGAGAAAATTTTCCACCTATGCTAAATGCCTTTGAACAATGCCAAAGTTAAGCACTCCAAGATGCATTTTACTGAATCTTTCAGTGTTCATATCTGTCCCCACAGTGAAACTTCATTGTTATGTTGGCACTCTCTTTCTCTCTCTCTCTCTCCTCTTTTTTTTTTGGGGGGGGGGGGTGTTGGGGTCAATGTTGGCAGTCATGTTAGCTGTTAACATCTACAACATTATATAAGCTGTTTGTTATTCTAGACAAAGGAGTCCTGCCTAATCCCCTAATCTATTGGAAGAAACTTTTAGTATTGGAAAAATGTTCAAACTGATCGATCACAATTTCCAGTATGACTACTGCATTTACGTGGGATTACTACTAAGATTGGACAACAGGCATAGGTTTCATTCCGGATTAAAGTCATAGTCCCTCATCTGCACACGGCAATCATCTATTGGCGTTTAACAGGACACCAGAAAACACATGCTCTATGTAAGTTTAACTTGAATGTGAGTTTCAGGCAAACAAACCTGGTGGTGTAAATTCCTGCAGCTAATGCGGTAGCTCCACCAACAGTCATGACCAATGTGTTTCTATCATTCAGTAATATCCTAAAACCACCTGCAGATTCCATCCACGAAAACATAAGAATGAACATAATGGTAACACCAGAAGCAGAGAACAAACTCAAGCATATGTTAAATTGGTCTCATACCTTCAACATGACTAAATAATGTATTGATGGCAGCAAGCCACTTCTCTCTTTCACCGTTGATTCGTTCTACAAGCATTCTCCTATTATGGTCTTCTGTCAGTTTCGCTTCATGGGCCCGGCCTTCGGCCTCAGCCATGGCCTTCACTCTTATGGTTTCTCGCTCTATTTCAGCTCTTTCTTTCTCAGTTTGGCGTTGTTGGGCTTGCATCTGTTCCTCCGTTGCCCGTTTTTGCTGCTCTTTTCTTACAGAGGATTCCTCTTGCATTTGAACCAGTTCAGTATTATGGTGCCTCTGAGCTTCGTGGTCTGTCTGAGAACATTGGAAAATGATGTCATGAGTAGTTTGATAGTGATAATCTTTCCACGTGAATACAGTTTAATGTTTTAAAGGGAAAACGCAATATTTGTTGGAAAAAATCTCATTGACATCTCCAACATACACAAGCACTGTAATCCTGAGAAAGAATAAGCTATTCAACTGGCCCAAAATCTCATCTTCAGTTAACATCAAATCTGAAGTTCCAGCCCAAAAAATAAAAGGAGCAAACGTGATGCTCCTCAAGATTTCTCCTTCCTAATAGCATATTGCTGCTTCTATGTTAGTTCTTTTCATAAGTAAAAGAGCTTTTAGCGCAAAATGGCACCAAGGGGGTGCCAACCCATGCAACAAATCGTAGGTACAACTCAAGTCTCTAACTGTCAACAAGGTCGATTCTCAATGTTAGTCATTGCACCTGCATTCTCTTTCTAGCCAACTCATCTTCATATCTGAGCATTTGAGCTTTTGCCTGCGCTTGTTGCTGAACCAAATTTCTCTGCTCTTCAGCCAGTTTCCTCTGCCTGTCCTGCCAAAGACAACGTCAGAGGATCGGGTCCATAAAAACTCAATGGCAAATTGCAAAAAAGTAACAGCAATCTTAGAAAACAAATTGCAGCACAACATGGAAGCCTCAGCAATGTAATTCATTAAGAAAAACCCAAGAAATCCAATAATGAGCAAACACAACACATAATCGTCAGTTACATGAATCAAGAGGATGCTGCAGACTGAGCTTAAATTGTTAACTTGAGCAAGTGATTATTCATAGAAAGACAGATGGATCAATCACACGTCCAGTACTCACAATGTCAGTTTGAGCTTGAATCAACTCATAATGGATCTTCTCCGCAGCTATCTCAGCTAAACGATTCTGTTCTTGCTTTCTCATCACCTCAAAAACCTGCCAATTCATTCAACGCCCCAAAATAAATTTCTACCAAATTCAAAATGATCACCATCAGAACCTCTCGTTCCATAACCACTTGCCATCAACAGTATCGGTTTCTCCACAACCGAGCATAAAATAGAGATCAACAACAAACAAAAGAAACACTAGAGACCTGTTTCGCATGAGGAGAGCTGTTGATTTCCCGGAGAGCCTTCGCTCCCCTCTCCAACGCCTCCGGGTCGAACCCCGAACCTCGTGGCTCCTCAGGAGGCTCAGGCGTCGCCGGCGAGGCCGCATCGGAAGGAGCACCTTCAGCGTGCTGCTGCGGCGGAGACGGAGGCGGCGCGGAAGAGTAGAAACTCGGGAAGCGGAAGGGAGCGTCGGCGTACGCGCGGGTCGATAGCGTGGACAGGGATGCGGCGGCCGCCGCGGCCACGGCAATCGCCGAGGACAGTCTCGAGGCCGCCATTTCCGAGCTTCAATCCGAGGCCCTCGGTGCTTCCACAAGAAAGGGAAGAGAGAACGGGAGGCACGGATCGAGATTGAGAGGAAGAGGGTCGTTTTTGGCGCGAGCCGACCATAAATCCCACGAGAGGAGAGAGAGAGAGACACACACACAGAGGGTCTAGGGTTTAAGCGGGATGGGGTTTTGGAATTCGGAAGGAGGAAGGAGGAGGAGGAAGAGAGGGCTTTGCTTGGAGCATAATCCACACCGTGGCCCAAATCAAGGACTCTCTTTTGGGCCCCAAGCCTTCCTTTTTTTTTTTTTTTTTGTGTGGTTCCTTGTGATGTAATTTCTCCATGTATATTTTAATTTAGTTTTTCTGTTAACTTTTATCCAAAAAGAAAAAAATCAATAGTTTGGAAAATAGACATAAAATTTCTTTTCATTTTGCTTGGTATTCTAACTTACTACACTTGCTCGACCAATTTTTTTTTTTTTACTATACCTAGGCTCGACTTTATGTTTCACCTATAAACTGACGATAAGCAAGTTGGGTATCGATCGATTTTTTTCTTTTTCAAAAGTTCCATTATGCCTTTTGTATGTCCAACTTTACAGATATTTTTCTCTTTTATTTTTCAGCTCCTATTTTTCACATGACAATCCCAAATACTATTGGACTTCATTCGTCTAGCTAAAAATAAGTGACTTAAAAAATAATTTCGTAAAAATGATTGCATATATTACTCAAAATAATTAATCAAAAATATTTTTATTATCGATAATAATTTATATCTAAATATTTTTGTGAACAACGAAAATACTTTTCGTTTACTAAATTTTGTAATCGGTTCAAATAATATTTTTCTCAGAAAAAATTTAAATTATTTCTCTTTGGTGAAATAAAGAGAAAATTTCAAAAAAGGGTTTTAAGTCTTTCTCATTTTTTCAAAAAAGGTATGAAGTGGATATTGATTCAAATAATGGCCCTAAAGTGTCTTGCTTTGTATAAAAAAAACCTAACTAGGGATATTTTAGTCATTTTATATTTTCTAATTTATTTTTTTTCTCTTTTCTTTTTACTTTTTTCTTTTTTTTTTCTCTTCCCCTCCTCCATCTCCACCAAACTCCCCCGTCCTCCTCCTCCTCCTCTCCTTCAGCACTACCGTTTCTAAGTCAAACGTAGAAAATCAACCTCAAATCTCTCCTACCAACACCAAAAATCAAACCAGAATCAATCTACAGAGGACAAGGCAAAAAGGGTATGTCTCGCCGAGCTATGAGAGTTCCTGTGACTTCCTAAGAGCAAAATGCCGTCGGGTTACTTCCTCCCACCACCAACACCACCTCCATCTCGAGCCGCCGGGTTACTTCCTCCACCACAATTTCGCCCTCTCCGACATCTACTCGAACCCACTCTATTCGTGCACTCTCCCCCACTGGATCGAACGCCCTCGGGCCCGATTTCTTCGACGAGTTGATCCAAGCCGCCGATTGCTTCGACTAGAGTGAGCTTCAGATGATGCAGATGATATTAGCGCGTCAACGTCTCCGTTCTCCAGCTACCGCTGATGATGTTAGCGCGGCTTTGGGCAATGCGAGGAGAGCCCTTGCTCAATCTGGCGAGGGCTCCCCTTGCCGGCTGCCGCGAGACCGGCTCTCGCCTAGGCTGGGTGAGGCAAGCCCTCGCCGGACGCAGGCGAGGCCACCTCTTGCCTGTGGCCGGGGAGACCGTCAGTCCACGGCCGCCAACGAGGGAAAGAGTAAAAAGGGAAAAAGGAAGAGAAAAAAGGAAAAAAAGGAAAAAAGGAAAGAAAATGTAAAAAGACGAAAAATAACCTTACTGAGGCACTTCTTTGAAATTAAAGAGCAGTTCATGTCCTTATTTAAAATAAAGTTTATTTTAGATCTTTATTTAAAAAAAATGAGGATATTTGAGATTTTTTTGAAAATTTCCCCAAATAAATGATACTTTAATACAAAAAAAATTAGAAAATGCGAAGCAATATGTATCCGCACGAAGTGGAAGCTCTCAAAATGCTTGAAATTCACGCTCAATAAGCACCGGCGGCGACAGGGAGCCTAATTGAGCCACCACACTATGGCACCACCGCCTTTGGTCCCGACGCTGGCGCCTTCGGCTCACCACCCATATATCCACATTGGATCTGAATTCGACCGACTTCGATCCCCAGAAGAGAGAGAGAGAGAGATTATCTGAATGATCTTTAAGCAATGGGGCTGCCGTTTGAAGCCTTATTACTCTCAATTTGCGAAAGACATGCTAAATTTGTCTGTACTCCATTGGTGTTCATGGTGCTCTCTTGTTCTACATTTTCTCGATCAGCTGCATCTTATGTTCGACTTAAGCTGCGACTGTTAACGTTGTCATTTGGTTGGGGGCTTCTGAAAACACTCTGATTTTGTTCTTGCTCCGTTTGGTCGTAGAAGAATTTCTCACTCTGCTGTCAGTGTTAACCTCTTTTTTTTTTTTCGAATATGTCACGTTATTGTTCCTTCAAAGTCATATGATTCTAGTGTTAATATACCACGCTTCGTCCTCATTTCCGCTCCCATTGAAATCTGTTATCTTGTCAGATGGTCATGTGTTGAGACATTGCTAGAAAGTAGGAATAACAACGACGGACTTGCGTCTTTCGATGCGGGTTTTGACCGGTGCGGCCAATTGTTGTCGAACTGTGAAATTCAATTGTGTCTAATCTGGTCCGTAACGAGCTTAGATAACCAACTTTTTCTGCAGATATATTGTGCAGACGGCCAAGAGGGTGAAGACATTTTGCTGAATATCATAGACAAGTGGTGAATGGTACTTCATCCATTCACTTGCACTGAGTTACTCAATTTCAAGTCGAAAATTACTTAAATCACAAAGATCTTACGAGTGGAAACATCAGACCTATGATGCCTACGTCTTGTGCCTCCTGCTTTCTCGGACATAATATGCAGATCAGAATCTGCTACCCTTCATCTTAAAGCTTCAGTGGAACTCCATAGACTTCAACTGGACCTGTTGATGTAAAGCAACGAAAAGGTTTGTCCTCAGTGCATTTGGAAGCAAAAGAAAGAAATCTTATGTACTTGTAATCAGTGAAGCAGCCAAAAATCCAGATGGGTATGAGAAATACCTGGTCTTTTGTCTCTAAGTGGGGACAAAAAGTAGAAAGGCAACAAAGTTCACAGAGGAATAGGAGACTTAGAAACTTTGGATTTGTATAATAAAACAACTGATGGCTGTGCAGGAGAATCTTCACAGAAATTAAAAAGGAAAAAGGGAACTCTTTTGTTTTCTCATGTATTATCCTCACACACAAGTTCCTTTGCACCAGGAAAGCACTGGACCATTAAAGCATTATCCATAGAAAACAGGAGGATCAGATGGTTCAGATCTCATGTTGGAATTTTTCCTTTTCTTCTTTTTGGATGAGAGACAAGATAAGAAGATTTGCATCTGCAATGTGGTCATACACTGGTTCAGGCATTGCCTTTTACATGTGATATTCTGAAACACGGAAAAAAAATCATTGACTTGTCAAATTATCTATCGAGCCATGACAATGTGTTGCTATCTGGAATAGTTGGCAAGTGGGACAAAGGCCAACTGATCAGAGAGAAGCAAACCTGAGGGAGGACCAGTCAAGATTGCAAATTGCGGGACTTCAGATTCCCAAGTTTCTTCTCTACCAGTTCATCTTATAGCCCCCACAAGAATAGTATTCTCACCTTGTCATTGGGGAAAAGGTTCTTAGCTATGACAATTTGACTTGAGACTGATAAATCTTGAAAACCAGAAAAAAGTGTGGATCTTTATTTTTTTTTTTCTGTGATGTTCAGTGACATTCAACAGTTTCTCAAAGAGTCGGTTAACAAGTTGATTAGACTTCAGTTTGGGCGAGTTGACCGAGTCGATTAGGCTTGGTTTTGGCAAGTGCCGATTGGACTCGGCTTTGGCAAGTACTATATGACATCTGTTTGTGCACAACCATGTAGTCACAGTTGGTCAAATGACATAGTTCCACACAAAAGATGTGCGCACCGACTAACTATTCTTAGTTGTACCCACTCCAGATGGAGCAAATCAGTATATATTTCTATAGAGAAGAACATTGACAGAACATGGGGATCAGTGTGAAGCCATCAATGCCGCAGCATGGAGATGGCCTCCGAGCCATAGTCTAATGCCAGCAACCACTAAACGCAACTTGAAGAGAAGCCGTAGTCCATACATCTGGGTATATTACCTTTAGCCGCTATTGTTGCTCGACCTGTAATTGGGAAAAGGGACTCTGCCGGACTCTATGTGCTTGAGGTCCTCGATTAAAATCTCGTAGTGTCTCTTCACTTCCTCTGCAGATTTCCCTCCCACGGCCTTGGCGATCTTCTGCCACCTGTCAGGAGTGTCCTTGTCGTATAGAGCCAACGCCTTCTCGAACATCTTGTTCTGCTTCGGCGTCCAGGATGAAGAAGTCAGAGAATTCGACGCCATTTAGTGAAAAACGAATCTCTTGAAAAGGCTTAAAGAGAAAGAATGTAATTGAACAGCTTGAAGGAAGATGGTAGGAGAGTAGCACCTTATAAGAAGGAAGGAAAAGGAAGATGTGTGGGGTTGAGCCAGTTGAGAGGGAATATATCTTCGAAAGGGGGGAAGAATATGGAGTGACCCGTCTGATTAGCAACCACAAGAAGATGCAGGACAAAGGAACACAGCTTGTGAAAGAGAGGGAAAATAAGTATCTAAAGGACAGTATCTTTGTCTTTTCTTTTTGGTTTAAAAAAGAAAAAACAAACGGAAGCGAAATTCCCACCAAGTTGGACCATTAGATTCAAGTGCTGACGGTGATAGTACAAGAAATCACATTGTGCTGTCTTCCTGGGAATAGCATCTTTTTTGAGCTGGTAAAGCAAGTGGCTGACTTGATGATCGACGAGATTTAACTGTCTCTTCAATTCAGGACAACATGAGATGATAGAATGTGCTTCTGGAGGGGCGATACTCGGGTTTTGGGAACGGGTCGATTGCGTTACGGTCATGACCTGTCGGTGTTTGGTTGATGATAATGTATCGCCTATGCTCTGTACCTGGCAGAGTATAAGTAGTTCTGTAATGATTTTACGGTCATCCGCCGGATTTCCTTCAGGCGGGATTTTCCCGTTTGGGTTATATCTTGGAATGTTGAGCTCACCGAAGTTCCTCCTCTTCTAACCTGGTGCATAAGCACCACGATTGACTAATTAAACGCAAGTTATGTCAGACAGTTGCACTTCTGGATCAGGAGGAAGTGGCTCTCCTCCTCATCAATGACATGTCTATTTCCTCATATTTCCAGTCATTTTATTGGACGAGATGACAGTGTCCCGCTCAATGCATTAATTCGGCGTGACTAGTAATTTGCTCTTAAGTATATTCCCAAATGCAGTTGCTTTGGCTAGAATCGGAAAGCGACAGCAAAATTCGGGCCGGAGTCGAATGTGCCATGTTCTTCATTTTAGGATGAGCAGCCTTGAAATTCGAAACTAGTCTACTTGTAGTTTTTGATTCAAAGGGAAGGTGAGGATCAAACTACCAAATTGATTATCCATTCTCCATATTGCACTCGAAGATCCCTCGAGATTTGGCGGTGGTGGAGGATGATAACGAATCTGCAGAACCTTCGAGGAACTCGGATATTTCGCGCGCCGATATTTTTCTCAAGTGGCTCAAATACTTGGCTTGTTTACCTCTGGATAACTTCTTATTCAACTGCTCAGGTTCACAGAAGGACAGGGCAAGCATTCTCCACATCAATACTCAGACATCAATACTCAGAATGTGATGTGCAGATTTTTCAGAAGGGCAGCACTTGACTTATTCGTTTCATTCTTTTTCGTTCCTTTTTCCTGCTATGTAGTGATTGATCTTGCTTCCTCCTGTTGAATAAGTTTATATAATGCTATGGCCTAGTTCTTGCTTAAAGTCAATGGAGAAAAACTTGATAAACTAATGCTAGAAATATCACCTAGAAAGGGTGAATAGGTGATTTTAAAGAACTTGAAAAACTAATGCGGAACTTAAATTATCAAGTTCAGAACCAAGTCACAAGTGATGATCTTCAGGTTGATGGATCACGCTATCTCACACAATCACTCTAACAAGAACCTCTCAAGGATTGCAGTTTGTAACTCAAGAGAGATAAGTGTTGATTCGTAGCTCTCTTCAGACTTTGAAAGTTTTGATTATGTGTTCTCTTCTCTTCAGCACCCTGCGCTCCTTTTTTATCCTCTACTTCTCTTCAGCACCCTGCTCTCCTTTTTATACTCTTCTAGTTCCAATCTACCCGTTGGACAGTTTATAGAGTATTAATCTCCAATTTAGCCTGTTGGAAAAAATTGCCAAAAGAAAGACTAAGTAACCTTTGGGAATGAATTCAGAATCTCCAATTGATTCAGTTGCCCATACAACAAAATTTTGATTTCCATTAGTAGAGTTCTTCGATTGGAAATAGATCTCATATGTGCCAATGAATCAAGATGTCTTGCTGCAATAATTAGATCGCGAGACAAATCTATAATATTGATACTTTCCAAAGCACGAACTCCAAGCCGGATCACTAGCGGTTATGATAGAAATAACTTGCTCTCAATTTGAGTATGATGCTTAGTGGGTGCATGACAACCATTTTACTTCTTGTTTCTATTCTAAACTTATTTCTAGAACAGGTTTGGAACATAAATAAGTTTGCTAACGTAATTCTATTTTTCTATTTCTGAAACCAAATTTTTTCCAAAAATAGATTTGGAAGGAAAATCGAAACAAAAAATTTTAGCTTATTGGAAAAACATACATAAAAAATAATAACCCCTCACTTTTTCTCAAGTATCCACCGCCGCCGACCAACCGCCGCCACCCCCCTCCTCACCGTCGGCGGCCGCCACCCACCGCCGGGCCGCCGCCGACCACCGCCGCCGCCAACCACCACCCATTGCCACTCTCCACCGGTCGCCGCCGACCTCGCCGACCTCCGCCAATCATCGTCTCACCGTCGACTTTTGCTACCACCGACCACTCATTGCGGTGCGCCGTGGCCCTCGCCTCACGGTCGGCCGCCGCCATACACCGTGACCTTCGCTCGCTACCGCCGCTAACCACTGTCCTCGGTAGCTCGTCGTCGCCCTTTGCCTCACCGTCGATCTTCGCCAACCTCTCGCCGCCCATCGCCGCCCTCCGCCGATTGCCGCAATCATTGCCGGCCACCGTAACCACCGCTATCACGGGAGTAAAAATAAATAATAATTTTTATTTTTAAATAGTAAATAATAATTTTTAGAAGTAGAAATTTTTAACTGTTGTCAAACGAACTTCGTTCCAGGATCGGAAATTTTATATCGTTATCAAATACCTTTTTTTGCTAAAAAACTCATCCATAAACAGAAATAGAAAAATCTATTTCTAGTCAAAAATCTATTTTTGGAACAAAGCGGTTGTCATGCATGACTATTTGAGCCTGAAGATATCAAAATGCCTTAAGAATAGTCGAATTTCCAACTCCTCGGCATATTCAGGACTTTATTTATAAAATCATCCATGTGATATATAAAATAACATCCACGAAGATACTGCTACATTTTCGAATTTCACTCGCAGAGATTAAAATCTCAAGCGGCATTGATGCATTCCTTCTCGATGAATTGTCAGCTGCATACAAATACTTACATGCATTTATAAGATTCAGAATGATAAGGATTAGTTTATCATCCTCAAGATTCATTGGCAAGTTTTCTCAACTGACAGCTTCATTCCCTAAGCAACTTGGTTATTCTGGGAAGCCCAGAACCACAAAGGAGGGTTGGGCCATAAGAATCTGACCTTTTTGGCAAGTGGAAATGGCTCATGGATACATGTTCCGTGCGTCCACCCAGAATCAAGGCGTTGCTTTATGATCAGAAAGTGAATGCTATCGAACTTTGCTCCTTTTTCCAAACCACTTGATCTGGCATTGTCTGTCAGACATTAGATACGGGTTGGTTGGCATGGCGACACGCGAGCACGACCCGAACTCGAATGATGAACCCAAAGGCTTTAACACACGTAGCTAGACTCATCTTCACTCACCGGTTTAAGCAATTGAGCAATCACGAAAACAAACCAAGGCCGAAGTACTAGACTCCAAACCGACCTTTACCAGTCAAAAGATGACCGCAAGGAACGTACCCCAGTGGCGATTGGCATCCGGGGCAAAAGGGAAAAGGTTTATTCTCTCTTGTTGACATGATCTTCAGAGAAACCGGGTATCGGAGTGGCTTGAAAAGCACGTCAGTTCGTCATCTGGGACGGTGCTAAAGGGTACAGGAGATACACGCATCGATTGGGTTCGCATCGACCTCACCAATCATATGGGAAAGCGGATGCGCACAAATGAATTATTGAATTGTTTCTATAAGTCGTACGAGAATCGAGGTCTAAAGAATGTGTGTGGATAGGTTTTGCTTATGTTCGGAATCCTTATCATTTCTCCATCATTTTCGGCGAAAACGGCGTGAGAATTCTCCGAATGGTCCATAGTGCTCGGCAGATAATGGGAGATGCTGTCACAGAAATCAACAATTTAGACCAGGATGCTTCACATTCACCAGTAAACATCACACCTAAGAAAGTTAGCTTGCTTCAATGGTCAAAACATCGCTTAGACATCATCTGAAGTTGCTTCCCCCATCCCAGCCTGCATACCCTGTTCCCAACTGACTCGTATAGCCTCGCCATGTAATTCTATGCATGCTATGGTTATTAATTGTACACAATATGTAATGTCGTCCCAAAATTTTTAATTTATTCAATGTGATTATTGAATTATTGATAGATGTCCAATTTGGTCCCTAAACTGTATGAAAATATTCAATGTCGTTCACGGATTCTACCGATGCGGCTTACAATCCATCAAGTTTAAACGGTGGAAAAAAAAAAGTAACGTGTGAATTAACCAAGTAAGATATTCATCACAAATCGGGATATAATAATTCACGTCATCAAATAAACAATGAATATGTTAACGCCCTAATTTTTTTTTCCTTTTTCAATAGTAGATAAATAAAAAGATGGTCATGTTGACTCATCAATTTTACACTCCAACTCAGAATATAATAAACAACATTATTGCGTCTAATTTTTCGTTTAAGAACAGAAGAATAACATGGAACATTCACTAATAGGACCATATTGAATAAATCAAAAGTCCAAGGGTAAGATTGCACATTGGGTCAAAGTTCATGGACCATTTATGTCAATTTTCCTTTTCGAAACCCGGATTTTTTTCTATGCTGTCAAATGTTTAAAGGAGGTTATAGAGCCAACAAGTATTAGTGTGACATCCCGTATTCCGACCCACTTTCAAAGCCTTGAATGAATGAAATGTCTCATTGATGTATTTCACCTAAATCTCACTCGAATTGATCTCTTTTGAGAATACTAACCAAATGGGAATGGCTAGTTAGGAAAATCAAGTATGTGAACCTAAGAACTTGATCCTGGATTGACTCTTTGACCTCGAAAATTGTCGAGAGAATATTTTGGACCAATATAAGCCGATCCTAGAATGGTTAATGAACGATTTGGGTAATACCCTATGATTGGATAACGAGTGACTCCGTTTGACTATGTACGGGGTTCCGAATGTCCCCGAATCGCTTTCTAACGATCTTGTCCATCGGGACTAGTGATTGACCCTCGCAATTACATGACAACCAAAGTCGCCTGGGCTCGAGAAATTCTTAAACGTGATATTAATCATGGGTCAATACGCGTAACTCCTAAAAGCCGCCTGTTAGTTTGAGATACGCTAAAGTTTCAATTGATCGAGATTAATTGCAAATCGGACTTCGAAATTAAACGTCGGACCTTCGGAGGTTCCAATAATTATATTTTGGATGTTGCCTCATCCGGAGTACAATTATTTCGCGGTTCGCCCCAAAGTGTTCGGAAAAAATGAATCCGTCGGAAATGGAAAATTACCCATTTACCCTTGGAAAATAGCCATCAAGCCATTTTGGTCAAAGGGTATTTCGGTCAAATAACCCCCATGGCCGAAAATTTGGACTAGTCAAAGTAAGTAGGAAATTACCAAATTGCCCTTCTTGCAATTCAAGAGCAAAATGAAGTGAATACTTGGTGGGCCCCACAAGTCTCTCTCTCATCATATGCAAGACCAATAATTCAACAAAATATCTATCCAAAATATCCTAGCCTAAGCTTATCTATCCACCATCTTTATCTTCTTCATTTGGACACAATTTTCTCTCACTTCTCTCTCTCCTCCATCCCGCTGCCCTATTCCAACAGCCCCACTATTTCGGCCATAACTTCTTCGTCCGACGTCGTCTTGAGGTAAGACCACCGCCATTTGAAAGCTTATCGTCTTAGCTTTCCAGGGGCATATTATAAGCTCTATTTGGCCAGGTATTTTTTCCCGTAGGTCTATTTGAAGGGACAAAGGTCCGGACGAGGCAGAATCGACCCGGTTTGAGAGAGAGCCTGCTTGCATCGGTTTTTCCAGATTTTTCACCGGAGGATTTAGCTAGAAATCAAGGTAAACAAGTTTCTAAACCTTGATTAGGTGGTTACATTGCTAAAGGATGAAGGTATGAGGAGTTTTGGGTGAGAAATTGTTTGATTTGTGCTATTGTTCTTTATGGCCGAAAATGAGAGAGGGGAGAGAGAGAAATTTGTGGTCTTGAGATGAATAGTGGTCCATGAGTAGAATTGGATGGCTATGATTGAATCTTACTTTATGCTACTTTAATTGTGTGGCCTAGATTGGATCTCGCTTTATTTAGATGAATTGTACGGCTAGGATTAGATCTTGCTTTATAATAATTTAAATCGTACAATCCCGATAAATTGCTACATTAGCATGATTTAATTGTGTGGTACGTATTAATTGCATGTTAATATAATTTTAATCGTATGGTATAGATTAATTATTGCTTTAGCATATTTTCATCGTGGGGTGGAAATTAATTGTTACGTTAGTAGAAATTAATTGTGTGGTCCCGATCGGCGATTAGCCTTATTGTGATTTAATCGGGTGGTCCCGATTAATTAATTATTCAACGTGAGTGAATCACGTGGTACCGATTTAATATTTCTTCAAGTATAATTAGATTGAGTGGTCTTGATTGAGTGGATGGGAAAAATTTGAAAGATCGCGTGGTCCCGATCTTTTATTAGAGAAAATTAGTGAAATCGTGTGGTCCCGATCGGTGAGTCGGGAAAGAATAGTGAAATCGTGTGGTCTCGACTCGATATTCAAGAAATTTAGCGTAATCGTATGGTTTAGATCGATCGATCGAAAGGTTGATTATGATCGTGTGGTATTAGTCGAGCATTGGAGGGAATGTTATTATTATTTGGTCTTTATGAGGAATAATTGAGCATGAGTGCGGAATTTTATCCCGAGGCGTTGTAACGTGGGGTTTGTATTTATAAGACCATATTTTACCCTGAAGCGTTATGATGCGGGATTTGGTTTATTATCTCATCCTGAGGCGTTAAACGCGGGGTGCTAACTCCGAGACGTTAAACGAGGGTTATATCGACCGGGAGACGTTATTACGCGGGTCCGGAGTATTATATTGACCTAAGGCGTTATTACGCAGTGTCCGGAGTATTATATGGCCCGAGGCGTTATTACGCGGGCATTGAAAGTGATTATATTGACTCGATGCATTAAACGAGGGTCCGGAACATTATTATGGCTCGATGCATTATTACGTGGGTGCTCCTATATTATGACCTTGATGAAGGATTTGAGAGTTGGAGGAATGATATGCATTTAATTCAATTGGAGATATGATCTTTATCTTTATTTTATGATTGAGCGCATTCGGTTGAGTTTGTCGGTTTCTTTTTTTATAACTAAAATGATAGGATGTATCTCGGAGGCACTATCACCTTGACCTAGGTCTAGGAATTTGTTTCTTGAGATTTATATCTCACCCCGTCATGGGATTAACATTTTCAGGTCCCGGATGATGGAAACCGGCTTGACAAGGATGAATATTCGAGGAAATCATTGTAGAAAATAGATTTACTTTTGTGACCCTAAGGATTTCATTTTGTCTGGAAGTTAGAATTGAAACCTGTGGACCTGTAATTGGTGTGGTGACAGACGTACCTTCTTGTCCTGAGTCATCTTTAGTATTATGTATGGAGATGTATAATCGCTTCGCATGTGCATTTCAATTGCATTAAGTTCGAATTTTATTGGCCGTTGGATCCCGGGAATAATCGAAATAAATGGTCGTGGCGGGATGTTATCGAGCCCGAAGGGTTCGGGCGTGACAATTAGTAGGTTCTTTTTAAAATTATGCACTTTTGTTCTACTAACCAACTTGAATTATCAACATTTATTTGTGCGACTTACCAAGTATCTCCTACCAACTAGCATGACTTACCAAGTCTCAACGTTTTTTCCTTTGATATTTGCGAAATTTTTATTTGCGTTTCTTAGCGACTTGTTGAATTTATCAATTTCCAACAAAATGACCAATCTTGATTGATATCTGATTATGTTACCAACAAGCTTTGAGTTACTAGCTCTCATTTGAGTTGATTATTGATGTTGATTTGGTTTTCAAAAAATTTCTCATATTCTTATTTATAAACTTTTATTTACCTTCTTACTAATAAGACAAATTTATCAAATATTATATAAAATTAGCAACATTTATTTAAGTGATTTATCATTGTTTTATTAAGTTACTAACTATTTTTTGTTACCAATTCTCATCCGAGTTGCTTATTACCAAGTTCTATTTATACTATCTAAGGGTGCGCGTGGTAACACTTCTAAAAGTGGATTTTGCTCTAGAAGTGCTTTTAGAGCGGAAATCCATTTGATAATAGAACTTTTGAAGCGTAAATCCGTTTGGTAAAAATTTCTACTTCTAAAAAAAATTTCTATTTTCAAGTAAATTTTCACTTTTGAAGTTATTTTTTTCCCAATTTGAGAAGTTAAAAAAAGTACTTCTCAACTCAAGAAGTACTTCCACTCATCCTATTTTCATTACGCCTCTCTTGCCCAATCATGACTCCATTGTCACCGCCATCGTTGCCAACCACCCCCCCGACCTTAGCCAACCGCCACCAACCACCGCCGCCCGCCAATTGCTAACCACCGCTCCAACTTCTGGCCGCCGCCACGCCCAAGTCGCTATCTCAATGTCACGACCCTTCCTTCGAACCTCGATCCGACGAGGGGCTAATGGATTATTGATGGGCCCCACTTTAAAATATGGTCGGGCTTTCTCGGCGCGGGCCCTCTCAAGCCCGTACCAAATCGCGGCGGGGGTTGATTTTTTTTTAAGAAAATTCAAAAATAAGAGTCGATAAGGTTCGACCTTGGTATGATCGGGTGGCATGTGCAACATATGCATACATTTGGAGTCGCCACAGCTTTTTTTGGAAGGTAGATCGGAAACCTCACCGAGCGATAGAGAGAGATCGCTCGGTTCCGCGGAACCAAAGATTTTGAGTTCGGGGACTTGGTTATATCGGTGTAATTACCAACGCCCTTTCGGTACCTAACGCGAGTGATTATCCTAACCAAGATTTCATCGAGGCATAATTTCGGGTGACGTAAGCTCGATTGGGGGTTTTCATGCGGATCAAAAAACTAATCATATCATTCACAAATAATGTAATGAAAGCACAATCAAGTACATAAATAAACCATGTCAATGCACATCAAGGGATCCCTAATATAGCCATAAGGGCTTAGAGAATGTGTGATTAGGGATCATGGGTAGTTTAGGAATGATTTGGAAACAATTTGCTAGAAGGGCAAAATCACCATTTTTTAAAAGATCGGGGATCAAAATACTCAAAATAAGACTTGGCCAGTTGATTGTGGCTATTTCCTATTTTTTGAGATTTTTTTGGGATTTTTTGCGAGAAGGGCAAAATCGTCATTTTTGAAAGGATCGGGAGGCGAAATACCCAAAATAAGTCTTGGCCAGTTCATTGTGGCCATTTTCTATTTTTTTTTGGGATTTTTTCGAATTTTTTTGGGACGATTTGTCCGAAGGGAAAAATCGTCATTTTCGAAACGATCGGGGGTCAAACCATCCAAATTAGGTCTTGGCAAGTTAATTGTGGCCATTTTCTATTTTTTGGGATTTTTTAAGAATTTTTCTGAATTGTTTCAATTTTTTGGAATTTTTTATTAATTTTTTCGATTATCGAAAACACCCCCATCGAATGCTCCAAGATGTGCCACAAGGCTTCCCCTAGTGCATCCGATCTTGATTTAATAATTTGGTTAAAAACGACCGATTTGACTATCCTTGGTGTGCCACTTGGCACAACCATGACCGTCGATCCCATTTTTTTAATTCCTGAAAATCATTTTTTATATAGAAAATCTATTTTTTTGAATTTTCAAAAACAACAGGATCGCGATACGTGGCTATTCCACGACTATCCTATCCTCGCTTCTTATTTCTTCTCTTCTTTTTTTAAGGGAGCAGTCGGGTGACGGACGTGGGGCGCTATGATGGCCTTGACCAGTCAACAAAAGTTAACCGGTCGGGTAGGCTCGCCGAAAAAGATAATCGGCGCCTGCGATTCTCGTCGGCGCCTTGCCGGAGGACTGAACTCGACGTCAAAAACTCACAAAAAATTCTCGATTCTGATGCCAATCGAAGACCCACATTCCCCACACTCGTATACAACCGTTTTCACGATAAAACAACACCCTGAACCCAGCGAAACAGGCCAGCACAATCTCGATTTTCCGACGAGCTCAAAACCCTAATTTTTTAATGTTGAAACTTCAACCTAATGTATCAAATGACATCAAACATTGATGAGGGAACTTACCTGCACCTCCGTTGGGTTCGGTTCTGCACGAGACGAGCTCGTAAGCTCTATGTGCATTTTTTAGGTTTGGGATAGGCTCAGTGGTTTTAGACGATGAAAATGCAAAATGAGCATACGGCTATGGTCGAGAGAGTTCAGGAGCAAAATGAACTATAGATCGCAGCAAATGATGGTCGGGTTCGTGAGTTGCCATGGAAAGCCGAGTTCAAGAGTTTGAGCGTGACCTACCTTTTTTGCCAACAAGGAATAATGTGGCTAGGTTCCGGGTGCTCGTCGGATCGAGAGAAAGCTTCCGGGACCGTCAACGTAGCTCGTCGTAGCTTGAGACGTCCGGAGGTTGGGTTTTTAGTTCTTGGCATTCCCTCCCCTTTTAATGGCCGACCTCCTCTCTACTCTCTCTAACTCTCTCTATTTGTTCTTGCTCTCTCTATGTCTCACTATGTGTGACCAAAAGGAACCCTCCAAAAATGCCTGCCTCTCTCCTTTTTCTCCCTCTCCTCTCTCGGCCACCCGAGCTCTCTTTCCCTCTCTCAAAATAGAATTTTTTGTCTTGTTCCTCCCTCTACCTTTCAAACCATTACCCATCTAGCTGTATTGTGTGCACAAAATGACAAGGGGCAAATTTTTTGATGCAATGGAAGCGACGTCGTGCCAAGATGAGCCAAGGAATAGAATGAGGAAAAAGAAAAGAAAAAAAAAAAGAAATGTGCGCACGAGGTATACTAGTGGCTTGCATTGCAGACCCGAATTGGCGGGGTCGGGTTGGGTCCGACCCGGCAGATCCGATTTTGAAAATTTGATCAAATCAGGACCCCATTCAATCATTTTTCACGAAATTGATGCTAAAATTGGATTTATGGGTATTTTCGTGGGCCAATAGTTTGAAATTCAATGAAAACCCCAAATTGTATGTTAGATCCGAAAATGATTTTTCAATAATTCAAAGCTCAAATGACCAAATTAATTCGAACCAAGACCACCAACAGGTTCGGAGAGGTAAAAACTATAGGGTGATGGGTTTAAATTTTCATAGGTGTCTCTAGAAAAATTTTAATTTGATTTGGAACGAAACCGGGGACTAAATTATAAGATTTTTGTGCATTTAAGTCCTTTTGGTCAAAATTGGTAAATCAGTGGGCAAATGGATCCAATTTCAATTCAAGGCTCTAGATACCAATGTTATAGCCTATGAAAAGTGAAAATTGAAAATTAAAAGACTCTAAAAGGAATTTTTGAGCTTGATTTGGATTTATGGTGAACGAACATAGTCACCCAAATCGAATTTTTGAAATTTAAGGTGACCAAAGTGAAGAGAGAATTTTAAAAAAAGTATTGACTAATTTTGGGTATTTTTCTGACCATGAATAGTATTTTTCTGATTTTAAGGTATTTTTTAATAAAATAAATTCGAAAAATATTAAAAATTATGAAAAATATTTTTTTGTTCAAAATTGGTTGCTAATGCTAGGCCAAGGCTTCCAAAGTTAATTTTTCAATTTTTATGATTTTTTTTAAATATTGTTAAATAATTTTCTACAAATAAAATGAAATAAAGGTGATAAAAAATCGGGAGTTAACGGCTTGGTCCTCTTTGAGAGTGAGCTCATTAGAGGTTGCTCTAAAAGATAAGGTGACACCTAAATCTTAATCGACTCAACTGGGAAAAGAGAGAATGTTATGACATTAGATCTTGAAGATATTTCGAAACATACTCGAGTTCAAACTAATCCCCGGTTCGCTTTGACCATAGGAGCAGCATGGAGAGAGAGAGAGAGAGAGAGAGAGAGAGAGAGAGAGAGAGAGAGAGAGAGAGAGAGACTTACCCGAAGCTCACCTGTTGAACGCCGTGATTGATGCTTCGAGAGTGGTTCGGATGTGACATTTAAAGATTGATCCTTGTGCTCTTGGGATGTCGAAATCGCGTAGGTTCGGCTTTCTAATGACAAGATCACATCGCCTATTCTAAAGGAATATGGAAATATATTTTCCCCGTGATGGTATCCTATCAACTATCTTAGGGGTTTCCCTAAAGGATTCTCCCATCGCAAAGATCCTATCAACCGCGCCCGGGTTTCTTGATTTACCTATTGTAGCCTCCTATTAGTTATACCGGGTTTCGATTTTTTGTTCTTTTGCGATCGTAACCTCCTATCTACTATATCAAGGTTCTTGATTTTTTCCTATCGTAACCTCCTATCAGCTATATCGGGGGTTTTCTAATTTTCCCGTAGTAGCCTCCTATCGCCTATATTAGGGTTTTCTTGTTCACTCACTTTTCGACTTTCCCATTGCGGTTTTGTCTTATCTACTATACCATGGATTTTTATGCTAATTCTCCCCTTGTAACATCATATCAACTATACTAGGGTTTTCTTGGCTCTTCTCCCATCGTGGTATCCTATCAACTGTACTTGGGATTTTCTTGACTTTTCCTGTCGTAGCATCTTATCGCCCATACTAGAATTTTCTAAAAGATTTTCTCTTCATAGTATCTTATCGATTGGACCCGAGGTTTATTGATTTTTCCCATCATAGCCTTATATCGCCTATACCGGGGGTTTTCCCTAATTTTTCTATCGTAGCCTCCTATCATCTGTACCAATTTTTTTTTAGCTCTCCCATTATAGTATCCTATCAACTGTACTCGATTTTCTTGACTTTTCCCATCGTAGCTTCCTATCAACTATACCGGGGGTTTCTGACTTTCTCCCATTGCAGTATCCCGTCAACTGTACTAGGGTTCTTGATTCTTTCTCATCGTAGCCTCCTATAAGTTATACCAGGGATTTTCTAATTTTCCCGTCGTAACTTCCTATCGCCTATACCAATTTTTTTCTAGCTCTAGCATTGCACTATCCTGTCAACTATACTTGGGATTTTCTTGACTTTTCCAATCGTAACCTCTTATTAGCTATACTAGAGTTTTCTAAAAGATTCTCTTTTCGCGAGTATCTTATGAACCGGACCCGAGGTTTCTTAACTTTTCCCATCGTAACCTCCTATCGCCTACACCGGGGTTTCCTCTAATTTTTCCGTCGTAGCCTCCTATTAGCCATACTAGTTTTTTTCTAACTCTTCAATTGCAATATCCGTCAATTGTACTAGGGATTTTCTCAACTTTTCCCATCGTAGCTTCCTATCGCCTATACCGGGGGTTTGCTTGACTTTCTTCCATTACAGTATCCTATCAACTGTACTAGGGTTCTGATTTTTTTTTTTAAATGGGCTTCCATGACGACGTCTTACGAAGTCGAGGGGAATTTCTCCGATTTTGAAAAGGGGTTCCCATGACTATGTTTTCTTCAAGTCATAGGGGATTTTTTCGAAGAGGTCTTGAAATTTTATCGGGAATCCCGCTTTAATGCTGTCCTTTAGTTTGGACAAAAATCTCATTTAGTGTGCTAATGATACAAGGGGTTATTCGAAACATTTTGGAACATGATAATGAAAAACTTTCATATGGGAATGATCTCAATTCAACTGGTATAAGGTTGCCAAAGAGTTTATTTAAACGCTAACTCGGAGTTCGATCATCCATGAGGGCTTCTCACAACTTTTCGAGAGGCTTCTTCTCATTTAAAAGCACTCGAATTCTCTCTCGAACTTATACTCAAGGTTTGAAACCATTCGTAGTGCATACCTTTTGATTGATCGGAAAGGACTTTTAAAGGATCCTAATATTGGGCTTGGTCAATGATTTTCAAGGGGGACTCATGATCGAGTCAAGGCCGATGAATTGAAAATTCTTATCATCTCGCTTTGGGTTTACAAGTCAAGACCTCTCGTAAAAATGAAAGAGAAATAGTCCTGCTCGTACCTCTTCGAGTGATGCTTAGAATCATTTTAACTCTACATTAACTCAAGTGTCTTAGTTAGAAAAGACTTTCAAGAGTTGCTACGTAGGTGAGGATTGGGATCAAAAAAAGCATGTTTGGCTCGGAATACACGTGAGAGGGTTTGACGTTGGTGATCATTGCGGGTTTGCCACCAATCTTGGCCCTTTTGAATTAATTTTCAGAAAGCACCATTGATGTACCGGGTTGATGTGAGCTTCGATTGGCATAATCGCCGCTTGAGCGTGATCCAACCGGGGAGAATCTTTATGCTTTGACTTCTCCGGGGATTTTCTTTTACAGGTGGATTCCATCGGGATTAATCATGTGGATATCATGTGATCTTTCGATGTTTATACATGATTTATAATTGCATTGGAAATTGAATGGGCAATGGCCTTGCTTTTACCAGGTGATTTGCTTTTTGATGCCCCGGGTTGGCTTTTTTCTTTTCCTGTTCACTATTTTCCTCTTCTCTCTCTTTTTTTTTTTTAAATGAGATTCTTGCACTTTTACAGAATTAATTTGAAAATGCTTAGCAAATCCGATTCTCTTAAGGTCTCCCACTTCAAGTGGCATCGTCTTTATCTTGAAATGGATAATGATCACCAACGGAGTCATCGGAACGAATACGCAGGCTGAATTGGGCTATACAATAGATTAAAGTGTATAGGATAGAGAAATGAATACTTTTCGTCATCCCGAGGCACTTGAGTAGCAATACGAGTTTAAATGCAAAGAAACACTCGAAGATTAATGTTAGTTCAAGCAGGAAAATTTCTAACCATTTACCTCATATCGCCGTTGGAATTTCTTCCGTTTAGCCCCGATGTTGTGTGGTCCTTGATAGGGTTATAGAAGTCTACTCAAAGGGGTTATCGACGGTCGCTTGTTGTGTTTGGGATAGAGAAAAGGATGCCTCTCGTCTTTTCAATCTAGGTAACCACTTGCGAATGATCCCTACGTCCTCGAACACGATTCATATCCTAATTCTCGATTCACTCATCACTCAAGTGTATGAGGACGTATATAGGAATATGTTGCCTCCTTTCGTTCGAGATCCTCCTTATGACTAGTTCAAACAAAGACTTTTTGAAACGTCATTTCAGTTTGAATCAAAACCTTTTCCCACAAGTTTTTGGATGTCCGTCACACATTTCAAAATGTTCGGATAATCGGGATGATTTTGTGAGAAATGCATGCAGATGTCGTTTTTTCAAATTTCTAAAAAAAACTTGAGGTTTTCTTTTGCTCTTGTTTCTTTTTTTTTTTTTTTCTAACGGGGTACTCCACTCCGATTGACGCCGTTCCACAATGTAGGGGAAAGTGCCTATAAAAATTTAAAAAACATGGTTAATGATCTTTCAAATTTAAGGGATTGAGTTATAATCGATTTTCCTCCACATGTCTCCTACTATCTCTTGCCTTGGGAGATGGTGACTAGAGGTCTGTCCTTATGGCTAAGTGTTCTTCTTGAGGGCTTCTTGCAAAAACAAAGAAATGCATATGCACATGTGCATGTATGCATGTGATGTATGCAAAGGTCTTGCATGACTTGGGTTCTTTGAGGAAAAGTGCCTCTTGGACTTCTGATTCATTTATGAATAATACTTCTTAATCGCATCGGTGTTTACAAGATATCTCAATTCCTCTCCATCCATGTTTACTAGAATTAAGGCTCCTCCTGCATATGACCTTCTTAACCACATACGACCCTTTGTAGTTCGGAGTAAACTTACCCCTAAGGTGTGGCATGTTTGGAGTGTCTTCCTAATGACCATATCATCAGCCTCGAAAAATCTTGGCTTAACTTTTCGGTTGAAAGATTTGGCGACCCTTTTCTCGGTATGCTTGGTCACGGCAGATTGCCTTTAGACAATTCTCGTCTATCGATTCAATTATTCATGCCTCCGCTACACCTATTCAGCTTCGAAAGCTCAACTTGAGATAGGCCTCAATGACATTTTTATTTCAACAGCAAAGACAGACTTCCATTCTCGTACACCGGAGAATAGGGTGTTGCCCTGGTAGAAGTCCCGATCGAAGTGCGATACGCCATCGGTGCGTATGGTAGCCTTGCCAGTCCCAATAATTCTCTGCGAGTCTTAGTTAGAATCTTTTTATGTTCTTATTCGTCGCCTCTACTGACTCCGTTCATCTAGGGTCGGTATGGTGATGAATTAAGATGTCGGACATTGAAGCTATTCATAAGATTGTCCACAATATCATTGTTTAGATTCGAGCCATTGTCGGTTACTATGGCTTAGGGAGTCCCATATCTTGAGATGATATCTCGCCTAATGAGCTTTGCAACATTCTTCATAGTCACATTAGTATATGAAGCGGCTTCAATCCAATTTATGCAAGAATCAATCTCCACCAATATAAATTTGTATCCATTCGAGGCCTTGGGATTAATTGGCCCTATCATATCTATCCCCCTGTCGCGACCTAAAAAATAAACACGATCATCTTTTTCGGGCTAATGGATTATCAGGTTAATTAATTAACTAACCTAACTCGGACTCTCCCAAGTCCATACCAAATCGCAACTTAAGGTTCGAATGATTAACATGCAATGTGATTTGAATTTGGAGTCGCCACTAATCATTTTCGGTAGGTCGATTAGAAACCTAAATAAAATAAGCGGGAGAAAACTATCTTATTTCTGCGAACCGGAGATTAAAAGTCCGGGGACTTGGTTACATTAATTACAACTAATGCCCTTTCGGTACCTTAAAATTCATGAAAAAAAATGGATTTGACAAATTTGATGAATTCTACTTGAAGATCAAAGAATCAATTTTTTTTGGGTTTTTCTTCCCTTGACATTTTTTGAAATAAAGAAATTACATGAAATTAGGATGAAATAGGTTCAAGATTACTCCCCAATTTGAACTCGTGCACCAAACTTATGCTCCGGGCTTGTCTTGATCATTGAACCGATTTGGTGACTCGTTAGACCGAGAAATCTCTTGGTCCTATCTCTCCTTGACGCTTCTTTCTCATCTCGCTAGAATTCCATTAGATCGCAATCCGGGCATTGATATTTTTCCCTTTTGCTCTCCTTCTATTCTTGACATCGTTGATATGCAATTGTTATTTAACATAAAAACGTAGAGAGAAAATCAGTGTAGAAAATCTGGGCTAATTTGTATTCGAAATTAAAGAAAGTTAGGGAATCACTTAACTTTCTTTTGCTGCGGCGAGCTTGAACGATGGGGATGGACCAATAGCTTGTGTTGATCGGTGCAAAAATTGGCAATAATAGTATCGGGCTTCAAAACTCTCATACCCTCTCAAAACTCTTTTCAAATTTTTTCTTAAGAGCTCTCTCTATTCTCCTCCTCCAAAAACTCTTTCAATTCTCTTTCACCCCAAAAACTCTCTCAATTCTCTTTCACTCCCAAAAAGTTCTCCCCTCTCTTCAAGAACTCTTCTTCTTTTATAGGCAAAATTCTTCATCCTTCATTCTTCATCTTCATTTCCTCACCTTCCATTTTCATCTTCCTTTCTTCATCTTCATCTTCTTTTCTTCATCTTCATCTTCTCTTCTTCACCTTCATTTCTCCATCTTTCATTTTCATCTTCTCTTCTTCATCTTCATCTTCCTTTCTTCATCTTCATTTCCCCATCTTCCATTTTCATCTTCTCTTCTTCATCTTCATCTTCTTTTCTTCATCTTCCATTTTCATCTTCTCTTCTTCATCTTCCTTTCACCATCTTCCTTTCCCCATCTTCTTTTGGTATTTGCAATGCAGTCCTTGAAGTTTCAAGTATTTGCAATCTGATCCCTGAAGTTTCGAGTATTTGCAATACGGTCCCTGAAGTTCGAGTATTTGCAATCTGATCCCGAGAAAATATTTCTTTCAAGCCCAAATCTTCTTGGTGCATTTTTCCACCGCATGCCTAGTCCGGACCCCTGTTAAATTAAGCTCAAATTGTATGCCAATGCTAAATGAATATGTGAGATGATTTTTGTTTAGAACTAAAATTAGTTCTAATTTTTATGCAAAATATATATTAGTCAAAATTTAGGCGTCAACGTTTGCCCCTCTTTGAGTGGAGGCTCGTAGAGGTTTCGCTCAAAGACAAAATTGAACCCTAAATTTTGATAGTGCAAATGATGGATGAACTTTTTGGCGGGAGTTTTAGTCCCATTTTTTATGTAATGAAATGACGCATGGTATGCAAGATCTGTAAATAACATGTGTCATAATTTCTCTTTTCCATGTTAGAGAGACCTGCACATGGATCGCATACGAGAATATCTGTTTTACCAAATACCTCATAAGCTGGTGATTCCCTTAATTTTCAAGTTTCTTGCAAACACGAGGATCTTAAGGTATTCGGCCTATTTATCGTTATCGAAATTTCTCCCTAATGCGAGACAGCGCAAGATTTGTGTATCCTTCCGGATCACAAGAGTTACGTCGTTGTGAGTCGAAAGAAGTAGAATCAAGTTCACAAGAGCTACGTCGTTGTGAGTTGATTAAATGTCGAAATCGCCAAGTGCATATGTCTTCACGATTCGACAAAGTGGAACCAAAATCTTAAGAGCTACGTCGTTATGATTTGGTTTGAATCAAAATCACGGGTGCTTATGTCTTCGTGACTTGATAAAGGAGCCGAGAATCATAAGAGCTATGTCATTATGAGCCGACTAAAGCTCAAGATCACCGGTGCATATGTCTTCGTGATCGACAAAGGGGAACTAAAATCTTAAGAGCTACGTCGTTTTGATTTGGTTTGGATCAAAATCACGGGTGCTTATGTCTTCGTGATTTGATAAAGGAGCCGAGAATCATAAGAGCTATGTCATTATGAGCCGACTAAAGGTCAAGATCACCGGTGCATATGTCTTCGTGATCGACAAAGGAGAACCAAAATCTTAAGAGCTACATCATTATGATTTGGTTTGGATCAAAATCACGGGTGCTTATGTCTTCGTGATTTGATAAAGGAGCCGAGAATCATAAGAGCTATGTCATTATGAGCCGACTAAAGGTCAAGATCACCAGTGCATATGTCTTCGTGATCGAGATCGAAATCATAAGAGCTACGTCGTCATGATTTGATAAGATGTCAAAATCGCCGGTGCATATGTCTACACGACCTAACAGGGAGAGGCATATTGCCTGAATTGAGTCGTAACAACTATCATCGGAGGAGTTGTTAATTTGAAAATGGGTTCGGAAAACTTACCCGGGTTCTCCGAACGATTAATCAAAGAACGAAACAGATCGCTCGTATCGTACATGGTAAGCATTTGCCAGGAGAACTTGCTCATTCAATAATCCTTGGATGAATTTCGAGACCTTGGGAGGGACATCGAACATCGGGAATGTATTACCCATCATAGAATGTCCGAGGTAACATGCGCAAACATATTCAACAATGAGTTCATGCAAAACTATCCTACCAAGCTTGCAATGATTAGAAATAACATGTGCATAATGCAATCACTCATACTATGGTTTATGCATAACCATTCTATCAAGTTTGCATTATCAATCCTGTCCGGGGATGTTCTCACATTATGAATACCTCGAATGTGAGCTGAATGGGGGGACTTCGGTCCAGAAAGGGTTTTCTCTCACTCTCAAGAAAAGTTATTTATCCTCGTCTGCAGGATTCAAAAGAAATCACTCAATCTTTCCATCATCGCATTCGATAAGGATCCGAGTAATCTCGCAATTGATACGACCGAGCCGATCCGGGAGGTCTTGATTAGGACCGTAATGAGGGCTAGGTCAAAGGTTTACAAAGGGGACTCTAGTTGAGTCAAGGCTGCTGAAATGAATTCCTTCGTCATCTCTCCGGGTTTACAAGTCAAGAACCCCGCAAAAATGAGAGAGAAGTAATCTTGCTCGAACTTCTTCGAGTGATGCTTAAAATCATTGAACTCCACATTAATTCAAGTGCCCTAGTCGGAAAAGGCTTTTAAAGAGTTGTAATGGAGGTAATGATTTGGGAACCGAGAAACGAAAGGGTTCGTTTTGGCTCGGAAGATATTTGAGAAGGGGCTTGATGTTGGTGATCATTACAATCTTGTCACCGATCGTGGCCTTCTATGATACCATCATTGCTCGAGGATGGTATGAATCGAAGATTGCATTTGCAATTTGACACTTCATGGAGATGTTTCTCTCAACCCTTTTAGGATATACGGGAAAATTATGCATTCAAGTTCGAAATATTCTACAAATGAACAATGAATTGAAAGGGCATTGGCCTTGCTTTTGGTAGGCACTTTGCTTTTTAAATGCCCGAGGAGTTTTTTTGTGGAATCAGCTTTTCCTCTTTCTTCCCCTTTTTTTTTTATACTCCCAACTCTCTTTTACTATTGCATCTTGATGAGTTCATTGGGAGATTTCCTATTGATCCAGCTTTTCGTGTCCTTCTACTCAAAGATAGACCATATTTGCTTTGGGACAACAATGATCACCAATGAGGGCTTTTAGAAACGAATTTACGTGCTCAAATGGATTGTGCAAATGGATATAGATGTGTGGGATAGAAAACGAAATGCTCTTCGTCACCCTAAGGCACTTGAATTAAAGCGCAAGTACAATGCAAAGAACCACCCGAAGATTGATGTTAGTCCAAGCAAGAAGATTTCTAACCATTTGTCTCGTGATGCTTGATGGAATTACCTCTGTTTTGCCCCAATGTGAGGTGGTTCTTGACGGGGGTTGTGAAAGTGAAATCTTCGCTCAAATGGGTTGATCAACGGATAACTTGCAGTGTTTAGGGTAGAGAAATGAATGCCTCCATCACTTCGGTTATCGTACCTTTCGCGAGAAAACTCTTTACCTTGGGGAGTGCGGAATTTAGCCATCATTCATCTCTTTGAAAAAATTGGAGGTGTTTGGGAAAGGATTGCCTTTCATCATCCTGTCATGCCCCTTTTCGTACATTCGATGTATCTTATGTAGTTCATGTTCCTTATTCGAGTTGGTAAATTAAACATGAGGAACAATCATGCGCAAACTATGCAAGTGTATGAGTGTTTTCGAGCATATAAAATGCAGCAACTTTTTATCTTGGCGGACAAAGTTCGCAAGTACATAAAAAATTTCTTAGGGGCATGGATCGTGAGTTGCCCCTGTTCATGCAAATGCGTTGCAAAACTTCATTGTCTCGCTTCGAGACATGAGATTGTCAAAGGCTCCAAGAATTTCTCATTTCATTAATTTTTCATGGAGAAGGGATACTTCTCTGTTTGGACAGTAGTGAACCCCGTAAAAATCAAAAGGGAAAGCATCAATGTATGTCCTCACGTTCTAAAAGAATTGAAACGATACCACTTTACCCATGTACGTATTCCTCGCGAACTTTGAATTGAAAAGATCGATTCATCCGGATCGGATTGTATGTCCGGAATGTCATCTCTCTAGGTTCTATAACCGTCAGGGCTGAGCTTCGATCTGCGAAGCAAAAAAGTTTTTATTAATCTTTGTACATTGATGCCAAATCCCGGATCGACCCGGGACGCCTCGGACCACTTGTCATTCCCCCAACCACTATGCGGTGTTGTTGGCGTCCACGGGTGGTTCGCTTTTGTTATATTGTTCTCAAAGCAGTTGGCAATCCCCTCGTCGAGAATAAAATAAGCTTAACTTAGAGTTTGAAACGGGCTGAGAATCAATTGGAACGATACGGAGTTACCCATCTTTGAGCCTCGCTTGGTCTTTTCCTTGCATTCTCCCAAGTAAGGCTATTCGGAATCTCTCTTTATGGGCGTTCGGGGCGTCGTCCACAAATTGATTTGCTACAAGCCTAGCTTAATAAGGAACTTACGCATTTGATAAGAGAGGAGAAAATTCGCCCTTTAATTCTAGACAACTAGAAAGTAAAAGTATCCCACGCAGGGGAACTATACATGGAATTAAAGGAGTATTCATGTGAGATTGGTTCCACCTCTTTTGCTGGCCATTCTAATGATCGGCTGATTTTGTCTTGGATCATACACCAACGATCGTTGTTTGAGGATCCATAGTCACTTGCTTCGGATCACAACTCGGAGGTCCTTTAGCTCCGAACCGGGCGACCAAGGCGGTGAGCTCATCATCAAAGTAACCTTTTGATTTTTCGGGCAATTGATACTCGAATTGGGCATTGCTACTTGCTAACACCGGCGACGGATTTTCCACTTTGTTTTTGCCGTGAGCGGTCCGACTCCTTGAGCTTGAGCCTCCGCCGTCGCTCGGGAACTCGTAGGGATGATCAACCGGTCCGCCGCTAGAACCACCAGCGGAAGGTCGGTATGGCCGTATTCTTGATTGGGAAGTGGTCGGGTACTTTTTGCTCCGTAGGTTTTCCTGGGATTAATCTTCCAAATCAACTTTGCTCCGGTCGCCTTGGTTCCAAGCTACATCGTGCTTCTTCACTTATCTCTAAATCTGTGAAGGTGATTTGTGACACTTCGTAGAGTGAGCCCGTTTATATTCATCATTTTGAGTACAGCCATTGGTCGTGCTTGAATTGATTCCTAGCCGTCGAACCGCCTCGATGAATATAGAGTGAAGCTCGGCGGACCAAAGGGGCCTTTTCTTTCCGACAAAATCGTCGTAGTAAGTTTGGCCATAGTTCTTTTGTTCGAGTAATTGCTTCCTTACAAAGCATCTTTGCCAAATATTTTGGAGCACTCGAACGCAGCACCGGCTTCTTTAGGATGTCCCGAGCACCATGCAATATGGCCCTCGTTATGAGCTGGCGATCATCACTTGCGATGTTATGATCACCGGTATATCCAACTCCGAATCGATGATCTTTAAGAGACCGAGACCATCCATATCGATCCCTACCATGGCTGTGACGACGATGTCGAAATCATATTTGTACCGCCTCGCCTCCTCTAAGGCTTCCGTTGCTTTCACATAAGCTGAAATCTTGTACATGCACTTTCTCAAGCATGGCAACGAGGATAGAGAGGGAAACGGGGTTGCCATCAATGGCCATGACTCGTAGATCCTCGGGATAGGAAGCTTCCCATACTTCCGCCTGGAATGGACGCATACTTATTTTCCTTTCAAAACCTTCCATATGTAGACCGAAAAATGGGTGTTTCGACTAAAGATCGGGCTTTAGATGTTCTTTGGACTTGCAAAGATATATTGCCGTAAAATCACAAAAGCGATGATGGCCTTTCGTGACGAGTTTCGGAGGTGCATGGAGACTTCAAGTTCTTTATAAACTTTTTTCTCGATCACGTTAGTCTCGGCATGCCTTTTCTCTCCTTTTCGGCCTTAGTGCCTTGAATCCATTTCGTAATAACTCTTACCTCCCGCTCAATCCGTCGTTCTTTTTTTACTTTTCTCGATATGGAGGAGCCCTCAAATCTTTTCACTTTCTCTACGAACGAGGCGGTTATTTCCCTCTTCAAATCTTTTCGCTTCCTCCTACGAACGAGGCGCTTATTTCCTTCCTCAAATCTTTTCGCTTTCTCCACTAAGTAAGGCGCTTATTTCCCTCCTCAAATCTTTTCGCATTTACTTACGTGAAGGTTTTCAATGCTTAGTCAAATCGCGAGGAATTCACGCATTTAAACATGATGATGTTCGTGGATAGTACTTGTTCTTTGCCCCTGGATTAAAAGAAGAATGTCTCACATGGGGATTTTGTAACAAACAAGTACATTCATTCGTACATGTCACTACTTCTCTTGAGGATTCGTAAGGGCTGGCTAGTAATGCTCAAAGAAGAGATATTTTGAGAGCCCATAATAAAAAAAACTAAAGCTTCATGTAGGCTACACATTCGGAGTTCCATCGGCGTTGAATTGGCTGGTTGTGACATCAAGGAAACTCCAATTGTAGTGATGCATGTCTCTTCCCTCGAAGGGCATCGGTTCTCGCCTCCGCAAGACCGACTTTTCGGGATGTATCTCCAACGAAATCGGATTGTACGAGAACTTGCTCGGGGGATGAACCGAGTGAATGAGCATTTTCAATGCTCGGGATGTGGCTCATCGAGGGACATGTCACCAAAGGAGATGGGGCCGCTACGCATGACATGGCAAATAGCGGTGTTGATAGCATCCCTATACCTCTTGTTCTCGCTCGAAGCTTTTCACTTTCTTCCCTCGTAAACGTAAGTTCATGACTTTCATTTTTAACCTTCAATCGGGTCCGCTTGTTTTGAAACCAAAACTTGACCTTCAAGGGCTCCATTCCTATCATCCGGCTCAATTCATTTTTGCGTCTCCTATTCACGTAAGAGCACTCCTTGAAGGCAGCTTCGAGCACTTTGATTTGATATTTTCTTTTCTGGGGTTGATTGCGGCTGCCGCCGCCATTGTTGTTCTTGTCGAAATCTTGAATTTCACCGCCAAGAGAGTTGGGTTTTACGGCTTCGGCGTTGGATGCGGTCTCGAAATCCAGCAGTTCGCTTTCGGGGATGTCTAGGTTGGTTGCCTCCCAGTAAGTGCCGATGGCCTCTAAACATGTTGGATTGAAATACCTCTTACCGCCTTTTGTTCACTCTATTCTCCGATGTATGCTTACTCTCTCCAAATTCTTTCGAGTAATCGGGTATGTTCCAAAGCCTCCCTTTAAACGCGGATGAAAATCACTAAGCCGACGTTTTTCCCAAGATTTCGTGTTTCCGCTTTGCCTTATTTTTTTCAACGTGATGGGACCCCGAATCCACTCGCACCGATTTTCTTTTCTTGATAACCATGCTTGTCTCCCACTCGGTTTTCAATCATGGTGGGACTTCAACTCTTTTTATAACTTTTCGGATTTGTGAGGCTCGAGATCACGGATTGACGATAGATCCAGGATCCAATGAACGAAACGCCCGTAGTTTTACCCGAGTAACTAACGTGGCTCCGCAAGAATTGCTGTTTCTTCTCTCGGAAAGTATGCTTGTTTCCCACTCGTTTCAATCCTGGTGGGACTTCAACTCTTTTTGTAACTTTTCGGATTTATGAGGCTCGAGATGGTAGATCCGTGATTCACGGATGAAACGTCCGTAGTTTTACCCGGATAATTGACTCGACATCCACAATAATTATTGCTATAGCTTTTCTTGCCCTTTAAATTAGGATTTAACGCCGAGACAATTATCGCTTTCATATCTTCATCTCCAACCTTCTAAGCACTCTTTTGCATCCACTCTCTTTTTTAGCCGCTTCAACAACAATGGCTTCCCCTCCCGCACACGCCTTCTCGGCTGAAGTTTTGGCCAAATGGGAGAAACTTTATAATCTCCTAGGCCAGGGCTACTCTTATATAGCCAACCATCCGGAGGCCGAAACCGAGATTCGTCTTATGTTTAGGGATATGGGCACCGCTTCCATTGAAGGTACCAAGTTAGAGGAGGAATACAGGATCTTCCCCACCCTCTTTACTAACTTCCCCGGGAGGCTTACCATGTTGCTTATCAAGATGTTACTTTGGCCCACCTTGTGAAGGCACGCTATCGGGATCGGTCGGACACTTGAGTGTTGGCCAGTCTTGTAGCCGACAATTATAAGAAGGCCCTCAACTACGGTAATGAACAAGTCTCCCGCCGATTCGTGAGAGGGGAAACTTGGTGGGGTGTTTTGGCCATGTCCCGCACCATCTTCGAGCGCGATCCGCTCAATATTGTTTTAAAATTTCAATGCACATGGCTGGAAGAAAGGTTGGACGATCTCGACCTCGGATATAGCCCGCGGGAGAATGCCGATCCATGACCTGGAATTTATCGCCGAGCATCACGAGGACAAGGTAGCCAAGCCTCAAAGAGAAATGTGAGCTCCTCCTCTTTAAGTTGGCGGATCTCGATTCTCGGAGCGATCAGTGAAGCGGAGCATCAACCGTATGGAGAGTCGGTTAAACTCCTTTGTGATGCTCATTAGGGCTCGGCTTGGCTTTACGTTCCCACCCCGTTGATCTATTTGTAAAGCTTTCCGATGAATGAAATGAATGCAAGTTTTTACTCATTTCATCTTGGTCGTCATATTTTTTCGCAAGATAACCCATTTTACTCTGCGAATAAGTAAATCTCACGCTCCCGATGGTCAATCCAATTGGGCCGGAGAGGCTCCCCCATTCGAAACAATCTCTCAAAGAAAGATTAGTAGCGAGAAAACAAACGAATGCTCAAATGTGAACAACTCGTGAATCAGATTAATATTATAACTCGATTATGAAAAATCGAGAGTGAATCAAGCATAATATTTCTTTACAGAGTCGAATTGACTGGATTGGTAAAGACACGACCATCCATCTCGCCAGAATCAAAGTACCACCGGGGAGCACCTTCCTCACTATATATGGACCACCATAGTTTGGAGCGAATTTCCCTTTCCGGGAGTGGGACTATTGGCAATAATTTTCTCAAAACCAGGTCATTGATCTGAAAATATCGAGGCCGAACTTTTTTGTTGAATGATTTAGCAACTCTCTCGATAACACTCGGCCATGACATACAGCCCTTAAGTCTTTTTTCGTCGATCGATTCAATTGGCTTGTTCTCTGCTGGATCCATTCAGCCTTCCGTCGCCTTAGCTTGAGACAAGATACGTAATGAAGGAATTTCCACTTCAACGTAGAAGAACAGCCTCCATTCCATATACAAGAGAATACGGGGTTGCCCCAAGTAGATGTCCGGATCGAGGTCCGATACGCCATAAGTGCAAATGGCAACCTCTCATGCCAATCGCGATAATTTTCAGCCGTCTTCGCTAAAATTTTCTTAATATTCTTATTGGCGGCTTCTATCGCTCCATTCATCTCGAGGGCGATATGGGGAAGAGTTCGGATGCTTGATCTTGAATTCCTTGAACAATTCGTCCATTAGTTTGTTGTTTAAGTTCGAACCATTGTCGGTGATTATGGCCTCGGGTGAGCCGTATCGTGCAATGATATCTCGACGGATGAACTTCACAACATTCTCGGCGGTGATCGCTAGGTATGATGCAACTTCAATCCACTTAGAAAAATAATCAATAGCCACCAGAATAAATTGATGTGCATTAGAAGCTTTTGGGTTGATCGGACCGATCACATCAATGCCCCACATAGAAAATAGTCATGGTTCGGATAATCGATGCAACTCATTTGGAGGGACGTTAATCTTGTCACCATGAATTTGACATTTGTGACGACTCCGGACATCCTGAATACAATCTCTTTCGAGCGTGAGCCAATAATAACCCAACCTCATAATCTTCTTAGCTAACAAGTGGCCGTTCATGTGTGGACCACAAATCCCTTCATGTACTTCCATCATCGACGAATCGCTCGGTTGAGTCAACGCATCTTAGTAGGACAGAATCGAATGACCGCTTGTACAAATTCTCTCCATTCAAGAAGAACTTGGGGCCATCTTCCTTATGTACTTTTGGTCGACACGGTACTTTTTTCAGGGGAACTCCCGCTTCCGAATATAAATCTTGATGTCATGGTACCATGGCTTACCATCGGGTTCATTGATCACGGCCATACAATATGCCGGCTTTTTTAGTACCTCGATCTTCGGTGGGTTAACCTCAAGTCCATTGGCGACTTGTAACATTGAAGACAAGGTGGCCAATGCATCGCCGAATCGATTATGGGTCCCGGACGGATACTCAAATGAGATATTTTCAAATTCCCCCACCAATTCATCTAGATACTCATGGTAGGGTAGCAATTTAGCATCTCTCGTCTTCCACTTTCCAACAATCCGAAGGATAATCAAAGCGGAATCTCCGAACACCTTGAGTCGGGCTATCCCCATTTCAATCCCAGCCTGCAGACCGAGGATGCATGCCTCATATTCTCGCTACGTTATTTGTGCAAGGGAATACCAATTTTCTTTGTCACGGGATAATGCCGACCATCCGGAGATATCGAATCGCGCCCGTGCTCGACCCCGATAAATTGACAGCTCCGTCAAAATACATAGTCCGGATGTAATCCTCCACCGACATGATTCGATCCTCGTAACGATAGGCATCATCATCTTGCCCCGGATTTTCAGCTAGGACATCCTATGGACTCGTCCCTTGATTGACTTTTGGGACAAATATTGAACGTCAAACTCGGAGATGAGGATTTGCCATTTGGCAAGTCTACCAATCAAGGCGGGTTGATTAAGCAAGTATTTGATGGGATTGCATTCATGTCACTCGAAGCACTTGGTGATGCAAGGTATATTGCAAGCCCGTGCAGCACCCGCACTAACGCCGCACATGTTTTCTCTACTTCGGAGTATTTCATTTTCGGTTGTGAATTTCTTGCTCGATAATAAATGGCTTGTTCTTTTCCATCCTCCCCGCTTCTCTTGGGCTAACATAGCACCCAAGGATTCACTAAGGATTGTGAGGTAGAGGATTAAAGGTTGCCCCGGCGTTGGAGGAACAAGCACCGGTGGATTCATGAGATGCCGCTTCGGTTTCCCAAAAGCCTCTTCGCATTCGCTATCCCATTGGACTAGCGCATTCTTTTTTAACAGCTTGAGGAATGGCTTAGCGGTTTCGATAACCGAGAGATGAATCGAGCAATATAGTTTAGCCTACCCATCAAACTTCGAACTTCTTTAATCGTCGTTGGCGGCTTAAGCTCACGAATAGCCTTGACTTTCGAAGGGTCGACTTCAATGCCCTTACCGCTACCACGAATCCGAGTAGCTTGCCCAAGCTGGTCTCAAAGACACACTTGGCGGGGTTGAGGCGTACCTTGTACTTTCGGAGTCCGTCGAACAATTTTTTTCAGCGTTTCGACGTGATCTTCTCCATGCTTTGTTTTTGCTATCATGTCATCGACGTAAACCTCAATCTCATTATGCATCATGTCGTGGAAAATGGCAACCATGGCTCGTTGGTAAGTGGCTCCAGCGTTTCGAGACCGAACGGCATTACCCGGTAATGGATCATTCCCCATGGTGTGGTGAAAGTGGTTTTCAACTTGTCATTGACATTCACCAGGATCCGATTGTACCCGGAGAAACCATCCATGAATGAAAACAATTCAAACCCCGCAGCACCGAATGCGGCCGTCTTTCTTCATGACGGGGACTATGTTAGCGATCCAATCGGAATATTCCCGTAGTTTCAATGAATCCTACATCGAGAAGCTTCACGACCTCCTCTTTGATCTCCCCGCACTAATTCCGGTCCGGCCCTTCTTGACTTTTGCACCACCGGCTTAGCCGAAGGATCGATCGGCAAACAATGCTCGACAATGGAGCGGTCAAGACCAGGCATATTCGCATAGGACCGGCGAAAACGTCCCGGTAACCCTTTAAGAGTCCGATCGGGCGCTTAGACATTTCGAGGGAAGGCTTGCCCCGATCTTAACTTCTTTAGGGTTTTCCGCATCGCCTAGGTTGATCGAGATAGTTTGTTCACCGGTCGAGGGCTTGATCTCCTCATGTTGTTCGAAACCCCGACGAATTTCCTCATAATCTGGACTGAACTCATCTAGGTCGTATACTGAATCCACTAGGTTTCCCTCCTCATATATCCCCCATGAGTTGTCCGTAGGAGGAATTAGAGCAGGAATGGTTAGTGGCGGGCTGGAGGTGGATGATTGAAGTTTGGCGGAGAAGGCGGCCATCATTTCCTCCATCTTTCGAGACATCATCTCTTCAAAGCGCTCACCAAAGAGCCAAGTTTCTCGCCTAGGGCAGACCGACGATGGCGTTAATGTCGGCCATCCTCTTCGCGATCGATCGAGTAATATGTGGAGGATCCGTGAACAATTACCTCGTACGCAGTAACAAACCAAAAATGAGTACAGGGAGCGAGAATAGCGAGCCGGCCCATGGCATCCCTCTAGACTCAAACGAACAAAGTGATTATGACCAAAGAATTGAAACATGTAATTTTCAGTTTGTCCGCTTTTACGAAAAAATCCGTATTAATTCGCACGTTGGTCAAAATATGTCCAAATTTTACGAGCTTATAGTTGAGAAGATGATGAACAACTTTTATGTTGACCAATCGGACTAGAAATGAGCGGATCAAATCAGTTTAATGTGTCTTTCCGAAAATTCGCATTCAGAAAACTGTTATAACTGCAGGTAGTTGAAAAAACGAAAGGCCATCTTAAATTATGAATTTAATTCTGAAATTTTGTAGGATATTAGTTGAAACATAGGTCTACAACTTTCATGTTTGACACTTACTCAAAGCTCGATCGTAGAATTTAGTAAAAATCGTACAACAGGAACGAGCCAAATCGAATTGAGGACAACCGATGAAATTGTAAAAACTACGGAAGCAAAGTGTGAAATTGGAAACAAGACAATGAGATTCATAAACAATCAACCTAAACCATGGACCAGCCCAAAATAAAAATGAGATAACGGGCGTAAGAGACAGGAAATTACCGCTCATAGGAAGAAAATGTCAATCACAAAGACATGCTCATGAATCGTGGATTCTAATTTTAGTTCTTTTAGCAAAATGAAATGAAGGACAGAACGACATGTCGCAGCCTCGCGTACGTTCATCATGACTAGTTGCCGCCTCGCATACATAGTCATGACTAGTCGGGTCCAATCATCTCGGCTTGGTTCGATCGACAAGGGCAACTCTCATGCATCATAGCCTCACGTGCATGAGAACAACCCTTGAGCCATTTTTTTGAAGAACTCGGGATCCAAGTGGGATAACCTTTAGCGAAGCCTTACCGCCAAGGTTAAAGAACCACATAAATACCATCCTGAAACTATCGGGTGACCCGGGTTCGGTCACAAGTCAAGGTGGTGTAGTGCAATTATATTAGGGGCATACATGACATTTTAAAGGCAATCAGGACTCCGATAGTTCAAAAATTAAAACTCTCATCACCAAGCTCGCAAAAACGAGAGGTTAGCCACGGACTCCTCCCCTTATAACTCCCTTCCCGCAAAACCATTTAACACATAGGGATTAAAATTCAACCAAGATTGCCAAATCAAGTAATTTTCCTTTTCATGAACTTATCTCGGCCTAAATCCTCTTTGAATCCCCAATGAGTCGCTAAGTCTGTCGCGACCTAAAAAGAAAATAAACAAGTTTATCATTTTTGGGCTAATGGATTATCAGGTTAATTAATTAACTAACCTAACTCGGACTCTCCCAAGTCCATACCAAATCGCAACTTAAGGTTCGAATGATTAACATGCAATGTGATTTGAATTTGGAGTCGCCACTAATCATTTTCGGTAGGTCGATTAGAAACCTAAATAAAATAGCGGGAGAAAACTATCTTATTTCGCGAACCGGAGATTAAAAGTCCGGGGACTTGGTTACATTAATTACAACTAATGCCCTTTCGGTACCTTAAAATTCATGAAAAAAAAATGGATTTGACAAATTTGATGAATTCTACTTGAAGATCAAAGAATCAATTTTTTTGGGTTTTTCTTCCCTTGACATTTTTTGAAATAAAGAAATTACATGAAATTAGGATGAAATAGGTTCAAGATTACTCCCCAATTTGAACTCGTGCACCAAACTTATGCTCCGGGCTTGTCTTGATCATTGAACCGATTTGGTGACTCGTTAGACCGAGAAATCTCTTGGTCCTATCTCTCCTTGACGCTTCTTTCTCATCTCGCTAGAATTCCATTGAGATCGCAATCCGGGCATTGATATTTTTCCCTTTTGCTCTCCTTCTATTCTTGACATCGTTGATATGCAATTGTTATTTAACATGAAAACGTAGAGAGAAAATCAGTGTAGAAAATCTGGGCTAATTTGTATTCGAAATTAAAGAAAGTTAGGGAATCACTTAACTTTCTTTTGCTTTGCGGCGAGCTTGAACGATGGGGATGGACCAATAGCTTGTGTTGATCGGTGCAAAAATTGGCAATAATAGTATCGGGCTTCAAAACTCTCATACCCTCTCAAAACTCTTTTCAAATTTTTTCTTAAGAGCTCTCTCTATTCTCCTCCTCCAAAAACTCTTTCAATTCTCTTTCACCCCAAAAAACTCTCTCAATTCTCTTTCACTCCCAAAAAGCTCTCCCTCTCTTCAAGAACTCTTCTTCTTTTATAGGCAAAATTCTTCATCCTTCATTCTTCATCTTCATTTCCTCACCTTCCATTTTCATCTTCCTTTCTTCATCTTCATCTTCTTTTCTTCATCTTCATCTTCTCTTCTTCACCTTCATTTCTCCATCTTTCATTTTCATCTTCTCTTCTTCATCTTCATCTTCCTTTCTTCATCTTCATTTCCCCATCTTCCATTTTCATCTTCTCTTCTTCATCTTCATCTTCTTTTCTTCATCTTCCATTTTCATCTTCTCTTCTTCATCTTCCTTTCACCATCTTCCTTTCCCCATCTTCTTTTGGTATTTGCAATGCAGTCCTTGAAGTTTCAAGTATTTGCAATACGATCCCTGAAGTTCGAGTATTTGCAATACGAGTCCCCGAAGTTCGAGTATTTGCAATCTGATCCCCGAGAAAATATTTCTTTCAAGCCCAAATCTTCTTGGTGCATTTTTCCACCGCATGCCTAGTCCGGACCCTCGTTAAATTAAGCTCAAATTGTATGCCAATGCTAAATGAATATGTGAGATGATTTTTGTTTAGAACTAAAATTAGTTCTAATTTTTATGCAAAATATATATTAGTCAAAATTTAGGCGTCAACATCCCCCACATAGAGAATGGCCATGCTTCGGACATCCGATGAAGTTCGTTTGGAGATGCATTAATCCTATCCCCGTACACCCGACACTAATGGCATGACTTCACGTGTTGGTTATAGTCCGACTCTAAGGTCATCCAATAATAATCCAATCGCATGATGTTCTTGGCGAGGATATGGCCATGCATGTGCGAGCCACATTCTCCCTCGTGGATTTCTCTCATAAGTAACTTCGCCTCTTTGGCATCCGCGCACCATAGGAGTATCTTGAATCGTAGGACCTCTTATAAAGAGTTCGGCCACCGAGGAAAAACCTACCGGCTATTTTTGTTATATACTTCCTATCTCCCATCTCGATTGCCCGGGAGGAAACTCCCATCTTGCCAGGTAATATTTAATGTCATGGTACCATGGTTGATCGTTGAACCCTTCTTCGATTACCATGCAATGCGTAGGTTCTTCGATAATGTTGATTCTTAGGGGCACAATGTCCATTCCATTTGCTACTTGAAGCATGGAGGATAAGGTGGCCAAGGCATTTGCAAAGTGATTCTGCGTCCTCGGCGAGATATTCAAAATTAATTACTTCAAATTCCTTGATCATCTCTTCTAGGAATGCATGGTATGGGATGAGCTTAGAATTCCTCGTTTTCCATTTACCCCGAGTTTGCAAGATAATTAGCATTGAACCTCCGTAAACCTACAATTTCCTTACTTTCATGTTGAGAGCCACCTGCAACCCTAAAATGCAAGTTTCATACCTTTAAATGTTGATAATATACGGAAACACCAACTTGGCCGCTGACGGGATAGTGCTGGCCATCCTGGGGATATGAAAACTATCCTAGTACCTGCCCAGATTAGGTTAAGCTGCACCGTCAAAATACATAGTCCACTTATCACCCGACACCGTCGAATATGGCTTTCACTTTCTTCTTCCTCGGGGGTGACACACCCCTGTGAACTCTCGGCCAACATATCGGCGATAGCTCGTCCCTTTACCGACTTATGATTCGAACTTCTTATATCAAATTCTGAAATGAGTAATCGCCACTTAGCTAACTTCCCCACCAATGAGGGCTTTTCCAGCGGGTATTTGATCGGGTCACTTTCCGTGACTAACTAGATAGTGTGGTGGAGTATGTTCTCGCTCTCACTGTAGAGCACCCAAATCAATGTGACGCTGGTCTTCTCGATCCCCGGGTAGTTTGCCTCGATGTGGTAAACTTCTTACTCGTGTAATAAATCGATCGCTCCTTGCCATCCTCCGGAATTATCTCGAGCGAGTAATGCTCATAATGACTCGTCATGGATTGTGAGGTAAAAGGTTAATGGGATACTAAGGATTGGTAGCACCAAGATCGGAGGGCATATCAAATACTCCTTAATCCTTTCAAAAGCTTGCTGACACTTCGTAATCCCACTTGATCCTTGCATTCTTCTTCAAAAGTTTGAAGAAAGGCCTGGCTGTTTCTAAAAGTCGAGAGATAAAACGGGCAATGTAGTTCAATTGGCCCAACAGGCTCCTCACTTCCTTGATCGTCGAAGGGGGCCCAAGTTTGAGAATGGCTTGGACCTTTGTGGGGTCAACTTCAATGTCGCGGTTGCTAATCATGAATCCCAATAGCTTACCCGACCTTGCTCCAAAAATGCACTTGGGGGGATTTAACATAAGCTTATATTTCCTAAGCCGCTCGAATAACTTATTCAATACCGGAGTATGGTCCTCACCATGCCCGGACTTCGCGATCATATCGTCCACATAAACTTCTATCTTCTTGTGCATCATATCGTGGAATAGGTGACTCGCCCTTTGGTAGGTTGCGATTTTTCATCGAATGGCATGATCTTGTAGAAAAGGTACCGGTTGAATGATGTATTGGCCTTATCCTCCTCCTTGTAATACGGTTTGGTTGAGAAACCATCCACAAAGAGACATTTCAAATCCCGTAGTAGTGTCAACTAGGACATCGATATGAAAATCGTCCTTAGGGCTTGCTCTGTTCGATTTCGATAGTCCATGCGGACCCGAACTTTTTCATCCTTCTTCATGACGTTTCATCACCTCTTCCTCAATTTTCTTGGATAATTCCAGCTTCATTCGCTGAGCTTCTGTTTCTTTGGAAAAAGTCCTAGATCCGTAGGCAATATATGTTCCACGATGCTAGGATGTAGTCTTGGCATGTCGGCATAGAACCAAGCGAAAATGTCTTGATATTCCTTGAGAAGTTCAACCACCCTGGCTGCTTCGACTAACGTCATTCTTTCGCAAATTTTCACCCCTATGATATTTTATAAAGTGCCCGGATTGATCGGAATAGTACCCTCTACGGTAAAGGGGTTTGGATTCTTGTGACGATTTCAATTACATCCGATCTCACTTTGATCCTTGTCTTCTTCTTCTCGCCTTCTCAACCTGATAGGACTCTTCTCGAGAACCCGAGTCACATAACAACCGCTATGCATGCTTTGTATGGTATGCTTGAAATGTCATAAGGATGGTTAGTAGGCATGTAGGGGAGAAACACATGCATGATAAAAAATTTTGTTTGAAAACGATTTTGAAAAATTTCTTTTGGAAGAAATACCATGGGAGCTAGTCCTCCTATCACCGAACATCCTCGCTTCCCTTAAAACATTTTGGAATTTAAGAGTTACGTGAGAAATCGGGTCTCGAGAGTTAGAGCTCTTTTTCTTCATTGACCAATTTGTAGACACCACGGGTCCTTAATAAATTTCTTTTTCCTTTCATTTATTTTTTTTTTTTTTGATTTTTGATTTTTTTTTTTTTTGCTTTGCTTTTTTTTTAATATGCGGGACAATAACATTAAACATAACAAGATGAAAGCACAAGACATCTAGTATGTAGCAAATCTAGATGCATTAAAGACAGATAGGAATCTCTTTACTCAAGGGGGGGGCGTTGGCATCGATCTATCCGATGATGACGTTGATGTAATCTTCTTGAAACAGTGACTAGGTCCAACTCCTCGGTTGTGTTAGAGACTTCATCGTTGAGCCACTTCAATGACTCGCTAAGAATCTACTTAGAGGGGTCTCGAATATTTTCTCCTTTCCTTTCCGGGCACCCGACCCCGATATCCGACCACTTCGGCCTCCATGACCCATACGGTTAACATTGCTATTCGATTGCGACCGCCCCCATCGCGATGACTTGGTTCTGCGCTTTGTAGCCCAAACCGCCACGGTTCTACACAATCACTAAACCGATTGGCTCACAGATTCCTTGAGCACATTTCCCTAATCCTCCACTTGGGATAAACCCATATTTCAAGCAACACTCCACTAGATATCATTGACGATTTAGAGAGATCATGGGCTCTTGTGAAGTTATCGACCGGTACGTGCATAATAGACATTCTCTTTATAACATGGAAACTCAACTCTTCTCCAGACGATGGTTCCATAGGAGGAATGGCGTCTATTTGACACGCCGGTGATCAGCTTCGAAGTGGATCATGACCAGACTTGTCGTTTACCACCATCTTGACCTTTTGATGTAAAGTTGGATGGGACCGCCCTGCTATATGGATTCGGGGTCTTCTCAATAGTAATCCGAATGATGCTTGGAAAATCAATGACTTGAAAACTAATCGGAAGTTCAATTGGGCCTATAGTAGATGATAGTTAGATTTCTCCTATAACCTTGCTCTTAGCTCCATCGAATGAACGAATGGTAAACTTCGACGCTCCGATTGAGTCCTTTTTCACCCCCAAGCTCCTAAGGGTATTTAGTGGGCAAATGTTGAAGGCGGACCAATTATCCACTAGGACCCGAGATACTCTCTTCCCATGGTAAGTAGTCGATATGTAGAGCGCCTTGTTATGTCCACGTCCTTCCGATGCAAAGTCCTTGTCGGAAAAGGACACTTGATCCTTCAATAGGATCGAGCCCACAAAGTCCTCTAGCTGGACTTCATTGATTGTTTCGAGGTACGTGAGCCTCATTAAGCACTTTCATGAGTGCGTTCCGATGCTTCTCGGGGGGTTTTGAAAAGCTCTAAGAGCGAAATATGTGCTGGCATCTTTCTCAACTGTTCCATAACCTCGAATTTGCTCATTCTAACGATTGCCGGGGACTTGTCCGGCATCCTCTTCCGTTACTCTTCTCATTTTCGTTTCTTCCTCCTTTTGGACTTGGCATCTCCCAAAGCGGGTGATGGCATCTACATCGCCGTGCCATAGTTTCGAGTGTACCGCCTCGGGGTCATAGACTTCTAGAGGAGGAATTGTAACCACGAGCGGCTCGTCTTTCTTGACTTCATTCTTGAGAGATTCGCCAGATTTTTCACCCACTCCTGGCTTAACCTCATCATCCTTTTCACTCGTGATACCAAACTCGGCGAGGTTAATCACTAGTGGGGTCATACCTTCTACCATACAAGTTGACCCATTCAAATATAATTCTTTTGAATTGTACCCCTTCCTTGGACTATGTGGACACGTTTCGATAGAGGTGGAACCGGACTTGGAGGGTCGAAACTCCTTATTCATTCTCTTTAGGAATTGAACCGCATTCTTCGTCTTAGAAACTTTCGAGCCTCGGATCCGGTCCCGATGCCAAGCCTATTCTATCCTCTCCAACTTCCCTACCGAGATAAGCGAATGATTGATATTTATAGGCACATATAGACATAGCTTGATCTCACATGGTATGGCTTTCATGAAGTACTCCACCAACTCTTCCTTCATTAGCGGAGGATGTACTGTGCAGCGAACTTCCTCCACCTGCGCACATAGGATCTAAAGTCTTCATCCACCTCTTTCTTTATGTAGATTAGGTCTTCATGAGTGAATCGAAACGGTTCACCAATATCGTATTCTTCTAGAAATTAGGTGATGAACTCATCCCAAGTAATGGATGGTGGTGGTTAAAGGTGAGAAACCATGCTAGGGCGGGGCTATCCAAACTAAGCCCAAATTTCGAATGAGCGCCTCCTCGTCTCTAGCGAAGCCGAACACTATCCTCAAGTAATATAGGACATGTGCTTGTGGACATCCGTATTCGTTAGTTAGGTCTCGATATTGGCCTTCTAACTTGAAAATTTCGTGATTTTGCCTTTTCGGTTCTTTTCTATGCTCCATTAGCATAAAGCTATTTTCAAGCTCACCGATCATCTTTTATCGGATCAAATTGATCAAAATATCTACCAAGTTACCTAGCTATGTCTCCATGTCGGCTAGTCATGTGCACATCCACTGCTCCTCTTCCGCCTTTTGAGCTTGCATTCGGGGCGCTTCGTCGGCTCCCCCTACAATTTTTGGCTCTTAGGGGTCGTCCATACCTCTCCGGCCGTCGAGAACTATATCCTGTGGATTAACGAAAAAGCTCGAGAGGACATAGTATGACACCTTGAAGTTGTAACCTCCATTGTCTTGCCCCAAGTTGTTGAATATCTCACCCCATCGAAGGGCCTCTTGCACGAACTTTCGTCACCTTGACGTGCCTTCTCCAAGCGTCTCTCATACTTGTTTAGCTCTTCAACTTCTTCAAGTATATTTAATACTCAGCAAATACGCCGAGGGAACATTCTAGGTCTCTCCTCTAGTGGCTCTCATCGCGAACTACTTTGAATCCACATTGACCCTCACGTAATACCCCATAAAAGAACGGTAATTGATTTTTCCTATAACGCCCATGCTAATAAGCTTGGCTAGGCACGACATTTTCTCGCTCTTTCGTGACTTCATCTTCTTTGGGGTATTGAGAGGCTATGGCTAGCACCACCCTCAGCCTGGGTACATTCAAGACAAATTCTAGATCGCCTATCGGATCGACGTCGAATACAAGCATTTACTTTGTGTTCGGCAAAGTGTTCTGATGGACATTCGGATCCATTCCGTCGAATTCCAACAAGGTTGTTATCGATGAAAGCTTGCACATCATCTTCGCAACGCTCAACAATTATCCACATTGTGCCCCTTTTCACCCATGTGGTATACACGACTTTAGGTCTCGTCAAAAACTGGGAATCTTGGCGTTTTTTCCTCTGCAATTTTTTAGCCAATAACCTCGCCTCAAGAAGATTGGGTAGCAACTTTGACATCGGGAGTGATGTAAAGGTCGGGGATGGACCTTTCTTCTTTGGTTCAAAGACTTTTCTGCACCGCCCAGGAGGTGTTTCCTTGGGTCGTGGCAAAATTTTCAAACTTTACGGGCTTTGGCGGGTTGGAAACAAAGTCTATCTCGGTATTTGGCTCCCGTTCCTTCCTTATCGGAAATTGCAGCTTAAGAGCGCTGCGGTGTACGCCTTTCCCTCATCACCCACTCATGTCTTTCCGCCACTTTGATCAAATGTGCGAAAGTCCGGCATCTAGACGTGTTTAGTTTATCGAAGTAGTCGTAGGGCAATGCTTTCAATAAGATGTCCACCAATTCCTTCTCGGGGATTAGCGGTTTAACCTTAGTGGCAAAGACTCTCCATCTTTGGACGTACAAGCGAACGCTTTCGTTCCACCCTTCGCGGTCCTAAGCGGGTCCTCTCTATTAGGAACGGTCATCTCATTGAACTTGTATTAGCGTAAGAACTCTCCCCGCAAACTCATCCCAATCGTCGTACTTACGGATGTCCAATTCTACATACCAAGCCCGGGCTGCACCGGTCCAGGCTCTCTTGGAATATATGTTGATGAGCAAAGGTATGTAGTCGAATACTTGGCCATTTTGTACAAGTAGTACTTTAGGTGGGTATTGGGACAACCTATCCCATTATACTTCCTCGAGAAATCCGATTCTTCATAGTCCCCGAGGGATTTCGATCTTCGCGAAGGGTGTGATTTTGTCAAACTTGGATAGCTCGAACCCCCGATTGGCCGGACACTCTTCAAATTTGGTTATCCTCTTTACTCATCATTAATCTTGATGACGGACTTCTCCTTTCGCCACTCCTCAAGGTCGATCACGATAGGCGATGCTTTTGGTGGGATTTCAACAGTCGGGGCCCGATCAAGATTAACCACGGGGATTTTCCCTAGCGGGCCCATTCGTATCGGAGATAGTAGATGTGTTCGGATTAGCGGTTTGATTGAGGTCAATCGGTGGGGTAGGTCTAGCATTAGTCGGGGCCTACATGGCCTTCATTTCAGCCATCATGTCAACCATTTAGTCCATTCGCGTTTCCGGACTCCCCGGGCGAGAACCGACCTGCTCCTGTTCCATGCGGGCCTCGTAAACGAGCTTGAGTCCGAGTCCTCGTGATTGAGAATCACCTATTTTAAAACAAATGGAGTCGGTAATATTGAAACGGATAGGATCACACGAAGTAGAGTCTCCTTAATAATACGTCGCTATGAAGGTAATAATCCATGATAATCCCGGTGGGAATTCGAAAAGATGCCTCATATTCATAAACATAAATTTAAAGCACTCATTACAAATAAAAACTCTCGAAAGAGTATCGCTAAAATGCAACATGGAAGTGCTTTGATATCCTAAACTCTATGGGAAATTCCTCTATCCAAGCCTAAGACTTTCACCATCCACCATCTTCGAAGCCACTATGAAGATCCGATCTTCAATTGTAAAGCTCTTCATCTTCGGGGTAGGTAGACGATCCTACACCTTCCGGTACATATGGCTCCACTCATGGTATGTACGAAACGATGTACTCCGGGGATGTACGGTTCAACGGGAGTCTGGTGAATCCTCTTGAAGGCTCGGATATACTCTTCGAAGGCCCGATGGAGGTCCATTTCCTTGCTCAACTTGTCTATCTACTCCACCTCGTGAGGAGGGGAATCTTTTAGTATCTCGCTCTATCGTATCGATCTTAGTCCTGGAAGTATGTCTTGTTTTCCTTTGTGAGCGCCCCATGAGGAAAGTCGAAAGCAAACTCATCAAGGCGACTTGGGAGTGGGATCTCCTGTAACATGTTGAATTGTCCGACAACCCGGATCGTGTAATACGCAACCCCTCCCGGTGAATCCCAAGAGTGGGATCGGTCCCTCATCGCTAATCGTAATCCGAACCTTATACATCCTGGGCCGTGTCAACAGCCATCGGAGTTGTTCGAGCTCTATGTCCTTAAGGAGATTGTACAAATCGTTAAAAGAACGCTCAGTAATGAGTGATTGGCACTTGAGGAAGGATTTAAGAGAGTAGACACGTTCGCCGATTTCGTAGCGGTCAACGTGAAGTTTGAGAATCTTGACATGGAAGGTGAACCACATGAAAAGAAGGCTATTTGAAGCTTGAAAGACGATTTTCCGGGCTCATTTGGAATAGCTTAAGGTGGATTTATAACGGTTCAAGGAGAGGAATGTCTCGCGAGAATCATGTGGGAATAGTCTAATTGGTCACATGCTTTGCTGGGTTATGTGGACAATGAGAGGCTTGAATGTGGTTCGAAGGTGGGAAATAGGACAAACCCGAAAAAGGCTAGGATGAATACCTTACTAGCCTTGCGACCAGTATCGATAGGAAGGCTGGAATAGTTGTCGAATAGGAATGAGAATGGGAATCTAACGAGTTGGCCGTACGGATTTTCTCGATTTCAAAGCTTTGAGATGGAGTAATTTGGAGAGTAATTTGGAGGGGTCGAGTCTTGAGGGAGGATGGACTAATTGGTTTTTGAATTCAACTCCGACGATCGTAGTGTATTCTTCCAGTGTGGGCGTAATCTCCAAGTCGTCGAAATTAAAGATCGGTATTGTCGAATCCCCGAATCGTCCCAATGCTTGGATGAGTGTCCAGTGATACTTCACTTTGAGGAGGTCTACGAGATGCCCCACCTTCGCTTGATATAGGTCTAATTGATCTCATTGAGGCGGCCCCACCAAATCAGTAACTCTCGTGCGGAATCGGAATGACTTGGATATCGTTTTTCCCCATCGAATCTAGAATATAAAAATGATGCCCAAATTAATCATCATGGATTACTCATTCGTAAGACCGGGAAACTCGTTCAATTTGTTATGTCCTCGTGATATGACGATGGTTAAATTCCCTCATTTGATTAAGGAATATATCGAATGAGGGTCCCAACTCAAGCTTCACTAAAGGATATAAAGAGTTGAACGGGAATCACAAGTAGCAATGCAAATGATATGCCTCCGCATGATGCGGACCGGTTCAATCCCATGTCTCATGCATCATGAAATGAGAATTAGATTCTCGTACTTGTGCTAAACGTGTCAAATATGAGTTCTAACGAAAGTTTCATCTCGAATGAGACATGCAAATGAACGGGAAAACCCGAATGGTTGAGAGAAATTCTATTGTCGCATCCCGACTTCAAGACGCCTAAACATGACTCCACAATCTAAGTACTAGAGATAGAAGGGAGCTCCACGGGCGGATACTCCATACAAACTCGATGACTCCAATAGACAAATAAAAAGAGACGGTCGGCACGCGACCCTAAAGAACCTAAGGAGATGCCCTAAGTCAAGTCTTTAGGGAATATCCTTTGCGTCTTCGATCCAGCTACTTCGGGTCGTCGTTTTCGTCGAATGAAACTTCCATGATAACCGGAGAGAACGGTTGACTCTTGAGAAGGTCATCCTCATCTCGATGATAGCTCGATGACCTTCGGCACGCGTATGACATCGGTCCTCACCTTGCGAAGTTGGCTTTTCAACTTCACCATCAAATCCAGTATTCTTTCCGTTTCGTGCTCACATCCGGTTCCTCGGCGGACTCGGTATAGAAACAATCCCTACTTCGGATGAGGTTTTGCCCGATGAGTTATCTCCCTTGAACAAAATAGAAGGATTGAAATCCGTTGAACGTTTCGAAGACTTGATGTCAAATGGCACGCCGCTCTTAAGTGAACGTCTCCGGAATCTTGGACTGATTTGGGAAAACCATCCCTAATCTAGCTATACTCTAAAAAATGGAATTGGATTCAACCATCGGATATTATAAAGGATGTATGACATGCATGTCACAAGTAAATTAAATGGAAAATTACAATTGATTCAAACTTGAAAATGAGAAGAACCTTACCAAACGTACTATTTATGACTTTCGATTTTAAGTATACCAACCATCTACGGACATGCGCATGAGACAAGTGAGGTTTGACTCTAAAAATCAAAAAATGGGATAAGGTACCGATCTAAAAAGGCTCATACTATTCAGGTCGGTGAATTCGTCCCACAAGCGCAATCAACAACAAGTGGCTAAAATCATCTATTCCGATAGTAAGCGGGATCAAATATGGTCAACCCCAAAGACAAGTCGACGCTAGAGCCTTGTATATCGATTCCCTATATATGGCTACCTAAAAAGGAACATGTACAATAGTTCTCGCGGACTCTTTACCCACTGGGCCCTTTGTAAAGAGTGTCGTGATCCTCCAATATGCAAGTGAACATGTACAATAGTTTATATTCAAATCAGTGCCTCAAAATCATCCACATAACATACATTCCTACACCCAGTCTACATAAAACATCATTAAACACGAGCTATCCCCCTTATCACTCCAATCCGTAAAACTATTTAACACCTATCGTGAGCGGACTTACCTCACCTTCAAGGGTGCCTGCAGAAAACATGTCGGAAAAATCACTCAGCGTTTTAATTATAGTCTAAGCCCACTTGAGGTTTAAAAATCAAGATCCCCGGCAGTCGCCGGTCTGTCGTGCCCCTTTCCCTCGAAGGGCTAATGGATTATCGATCGAGCCCCCACTCTTAGATGTGATCACGGGCCTCCTCGGCGCGAGCCCTCCTAGGCCCATACCAAATAGCGACATGAGTGTTTGAATTTTTTGAAAAATTTCGACGATAAGAGTCTATCGGGTTCGACCTTAGCGTGGTCGGGTGGCATGTGCAACGTGTGCATGCATTTGGAGTCGCCACCGATCCTTCTTGGAAGGTGGCTCGAAAACCTCACCCGAACTATTGGGAGAAATCGATCGGTATTGCGAAACTAGAGATTTTGGTTCGGGAACTTGGTTATGTTGGTGTCATTACCAACGCCCTTTCGGTACCTAACGCGAATGATTTTCCTAATTAAGATTTCATGCAGGCACAAATTTCGAGTAAAGTAAGTTTAGATTGGAGTTTCATGCAAGTCGGAACAGTCCTATCAATCACAACCAATAAAATCCAATAAGATACGAAAATGAGACACATCAAAATCAATCAAAGGTCTCCTAATATAGCCCTAAGGGCTTAGAGAATGTGTGATTAAGGGCCAAGGGTAATTTGGGAAAATCGAGGACGATTGGCCGGAAAGGCGAAATCGTCATTTTTTTTAAGGCTCGGGAGTCGAATTACCCAAAATAGTCATTACCCGAGTTGATCGTGGTCATTTCCTATTTTTGGAAAATTTTTGAAATTTTTAGGATTTTTTGGGAGGCGACTTGCCGGAAGGGTAAAATCGTCATTTTTGAAAAGATCGGGAGTCAAAACACCCAAAACAGATCGTGCCTAGTTGATTGTGACCATTTCTTTTTTTTTTTTTTTTTGGGATTTTTTCTAATTTTTTCTAAATTTTTGGATTTTTCTATGATTTTATACATTTTTTTTTATGAATTTTCTAATTTTCTATTTTTTTTTATACTATTGAAATTTTTTTTAAAAAAAAGTTTATCGGACAGGGTTGAACCCAGCCCACGCCTCTCGAGCACTCGGCCCACCCTTAAGGGGCCAAATCGGCCTAAACGACATAATTTTAGATTTTTTTGAAATTTTTCTTTTTTATTTTTTTATTTTCTAGCCATTGATTACTGAAAATAACCCCCATCGAACGGTTTCGACGGTTCCACTTGGCATCACCACAACCATCGGATCAACATTTTTTATAATTTTGAAAAATTCATTTATTATTCGGAAAAACATTTTTTTATGCTTTGAAAAAGTCGGATCGCGATATCATGGCTAGCTCATGGCCGTCCCATCCGGCGCTTTTTAATATTTTTGTTTTTAAAGAAGGCTTCGTTCGGTGACGTGGTGCGCCACGTCGGTGTTGGCTGGTCAACGAATGTTGACTAGTCGGCTCTCTCTTGGAGAAGATGATCGGCGCTAGCGATTATCGCAAGCGCCTCGCCGGAGTGACCAAACTAACGCAAAAACGTCGATTTTAGACCATGATTTTGACAGCAAATCATACCTTGGACCCCCCACATTTACACACATTCGATATTCAACCAAAAAGGCACACGAAATGCAGCAAACCCGACAACCACGGTACCGATTTTTCGGCGAAACTCAAACTACTCATTCCGGCGTCAAAGCAGGCATGTAAACAAATGGGCATCATCATGGGAGTACGAGGAAGCTTACCTATGCGCCAGATCGGCTCGGAATGTTCGTAGCGAACGAGGGACCGAGTTGCGGTTTGGGTCGCCGGAAGTAAGGGGGTGGTCGACTCAAAGGTTTTTCGTGCAAAACAACGCAAATAGAAGGCGAAAACAAGCTTAGGCACGTTCAAAGAGTAACATGAACTAAAAATATTAAGGAAAAGGCCATGGGTTCGAGCTTGGTTAATGAAAACCCGAGCTCGACTCTCCCGGCGGAGCTTACCGATTCTGGAAGTTTTGGCATCGACAAGAGTCATCAACGTGATTGCAAGGCCAAGGGGAGATTGATGATGCTAGTGGCGAGGCGTGGCGTTACTGAGCGGCCGTAATCCAAGGTCAAAGATCTCGGTGGTCTACAACAATGGCAAACCTCGAGAGAATTTTTTTCTCTCTTGCTCTCTCCCTTCTCCTTACTCACCTCTCTGTTTATCCTCTCTTGCGAAAGCATCCTTGTATCGCCTTTGCATCGTTCATTCCCGTTGCCCGCTCGTACTATGGTTGCCACGAACCCTCATCCTTCGGCCGACTATATTCGGAGGAATAACGGCCTTGCCTCCTCACGTCCGTAAGCGTCGGGATGTGCAAATGTACCCGATGCGAGTGGACGTGAGTTGGCCATAGTGCCCACTCTCTCACTTGCCGATTAAGCTAGTTTCATGGGCCAATTTGGGGATTCTCGGACTCGGGTGTATGTTGTACGCATGTGAGGAGTGAGTGGAGAAGATGATGAATGCATGCGGGTTGGTCGGGTCGGATCCGCTCGACCCAGCAGACCCGGTCGTGTTTAATTCGCCAATTCGAAGTGAAATTCGAAGATTTTTTATAAAATTGATGCCAAAATTAGCCTGCCCAACAAGTTTTCTATGCAAAATGGGTATTTTCATGAATTTGTGGTTTGAAATTTAATGGAAACCCCAAATTGCAAGTATGATCCAAAATCGATTTTTGGCTCTTTAAACACCCCAAATGATCAATTCAGTTCAAAATAAGGCCACCATTGGATTCAAAATGATGAAAACTATAGGTCATAGGTGTTTGATTTTAATGGGTATCCCTAGAAAAAATTTAATTCACATTTAGTGAATTCGGGGATTAAATTGCAAAGAAATTTGTGCAATTAAGTCCTTTAAGTCAAAATTGGATAAATTAGAGGGAAAATGGACCTAATTGCACTTCAAGGCTCTAGATACCAATGTCATAGCTTACGAGAGGTGAAAATGAAAAGACTCGAAAAGGAATTTTTACGCTCGATTCGGATCTATGTTTATGAAGGAACATGGTGACCCTAATTGAATTTTTGAAATTTGATGTGACCAATGTGAAGAGGGAATCAAAAAAAAAATATTGGCTATTTTTGGGTATTTTTCTGACCACGAATGGTATTTTTTTATTTTTGGGGTATTTTTATAATAAAATAAATTCGAAAAAATATTTAAAATTACAAAAAATATTTTCTGTTCAAAATTGGTTCCTAAGGCTAGGCCAAGGTTTCCAAAGTTGATTTTCAATATTTATGATTTTTTATTATCTATTTTTAAATAATTTTATAAAAATAAAATGAAATAAATGTAATAAAAAATCAAGTATCAATGTTGCCCCTCTTTGAGAGTGAGCTCGTTAGAAGTTGTTCTCAAAGACAAGGTAATACCTGAATCTTAATCGACTTAACTGGGGAAAACAAAAGAATGCTATGACATCGGATCTTGAAGACATTTTGGAAAGGCTCAAATTCAAATTAATCACCGATTCACTTTGACCATAGGAGCATGGGCTGGAGAGAGAGAGAGAGAGAGGCTTATTTGAAGCTCACCTATTGGACGCCGTGAATGATGCTTCGAGAGTGGTTAAGATGTAGCGTTTAAGGATTGATCCTTATGCTCTTGGGGTATCGAAATCGCGGGTTCGACTTTCTCATGATAGCATCACGTCGCCTATTCTAAAGGAATATGGAAAGATATTTTCCCCTGTGATGGTATCCTATCAACTATCTTAGGGGTTTCCCTAAGGGATTCTCCCATCGCAGTATCCTATCAACCGCTTTCGGGTTTTTTTTTTATTTTCCTATTGTAGCCTCCTATCTCTTGTACTGGGTTTCGATTTTTTGTTCTTTTGCGATCGTAGCCTCCTATCGCCTATACTAGGGTTCTTGATTCTTTCCCATCGTAGCCTCCCATCGGCTATACCGGGAGTTTTCTAATTTTCCCGTCGTAGCCTCCTATCGCCTATACCGGGGTTTTCTTATTCACTCACTTTTCGACTTTCCCATTGCATTATCTTATCTACTTGTACCGGGGATTTTTCTCGCTAATTCTCCCATTGTAACCTCCTATCGGTTATACTAGGGTTTTCTTGGCTCTTCTCCCATCGTGGTATCCTATCGATTGTAATAGGGATTTTCTTGACTTTTCTCGTCGTAGCCTCCTATCGCCTATACTAGTGTTTTCTAAAAGATTCTCTCTTCGCAAGTATAATATCAACTCGGATCGGAGGTTTCTTGACTTTTCCCATTGAAGCCTCCTATCGCCTATACTAGGGGTTTCTCTAAAGGGTTTCCTATCACAAGCATCATATCAATCGTACTAACGATTTTTCTAAAAAGGATTCTCCCATCGCCAACATCACATCAACTATCCGAAGGGGTTTTTCTCAAGGGTTTTTTTTAGGCAATATCTACCATTGAAATGACCCTTTTCGGGGTATCTACAATTGAAATGACCCTTTAGACAAGTATCTACCATTGAGCTTATATTTTGAGTTGATCCTTTAGGCGATTTCTCTCGGTGATTTGATTCTTTGAAAAAGGAATTTCTATAACGGTATCGCATCAATAGTCGAGGGGATTTTGGTTTTGAAAAAGGTTTTCCCATGACGGTATCACATCAACATTCATAGGGGATTTAGAGTTTAAAATTTATTTTTAATAAACAATATTTTTAATAATAATAATTATTTTTTAAAGGAATTTAAAAATAAAAATAAAAATGAAGTAGACATTTTTCGGCCCCCAACAATAGTTCATCGTATAAGATTTTGTGTTTATAATGTTTCATAAGTAAAAATTTTCAACTGTTACCAAACGAATTTCTTTGATCGAAATCAATTTCGGAGTAGAAGTAGACAAATCAACTTTTGACTAGAAGTTGATTCCTGCGAGTAAATGTTGCCATGCGCACCCTAAGTCCGTTGAGTGAACACTTTTATTTGTCATGTTTGCTAGCTTTTCATGTACACCAATTCTTTTAAAAATTAACAATCTCAATTCATTTTCTTCTAATTAAGTTACTGACTAATTTTGGATTACCATAGTTACCGATGTTCGTTTGGTTCTTTTTAAACGGGAACCTCTCTTATCTCTAACCCCAAAAAAAAAAAAATCTCTTATTGTTCATCAACTTTAATTACCTTTCTTACTAAAGGCTTAAACTTACCAACGATTACAAGATATCAACATTTATTTGTGTGACTAAAAACTTTTCTCTAATTAAATTACTAGCTAGTTCTCGGTTACAATTTTCATTTGAGTTGTTTACCAATGTTTAATAATTTTTTTATTGAATTTAGTATCTTTTGTTGCTAAGTTGCCACTTTTATCTGCATTAATCCAACTTTTTAAATTTACAAACTCTTTCCAACCTCAATTCAGTGATTACCAACTTCTATCCAATGAAGTTACCAACAGTATTGCATTTACCTGTTCTTATTTAGTTACCCGCTAGTACTTGGTATTTTGTTTTGCAATTACCAACTTCTCTAATCTCTGAAAACAAAGAACTTGTCTAATTTTTTTTACTAATTGTCACTTTCGTAAACACCACGAATTTATGGCTATTATCTTATCACCGCGTAATAGTGCGCCTACACGTCTTAATCGATGACCAAATTTTCTCCAATTAAGTTAGCAATTAGTTTTGAATCACTAATTCTCATTTAAGTTGCTTACCATGGTCATTTGATTTTTTTAATTTACCGATTTGTGTATTGAATTGACACTATATTTGCCTTACATGTTAACCCTTTTCTATGGTTAAATTACCAACTAATTTTGAGTTATTGACTCTTACTTAAGTTACTTACGAGCTTTTTTAAATTTTTCTTGTAACAACTAACTTCTATTATCTTTGACAAAAAAAATTATCTCACTATTTATCAACTTTTATTCAACTTTCTTGCAGACAATTTAAATTAACCAATTATTAATAATATTTACTGGGTGTTTTACTAAATTTCTTCCATTTCTAACTACCTCACATGAAAGTTGGTAATTTAGAACTGATTGATCACATAAAACGAAGAAAAGTTGATAGATAACTTGAACTGAAGTTATAAATTTCCATATAGAACTCGGTGAATGTAATTAGTAAAAGCTTTATAAAGTAGGATAAACATAAGAAAGTTGGTAATTAAGGAAAACTAAACTTGATAAGTAATTAAAATGAGAATTGAGAATTCAAAACTAGCTGGTAACATATTATTGCTATTAGAAATTGAAATTTACTTTGATTGAGTTGGTGATTCTTCAAATACTGGGTAAATTAAAGCGTCCCCAAGAAATGCAAATAAATTTTTGTTAATGATAAGAAAGTTGGTAAATTAAGAAAAATAAAACTCGGTAAATAACTCAAACAAGAGTTTGCAACTCCGTCCTATTTGTTAATTAAAAAGGAAAGAAAGTAGATTAGTCGCGTTAATTTGGATCGGTGATCTTGAAAAATAGTTAGTAAATATAAGGAGTTGCCAATCAAGGTAAATAAAAATTAGTAACACAACAGAAAAAATGGTAAACTAAAAACTAATTAAATATAAGTAAATTACTTAATTGAGAGTTTGCAAGTCAAAATTAGTTGGCAATTTAATTTGACTAAACTGATCAATTATTCAAATTTAGGTTTTTCAATTTCATAGAGAGTTAGTAATGTTCAAGCGTCGGTAAGTGGTGTAAATATTTTATTTAAGTGTCGGTAAGTTACCGAGCAAAAAGTCACCGGCAAATTTTTTCACAACAGTTTTATGGCATTTATAAATGGTCATTGAAATTTACCAGTACATTAAAGAAATCAATATTTTCTAGAAGTGAACAATAGAATTCTGCATAATGGTTGCTTTCAATTAGTGAATCGGTCGTGGTGACATCAATCTCACTGCTTCAATATCAGTACTCGTATATTCTATCATACATTATACAAAAATGAAATAAAAATGTTTTCAAAATGAAATAAAAATGTTTTCAATATCAAAAATGATATAAATTGTTGTTGATAGGAAACTGTAATTCCGTTAACTAATTTTTCGAAGCATTACTAAAAATTATTTTTAATAAAATATTTTTTATTCATTTTTCCCCCAAAATGGATCCAAACTCGCAATGATATTGCTCGAAAGCAGGAATCCAATAGAATTCAAAAAGTCATGACTCACAAGCCACCCAATCGAGGTGTGGAAAGGAACCCAAGACAAAATGACCACTCATTGGAAAGATTTGAAACAACCCAATGAGGAAATTTGAGCGTTGGATGCTTTCGGAACATTCAATCATCAATTGACAATCGCGTCGAGACAGATCTCAAATTGCCCATCGCATTATGAACTCTACACAGCTCTACATATAAAAATTCGACCCATAAGAAACAAGCCCTCGACCCGGGACATATGAGATTAATTTATTTAATGTGGTTCTTGAACCTGCACAAAACATTACAAGAACCAATGTTTGTATTGGTACCAAAGTACTAAAGGAGAGATTTGGCTTCCCGTTCCTAGATTTGATTCCAATTGATTTGGAATGGAGAAAGTAGTGAAAGGGTCTTTTCATTGATTTGGTTCCTATCTAGAAAGATTTTTGGGAGTCAGATTCTTGCATCAACCAATTGGAAATCGGAAAGAGCATTTTTTTTTCACCCTCTTTTATCATGATGAGGAGCCAAAAAGGGCAGAGAGAAAAAGAAAAAAAGGTCAGGAACCAGGTAAAGGCGGGGGAGGTCAAGATGATAATAGTCTTGACCAAAAAAAAAATGTTGATAATAGTCTTGTGGCTTGAATCACATGAAAAATGCCTCGCCGACTATATTTTTATTTTTTAAAGAAAAAATAAAGAGTTAATATCATGAAAAATTTCAAACTATTACACAAGATAAATTTATCTCAAATTAATTTTTTGACCGCCAAAGATCCTAAACTGGTACATCTATGATAAATTTACCCTCTGTTCATTTTCGTTAAATTTTATTGTCAAGTTGTTGTATTAGATGACACAAGACAGGTTGACAGTGCACCGATTTAGGGTTTTTACCCTCCATTTGTCATATGCGTACTAGTTTAGGATTTTTCATAGTATTAACTCAATTTAACGGAAATTAATAGAGGATAAATTTATCATAGGTATATTAGTTTAGTATTTTTTTATGGTCAAAATATTAGTTTTGAAGACATTTATCATAGGCGTACCAGTTTGATGATTTTTTGTGGCATTAACCCAATACTACATCTGCCTTTTCATCTCCTGAACTTTGACTAGAGCCGTCATAGTAAATTACTTTTTTGTGACGTAATTCGTCTGAAATTCTCCTAAATTTTAAAGAATCTACAGTTATTATTTACGTTTGCTGTTTGTAATCTTGCTATAGAGTTCGTAATGTGTGCTTGTTAGCACTCAATAATCATCGCTGATATTATGGTAAGCTCCCTTAAATTGTCGTTAGTGATACTACCTTGACTCCCATACAGGTAGAATTAGTAAATTGGCTCGATTTTTTGTAAGTTTGAGCATCCCATGGTTGATAAATTTAAGGAACCTATTAGTGATTAATTTTCATTATATGTCGCATTTTTTATTTCATCTGATGTGAATTTATTAATCCTTCATCAGGGACTTTCCTTAAACGATAGCGAGTCACCAATAAAGAAATCTTGTTATATGCTAAGTAGAAGCGACAACGATACGCGATATGACACGACACTCCGACACATCAATTCTCAAAAAATAGAGAATTGCAACACGTTAGAACATGTTGTATACATACATGATAAATTATCGAATTGGCAAATTCAACTACATTCCATCTAACTTTTGCTCTTTATATATTAAACTCTCTATCTCTCTGATTCTTAAATTTAATTTCTAACATTTGGATCCAATATCTTTATTGTCATTTTTTTTTTATCATCTAATGATTAATGAAGAGGCGACTCATGTAAAGACCAAGTAAATAGGAAATTTTGAGGAAAAAAAAAAGAATTACATGTAAAGAGAATCTTTCAAATTAGTGAAAGAGAGATTGAGAAAGGGTGAATGAGAAAGAGAGATATTGAGAGAGAAAGAGGACATACATATCAGTGGTGAGCTGCTTCTGCTTCTGTTAGAGATTTATAATTAGTTTTTTTTTTTTGCTAGCTAGGTGTATTAATATTGGTATATTTTTTATAGACCAACTTTTCACCCCTAATTTATTGAAAATATATACAATTTGACCCATGCGTGTCGGAATGGGGTATCATGATGCTAGACTCGCATATCACGGCGTATCCCGAGGGATGATCACGTGTCGAATGTCCGACACATGTTGACCACATATCGGTTCACGGAGACTCTCGGAAAGTGTCCATGCTTCGTACGTTCTATGTCATAACAATATCCTAGTTTCCAATTTGGTTTTGGGCACGTGGCATAGAGAAAATGTATTGCTATAACACTTTGATTGTTTGGCGAAAACTAAGTGATTTGAAAAAAAAATTTCTGAAAATGATCGTTTTTATCATTTGAGATTATTGATCAATGAAAAATATTTTCATTATCAGCAACAAATTATGTCTAAATATTTTTTAGGATGATGATAATATTTTTTGTTCATTCACTTTTATAAGCGATACGACATACAAGTGATCTACTTTACGATTTCTTTTTAAAAATTATTTATTATGTTCGAAACAAACAAACAAAGTTTAAATAAGCAATTCGACATATAAGTGATTTACTTTAGGATTTTTTTAAATCTTTTTTTTTCAAAACAAAAAATTCTAAATAAGCGATATGACTACGATGAGCCTACTTCAGGATTTTTTTAAAAAAATTATTTATTTTTTTTCGAAACAAACAAATTCTTTAGCACTGTTCTTCGATTTTCAATTAGGGCTTTGTCGACCAGGCCAGGCCAACCTCCAGGAGTCCAGGCTAGTGTTGCATTAAACTAAATATAACGTACAGTGATGTGGCGAGAGAATATGACATTGTTATAGTGGGGCGGTTAGTTAATTAATGCCTCATTTGCTTTACGAAAAATCAACATCAACAATACATTTATCCCAAACTAGTTGAGATTGGCGGTCGATGAACCCAAAAATAAATAAAATAAAAGCAAGATCAATTGAGGAAAAGAAATAGTTATCTCAAACTAAATATATAAAAATAAAAATATATAGGGAAAAAATAGAAATGACAATCGGAACATAGGAATTCTGGCCCTCCACAATTTAATTGATTTCTTTCACTCCTTCCTAAGACAAACCATACGCCAATCTATTTCTCACTCCATTAAATCTTATTTTACTACTTTTCCCAGGCATATTTCGGCCGACCTCTTCCTTTCTTCATATCATGCTCTCATTAACAGACTTCTATTCTTACCGGAGCATATAGAGGTCTTTGAAGAATATGATCAAACCATCTTAATCTATGTTCTCTCATCTTATTTGCCACCGGTACTACTCCAACTTTTCTTCGAATATCTTCATTTCTTATCTTATCCATCCTTATATGACCACACATCCACCTTAACATCTTCATTTCCGTTACTCTCATTTATGCTCATGTTACCTATGTGCTTGGCCAACATTCAGCTCCATATAGCATTTTGCAGGTCTTACTTGCTATTCTATAAAAATTTCCTTTTAACAAGAACCCTAAAGCATTGCACCATTTCATTCAACTCTGCTCTAATTTTATGACTTATATCATCATCAATCTCTCTCCCCTTTTGCAATATTGATCCAAGATATCTAAAAGCATCTTTCTTGGGTATCTTCCCGTCCGAGTATATTCACGGATTTTGGATCTTCTCCTCTTGCCGTGTCAAACTCACACTTCATGTATTCGGTCTTACTTTGACTTAACGTAAATCCTTTAGTCTCCAACATGCTTATCCATAGTTCTAATTTAGCGCTAACCCCAGCCCTAATCTCATCAATAAGCACAATATCATCTGCAAATAGTATACACCACGACACTTCATCTAGGATATCTTTTGTTAGCTCATCCATAACTAGGGTAAAAAGATAAGGACTCAAAGCATAGCCTTGGTGTAAGCCTCTTGTGATTGGAAAATAACTTGATGTACCATTACAAGCCTCTACACATATAGTAACACCATCATACATATCCTCGATTGCTTCTACATACTTTAAAGGTACTTTTTTCTTCTCAAAAATCCATCACAAAATCTTTTTGGA